>JAVJGI010000065.1:35791810-35855589 GCA_035590275.1 Ibycter americanus | reverse complement strand
CTACCCATCCTTGCGTTCCACCCTCTGTAGGCTTCCTTTTTGTGGTTGAGTTTGTCCAGGAGCTCCCTGTTCATCCACGCAGGCCTCCTGGCGTTCTTGCCCGACTTCTTTGTTGGGACACATCACTCCTGCACTTGGAGGAGGTAATCCTTGAATATTAACCAGCTTTCTTAGGCCTCTATTTCCTCCAGGGCTTTATCCCATGACAGTCTATCAAATCTTGAATTGCAATAGCAGGATTTTATGGGACAACACTTGCCAAAACAGCTTTGCAAAATCAGTGTGTGAAACATGGTCCAATTTGGTGGCTAGAATATGGCAAACCTAAACAAGCAGTCCCTAAGAATACATCAATGATCAATGATTGTTAAGTGTAACACCATTATAATGTTTGCCCTTGAATGTAAGCAACCAGTGTTATCAGAGTAATTTGCATTTAGATCAGTGTATCAGGGACTGTCTGCTACTTTTGGGGCAAGGATATGGATACCAAAAGGAGGTATCAATCCTTTCTCAGTTAAAACAAAATGGATACAATGAGCATCAACAAATTTCCAGGAACAAGACATTCCTCCGAAGGAAACTGAAAACAAATTGTTGAACTACTAGTTGTCACGTGTAACATATTGAGTTCTATTAACCTCGATAATAGAGTATGAAAAACTGTTTGCTATGGTGATAACTTTTAAGGTGTTTGGTAGGAATCAGGGGAAATAAAAACCTATACATAGTATTTCTGTTGGGCAAACTGGTAGAAACTTTTATATGAAACAGAACAGAGAGAGATCTGAATATAATGTGATTAAGAAGAGTGAAAATAGCTTTGTAGCGTAGAAAGCCATGTATCACAAATTGGACTTTTTAATGGCAACAGCAAACAGTGAGGTGATACATTTGGTAACTATAGACCGGATTTCCAAAAGGCTTTCAAAATGGTCTTGCAACTACTATTCCTGGACAACTCTGAGATGGCACGGGATAAGATGACAGATTTTCCTGGGTGTTACTTCTTACAAAGCAGAAAACAGGACAGAAATAAGCAGACCGTTTTCACAATTACACATAAGCCAGCAGCTCCACAGTGACTGGCTCTGCAACTGTGTGATTCAGAACTTTCAGAAGTAATATAAAAAGAGAGTAACAAAGTCGGGATTTTTTTGTCTTTTCTCATGTAGGATAGTCAAAGTTGACAACAAAAAACTGAAGATGGCTATCACAGAACCAAATGATCAGTCAACAAAACAGACCACATTCAACATCTATAAACTCAAATTAACGTGTATAGTGACAAAACAGCCTTAAGTCTATATAAAATACTGAGCCATAAATTAGTTACTACCATTAAGTGTAGAAATTTCTGAAGTTAATTAAGGAAATCCTCGAAGCGCACTAGCTCAATGCTGATCAAAAGGCAAAGAATGCTAGGGTTTCCCAGGGAAGCCCTGACAGTAAAGAAAAAAGAGGTTTACTATGCCAGCATAATCCATAATATGCTTACATCTTAAATGCTATGAATAGTTCTTGTCCTTGCTTCCATCTAAAAACATCCATTTCAGTAAGAAGCAGGACTAAAACCAAAAAACCATTCACAAAATACACCTCTAAACTGTGAAACTAACAAACAGTTACATAATATTATGGAAGACAAACAGGTTAAAAGAAAGAGGAGGTGGTAGCAGAGGATATGCCCAGCAAGGGCAAAGTCATACAATGGCTTTTACAAAACTTTCAAGTGGGTCACTCAACGGATGAAAGCTATACCAGCAGAAGCAAACTACATGCTCAGTGACACACACATCAAGTCTTCAGTCTTGATCAAAAAGGGAAAAACTCAAAGCCATCTTCTTCTCACACTCCAGGTGAGAACCATGAAGAGGGAGCTTGACCGTTTTAAGTTAGTGAATTCATGTTTATCCTGAAGCATATTATAGTCAGGCCAAACAAACTTGAGATACATGGTATTGAAACCCACTGTGTAATTTACGTTCCTGTTGCAACATTGTTTCACTGTAAGTGCATACATCTCTACTTAGATTCTTACATTTATTCTCTTTCAAAAAGCATGGCATGGTATTTTGCTATTGCAGGTGCCAAAAAGCATGAAAATAGTAAATTTAATCTTAAGTCTCTGAAAAGCATCTTGGTTTTTTCCCCTATCTTCACAACTATACTAAAAGTGATCTATAATTGGCAATTTTTGCGATGCATTCATCTGTAAACATGCTACACAGACTGGAAAAACAGTAATAAACTGAACCTGAACTTTAAACCACTGATGGAAAACTAATTATATCAAGAGAGATAAGCAAGCCAGAAATCCGAATCATTCCCTTATTCCTTTCCCAAGTATTTATGGTATATTTTGTCCAGACTGCCATCTTAATGATTGTAACTATCCAAAGTGATCTGAAACACGAGACTGATGAAAATCTAAAATTTAATGCTATAAATACTCAGAGATTGAGGCCTGACCTTATAATTAATTGTATTTGAGTGCTACTGATCAAGTGCATTTTTTTAACATAATAGAAGGTGTAGCTATGTTACAAGGTTAAAAGAATAGTGATCTCAGCTTTCCAAACAAGCACCACAGAGCACCTTAGATCTCTTAATCCCGGAGTCCTGACTGAATAAGAGCTTTTCAGTATCAATAAAAAAGAAATGGATGGTATCAGTAAATGTGCATTATAGTATTTTTCTTTGTAAGCAGTAAAAAGAATATTCTCCTGCCCATAAATACACATTTGGTTGTTGGGGTTTGGGGGCAGGGAGTGTGTGTTTTTCTAAACCAAAATAATTTTATAAGAAACTTCAGACTCTCTTTTGCATTCTAGAACAAGAAAAATGTTCTAGTGTGATTGCAGTTTACACAACAGTTCAACAGGAAGCAGAACTAGGGCTTCCCCTTCCTCCAGAAAAATACCAAGGCTATCCACTACGGTCCAAATCACATCCACAAAGGAAGACATAGAAGGCTCTGGACAACAAATTCCACTGCTTACCCATAAAACTGGCACTAAAACCAGGAGCTATGAGGCATCACTGATACTCAGGATTCATCCAGAAAGAGGTCCTTCTACACAGGCTTAAAGGCCTCCCACACTGCCCAGAAGCAGAAACCATCAGTGGCAAGGAACAACATGAATTTTTTATGGCAACAGAATCAACAGGCCCAAGGTTCTGTGATTCATGCTTACGTGTGCACTTATAAAAATGAAGCCAGATGTCTTTGTGCAGGTAAGCAGCATATAGATACAGCTACAAGTTGCAAAAGACTTGTAAACAAAACCTGCATGTGGAATTAAGGGAAGTACACACATTGCAACAGTGCATTGGCCTCTGCTGCCTTTGTCAAAGTAAAGAAATTTTAGATGACCGTTAAAACTAGCAGTAATGATAAGAGACCTCCAATGGTCCCAGGCTATTTCCACAGGTGGACTTCATTCTACTGTGCCACATAGCAGAGTAGTTTAAGCTAAAGGCAAACATATTCACTTACTACACTTGACGTGGCACGAACTTATGCTTTTTACGATCTGATTTTTTAAAAACTGGTATTCTATGAACAGCCTGGGTTTGTTTTCCTTTAGGGGTTAATAAAAAAGCAACCATAGTTAATAGAAACAGTCCCACCAAAGCCAAGTCCTAGGTTCATATAATATCCACCTGCTCAATTACAACAGTCATAGGTAAAGTCCAACTACAATAAATCGAGCAGTAATTAAAAGAGATGAGAGAGCTTTACCCACAGTGATTCAATCACACACATACAAATGCACAAACATGCAATCAGTCCCATAATTGCAGTGATGCATGACTTGAAGTGAACAGCTCTAATGGTATTATTCATGGCTTTGATGAGTTCACAGTACTTTGTTATAATACTAAAATAGTAAAGTTCCTGCAAGTATCTGAAGTAGCAAACTTTGAGATGTTCCAAAAGTCCTCACTCTCTTTACAATATACCTATTTGCTACGAGGTACAGGTAGAAAATTAGCGACTTATTCAGTGGTGCTCCATAAAATCTACTGTGTGGTCTCTATGCAAGCTATTCTACCATGAAAGAAAGATTTCACTCATTAGACTCGCTCCTCTAAGACAACAGTTGTTGCTCACAAACTTTAAACAGGGGGGGGGAAGCCTAAGAGAAAGATGTAACTCCAGAGGCAAAAGGCAAAACCCCCAGGACAATGAAATAACATACTAATCTGATTAGCCCAAATTACATCCAACACTGTATGAGGCTTAAGCAAAACTGTGTATTTTGGCAAAGAGCAAGTGACTAGGCAAAGCATAAAAAGTTCTGCCTGGAGAAGTACCTGAACTGCAATAACCTCAGACTAGCACCTTCCTTAATGCAGCCTTAATGTACGTGTTCAGCAAGATGAAAGCTAACAGACATTCCTACATCACTGAATAAAACCACAACAAAATAAAGTGCATCTGAAAAAAATGCAGAGATGTCATACACTGTTTCTGTTAGCAAGTGGTTCCACTAAACTAGCAGACAAAGCATTAAAGTTTTACAGACTTACAAGCAGTGTACTAGAATGTTGTGTAAGGGGTTTGTTGGGGTTTTTTGTTGTTGTTTTAAAATGAGGATGCGAGTGTAGGGAGGAAGGAGATTCTAGAATTTTTAGAAGATAAACTTCAAAGGAAAGAAATTAGAAGACTGTGGTATGGGAAGGGAAAGAAATTGGAAATGTTCAGTGGAAATGCACAGACTAGAGAACTGAGGAGATTCAGGAATAAAAAGAGAAGCAATCACATTCAAAATGGTTTCTAAACTTTGAAATGCTACAACATCAGATACAACCTTTCAGAATTTTTAACTGAGTTGAGTAGCTGGCATTAAATAAATTTCCCAGCATATCTAAAACTTCCAGTAGAATATGAGAATTAGTAAGGATAAACAGCATTTTACAGAGTTGGAGTAGTATTTTTCAAAAGGCATCTAGACAATGTAGGGATTCTTTTCCACTAAATTTTGAAAATAGTTTCAGCACTTCTGAATGTTCTACCATTTGCCTCTTTGTACATATTTACAATGACCTTAATTACAATGGCACCTCTACAAAAAGCTCTTGCTGTCTCTAGGTTCATACCTGCAGCAATTTTTTACACGTAAAAATCCCAGATGATCATCAAAGCAGAGACTGGAAGGAAGAATTTAATAAAAAGGTGTACTGGGTCTGGCTGAGCCCCATAGCAGCCCTCATAGTACTGTGCTCTGTATTGGTAGCTAGAAAGGTGGTGATAACAGACCAGTATTTTGCCTACTGCTGAGCAGTGCCCACACAGCATCAAGGCTGTCTCTCCAACATACCACCACCAATAGGCTGGGGGTGGGCAAGGTCTTGGGAGGGATCATAGCCAGGACAGCTGACCCAAACTGACCAAAGGGATATTCATACCATAAGACATCTGCTCAGATACAAAAGCTAAGAGAAAGGAGGAGGAAGGGGGAGCATTCGTTATTTACAACGTTTGTCTTCCGGAGCAACCACCATGCGTACTGAAGCCCTGCTTCCCAGGAAGTCGTCGAACATCACCTGCTGACGGGAAGTAGAGATTAACACCTTTTGTTTTCTTTTGCTTCCGCACACACTAACTTTGCTACTGCTTCATTAAACTGTCTTTATCTTGACCCACAAGGTTTTTTTCATCTTATTTTCTCCCACTTCCCATTCTGCTGAAGGAGGGGAGATACAGAGCAGCCTGGTGAGCACCTGGCATCCACCCAAGGCCAACCCACCACAACAGGTCATCAACTTGCAAAATTTTGGGCAAGTTTAGTATCACAATTCAACAGCAGAGATGTGATCAGTACACTGCAGTAACCAATTCTACAAGTTAAAGAGTCTGCAGAGGATAAAAATACTACGTCTAACACGTATGATGCATTCTCCAGTAATGGTGCAAAGAGCACAAAACACAGTCTGTTTCCAGAACTGATTTAGTGCAGTGAAGGACAGATGATGCCATGAGTGTCAGAACCTGTATTTTGACAGGAAGGCATGATATACAGAGAGCTGAAAACCTATCCATAGCTAATCTCCATTCTCCTTCCAGTTGTCTCCTATACAGAATTTGTTACTCAATCCAAACCAATGGGGGAGCAAACAGTTCTTTTTACCATCCAAACCTTCTGGCAATTAACCTGGGGAAAATAACATCAGTTATTACATAAAGAAAATCAACAGTCACTCCAGATAAAAGCAAGCACAAGACAATTTAAGAACTTGCAAATGAATGCACATCAGAAATGAACACTGTGAACAGGTAAACTGTTTTCTGTTATACTAACTTGTTTATGGTACAATGTTTCTCTACTGCATGACCAACTTTTTTATGGAACTCCATCATCTAACAATTCCTTCAATTATGAAGTAACTGATATATATCCAAAAATGAAGAAATCATTCAATGTGATTCCAGTACAACACTACCCCAACACAAAGAATAATCTAAGTTTTAACAACTCCTTCCCTCTCAACCCTCAATCCATCAGCAGAAGAGTACCTGAAGCTGGAACAATGACTGCAATTTTTGTTTGGATGCCAATTTCAATGCAAATATGTGACAACCAGTGTGAGTCATCACACAGATCCTCAAAGAACCATGACCTCTGGTTAGCAGACAGAATGCACAGAGAGCAGGTGAGGGTGAATTATGTTAATTACGTCTCATGTTCAGCATCCTTCTCTCCCAAAATGTCATTAATTAACGTAAATTAAATCCTAAGCTATTTTTAACCTTGAAGTTTGCTGCTTCTGTTTCAAACAAGAAATAGGCATTTTATACTAAAAAACCCAAAGCTTTCTTTTCCCTTCAAACGTAACAAAAAGATATTAACACCCCCTTCACATCTTGGCCTGTTTCCATCCTCAGACCGTAATGGTAAGTATAAATTATTGTTTCAGATTATCTGAGGTCCCAGAAAAAAAGAAAAAAAGCAGTACTGGGTAGACTATGACACAATCCTGGATAAATGAGTATGATGAGATTAAAAGGACAGGCAGCATAAAGAAATTTATTTTCTAAGACTACCTTTATACAGAATGGGACACTGAATAATGAAGAACAACGGTTCAACAACAGAATAACTACTATGGGGCAGAGATAAGGAAGAATGTGTGATATACAAAGAACATTACAAAAACTGGAAATGTAGTTGCATATAATTACATGTTAGGGATGTGAAAAGTCAGAGGAACTAAAAGGATAGCATGATTATTTTTTTAAATACAACTGATTCAAAGTCATTTTGGAGAAGTACAGGAAAGGTCTGCTTTTTGTATTAAAAGTGTTGTATTGTATGAAAGTAGACAATGCTAGCGATCTTCTACGGATTTGAAAAAACAAACTTTGAAAGTTATTAGAAACTTAGCTACCAACAGGAAATACATCAAACTGGAAGATCAAGGGGACAATTCATAAAATTTTATCTTAGACTAATCTCAACAAGCTTTTTCTATATTCAGGACAGAACGACTGAATCATCCAGACGGACAAGTGATGCTCTCCCAATTATCTCTAAATGAGCATATCCCTGTCCACTGAGTAGACAGAAAAGATAAAAAGGAAGGGGGGGTGGGGGGGTGAGGTGTGTTACATTAATCTTAGGAAATGCATTAAGCTGTAGATTGAAGAATAAATGCTCATCTGATTTTGTAAAAAAAAAAAAAAAAAAGAAAAAAAATTCACCTATTTAAGAATTACTTCTGTTAAGACCAGAGGTTATGGTTTGTAACAAACACTGGCTTTATCTGAATTCAGAGAGAACTCTATGGGAAGACTGTAACTCCGTAACGTAAATTCTCTTAGAGATAAACTGTGGTAAGATTAACAGAAGTACATAGTGAAATTGATTGCACTCATGAGTCTAGGGAATAGAGAGGAAAGAACTGTACCAAACTTAAATCAAAAAACTTCTGCAACCAATCATACAACTGAAATTAACAGAAAGCATACAAGGAACACAAACAATGCAGGCAGAGACAGAGTTGAGACACAAAAGTCCATCTCACGCAGCTCTTTCAAATGATGTAAAAAAACAAAAATCGCACTTAAAAACAAAAACAGCTTAGAGAAGAAAATTACCAAACTGAGCTGCTGTAAAATTCAGCCAACAAGTCTAATGACACAGGAGGTTTCTGCTAGGGACCTCTTCTAAAGTTTTCAACAACTCCGGTTCAGTACTGCACAGAAATAATAAAGCACTGGGGTTTCTTCCCCCACAGTGCTTCCGCAGTACCAGACTGAAACCCAAGAAGGGGAAGGATAATTACATGGGCATTTCAGACCTTCCAAAATTACATCCATGTCAGTAAAAACAGGTGACTACATTCTTAAGCAAGAAGGCAGCCCACTTTTTCTGAAGCAAATTCTCAAACATCAACATATGGTCAAAATAGTTTGAAATATGCTATTATGTAAACAACAAAGCTTTTGCTTTCCACCTTCTTAAATGTTTATTTATTGTACTGAAATACTTGAAAATAAAAAGAGCTTTACAGTAATGCTAATTGCCGTCATTTATGTATCAAATAATGGTGTGGACCTGTAACTTTCAGTTGCTCTGTTTGGTAAATAATTTTAAGCAAACAATTACAAATGAAATGCTTATGTAAAGCCTTTTCTATTATAAGAAAAGGTACACTTTCTGACTTACATAAATTACAATCTCCACCACAACACAACTATTGTATTTTCACAGGGCATCCACCCAGGAAGTAGTAACTCCAGTCAGCATCATCAGCTTAGAAAAGCCATGCAATAATTCACAGAACTCAAATATATATAGTTATGTGTAAGTGCATGTATACATATGGGAACATAAATATGGATGTACAAATATGTACACATACATACAGTTTTTCCAATTTGTTTCAGTGGTGTGGTATTTTAGATTTTCAAAAGGCACAGAGCTCCCCTTTCCACTTCTCAAAGTGTCTATACAACTGAAAAATTAAACATGAAAAAAGCTTTTTTAAAGCCCTATGCAATTTAGTAATTGCCAAATTTAGTAATTGCAGTTTTCATAAGTGGCATATTATCAGTCTTTTTCTATAGCTATGAAATTATGTGTAAATAAAATAAATCTATTTTCAAGGTACAGATACGATCCTTCAGTAGTATTCTGAACTTTGTAATTTTTTATATAATCCTAAAAACTTCTATGGAAATAGATTTACATGAAGCTACTTTTAGTTGCTCTGACTCAGATCAACTGCATTCTTTCAGTGATGCAAGTGAGAGAAGGATTCATCAAGTTGACTTTTTTATATATTATTGTAGTAGATGAATACTATTTAAGTGTGGCATTGCTTAAGCTTTGCTGTACATTAATAGCTACGACCAAAGAAAAAACAAGATTTGGATCACATATAACTAAGGAAGTTTCAAATGAAATTTCTTTAGCAAATTGGAAATTTGTCCTGCTCTGCGCAAGATGCTTTAGTAGATAATCTCTACAGTTCTCTTCTAATGTCTTTTTATTCTTTGATTCTACTCTCCTATTTTGTCATTTTGTACATGCTGTGCTACGTGTTAGTAAAGTTCATCTGACACCCTGTTTCCTAATCAACTATTAAAGACTTCTTCCAACTGTAGAAACTGCAGTAGCAGCGAGGGCTTCAGATTTGAAGCAATAATGTTAGGAAAGAAGTGAAGCTGTGTATTTGCTCCCTTTGTGCTGTTTTTTAAATACTTCACAAATTCGTTGAAGTATAAACTATTTCCCTAGAACTGGGCGTTTGCAAAAAAAGACATAAGGTAAGCTTCTTTTTCCCTGTTTATTTTTTCTAGTGTTAAACTGAGGAAGCTTCACTGAAATCAAGTAAAAGCTACAGACAAAATCAGCAAAAAATGTGGTCCCTTAGCTCTCACAGGGACCATAAGACTACTGGCATCCACAAAACTACTTTCTCCAGCTGCTTTATGATAACATCCTATGTTTTGCTGCTTTCCATGAATTAAAAGTAGTTTCAGATGGCACAGGTTTACATTAACAGGCAACTTCTGATCTAACACTGTGGTATCCCATTGTTTCCTATTATGTTTGGAAAAACTTAACATATTCTTAGATTCCAAGGGAAAGATTAAGAGGCTAGAAACAAATTTCTAGCCTGCACGATTGCAGATTTTTAGGGAATTCCTCACACACTCCACACTTGGAGCATGCTCTTCTCAGCTTCATTCAGTGGGAGAGCCATGCAACATTTCCCTGGATCTCCTCTGAACCTGTACATCACACTGGAACAAGAGTATTATAGGAAGATGAACTATGACTCTTCTCCCTCTTGCCAGCAGTAACTGGTTTGTGCCAATTCTACAGTTAAAAAAAATTACTCCCTTTTGCCTACTCAAGTCAGTTTGAATGATCTTTAGTCCTATCACAGAACTTCCTTAGCAGTCTCAGAAGTCTTAAAAATGTCCATAGCAGAAACACAGATAAAAGTACTGAGTTCACGCTCCCAATCTTTAGTAACCCAGAATAACTTGCATTAATAACATCATTTTATAGGATGACTTGCCATCCAAGGATCAGGTGGACAATGTAAAAAGGGGATACATAAGGTACAAAATACATATTCCTAACTCTTAACAGGTTTGGGAATTACATTTTGTATCTGGTAGAAAAATCTGACCTATCAATCAATCAGAGGTGCAATTTAAAATAGAGTTTTAAGTAGGCAATTCTGTTGTACTATTTAGAATTCTGAATGACCAGAATTACCAGGGTAGGTGTGTTTACCATATTTACAAAAAAGTGTACTATATTTTTTAATATGATTTTAACACCACAGGACGAATCACTTCCCTCGCCAACCTGGAAGATGCAGTCAGGGCTGCAAATTCAGCCATTCAACTCAAATGTATCTGACACTCTGAGACAGCAGAATAACAATTTTGAATGAAGTGTGTTATTTAAAACACATTTTTCCCCCCACTATGCCCATGTTGGCATGTTGTATAGAACACTATTTTCTGTAGAAAGAACAGATTCATTACAAATCTATTCTCATTCCTTTCATCTCAAACACGACATAAAACACTTAATGCACATTATCTTTCCTAATTACCAAGTAATTTCCAAAAAATTAGATACCATCTTCTATTACACATTTAACTTTTCCACTTAGACATAGCAATATATGAACGCTTTACTGCCTCAGAACACAATAATGGTGCTAATACACTGAGGAGTAGACCAAGAGTGGCTTGCACCATCCCTTATAATTAGTCTTAATAATTGCTTCTTTGTACATGAACTAATTAAAAAAATAAAATAAAATAAAATAAAAACTTCCCAAAGCAAGGAGGTCACTGCCATAGGGAAACCTCTACTCTGCAGATCACTTAAGAACAAGCATGACACTTGAAGTTAAACAAATTAAATTAACATGTGCCAAAAGGTTCTACCAAAGCTTACAGAAGATGCTCTACCCATGGTCTAGAGCAAATACGTGAATGTTTACTTTTTTGGACCTCATGATATGTAGGCCTACACATCACTGCTACTTAAGTTACTGTTTTTATTTACTGTGAAATATTGTCACTCAACTATGCTCAACCAAAGAATGTAAAATACACCAAAAAGCCAGCAGTCTACTCTGAAAAGAACAGCTGCCCAACGACAGATTTTTCTTCCCCAGTTCTTACTAGAATGTCTAACTTTATTCTTCAATTCAAAGAAATTTTGAAAAAATATCTGTAATTTGGCATTAAAATGAATCATGGTTGTAGAGTTAAAAATAAACATTTAGCTCAGTGAATTTGAAAGAAGAATTTTAAAACTCAGATTTCATAGTAAAGAGATCCACATATTGAATTCATTAACAACTGACTTGTTTCATCTCCTTATTAACAGCTCTAGCAATACCTGCAGAAATTTCAGTTTCAGTCCAAAAGAAAAGATTTGCAACCTCCCAGACCCTACAAGCAATAGGAAGGTTCGTACATGGCTTCCATTAAAGGCTAACTTACTCAGGGGAAAAAACAATCCTCTGGTTATGTTTTCTGTACTAAGATGGTGAGATATATGTAGGAAAGTACCTCAATTAATAATCAACTCACATTAGTTTCAATGAATTCTTCTACATTCAGACCTAAATCAATTGTTAGCTGCACCAACTGACCACTGCAAAGCAAGGAGAACTTTCCTGCTTTGAGGAAAAGTCTGTATCCAGCATCAGCAGACCCAGGAATGTCCTGAACATCTCTGCTTCCAGTTTTTGCACTGTAATATCCACATCCTGATCACAAGAAAGAAACAGTACTGAGTTATGGGAACTCCAGTCCAGTGGCTTCCACTTCCCACAGTAAAGGAGATATTTTAAAATATATACAAGTAAGTTTTAGAGCAATGAATGTCCAAGCTAACTCCCCTTGTACACAAGAGTTTGTGTAAATCTCATGTTTAATGAGGAAAGAAAGACCTGGGAAAATGAACTTAGTCCTAACTTCACTTACAATGGTTTCAAACTACTGACATCTGCAAAATTATTCATGTTCTATGTTGC
Organism: Ibycter americanus; assembly: GCA_035590275.1. NCBI lineage: Eukaryota > Metazoa > Chordata > Aves > Falconiformes > Falconidae > Ibycter > Ibycter americanus. Next base: position 35,843,061 of record JAVJGI010000065.1, on the reverse strand, counting down.
CGCATAAACCACATAATCCTAACAACGAAGCCACTAGACATGCCCAGAGAAAAATGACCCATTGGTCATGAGGAAACACAAAAGTTAAACCACATTTAATGAAGATGAGACAAATTTTTCCTTCCTGACCAGCTTACACTAACTTAAGAGAAGTAAAAAACAGAGAATTGGGATCTTTAAACTGCAAGAAGTAAAACATTTAAAGAGAACAGAGAAAACAGTTTAAGACACACACTGCTTCAGTAAATACAGTTACTGCTATCAAAGGCCTCTTCAGTGAAGAGATTTATAAGTACATTTTGCTTGACAAATATTTGTAACTGAAAATTCTAGAAATTAGCGCTACAGTGCATTCCACAGTAAATCGAACACAGGGCATTGTGAGAATCTTCTCTTTTATGGATATGCACGCTGATATACACCTCCTTTTCTAGAAGGAGACTTCTCACAGCTTCTTGTGATTTAACCCCGGCTGGCAAGCAAGCACCACGAAGCTGCTTGCTCACTCTCCCCCACCACCCAGATGGGTGGGGAGGAGAATCGGAAAGGAATATAAAACTTGAGGGTTGAGATAAGAAAATTTAATAATTTAAACAGAATAAAAATGAAGTAACAACAACTACAGATATAATGAAAAGGTGGGGTAAAGTATAATATCCAAAGGAGAAGGGAGAAAGGAAAACAAATGATGCACAGTACAGCTGCTCACCACCCACTGACCGATGCCCAGCCCCAGCCAGGCCCCGGGCAACAATCCCTCGGCCCCAGCTAACCCCCCCAGTTTATATACCAGGCATGATGCCCCATGCTATGGAATACCTCTTTGGCTGGTTCAGGTCAGCTGACCTGCTGTGTCCCATCCCAGTCTCCTGTGCCCCTCCAGCACTCTGGCTGGCAAGGCCCAAGAAACCTAAACGTTCTTGACTTGGTATAAATATTACCCAGCAACAACCAAAAACATCAGTGTGTTATCAACATTGCTCTCACATCAGAGCCAAAACACAGCACTGTACTAGCTACTAAGAAGAAAACTAACTCCATCCCAGCCAAAACCAAGACAAAGCTACAGAGAAGATTTTGAAACTTAGGGCTAAATAAACCTGTGAGGATGGATAAAGGTACCCACTGTAACATACCCATTCTGTTTCATGCACCTAGTTCGTTCATGTAACTTCTATTCAGCTCAACATTGTGCACAGGAAGAGTATCTACTATGTTGGGGACATTTTAAACTGAGGCAATAGCTTCACAAAACCTTACACATTCTAATCTTCCATTGGTTTCCTACTGAAATGTTATGAAAAAATTTCAAAGCATGTAAAAGAACAATCAAATTCTGAAAATTATCATACCTGATACAGCAAGAAAATCATCAATACTTGTTATATCATCCACAGCTTCAGTAAGAACATGGATGTGATTCTCCCATGTACTTCTATACATCTCCATGTTGTTTTTCACAACTTGACTTTTTGGTCTGGCAGCAAGAGCTAAAGCAGCATTAATAACCTGTACCAAAAATAAACACAAAACCCAACATCTAAATGATTATGTCTTCAGAAACAAAATTTTATGTTTTACTTAAACTTGCAGAGCAGCATTTCTGTTCTCTAAGCAAAAGCATTGCTCAGCTTTTGTTTCTGTTCTCAGCAGGACTATCAGTCAGATGTTGCTTAGGCTAACTTCCAATTTAGCTTTATAAATCAAGAAGTTAATGGAATAGGATAGCAAAAATCCCAATGTTTTTATTTGGAGAATTCATAGTATTTGAGTTTGCAAGGTATTAATAAAATACAAGGGTTTTTATTTACACAGACTTAAGGCACACACTTGTCAGTATGGCATACATCAGTTTTGAGTTTAAACTCTTTAACAGCTGTTATTATTATCACAGTGCCTCTTAGAGAGTATCTTCACTGAAAGAGAGATTACCAGCCTCTGTCATGTAAAAGTGGAAGGTTTTGCCGGGACAGCAGATATCTCTTTTAGGATCAGTGGTATGGGACATAACACATACTACATCTATATAAAAAGCAGCAGAGTGGTATTCTAAATCAGTAACTATGTTCACATGAAGAGGGCAGATTCCATCTCACCCAGGAAAGACTAACTGAGGATGGAAATACTGGATCCTGAAGTGATTACTTCTATAGATACTGCTTCAATCAGTTAGCTAGAGGGGTGTTACCCTAATATGGCTTTTTGTTGATGTGGTATCTATAAACATTATTTAAACTAATACATATCCCATGTAGAAGCTGAACATTAACCTTACATTAACCGTTTTTCCCCTTCCCAACATTGCTTATTTTATCAATGGGAGAATGGTTTTAAGACAGCAAAACACTATGTAAAGCAAAAAAGAATAAAAACAATATGCCACACTAATCTCCAGTGTTGGCAGTATACATTCATGAAACGTCCTTGTGTGTCATTCCATTGTAATCAAGTTATTGCACTGAAGAATAAAAACTAGGAAATTCCTCGTCCTAAGCCCATCTGATGCGTCTTCACAGTAATTATCAATCCTTTTGGCTCTGTTCTGGATCATAAGCTAATTTGTAATCAGTTTTGTTTGGTTGGTATTTTTACACAACACATGCACTTACAAAGCTGGTGAAATTTAAATAATGACAAACTTAGTAATATTTGTGTTCTCATAATGAAGAAACATACACAATTAGGCTTTCACAAGCATACTGCTGGGATTGAGTGTTTTTACTAATAATTTTGATACGGAATAATAGACCATGTGCTTATTACTTTACCAGGCAGTTGGAGAAGGCAGAGAATATGCAGCTACAGTGAAGAAAAGGGTATGATTTCTTTACCAACTCCACAAGTAATCTAAAAAATACAATTCTGTCCCATAAGTACAAATGGATATAAAAGCATCCTATTCTCCAGCAAGGAAAAAGAAAAAAGAATCCCAATAGGCAAAACAAGTTTATAACGGGAACCAAGTGGACAGGTAGCAGCAAAACTGCAACTGCATTTACAGTGCATCAATCAATAAGTGCAAGTCCACCATGCCAAGTGGTTGCACAAAATAAAGGTATTGTCAGAGAAACCAACAGTCTGAGAAGTAAAACCAGAAGAAATACCTGAAAAAAGTGAGGCAAGTGTTTTGCTCTACTTTTGCACTATTACATTTTTAAAGTGGAATACCCTATCCATTTTGGGGCAGCATACTTCTAGAAAGACACAAAAAGTTTCTCTCTCACTGAAGACAGAACAGCATCAATGTCATCATCATAGATCTAAAAAACACAAAACTGTGATAAAAGACTGAAAAAACTGAAGTCAGTCGACAGAAGGAGAGAGCATGAAGAGAAACAGAGAGTACTTGCACAGATTAAATTAATAAACTACTCTATGTGCATCATGAAAAGCAACAAAAAAATCTTTCCATTGCAGGATGGGAAAAATTAAAAACACACCACCCCACAAAAAAACCCACACAAATTAACCAAAAAATACTATCTCAACTTTTTGCAGACAAAAAGCTCTCCATTTACCTTAAATTCTCTAACATATGGAAACAATAATTTGCTTAAGATTAAAAAAATCAAGAACACTTAATTTCTGAACTGAGGAAGACTACATTATTAACATGTCATCTGTTGCATAAAATAGCACTAACATACAATATTACATCAGCATACCAGAATGATTTACTACATATTTTTGTAAAACAAGAACGAAATTATCATAAAGTTGTCACTTAAACAATGAGATAATAAATATATTTAAACACTGTTTTAATTGTTGCCTAAATGTAACCAATCAGGTGCCCCAGCATCTCAGAATTACTACTAAATTAGTGGTGATCTACACTGTAGATCCTTCTTATTTTGACAAAACATCTGCGAAGTTATGCAGAAAACCACAAAATACACTGAATAAGGCCGACATGGTCATTCTCCCCTTTTTCCCAATTACTAATACCCATATGAATGAATTCATTAGACTTTCAGCTTTTTGACAATGAATTCTGCCTTCGGGTACACAGCACAGCAACATGCAGCTAGCTTAAAGAACATGCTATTGAACTACCCGTATGTGGAAAAGAATTTAAAATTTCACTAATGAATCAAACTAAAGAATGAAGTTCATTCTGATTAAAGGCAAGAAGCACATGCTATAGGAAAAAAGTGCTGAACAGTTGAGCAATTAACAGTCTGAAAGTCTTGTGTCTGATCAGTCTTCTTTTTAAAGTGGCACAGCTTGTTTTAAAAATATCTGATAACAACAACAACAATAATAAAATCACTTGATCTGCACCTCAGATAATACAGAACACTCTTTAAAATAAAAAAATAATAAACAAATCAAGATCCACCTCAAAATCCACCACTGCCAGCTATGGTTTCAGCAGTTTGCCTATTAAACAGTTTTTTAGAAAACTACAGCTCACAAGTCATAGAGCACACACACAATGAAGCCTAAAGGCTCATTTAAAAGAAGTCTGATTTCACGCAGTACCCTTAAAGCCACTGACTTAAAATAGTAGATGTCACAAATGGGTGACAGAATACTGCTCTAGCCAGGCCCATCAAGGACTTAGAACTGACTACTCTTTTTCCTTTTCTGATCATAATTTGGTTTGTGTTAAACAGTTTCCACCATAGTTTTCAGACATCCTTTCAGTGTACCCCCTTTGTTATGTGTTACACAATTTTATTTTATCCATACTCCAGATCTACAGATCTACACATCATATGTCGTGATGGTGTGATTCTACACCTATAAGTAGGCACACCATTTACATGTATTATGTGGAAAACACAATCCCAGTTCCCCACTCTCATTTACTGCTTTTTTAAAAAATGCAATTGTCAGGAAACATACACAGTTAAAATATCGAATGCACAGAAGGCACCTTATATTTCAGTTTGGAAATAACATTCTCTACTCCAATAAAATGCAGGACAGAATCATAGTAACTTCCAGGAAGATCAGAAGAGAAGCTCTCCCAAATGAATGTTGAGTGCAGCTTGGCACACTGCTACAATAACGCATCATTTCTAACATCTGAAAAACAGTAATAGCACAGCAATGCTGACGTAGATGAAAAGGTTGCTCATTTATACCTTATCAGAATGCAGACATTGAAATCGAGTCACCAGGGACTTTGAAGCCCAATTCAAAGACACCAACAGAGGTGCCTATCTCCTAGGCATAAGCAAAATACCATAATAAACATTTTGCTTACATCCCCACATGCACTATTCATTTGCAGCACCACTTTGGAAACACAAGGTCTCTTCCTGCAGACATTTATTTATGCTTGGATAGCCAATTGTTTCTGGCTTCTCAAATAAGTCAACATACCACTCAAGCTGCTGAAGGCTTAAATTTCCATTTACATACATTACTTCTACTGAAGGCTCTGCAAGTACAGATTTTTTATTTTTTTTCCCAAAGAGTTAAAGCAGGGAATTTAAGAGCTTATTAGGGTTCACTTTTATAAAGATAAGTGTGCGGCATTTTCCTCTGTTACAGTACTACCTTTGGCACTAAACACACACTTTGAATAAATACTTCAAAGTAGGCAATAATACACTATGCTAAAGGCAGTCTTAACTGACTTCCAGTTTCACCAGTAATACAAACCCTTCCTTTATTAAAACAAATGCTGAACTAGACTTCAGACACCTTTTCAATTTTGTTACATTTCTCAGGACCTGTGGCAATGGAGCCCATTGCTAAAGGTTTCTATTGGACTGAAGGTGCTTCAGCAATAGGATAAACCAGAAGATTTTATTTGTTAAGACAACTTTATTTCTCATCTGTAAGGAACTGCAGACTGTGGCCATTCCAATTAACCTGGTAAAACTAATAAAAAAATCCCACACACGCACAAATGAACAGACTTAACTGAAGTAGGAAAGGGCCTGAACTACTAACTTACCCTTGCTTTTATCCCCTTTAAAACAAACTGAGCTTTCAGTTCCAAAACATCTGTGTCCCCTAAATGGCTAATTTTAACTCCCAGACATGGAAAACAAGGAAGAAAACATGGTGACTCAAGACTTGCACACAGACCATGTTTTTAAAACAATCCTGCATTTGGTACTTCAGGAGCACCACTTCTGGTGACAGTACATACCACATCCTTCAGCTCCTCACAGAAACTTCTGTGGAACAAAAGCAACCCTACCAAGCATCAGCTCAGTGCCCAAACCTCTTTGGTTGAGACACAACGCTGCCTGTGATGCTCTTTCTGTAGGAATGTAGATGTAGAATGCAGAATACACCAAAAATTCAGTGTAGTAATAGCGTACTTCCTTTTTTTTTTTTTTTTTTTAATAATATTAGCAGTGTAATCATTTTAGGAATTAGTGATTTTAGCAATTAGCAGAAAAATCCACTTCGTTTGTCCTTCAGACAAGACTCATGTTTTGTTTTTCAGTGGTACAAACCATACTAATAAGCATTACACTTACATAATTCATTCTACTCCACCTTAAGCTTTGTTTTCATCAGCCAGAACACAATACATTACAAGAAAAAGAACAAAAATTTCAGTAAAGAACAAGAATTTATAAAGCAAACAACATTCTTAATGCTGGGTGCTTGTAACTATTCCAAAATTATACCCAGAAAACATGCAATGTAACAAAAACAGGACAATGGTCCATGTACACCAATAAACGGAAAAGAACTAAAAGGCAGAGGAAGAGAAGCAGAAGAGTAAAACTAAATTCCCAATAAAATATATTCTAAGTTATCTTGCACTTTCTTAAAAAGGAAGAAACAGTTCAAATTGGATGTTGGTCCTGGAAAAAGCAATAAAAATAACTTCGCAAGATACCTTAATAGGCCAGCATATGCTGATACATCAGCAACGAGAATGGTACCTTCACCATTTTGGTCAACCTATTACTACCAATCCTTTACGTCACAGATTTGTTACAGGAAAGAGTGTGATAGGAAGGACTAACAGTACTGGTAGCATATATAAACTGTAGTATAAAAGGGAGGAGATACATGACAATTTTCAAATTCATAGAAGGCAGCTTATAAGTAGGAGAAATAAAACCGCAATCTCTGCCACCAGGAATAGGACAGGAAGTACTGGGCAGAACTGTAGCAAGAGAAAAGGCTGTTTCGGGTTTTGTGTTTTGTTTTTTAAATAAAATGCCTAACTGAAGGGAGGACAGTTAATATGCAGAAAAACAGACAGCCTCAACAGACTCTAAACTCTCCATCACTGGAGGTACTTAAGAGCAGAGTAGTTAAAATATCTGCAAAGAATATTTTAAATCTCTAAACCATGGAAGAGCTGCTCCTGTAACCGGTGGAAGAAAGAGGAGAGGTAAAGTGGACTACACATGACATCAAAACAGAGCTAAAAAGAAGTAGTTTCCTGACTTGATAACAAACATTTCTTACAATACAGGAGAAGAGCAGAAGTTCTAATACTGCCAGGAAGAAAAGGCATCAAGGCTGGCATCAAACAGGCATCATCTATGTACTGTGGAACATTTTGAAAAGAGTTGGGATGATAAATTTGTAATTATCTTTTTTTCCCAATCCTAACTGTAAATATTTGAAAATGTTATAAAGTAAACAAATACTTGCCACTACTATTTAAAACTCAAAATGGGAGTACTTTTTGGAAAGCATGTTTAAAGCAACCATCATGTATTTTATACAGTTAGTTACATTTTTTTAAGATATAAAACACACCCAAAACCAATTCACTGCCAATCCCCGTCCATGCCAGGGAATTTACAATAAAGGTTTTGAGCTTCTGCCAGGTGGAGATCCAGCCCAAATCTTGTTTCTAGGACATGGACTGCATACATCTGCAGCAGGCAGGAAGAAATACCACTCAGCTAACACAGAAGAAGCCGATCTGTTCTGCCTTTGTTGCTCTGATTCCAGAACCATACTGTGAGATGGGAAAGCTTGCAAACAGCTTTCAGAACAAGTGTAACTGCAGTGCTTTCTCCAACACTGCTGGTGAGGAACATGCACAGGAGTCCTCCCAAAGCTAGCCTCTGCAGCACACAGACTTCTGCACAATTTTTAAATATTAGGTCCCCTCCTCCATACACCTAACATTATAGAACCTGAGCTACCAATACAGCATTAAGAGCACTGGCTATACAACCATACCAGTGTCTGCTGCCGAAAGGGTCCAGGAGATGGGCTACAAAGATGGAAAAAGGGTGGCCAAGTACAAGCACCCCATTAAATACCCTCTGAGCTTTTTAAACCAAAACAGCACCTGTACATCTGATCACATTTGGACATTCTACAGTTGCATACAAGAAATAATCTACGTTTTCTTTATTTCAACATCAATATCAAAGATATAAGAACTTTCCACATACACTGTAATACATAAAAGCCCATTTCTGTTTGCCTCTACATCAGCTCCCTCAACACTCTCTTGAAGTTAAGAAATTTGCAGGAGTTGAGACTTCACTGTTTTTATTCCTATCGTGCTTGACCCAATTTCACAGGATAGGTTTCCTAAGCCAGGGGCTCAAAATTTCAACTCAGTAACTCTTAGGTCACATCGGTCCTGTTTCCGTCCACCACTAACTAAACAGTTTAGGTTTTAAAATGTGTCCATCAAGACTGAAATGCTGTTCTAACTTTTCTGTTCAAGCCTCCAATAAAGTAGTATCTGAAATATCTGGTTGATTACAATAAAGTCTTTTTTTTCTGGTATGTTCTTCTTTGTTTTGGTAGATTTACCAGGGGATTGCCTCTACTAAAAATAACAATGAAACTATGTAAAGAACTTTTTCAGTATCAGAAGAACCATGAAATTTTTATCTTGCCAAATGCAGTAAAGAGGTAAACTGCTTGGGAAGATCACAACAACTGTTACAAAATGTAGTCAACTTTATTAAATGGGTGAACTCTGAAATTCAGACAACTCCAGGTGTCTCTGGAAAAAAAGTCCTGAAGCCTTCACCAAATGCAAAAACTACTGCACAGGCAGGTATCCTCATCTAACAGTACACAGACTGCACTGGACACAGACTGATAGACTCTGAGGCTACACAAGATCCACAAATCATCTAGTCTGACCACCTAAGTAACACAAACCATAGAATTTACCTAAGGCTTCCCTCAGGAAGTTTACAGCTAGAGGTTAAATCAGTTACATTCTATACAACGGCTGTTAATACTGATTTAAACATTTTGGGTGACAACGTTCCTTAGGGTTTCCAAGGTAAGTTGTTCTAATGTTCAATATTCTATTAAGACTTAATTCCACTCTGAATAAATGTGGCTTCCACAACTGTGTCAATACCTACATTCCATAAAACAATTCAGACTGATATTAACAAAACTAAAATCCTGTCATAGCTAAGTTGCAGAACAGGATATAGACCACACGTTTTTGTTTTGCCTGGGAAATATGTCAAGGTGGTCCATGAGTGGACATTGAGGTGGGTTGAGAACTGGCTGAACGGCACAGCTCAAAGGGTTGTAATCAACAGCACAGTCTAGCTGGAGGCCTGTAGCTACCAGTGTTCCCCAGGGGTCAGTATTCAGTCCAGTCTTACTCAACTTACTCATCAATGACCTGAATGAGGGGACAGAGAGTACCCTTGGCAAGTTTGCTGATGATGCAAAACTGGGAGGAGCGGCTGATACACCAGAAGGCTGCACGGCCATCCAGCAAGACCCAGACAGGCTGCAGAGTTGGGCGGAGAGGAACCTAATGAAGTTCAGCAAAGGCAAATGTAAGGTCCTGCACCCAGGGAGGAAACACCCCACACACCAGACCAGGTCACTTAAGCCCTCTCTCATTTATAACTGAATTCTCAGGCAACCATTTACCTCACTTTTGTCAACATCTGTAACCAGCCTTTCAATCACCTGCGCGTTTCTATGCCATTGATATTTTCATAATCCTGTCTCTACAGGAGCTTGCTACAAAGGTCAATGTGTCAGTTGATCTGATGTACTAACAAAGGTTGATAGTCATTATTGTGCTGCCCTGAACAATTATCCTACCAGAATTAACTCTGTTTTCTGTTTGCAGTATCTATTACAATTACATGCAACAACATCTCAAAAGCAGCTACAACATCAAAAACAAGAACTTCAGAAAATGTGTTCCTGAAATGACAGTCTTTTCTATTTAGGACTCAATTCACACTTTTGAAAACAAGATCTTACGACTGGAGTCCCCATTAAAAAAAGGCTCCTGACACTGAATTTATTTCTGGTTGTTTTGCATTCTGTCCCTCATTTTCTTTTCTCCACTGGCCATGCTATGCCACCTTTATGCACACTGAGCAGTAAACAAAGTTACGGTGTTTACAGTGACTAACATTTGAAACACATCAGCATGAAAAGCACAAGCTCTAACCAAAGCATAGGCAAACCTTTGCTCTTCAAACTTTACTGTCAAGTGATTGACTACTTCATCCCTGCCTCTAGAATAATTACTTGCTTCATTTGCTGTGCATGGATGGGGTGTTCATCTCTAAGGGAAAGGCATGGATAACTAAACAGAAAAATAAGATCTAGCTCTGGTAAGTATGTATATGGAAAATGGATTGCACTCAAACCTGGTTCAGGACTCAGTTCAGCACAGCTCTCATGGATTCAGGCAAAAGGGACTTTCAGACACACATACTAGAAGTATAGCAGTTGTGCACAGATTACAAAGATTTAGTACTAATCTACTGCAGAAATGTAAAAAACACACTCACAAGGCAAAGTCCAGATGGGTACTTGTTGCCTTCTCTAGTCTCACCAAACTGGCAAGCACAACAGTCTGTAAAGCTGGCATTTCTGAAGAACTCATGTTCATGGAAAGTGTAAAAGGCCACAAAGCTCTCTTAATTTGCATGCAGACCTAATGTCTCCAAAATCTGATACACGATTGAGAACCCTGGCCCAAAACATTAAACTAACGCATGTTACGAGCTAAATGTAGGCTGGAGTTCCTTTGGAGCCAAAAGTAAAGAAATGGTCTCCAGTCTGCTCTTCCTGTGTACAGAACAGCACGCTCTACATTCATGTAAATAAACAGACACTGAATTCAAAGCGTCTTACTTGACCACTGAGTTTTGTTACTGGAAGATGGAACTTTGGAGCTCCATGTTTTTGTAGCTGAAGTATCAGCAAGGAATAAAACTCAGGTCCAACTATTTCTGACCCAAAAGAACTTAAGGTTTTTCTTCCTCTTTTCAAAAATGATCAACTGAATATCTAAAAAAGTCTTGCAGCTGGGATGGAATAACTACTTGTCATGATACAGTCTGAGAACTGACTGGCTGGGGGGCAGTTCTGCTGGAAAAGAACCTGACATCCCACTGGACAACATTTTAGAATGCATGTCAGCAGCAAGCCCCAGCAACAATGAAAGCTAACAGCATAGAGCCAGAGCATAGCTAGTGGAATGAGAAAGGTGACATTTACTAGGTCACATCTAGAAAACCGTGACGAGGTGTCCAGCTTTGGGCCCTCTCTCTGATACAAGACTGACACCAATAAAGTAAAGCAAATTCAGCAGAAGGCCACCAAGATGGTTAAGGGCTGCAGCTCTTACCCTGCAAGGAGGGAGAGAAAACTGAGCTTGTTCAGCCTGGGAAAAAGGTGGCTTCAGAGGGACCTAACAACAGCCCCTCAATGCATATGAGGAGATTACAAAGATGACAGAGACTGCCACGCATGGTGGGAGGACATTCTGGCAGTGGTCAGAAATTGAGGGAGATTCTGACGAGTGAGAGCATGGATGTGCACAAGAGCACTTTTCACACCAAGGTCAGTCAAGCAGGTTGCCCAAAGAGTTTGTGCAGTTTCTATCCTTGGACATTTTCAAGACCTGAACAGTCCAAGTTTAGAGAAAACCAGTTTGAAATTCAGAACTGAACTTGCTTTGAGCAGAAGGCTGGGCTACAGACATACTAACATCCTTTCCAAACTGAATTGTTCTATAATGCTGTTCTGTAACGCACAGGTAGAGAACAATTATATGACACATACTTAGTTACTAACATTGAATCCTTCTGAGGCAAGAGCAAGTTACTTCTCAGGGATACTCTAAGACAGGTAATAGAAATGTAAACAGATAATTATGAACAGATAATACAGCAATGTCATGAAACTGTATTTTCTGACACAAGGGTCACTACTAAAGAAACCACAGAAACATGTTGGCAGTCTGCTATTTTTTTCTCTTAACAGAAAACTGTGCAGAACATTATTTCTGTCAAACTGTGCCTTGTATTTCTCTTAAACAATAAAGTGGGGGAGCTTAAATATCCAGACATCCTTAAGTTCTGTAAGAGGGCATACATATTTACTACTAACCAAAAAAAATTTGCAAGCAAAAAACCCCACTATAATGATAAAAAGGCCCAGGGATATATGACACTGTTGCTTTGGCATCTGCCATAAAAAGCCATTAAAATAAAAGTATGAAAACCCCCTAATAATTTAAAAGCTTTGAAAGCTGAGTATCTTGTATACAAAATATCTAATCATAAAATGCATTTCAGTCACTATAATTAAATAAAATTGAGATCATGCTGATAACACAGCTCTAGAAAACAGAGAAATTCTACCCAAGGGATAAATGCATTCCAAGAGTAAATAAATTACTTGCTATATTTATTAATAATCAACTTTAATTGTTCAGTGAATTTAAAAGGTGAAATCTACACCCACTGAAAACAGCTAAAAGGAGATGCAAAGTTAGGGAAGATCATTTAATCACTGTATCAAAAGTAACACATCAGTGACACAGCAGGATTGTACTTCCACAAGAAACTTCCCTCCTTCTGAAAACAGGAAAAGTTCCACCCACAGCACACTCCTATCTTTCACAACATCCTGAGAACTTCTGTCTCAGGAGCCTTACCAAGTACTGATCGTTATGAGGTTAGGTGTACAGGTGGTATGATTGCATAAACACACGACCATAATTTTTTTGCATTATATTCAAAAAAGATTAAGACACCTATTGCTTCAGACAGGCACTCAAAAATTCCAGCAAGAAATAATTATGCAACAAGAAGAACACAGCAATCCCTAAAACACTACATGCAATGGTTAAAATACTTAAAATAAATTCTGGCTGAACACAAAATTTTGAAGTCCTGTTTGTAATCTCTCTCTGTGTTAGCAGAACTAGCATTTAAATAACTTACTGTATGATTCTGTTTCTTCCTCCTTTCCGATCATTTAAAGCAGGAAAAGGGGACTGCACTGGATGTATTTTGTTTGATAGTGACATAGTTGACTCTGGTACTAAGTTTTAGAAATACAGATTTCCTTATTCTGAGATTATCAGGTAACTTTAAGCTTTGAGAAAAGGTCATTGAAGCAAGCTGGTTCAAATCTAGTAAAGGCCTTCTTAATAGCAACCATTAGGGGCAGATTTAATTTCCGCATTGTTTTTACAAGCTACTAGTCAAGAATCTTGCAAATAAATTCAGAGCACACAGATAAAGCAACCCCTCAAGAACAAACAGAATTATGGGGGAGGGGGTAAGCCAACAATACTATGAACATTATTGATCTGATACTACAGGCTAGAAATTAAATACAATCCTGCATATCTTTACCTCCTGATGTATGGGCAGTGGTTCCTAGAAATACACAGAAATAAGTTTTTATTACATTGGGATAAATTTTTTGTATTTTATTAAAACAATTTCTGCAACTTCACACAAGCTGAGGTACTTAATGCCTTCTTTGCCTCAGTCTCTAACAGCAAGACCAGTTACCCGCTAGGTACTCGGCCCCCTGAGCTGGAAGACAGGGATGAGGAGCAGAATGAAGTCCCCACAGCTCAGGACGAAACGGTTAGCGACCTACTGCTCCACTCAGACGTGCACAAGTCTAAGGGAATGGATGTGATCCACCTGAGGGTACTCAGGGAGCTGGCAGAGGAGCTTGCCAAGCCACTCTCTGTTATTTATCAACAGTCCTGGCAAACTGGGGAGGTCTCTGGAGAATGGAGGTCAGCCAACATGACGTCCATCTACAAGAATGTCTGGAAGGAGAATCCGGGCAACTACTGGCCTGTCAGCTCGACTTCAATGCCAGGGAAGGTTATGGAGCAGATCATCCTCCATACCATCACGTGGCATGTGCAGGACAGCCAGGGAATCAGGCCCAGCCAGAGTGGGTTTGTGCATGGCAGGTTCTGCTTGACCAACCCGATCTCCATCTAGGACAAGATGACCCACCTAGTGGATGAGGGAAAGGCTGCAGATGTTGTCTACCTAGACCTTAGTAAAGCTTTTGACACCATCTCCCACAGCATTCTCCTGGAGAAACTGGCTGCTCATTGCTTGGACAGGTGTACTCTACACTGGGTAAAAAGCTGCCTGGATGACCAAACCCAAACAGTCGTGGTGAATGGAGTTACATCCAGCTGGTGTCCAGTCACAAGTGGTGCTCCTCAGGGCTCAGTATTGGGGCCAATCCTGTTTAATGTCTTTATCAACAATCTGGATGAGGGGATTTAGTGCACCCTCAGCACATCTGTAGACCACACCAAGTTGGGGAGGAGTGTTGATCTGCTTGATGTCAGGAAGGTTCTGCGGAGGAATGTGGACAGGCTGGACTGATAGGCCAAGGCCAGTTGTACAAGGTTCAACAAGGCTCAGTGCCTGGTCCTGCACTTGGGTCACAACAACCCCTCAGGCTTGGGCAAGAGTGCCTGGAAAGCTGCCCAGAGGAAAAGGACCTGGGAGTACTGCTTGACAGCCACATGAACATGAGCCAGCAGTGTGCCCAGGTGGCCAAGAACATCCTGGCTTGTATCAGAAATAAGTGTGGTGAGCAGTACTAGGGAAGTGATTATTCCCCTGTACTCAGCACTGGTGAGGCCGCACCTCAAATCCTGTGTTCAGTTTTGGGCTCCTCACTACAAGACAGACAATGAAGTGCTGGAGCATGTCCAGTGAAGGGCAACAAAGCTGATTAAGGGTCTAGAGAACAAGTCCTATGAGGAGCAGCTGGGGCACCTGGTGTTGTTTAGCCCAGAGAGGAGGCGGCTCAGGGGAGACCTTATCACTCTCTACAGCTGCCTGAAAGGAGGTTGTAGTGAGACGAGTGTTGGTCTCTTCTCCCAAGTAACAAGTGACAGGACAAGAGGAAATGGCCTCCAGTTGCGTCAGGGGAGGTTTGGATTGGGTGTTAAGAAAAACTTCATCACTGAAAGGGCGGTCAAGCTTTGGAAAGGCTGCCCAGGGAGGTGGTAGAGTCACCATCCCTGGAAGTGTTTAAAAAATACATAGATGTGGTGCTTAGAAACACAGTTTAGTGATGGACTTGGCAGTCTGGGTTAGCAGTTGGACTTGATCTTAAAGTTTTTTCCAAACTAAATGATTCTGTAACTCTATGAAAATATGCTGGGGTGTGGGGTTTTTTGTAGGTCAGATAGCAGGTGCTTGATTTGCATGAAATCAGTAATTTCAATTGTTAAGTACTTTCTCTATTTTGCTACAGTGAAACTGAAGTAATGAGAATAAACAGACATTTCTGTTTCTGCCTTATTGAACACAGTGTCTGTAAATGACCCAGGCAATGTTTTGGATATGATATTCAAAGGTATGGGTACACAAATCCCCTAGTTTATTTCAAGAATTGAAAGAGCATTTTGACACTTAACCAAAAAACACTTTTCCTCAAACTGTTGGGTTTTTTTCACACCCAGTATCCCATGTCTCACTTAGGATCAAGCAAATGGTAACACTAGTCAATTACTTTAAACAACTTTAGCTACAGTCTCAATTTTCTAACTAAACAATTCTTGTGTTCATGGTTTGTGTATGTGGGGACAAGGATATGCTGCTCAGAAAGCACAGAACACAAAATTTTATCAAACCTTAAGCAATGCATTCTCAAATGCAAATTTTAATGTCAGAAGCAAATTCTTGAAATAGAAGGCTAAAATATTCCTCAAGACCTACTGATACATGAAAGAAAAAAATTAAAAAATATTCAAAACTAGATCTATTTATAATGTTTCATTTTTTACGTTACACTCAAAACCACAGTGGAAGTCGTATCTTCAACAGTGCTCCATCCAGAACTGGAGCTCTGCTATCTTCAGTTAAGTATAAACATTAAACTGAGAACAAAGTCTCTTGATATAGCAATGCCTTTTAGAGATGAAAGCTTTTTCTGTGTTTTCTTAGGCTGTGTAAATGCTCCATCACAGTATACCAACTATACCAGTATAAAAATTGTCAGCACTGGTGATAGCTGAGTTTGCTGACCAAAGTGGCGTAAGCCATACTGTCAACAGCACAAGTTATACTCATACAGCTACAGTACAGCTTTCCAGAGTGCAGGCATAAAGGAAACTCTCCATGGGAGTTCACAGTCTTGGGACCTAATCTTGAAAGGCATTCAGCATTTAAAACCCCTGTGTCTCAATACAACACCCATAATTATTAATTAAGTTAGTTGCATACTGATATTACAATATGAAAATGACACTTACGTAGTTAACCTGCTGTTTATGGGATTTCATATCTAAGTAAATTTGTAGTCCAATTTATAGTGTACTGCATATAAAATAGAAACGTCCTTATGGACTATTCATTCATGTAGCAAACATTGCAGAGATAAAGTACAACTGCAATGGAACTAGATGTATACATTCTCTATAGTACATCCTCTTATTATTCGAGGTTAATTAGGGTAAACATCCTTGACCAGGACAACTACAACCATCCTGTCATCCTTGCCTAATCTCATTTCCTGGGTACCAGAAGTTATGTGGTTTAATAGTTCAATGATTTGAGGAACTGAAAGGGACAGTTAAAATTCAGAGTGAGCAAGGTAATTTAAGACTACTGTCTATTTAAGATCCTAGCAGGAAGAGATGTGGGCAATATATTAGAAAAAAAAATGTGAAAGCCAGCAACACTAAGGTTTCCATAGAGCTTCTAACATACCCAAAATGTTGCACAAGTTGTCTGTGTAGCCTAGCTAACCCTAAGAATAGTCCTGAAAGCACTACGATCCCATAATGTGTACACAATGTCATCACCTCATCTGAAGAACTGAAATTTAATTTCATCAATTCATTCTGTAAAGGTATACAGGGGAAAAACTGGCTTCAGAAACAACAATGAAAACAGTGAGAACAGTTGAAAGACACAGTAAGATCTGGGAGCTAACAGATTAAGACAGCATCATGAGCATTACACAAATGCATCATGACAAATCAGGTATATTCTATATATTCAGGAACAAGGCAGGACTTCAGGAGAATTATTTCTAGTAATATTTTATATTAATGGATTTAGCCCACAAGAATCAGCATCATATGATTTTGTCACAGCAGCAAATTTCAGTTACATTCGTACAGATAAAGTGGAATACTGTTCCTTAAAGAGAATAACTGTTTGCTCAGGGATATACATTTCCATATATAAGAGCATAAAACTATCACTAACACTGTGCAGATTTTACAGGGTCCTCCAAAACAAATATTCTATCACACCACCAGACGTGTTCAACTGAAGTAGCTGCAAAATGAAGCCAATATAACAAAACACTTTCTCTGTCCCCTTGATAAAAAACTGTAGTCCCAAAGATCCTCACCACTTCATTTTGAGGGATTTGTGTTGGTGGTTTGTTTTCTTGCCCCACTGCAGTATCTCCCACCAAGAGTTTCAAATCACTTTTGTCCACAATTCCCTCAACTAAAATCCTCTGCAAACAAAAAACCAAAACCAACAACAAAAAAACCCACCACCAAACATGCAAACCCAGAAAGAATTAAGAAAATGGTGGAAAGTGAAAACAACGTATTATCAATGTCTTAGGAGGAAAGCGCAACATTAAGGTAAACTAGTATTTCCACATTTCCTCCTCGTTTTCATTTTCTGTCCTGTATTTCAGCTACACAGTCTGTACACCTGATGAGCTGGAAGAAGTGCAAATGACAACGCAAAACCCTTGCAACTTTCCAGACAGAGAGCATAATTCAGGGCAGGTAATGAGAAATTAAAATAAAGAAAATCCTTCTTCCCCCTCCTCAGGAAGGAATCTTTATTCCTCTGTTCTCAGGAAGGAATCTTTATTCCTCTGTTATTATTAAGAATCATTTCTGAAGCCCAAGTACAGTGACTCATAATCATGAAATTGGGTCCCCACACATCATTTACATTATCATCCTGTAAAAGAGGAGCCCAGCACTACCTAAACAGTATGTCACCCACCATCAAATGATTACTTCCCCCCCTCATTGTTGGTACTATTTTTCTAATGCCTTTAGTCATTTTGTCTATTTTCCACATGCAGAAAACTCAACAGAATATTGACTTAAAATAGGATCAAGAAAGAGGCAAGCTATTGCCTCCAACAGAAAGATGTATTGTTAAGGAAATAAGAAATGGGTTGATTTTTTAAGTGTTACTAATTATTTACACACACCATGATTTAGGTACAGGTAAAACAGATGTTGGAAGGATGTAGTGTGTTATGCAGAAAGAGTTCCTTACGAGAACATCTTTCCCAGAAAACTAGGCATGAATGGGTAATAATTCTGCCTTAGATATATGATCAACCATAAACAGCAACAGTCTACATTCTTCAAGACTTTCAGCGATGCTGCAGTAGAACACGAAGTTAGTGTGACTGCAGTTATTAATTCAAAATTCATTTTGCATTTTCCCAGAAAAAGTGAAAAGCAGACAGATGAAGTAGTATAATGAGAAACACACGTACCTTATTCCTATTTTATGCACAAATATAAACATGAGTTCACATCTAGCTAGCACATCACATCACACAGCAAGTTCCAAAGAAATTAGAAAGAAAACTTCACTTGAAATTATACTGTTTAAAACAGTAGTGACAGCTTCAGGGCAGTAAGTGAAGTTTGAGATATTGAGGTATGACTACATTGGTATCAAAAATAAAGCACAATAATTTAAGAGATACAGGAATCAACAAAACTGGCGTTGTACTTGCTACTTCTACTATTACTTTCAAAGCTGTTTTACTAATACATTTCCTAATGCCTTTTAATTTAGAATTATTTGGAAAAGTGGAGAGTTGAATTGCCAGATATATTTTGCGGTTATCATTCTGCAAATATAACATTGAAAATCCACTTGCAGACCACATTACCTCTCTTTGTCTTCTTTAATGACATTTTAGCATTTTAGTTTCCAGGAAAAAAATCACGAAAACACAAGAAGGCTAGTCAACTGTTGCTTTGAATTTTATATTACTTCTACAGAAACCATTTAAAAGGTCAATTTAAAAACTTGTAAGATTCACTTCCTCACACTTCTCCAGGTCAGACACTTCCCTCAGAGACATACTAGAACTTCCCCAAATCACTGAAGTCTGACCCTGCATCAGTGACAGAGGGAGAATGTGGGCGTGCAGGGAAGGGGGGGGGTAGGGGTGGTGGTGGTGGAATTCTAGTACCTTTGCTTTCCAAGCTTGTGCAGAAGACATTATAAAATACCAAGCTTGTTCCTTACCACATACAAGAACATGGACGATGCAGCCCCACTCTGTCAATGCTGCAGCTACGTCAAACTTATGTCTACTTCATTCACTTCCCTTGGTGCTTGCCAGACAGTGCTTGCATCTGTTCCCCACCATCTACATCATCAGCCACCTCCAGGGTGCTGAAGCACTGAAGCATTCATAAGGATCCCATCAGACTTCAGTATTCCAGCTAAAAACCATCTCAGAATTAGGTAAAAAGCTTATGATAGTGATATGCCCAATGCCATAGAACAGTTATATCAGATGAAACCATGTATCAATGATTTTAGCTTCCTGCTTCAACAAGAGGAGTATGTTCCCTTGTCAACCTATGCTATTGATACCTCTCTGCTACCGCATGCTATTAGCTATTTACATTCTCTGCTCTTTATTGCTATCTGCCCCTCTCTTCCAAAAACCATACAGAACTACATTTCTTAACAATGGTATTATTTTGCTGTCTTCCCTTACTCTAAGCTTTCCTACTGTATGACCACCCTCTTCCCCAGATGCAATAGGTTTTTTTATCGCAAGTCTCTAATAATGTTTTATTGCCTTTCTTTCCTTCCCTGGCATTCTGCTGCAGGACTGTCACCAACAAAATGTGGCATCTCAGGAAAACTTATAAATTCAGAAAAAAGGATGAAGCCGAAGAGATGGAAAAGATATACCTTTCCAGGAAAAATACTTTCAAGTTTTAAAGGCACAGGGAAAAATAAATTGTTTATAAAACATTCATAGCGTTTTGGTGCAGTATGAATCTACAGCAAACACACTCCAGAAACTCAATCATTCTCACGTCTTATGTCCACTAACTACAGGTGGGACAAGCAGAAGAGAAGATAAAACAGAACAGCTTCTGTATTGCTGCAGAAGTTGAGGCTACTCAGGGTTGGTATTTTTATTTAATATTACAAATAGAGAATTTGTGGAGGATTCTATTCTAACACAACAGATGCTGAAAGATCAAAGACCGAAAACCTCAAGGAATTTTGTAGTTAATTATTCTCTCTCCAAGTACTATCATAAAACAGCCAAGCAGTCACAGCCAACACAAGACTTTCAGGGGAATTTAAGAGTCATAGCATATTTTTTTTTTCCCCTTCACACTGTTTATTGCATAAGTTCAAGCCAAAGCAAGTATCTAGTTAAGTCTATTTGTGTAACAGCATAAAGCATTAGCCCTTCCAATGCATTTTGGTGGCCCACCGCTTTAGGAGTCCATAGTACCCCAACCAGCTAAAAATGCCATGGTTTATCATCTTTTTAAAACAAACCTCAATTTCCACAAACAGAAAAAGGTAACATCCTACAACTACTCATGTCAGTAAATGATGCTAGAGGATATGAGAAAGGTTTTCTTCTTCGTATCACTTTCAGTCCTTGTCAGAAAGCCAGACTGCAGACTGGAGCACCGCTGGTTTTATAGGTGTTCCTTTTCTGCGGATTGCCTATCACATTAAGACTGCAGCGTTCTGATGGTACAAAGGATCATCCATCCAAATAGGATAGTGTATTATTATGATACTTGAGGACTAGACCAACAACTTTTTTCATGCAGTGTCTCCCGGTAGCCAGTAACACTTATCTACTAGTACTGAAAACAAACATTAACTTCTAATACCAAAGCTGTGCCACTGTCAGCTCAACCTGGCATTAGTCTGCACTGCAACCAAAAGCAGTGGCCTGCTCCTCATTCTGACTCCTCTTCCCTCATTCCTTCCCTGGAGCCAGCAGGCAGTGTACGTTCATTCATTCAGCCATATGGCAAACATCACCAGGCAACTGACCTGAATGAAAACTAACCATCTTACTTGTTTCCCAGGTTAATTCTCAGCTGCATTTCCTGATACAGACTGTTGAAGAGCTGTATGATTGCTATTGTTAGTCACAACGGAAGTAGGCAGAAATAACAGCTTGAGAGTAGAGAGGGAGATCAAGTCTCTAGCACCAGTGATGATAAACGTCACATTAAACTGGCTGTGGAACAAAGATTTAAGAGAAGAAATCAAACAGAAATGTTCAGACTACCATAACTATCAAGATTAATGACAATTTATCCATTAACCTAAGCAGCACTGCATGCGTACTTCACTAACATGGTGAAAACCTACATGAAGATGTATCTCTTCACCAAATAACTTTCTTTTAATTTTAGAAATACTTTTATTAAAGCATGATACGTATTTTTAATTAATCTCTCAATTGAGGTTGGAGATGGTACTTAAGAACATGTCTGATACTGTTAGAGATACTGACATCTGTTTTCTCTCTTTTAAAGCAGATGGTAGAGAACTCACTGATTTAGCACGTTCTCTCCAATACTTCTGCCCTTGCACAAGACTGCTGTATTTGAAGAAAATTGTATTAAGATAGATAGAAGGAGATGCCACACAGTTCAACCAAGAAGATGAAACAATTGTGGTTATTAAAGTGATATTGGTGAAGAGTTTTTATAGGGCTAATAAAAAACTTCTTCAGTGTCCCCTACCATTTAATGTACCAGAAAAAATAACAAAATGGATGATTGATTTTCTCTCATGAAAAAGTAAATATACAGGAAATGTAAATTGCTAGCTTCAAAAATCTACAGCATCATAAAGTATATAATTAAACTCCAATACTCAAAAAATGTAACACATCAGAAGATGCAGCCCACTTACTAGCTATGAAGTCTCATTTCTGTGAACAAGAATTTTTAAGTTTGCTCAATACAGTACCTACTTCCTAGAAAATAACACAGAAGCATGTAATATCCACCTATCTGTATCAACCTGAAAGGGCTAAACAGTTTAAGCGTAAAACAAAACTTAGCTCAAAGGAAAGACTAAATTCCCCTACTTCTTTTTATAAGGGAAAAACACACTTAATTTTGAGAAGATGATTTTATAGGACATTCAAATTTAAAGCTTGAGCAAAACTTACAGGAAGCATAACAAAGTTATGATCACAGTTTTAAGAACACAAAGAATGTGCAAGCCCTGCTTGGAAATTAGAGCTTCTCAGTTGAGTATTCGTATGCGTGGGGCAGACTGCTGTAACTGTTAGGCTGCTGAAGGCTTTAATACTACTTTGCACCAAACTGTAGGTGTAATCAATGTACTCTGGAAGATGACAGAATACAAGCAGCTTGTGGACTGGATTGATGCTTTGTCTGGATTCCTTCTACAGGCAAACATACACACACACTTTTCAAAAAACATCTCAGTTCCTCAATTCTTGGTTCCACAGTATTTCTGAAGCTACTGATAAATGCAGACCATTTCACATGATCCCAAGAAACATACAACAGGCTTAATACTGTCTGCTAGAGAGATAGGAAAGAAAGCATCACTACAATAGTGCTGAAATTACTAAAACTCAAAGAAAGGAAGGCTGCAGGGACCGGTTTCTTGCAAGGAGTCTTGGCAGGTTTTGCCATTCTCCTCACTGCAGGTACATG
Source organism: Ibycter americanus (assembly GCA_035590275.1). Lineage (NCBI taxonomy): Eukaryota > Metazoa > Chordata > Aves > Falconiformes > Falconidae > Ibycter > Ibycter americanus. Next base: position 35,820,155 of record JAVJGI010000065.1, on the reverse strand, counting down.
TGTCAATACAGAAACAGGTTTGTAACACCAAAATACAGCAGTCAATTCCAGACAGTCATGCTGGCATTGAAAAAACATGTATGATGCTGGACAAGCCAAAATGTTGAAGACAGCTGCTGGATCAGTATTTGAATGGCCTGGAAATATGATGTTTATAAATATATTCCCACTGATCAGCTCAGCATCTTGCTTACCCTAATACCTCTCCATGTTACTTGAACTACCATACTGATTTATTTACAAAATCACACAGCCAAAAATTCAGCTTCTCTCTTTAGTCGTATATCACATACCAAGCAATATTAAAAATAACTAACAATATATTAAGTTCTAAGCAGTCAGAAAAGATGGCACTGAGAATTAGAGCTGGATCTTCCACAAATGTGCCAAGTGTTATGTTCTTTTCATGTGCATTAATTTTTTATTTTTGAAGTATTGTAGAAGGGGAGAGAACAGCAAACATAAAAATAAAAACCAACTGCAACAATGAGCCCAAGATAACATACACTAAGCATGTTAGAGATCAGGGCTCGGGTAACCCCCGTCAATACACACCACACATTGTCTGTTCCAGTCTTTGATCAGCAGGGCTGTAGAAGAGCGATAGCTGTTTTCAGAGATAGTTATCAGCAGGACTTTTGACTGTTGGCCATGTCAAGCCTGCGACTAGCTAGCTGCAACTGGTATGTGCTGGTTTTAAGTTCTGTAACCATCTCAGCTAAACAAAACTGACATATCCTGAGTTAATTAATTAACTAATTAATAGAGAGACACAAACTAGAGCCACCAATTAATACGCAGATGACACTTCATGCTTCTGCCCACACACCTGGATTGGAAAAATCAAGGGTTTAGGGGCCCAAAAAAGAGGCTGAGGAATATCCTGGCTGGAGAAACAGTCCTGGAAGTGAGGAAAGACCCTGGAGGTCAGGAAAACATGTGGAGACAAATACTGTGAGACACTTAGGGACCTTAAACAGTAAACTCGAGAGAGGTGATTGCAAACAGATGTATAGGACAAAACTATCGTAACTTTCTGCCCAACCTTCCTGGACTAGCAGCAATCTCCCCACTGGAAAGGGAAGTTGAGACCTAATGAAAATACCACTGTGGGGGAAACAAATGAGTGAGTGTGTTGTATCATCAAGCAGGTTAAAACCTGATCTCCCTGGTTCTTAAATAAACCCATAATATCCAGATATACTATGGGTTGTAACACTGTCTTGCCTGTGACAAAGTTTTTGGCCTACCACAAGGTGCTTATTCTTTATGATATTTACCCAACAAATGATAAGTAACAGGCACTACTTTTTAGCCAACAGCTCTGATAGCTTGAATACAAAGGGAAGACTCAGGCAGACAGCATTCTCAGAGCCAGTATCACTATCTGAGCATGTACACTTCACATTGGGAGTGACCGCAAATTTAACTGACTCAGCATGAATTTCATATCCACTGAATCAATGTCTTCCTCATAATACATTCTGCATCAACAATAGCTAGCTATAAAGGACATTTATGTCTTTGCAAACTTCCTCCAGCAGCTTAGGAACTAGTTCTGAAATATGCTGTAATATCTGCTTCAGGTTCTGATATATTCCTGGTTAGGTGCAAGTTAAGAAGAGAAATGAGGTTACAGCTGCCTACACATTTAAAACAGCTGAAGATACAATCACTCTCTTTTTAAAGGCTGTTTTCCCTCATCTTCACTTCTGTTTTTTAAACACAAAGAACAACTCAACCTCTAATGGGTTTCCTGTTAGGTAGATTTCCTTCTCACCTAATAGTTTTATAACTAGATAGTTTCTCTCTCTCAATACTTAAGAGAAAAACAGAGCTCACTAAAAATACTAAGATCTGAGGTTCTGGTTATACCAGTGTATATCTTGTCTTTTTTAAAATAGCTGATAAAAATATTGCACAGGATTGAATGATTTTTAAAAATTTATCACTAAACACAGATTAAGCTAACATTCATGTGTTTTTCCTGTGTTTTGCTTACTTGCATGATGTACCAGAACAGTTGTGGCTCACTGCAGAACTAATCAGTCTGCGCCATTTCACTAACTAGTAAGTAGCGAGCTCTAGCAAGATGTCACCTTCAAAGGAAGTGAGCCTGAAATCCGCTTTTTCAGGTATGGTTCTTCCAAAACAAGCCCAAACCTCCTGCTTCTTAAAACTCTCCAGGGGTCTTTACGCTTATAAAAAGGCTTTAGCCAGAGCCCTCTGACATGCCGAAGCTCTTCCCAGCTGCTGTCTTGAGACTAGCCACTTCTGATCTCCACTTCGAAACAACTGTTCCAGCTTTAGGCTCAAGGTTATTCTTCCCCTCAAAAATATCAGCTCAGGACCTGTTTGCATTAATGCTCTTGGCACTCCCTGGCTTCCATTCCCTCATGAAGAAAACACCCTAATCTCTCATTACGTACATCACAGCACCTCCACTATGTATGCTTCTAACAAATGTGAGTTTCAGAGAGAACCAGCACACCGTCACCTGCTTCTCTGCTACCACCAACACCACATCCTTACCCCAGGTTAAGCTGCATTATCTAAGGCCTTCGACTCCATCCAAGATGCGATCAATGGCTTCCTTCTCACCTCCTCCCTCCGTCAGAGCCTGTTGCAGAACTCATCCTTATTCCTCAAGCTTATCCCTCAGCAGAGCTCCCCAGCCCAGCAAAACCAGAGGCCTACCTTAAGGGAGGTAAGGAAAGACAATCCAGTACTAACGCAGAAGCCAGGTCAAATAACAGGCTATATTCTCCTTATACACAAGCACACGTGTTTTTCTAGGTCTTTTCTCCCTTGTTCCTCTTCTTGTTGGCCTGTTGTGCCAGACACAATTGTTGAACCACCTGAAAGCTGATTAGCCCATAAGAATGTAAAACCCTATCAAGAATTTAGACAGAAAAGCCAGACCTTTATCTACTAATCTCTGGTTTCCTACATTTAGGATATTTTTCCATCTCTATATTGACAGGTTTACCCTCTATCAGATATCTTTGCCTATTCCAGAGGACTAATTATTAGAGGAACCACAGACTTCTTCAAACATGCCACCGTATTAGCAAAAACAGCTCTACAGATTTATATCCGTGCTGTTCAAAACCAGTAGTTTACTTCTGTGCGTTCTTTTCCTTTTCTTTCTTTCTCATGCACTTCACAAGGTCATGATTTCATCTACACACCAGGAAAGTAACATGGATTCTTGCACAGAACAAGTGACACTGTAGATTTTACCTACCTGACAACACTCAAAAAAATTACCCCATCCAAAAGCTAGTAACATGAACAGAAATAATTCTATCTTCATCAAAACCTATGCTAGCAGCTCTTCATTTCTTTATTCTATTCATTATTATTGATTTAACATTAAATATATATAAACCTAATTTCTCATGAAGTATTCATGAAGTTTCAGGAACAACAGGCATTATGTGTTTTCATATCAGCTCTAATATACATGCCTAGCTTATTTCATTTATCAACAGTAAAAATATTTGCTAATAATCTCACCTGAGATAAAAAAATATAGTCAAGAGTTCAGAATCACCCTCTACATTTTAACTACAGTACAGTAAAATTAATATAACATAAGCAAAAAGGCTTTGCTCTTGGGTTTGCCAATTCTCTGTCTGTTCCCCAGTGCTACATAGGAAGTTTTGCTGGTCAAATCTGCAGAACGCTCCAGACTCCAAAGTGTTTTCTGTAGGTGTTTTTTTAGTGGGTTTTTTTTGGTTAGTGTGTTTGAGGTATGGGGTTTGGGAGGGTTTTTTTTCCGTTTCAATTCAACCACTTCAGATTTCAATCCAAACTACATGGTTCCCTTCAAGAAACATTTTTCAGAGCACATAAAAACCCATTTTTTACTCTAAAGATTTAAGAACATTGGGGAGTTCTACATGCAAATTTCCCCATTCCAAACTCTAATTGATATGCCCTGCAGGGATCTTCAGAGATAAATCTTTCCCCTGTGGAGGCATTTTAAACGATACGGCATAATCTGATTTACTGAAAAATGCAGGAGCCTTATTCTGCTATTTCTTACTGAAGTAAAATGTCAGTTGCTTTCCCAGGGAAAGGTCCTTATCTAAGAAAGCAGCAAATCCGGCACAATAAACATACCATTAATAGTAATACAACCTTATCATGTGTGTACCACATTCTCTGTTTAGATAGATCTACAATCATCAACTAATGCACCCCTGGTCAACCTCGAGGTTAAAAATAAGGGTGGGGGGGGAATAAACAAGAAACTTCTACTTTACGATAGGAAATTAAGTTAAACTTAACTATCAAGTTAAATGGCTGTGGAGAAAAATCAATATTTTAGTCAAAATTAGATTTCAGGAGTTTCTGGTATCAGATGCAATACTGGAAGTGTAGGTTTTCAATTAAAAAGCTACATCTGGATGCATAATAATGTATTCTAAAGGTGCACTTGTACCCCTGGAGAAACAAAGAAACTGGAAGAAGCTATTCATGAATTCTTCTTACAAGCCAGCAATCTTCTTATCAAACCAGTAACACATTAAATCAAATAAAGTGGGATGTGAAACACAGAACTGTAAAAGTTATAAAAATAGACATTGAAACTGAATGATTCAAGAGAAAACACTGATCTGTGGTATTTTCAGAATATCCCATTTCCTTGACGCAAGTTTCTTTTTCCCCTGTTGCATTTACTCAACAAGCATAAAAGGGACTTCTCAAGCTTGTAATTGAACATATTATTAACATTTCCTCTTCGCCTTCTATTTCAAATACATTTACCATTCAAACACAAAAAAGGGTAAGAATATTTGGGCCACTGTGTAAACTACAGTGTTCTTCAAAGACCTAATGATCTTGAAATTATGCAGCCTCAAGGTTGAAACACTCAGATTCACACAAATCAGTATAATCTTCATTCTAAACAGATGTAAGTGCAGGTTTTATGTCTCTGTAATTCTGAACATAACAAGTACAGAGCCAATACACTTTTTATAAGATATTAAGTACCAAAAATTTGTCTGTAACTGCTGTTCTTCATTCGTGTAAGACAAAGCTCAAGTTTTTCGATTGGTGATAATCAGAAGAATTCATGCTTTAAGTTCACATATACAAAATCCAAACTGAGTGGTAATAATTTTTCAAGTTAAAGGTCAAAATATGTATTGCTTTTTATGAGTAAAAATACTCACCACTTGCTTATCATGTCACACTTGATTCAGTTAGGTTTAATTTCAGAAACAGAGCAGCACATTTCTTCTATTGCAATTTTTACAGCTTTTTCAAACTCTCAGTCAATACAGACTTAACAATTCCTATGTTAACCACTAAGAACAAATAAACAAATTACCTATTTGCCCTTGATTTATCATTTTGTCTCCATTTACTACACTAAGCTGTGTGAATGGCATTTGAATTTAGACTGAAGGAGCATGACTAAACCTCTATGTTGTGTGACAAAAATACAGTGTATGCTTAGTGCGCTGTAATGGGAATTAACTGAAAAAGTCATACCTGTGGGCACAAAGTCTCTATGTGATTAGCTGCCATTTGGACAATTTTCATTCCATCTTCATTTGTGGACAACGAACAAGCAAGATTAGCAACCTTAAATAAACAAACAAATATTTTGTAAGCAAGTATTCATCCCCAGACTCTCAAACTTGCCAAAAAACATCTCTGCTAGAAAGCCTTCATTATTTGGGGGAATTAATTTGTCAAAGAATATATCTGAACAAGGAAACATGGCGGCGGGGGGGAGGGGAAGGAGCAACTGTGGAAAGGGGTGAGAGTACAAGAAGTCTGATAACCTATTCCCAGTTTAGGCTCAGCACATAATAGTTGCAGAGTGGTTTTAGATAACATCAGGAAATTTTAAAGTAAGATCCTAAGGCTTTAGCTAGATTACTTGTAGTTGTGCCTGTTAATTTTTCAGAGCCCTTCAAACCATGTCCAGCCTTTTAATTTTTTTTTTAAACTTACTTTAAGACCTTAAAGATCAAATAACATTTGCTTTGATTTGTTGTAATGGAACAATGAATGATTTATGCCCTATGTTATCCACAGATTATTTTAATTAGTAGTATGGTTTTCTACTAAAATAAGTTGTATCAGTGCAACTTACATTGCAAATGTACAAGGAAACTTGAAATCTATGAAAGAACAAATTATCTTGTTTCATTTTACTATACACCATGGAGATACAGCTTGCTTGAAATGGAAAACTGCTCTTCCATGACACTCCACAGTTCAACAAGTTGGAAGAGATGAAGGAAAAACAGCATTCACTTCAGCTCACTGCAACTCAACATCAACAGGCTGTAACAGACAGGCTTGACAAAGGCACAAGAGAGGTCTGGATACTGGGATTCAGTAGATCTTTTCATCCTATTGAAGTCATATAATATCCTTATGTAAACTACTACACACTTAGTCTTCATAGCCTTCACTGAAGTAGCTGCATTACAGACACATCACTCCAATGTTAATGTAGATCAGTAACTGCCTGAGAAACAGATCTCCGTAGTGCTGCAAATACCAATGTAGATATAAACACAGGTATATATAATTATTTTGTAATTATTCAAAACTCATGCAACAAGTTCTACAGTCCAGCTGCTGCAAAATAAAAGCAAATCTTCATTTATCAGTATTTGAGGACACTATTTCTACAAAAGAATGATAGTTCAATGATGATCTATTACCAAAGGCTTTTATTATTCTTACTTAATTGATACAAATAATTACAAGGAATTAGTTAGTGCATAGCGAAATTACTTTTCCCATCCAAAATTCAGAAGAGACTAAGACAGTTTCTGAAGACGATGAGACTGCACGGCCTTCCATATACACCTGCGCCTACGTACAAATACTTAATGAACATATCCCTGGTATTCCAATACAACTCACTGGCTCCCCAACTACTTCCAGTCAATTGCTATAAAGATGTGACAAGAAAGATTCTTCACAAAGGTGTGAAAATTTGCAACAGCCAATGCCATAAAGCCATATATTGCTGTAGGCAATGAAGATAATGTAATATCCTTCCTATAGACAAAAGAAAAGTGTTCCAAATCCATTAAGAGCCTCAGGACAAGCGGAAGTTCACATGCAAAGTGAGACTACCTCTTCACTCTGAGAGGACCGAGAGGTCTTATCATGTTGATTCTGCTGAAGAGGAAAGCACAATCCTGTTGGTAAGAGTCCTTGGGAGAGGCATTCCAACCGTCACTCAAGGACACACGATAGTGGTTTAAGAACGAATCCTGGTTCAGAGGTAACTCCAAGATGAGAACACATATGCAAAGCCAAATGCAAAAGTGAGATTTTCAGTAGCAAAAGAGTAAATAAATCTGCCTCACCACCTGTTCCATACTCAGCTGAAAACAGCTTTACTGTTCTGTTGTCCACACTGCGAACTATGGATTAAATGCAGCCCCAAAGGTCTTTTTCAGTCAAGTTGACTGCATTAACTCCCAAAACCAAGTATTTTCTTGGAAACGGGTAGTCTGACACGTAACTACATTCTGCTCATATACGTGTACTAAATGAAGCAACACATTCTTTAGATGTGATGCCCCCTGCTCCACCAAAAAGAGCTCCTGACTCACTTATAATGTAAATCACTAAGGACGACTAAGTTGTTAATTCCAAGGAAACTTGTGTTTCCTCTTCTTCTTGAATACTTGCTATTCTTCACAGCAAATACCTGCTTGTCAAGAATTTTTTTCCACTGAAGAAAGACCTCACAAAGCTCTGCCTACCCTAAACAAGGTCCTTCAGCACACTGCAGGGTAAGCCCAAAGTACGTTCTTTGTAAAGTTTTTCAGCATAGTGTGAAGAGCTCTGTGGCAACCCAATCGCTCCCATTGATAACCCTACAGAAATTCTTCAGACCATGTTGAGAGCGCATATAGTCTTGGATGATGAATGCTCGGTTGATATTTAAGTGTTTGAAATATACTCTTGCTCAAAAACAAGGAAAAACAATTACATGACTAAAATAAAATCTGACATGTTTCAAATCAAGAAAATTTAACTTGCGTGTGTCACAAGATTTCAAATACAGTCTTTACTAGGAAGTTTAATATACCGATCCTCTCATTTTGCTAGTTGGGGGTGGGGGGTGTGGGGGAGGTGTTAATGAATGTAATAAACATCAGAACAAAAACCTACTGGTGCTCCTCAAAACCAAGCGTGACTATTTCTTACACATACCTCTTGAGAACACTAACTATATACACTGTCACTTTAACACTTACATGAGTTTACCAAGTCACTAACATGGTGACTGTAATGTAGAGGGTTAAAAAGGCCTAAACCAAGATAAGGAACTTGCTTTGCCAAAAGTTTCACAAAAGGCAAAGCATCAATGACCTCCTGATCCATCAAGCTTTATCTTTGTAACCTGAAAAGATGGGCACCAAGTACAAACAAAAACATTTGGGGTGGTGACATGGGGCAGGGTGGACAGACAGATGGGACACAACAACACAGACACAAATACAATACAGCAATCCGTCAAGGTAGAGATTAATGTTGAGTAACCACAGTTCAGAAGATATTTCATTTACAGAAGACCAACTGAATACTGAACTGAGGAGTAACATTTGAATTTCAGCATTACAGCAGTCAATGTTGCTTTTGATAAAAATTATATACCCTACCTAAGCTGATTTTAACAGTTAGTCTGCTCTACTCCAACTATTAATAAAAAAAGGTACTTTACATATTCTTTGCTTCTAATTTTGTAGTACACTGAACTACTGCCTACAAGTTTATTGTGTTCTTAGCTTGCACCACTAGCTTTATTCATGAAGCCTTAAAACATCTTCCGAGGAAACTGACTGCTCATACCAAAAAATGTCATGGAAAAACTAGGAAGGTCACCAATAATCACTCTATACTTTTTAAGGAAAAGACTACACTGATATATGTATGTCTACTAGTCATTGCTGCACTTTTACATCCATTTATGATTACTATGTACATTTTTATGAGCTCACACAGACTAACAATTGTTTGGAGTGAAAAAACATACTCCTGTGGACTGAAAACTTACCTCCAGTGGGCAATAAAGTAACGTCACAATGTTGCTTGCTTTCCAACCCATTTTCTACCTTAAAACTAAATTTCTTTCCATATCAAGTCAAATAGTAACACTGAGCTATTTATAAGCTGCTGGGAGAGTTCATGTGTTATTTTTGCATTCTTGAAGATACTTCAGGTCAAAAGTTACACTATTACTTTAGCTTTTAGTATTTTTTACTTTTGTGGGAATAAAGTTAGAAACTGTACTCAAAAATACATTTAATATGTATTATGTGGCTTTCCCTACCTCTTTTAGCTTTTCACCTTCCACTCTTCCAGAAAGATTCTTGAATCTGCTAATTTAACTACTGTGGGGCACTATATATCTGCAAGCCTCTTCACTCATCTTTTGGTTCCTTTTCCACTTCTCTTAATTTTGCATGTCTCTGTCTTTTCCATGTTCTGCAGAAATGAATTATATAGTACTGCATTAATATCATAATCACTACTGATTCAAAAAAATTAGCTCTACCTCGTACACCAGAGGCTTATCACTGCCCCTGTTCAACTATAACCAGCTACCTTGTTAACATCAAGAAACTCCTCAGAGTATTATGTAACTTTAAATGTTTCCTGTAATATTATTTGTCAAGCATGCTAAAGATTCTATTTCAGTCATTAATTAATAAAGGGTATTTGAATACCAATGGACTACATTGTTCTCTTTTTTTTTAAAACCAACATAAATCTAGAACTCACTGCAACCAGTTTATTTCAAGTTCCATGTGCTCAGACAAGTCTTATCTCACACAAGTTCATTTAGAAGATTATTTTGATAGACTGGGCCTCAGCCAAAATAAAAAAGGATAATAAATTAAACATAATACTCTGAGGTAAAGATGGCATATGTGTAAGGGAGAATTCTGCACAGTTAACATTTCAAAAATAATTTCCTTTTCAACAAAGGTGTCAGGCTTAATGTGGAGCCCCATTAAGCTTTCTCTGGCTGCTTTAGGTCACAGTAAAGACAGCTGAAGAATTAAATTAAGGATTCCCTCCCCGGACCTCAGTGTGCAGAGCCCTGATTACAAAGAAACTGTATGTGGATTGCATTTGTGCTCTGGCAACCCAAGTTAGCTGAAGACTCCACTAAATACAAACTGTTCATAAGCATGACCTGTGTCTCACTGACAGTTTCTCAAAAAATGTACCACGCACACCAGCACTAGATTTAATCCACTGAAATAGCCACAAAGTGGCCTTTGATATCTGAAGAAAGGTCCTTCCCTGTCCCCAAATGTAACAACAAGTGAAAGATCTAAATGTAAACTACTTGATGAAACTTCTTCCTTAGCATCTTTTGCTGAAATGTTAGCAATGGAGGGCTTTTCAGCAGTACCACATGAGTACAGAAATATAACTCTCTGAAAAGAAGAATAGGACAAGCAAAGAACTGACTCAAATCCAACTGTTTTACTGCCTTGTCCCTACCTCTTTCTTCATGCAGATGGAAAAAGTGTCAGTATAAAGACAAAAATTTATTTTAGCAGTAGACATGTATGTTATATTAAACTGGAAGAAAGCATGATTTTCAGCAGAAAGTTACTATCAAATTCTATAATCATGTAACCAATAACCAACCTCTGATTTTCCTTATCTCAGCCTAACAACAAACATGGCAAGTAAGACAGCTGTTAATCATGAGGCAAGAGACAGAATTAGCAAATTCCTTAACATATCTCAGAAGAGGAGTGATCAAAACTCACTGCCAGAATATACAGTCCTTGAGGGAACTGGCCACCACACACACAAGTGCTTCTGAACAGACTAGTAAACTGGGCTTGACTGTCTGACACTAGCAGGATTGGATAAACATCTATCACGAGTGAAAACCAGTAAGGATCAGGGTGGATCAACCAGTTCTGAAAACAAATACAACACCTCAAATTCCAAATATCCCATATATTTCCCAGTTTTTAAATAAAATGCCATCTTATGAGGGGTAATATTTTGCCTGTTCCACCCCCATGAACTAATCTTTTTGTATCTTCTTAGGTGTTTCAGTGTAACATTTCCAAGTATATCTCTCCTTCTGCCTGAGTATTTCTTTTTTCCTTTCCTCCCTGCATGAAACCCTCTATCTCCTGCACCTAAATAACAGAGAGGCGAATGCAACACATGTAATAAACTGTCACAAGAACACTCAAGATCTCAGGCCCTATTCCTCTATAAAACCATAAGATCCAAACATGCATGAAAACATTCTCAGTTTATTTTCTTACTAGTCATTATTCCAATATTCTATGAAACAATATCCATTACCCTTGTCATAAGGATTTTTCTGTTAGACTAAATAACATAATGGTTTTGTCAACTAAATACCCAAGTGTACTTGGGTGATCTTTGCTTCCCCTAGCCACAAAATCTTAAGAGTCTTCCTGTTGTCAGAATCAAAATCTTCACCTCTTTGCCTCTGACTGGTTAACTGAGATTGAAATCAATTCCAGGAGATGCAGCATATTTCCCCCAAGATGCATACACCCTCTATTATTTAAATCAGCACGAGCTAAGAAGACTCAGTATGCTAACAAAATGAAACCACACAGCTCTCACTTAGCACTTAATAAATATCAGTGGAGCAAGAGAGGAAACAGTCTTCTTTCCAGCAGTGTAATCATTTAGTTACAATGCCAGAAATTCTTTCATATCAACATAAATGTTTTCAATTCCTTGAAGAAGCAGGACACTTAACAAATGAAACATTAAATGACTGGTTTTGAATCAAAAATAAAAATATAGTTCATGTAACAGTTCTTAAAAGAGTTTAAAATAGAAGCAGTCTCCTACAAAAATTAGGTATTTATCCTTTTACAAAAACCGTTACACTTTAAGCACATTGTTCTGATGCAACACCTGGATTGGTTATACATGTGACAGATTCACATTTTTATAAATAAAAGGTCAATCACACTAAGCATAAATTAAATAATTCTACAATACACAAAAAACACATTAACCTCTGGAAAGTTACAAAGAGCAACTATTCAGAAATGTAGGAACAACTGTAACACAAATACAACAAAATTGTGACATGGCGGGGGGCGGGGGGGCAGTGAAATGCACCAGCAAATCCACTGATAAGCAAAGAAAATTTAAGATCAGTGCAACAAGACATACCTTCAGAATTTAATCCATCTCAAGATAAGCCCTTCACAGAACTTTTGCCTCCGCAGAAACTATGGCAATTCATTTTATATCTAACATTAATATTGACCACCTGCTTCGGCAATATAGAAAGTATAGAGCAATACAGGTTGCTGGAGTATGTATTTTTTGCACTAAACAGCAATAAACCTATATTCTAGTTCACTCCCAACTATCATTATTATTAACTACTGGTACAGAATTACAGATGTGTGTGGTGCCTGAGCACTTAGAACCAAATCTAGGATGAGAATGAATAATAGCAGAGTCAACAAAAACACATTTATGGTTAGCTGCCGCTGAATAAAGTTTGACATGCAGAATATTAATGCACATTACCTAGAAGCATAACTGAACGCTTCAGCAACAAAAGAATGCTTTCTTCTCCATAGTTGAAAGGAAACAAGACAGGGAGATGCAAGCATACACTTTATCAATAATACAAATTCAATTCACTGTATTACCAGAAATGACATAGCTCACATCAGCCATACAAACTTTGATGCTAATTTTCACACATCCACCATTAACAGTACCTACTTTCTTTCCTGCAGGACACAGCACTGTGTTACAAATTGCATGTGACAAATCCAAAAACAGTGAAACTATTTATCCTTTAAAAATTACTACAGAATTCAGCATGTCCAATTTCTCTTAGAAAAGTAATCTCCTTGAGACAATAAACAAAATTTCATGCTGATGGGTTGTCCTTTTGTTCACAGGGCTGAGCAAAAAGACTACCTTAGATACTTAACCGTGAAATCTGTGCAGCAACTTTGCATTTCCCTGTAAACACCAGAACGGAAGTTCAATGATAACTAGCAATAACCAAAGGAGTACCAAAACATACCAATGCACAGGACAAGAATCTCATTTCACTTCACTTGTGAAAACCCCAAATAATATCACTGACTTTGGCTAAGGTTTGCACCAAAACCTCAGAAGTGTCACTGACTTTTCAGAAACACAGTTTTCCTAGATATTTAATTGAACCAAATCAGTAATGCAGAATAAACGCACAAAACCACTCAACCACGTATACCAGCATACATGGTCAGTAAACTGGGACAACACAGTATCAATAAACACAGTATTTGCTACCTTATTAATAATAGTACAAATTGATTAGGACTATAATGAAAATCAAAATGAAAACACAGATAAAAAGAACATGTAACAAAAATGGGAAATAGTATAAAGCTGCGTGCCTTTTCATACTGCATGACAGGAAGGATTAACCTGGAACTTCAGGCAACCTTACTGTCAATCCTGAGACTTCTCCTCAAAAGGGAAAAAAATGCTTTATAATAAAATTAATTTTGCTGATATCCATGCAAAAGTATGGCTGCAGGTTCTTCCGCCCACCAGAAACAACCACACCAAAAAAAAAAAGTGTCATCCAACTTTTTCAAGATTTAGCTTGTATCAATATCTGAACTCCGACACTTTGAAAGCCTTCCCAGAGCAAGTACAAGGTCCATCTCCCAGTTTAAGAGGGTGAAATTTATTGAAGAAAGCAGGTCAGTCTAAGGCACCTTACGTGACGCACAACCACCAGCTCCTCCTACCTCACACAAATAAACACCTAAGATGCGTTTAAGAAATATTTTCAAATATTGGTTTTCCACCAAAAAAAAAGTTCCATTTCAGAACTTGTCATAAGTCCCTCTTTCAGTATTCTTGGAATCTTTTTCCATCCCAATTGTCTCCCTCCAACCTTTGGGACAGGATAGCACCAATTCAGTGCTAAATGGTGTGCAACCCTTACAGCACGTTTGCACATGAAAAAATAAATATTACTTTCAGAAAAAAATGTGGTTTTATACTTTACAATTAATTGTATGACTCATTCCCCCACCCAGCTTACCAACAGTGGAAATGTTGACAACTGCTGTTTCCTGGAATTAAAAAAACAGACAGTAACTCAGAGCAACCCTCATAGAGAAGCCTACCTTAACAATTACTAGAAAGCAGGTTACAAAGGATACAATGTACCTTCATGTTTTCAGTGTTAATAAGATCTTTGGTCAATTCTTGTCCTGCTTCCACTGAACAGGACTTGAAAAATTAATATCCAGAGGAGAAGGCCTATTTTACCACTCCCATCACCAAACAGCTTTAAGCACAGGGATAAGGCATAATAATTAAGTACAAATACTGACCAAATTACTAAAGTGGTCTACCCCTCACTTCCACCGGTGAGCATCTGCTCACACAAGTGTTGCCAAAAGCTCATTGTTGCTTACATACCGTCCTTCAGCTCAAAAAAGTCCAAACATTCAAAAAATTGAAACTGAAAATTTGGCAACCTAGGAAAAAAGATACTTCTTAATATTTTGTTTTCTGTTGTGGCCTCACAGACATATTGTAGATCTTAGGCTGCACAAAATTAGGCCCTAAAATGACAAGGCCATTGAGGTTACTGCTGGCAAAGGAAAACACCACCTCTTAACACAGACGACTTGGTAAGATAGAAAACCCACAGACGTTACTAGTTTCTGGCAGCCCGCATTGCCCTGCACGCCGCAGGCCGCGCACTGCCTGCCCGCGCCATTTTCTCCTCAGCAGCCGGCACTCAGCAATGCCTCGGCCGGGAACAGCGGCCTTTGCCTTCCGCAAGACGAATGCGCATGCTTGGCAACCTACGTTAAAAGCTCAACAGCGAAATGCGCAACAAACCCACCGCTCCCACTGGGCAGGAGCCGCCCGCCACTTACGCGGGTGCCTCTGAGCACTCTGCCCGCCACCACCGCAGGGCAGCCACGGAACCGTCCAGAAGAGGCAGGGCCGAGGCGGCGGCCTGGCAGAGGGGAGCGGCATGCTGCCACACACAGCAGGGCCCCGGCGCCGCCTCTGCCAGCCTGATCTGGTGATGGCGCTGGAACGGGACCGAGTCTCAGAGCTGGCTGCATTAGAGGGGCCCGTGCCTGGAAAGCGTGAGCGAGCCCTTCCCCTGACAAGAGCAGCTTCGCGAAAAGCCACTTGAAACACCGCCAGTTCCTACTGCCAGCGGGTTTGGTTTCTCCTCACTGAATATTAACTAACCGTATGGGAAGGCAGGAGGTCTGGGTATATGCTGACGCCATTTGAAAAACTTCTATACTGAAGTGAACTGAAATTTCAAATTGAAATTTAAGACTGCAAATGTGCTTAGGAAGCTTTTTATGAAATGCTGAAGTGATTTATATTTGCAGTGGCTATAAAGGAATCCATTACTCACTCATAATGAAGTATGTACATGTACGTATACTAGGTAGCTAAGCTGTCTGTAAAGCAAAACAAATGTTATGCTGCTCCAGTGGTAAAAATCCAATCTGTGCCACAGGCACACAGTACGTTCTTGTGCATTACATTATCACATTATTACACTATGTTCTTACGTATTCACTATAAGCCACACTTCAAATATATTGTAAAAATATAATTAATCCTCTCATTCATTTTTACTTTTCCTTTATCCCTTAAATGAATATCTAAGTAATTTTTATCAGGTGTATTAGTTTTTGTTCTCCGTTTTGTGAATGGTGTCATGAGCTGCGTTCCTGCAGCTACTGTGAAAGTCGTCTACAGACAGCAAATTCCAGTGGCAGTGAAGCTGCAGGTAGTCTCCTAGCTACTGTAGTTTGTATGGAGTAAATGTTGTACCAACATAAAATGTTTATGTTGTCAGTGGAAGTCTTCATTTTACGTTAATAGAGTTGAAACATTCCTAAAACATTTTATAAGAAAACCTTGACTCATTTTTGCAATGTAATCTAGTCTAGGAAAGGTAAAATTGATCACAAAGGAAAACACTTAAAACCATTTATAAGCCTTGCAACAAAAACTTACATATAAAATCATCCAGATTTCCAAACTGCAGATTGCAATGCAGTCTGAGGCATCGTGCGGGCTCACCCTTAAGCACGTGGCCAGAATTCAAAGTGTAGGACTGTGATCCTACTAAATACACTGACAAAACTCCTATGGAGACTATCTTGTTTACAGTACACTGGCCTTGAAAAAGGGTAAATGAATTCACTGTTAATCACTGTAAAGTGATGCACAGCTGAGAAACAATCCTAACACACAGTAGACATCCATCCAACAACTACAGAGTAAGAGATGTGGGGGTTACTAATGTTTCAAAGGAAACAAATCCCTGTGCAAGAAGTCTAGAATTATAACCTACAAATGATTCCTAATAAAGGGCTGACAGGGTACATGTTAATTAAGCTAAAACTCAGAATGGTGATCTGAACTTCCCATCACAAAAGTACCTGGGATATGGCTACTTCTGTGCATCTGTCCCTTTACTGGACCAGTTGTGTAAAAGAGCACTGATAGTGTGACTGAGCACAGTTCATTAACAGAAAACATGCCTAGATACTTCAGTTCTGTCCTCCTTGAGTCTAGCAAGACCAGCCTGCATCTTCCACAAGAAGAAAGTTTTAGAAATTTGTCATGAACAAATGTGTTTTTAAAACCAGGCTAACAGTTATTAAAAAACAGTTTAACATAATGATGTTAAAATGCAAGCAATGTGATCTCCTTGGAAGTAACTGTGTTGACACTATTGCATGTTGCTTGAGTTTGTTGTTCAGTTTCTTTTACAGAGCTTCTGTAGAGGATGAATTACACCAAAGGGAAATTCCTAACAGTATGTGCCTCGGCCAGGTTGTCAAAAACAAACACGCCCAACTTCCCTGTTAAACAAAGATCACCCACCTGCCTTGTGATCAGAAATTCTAGTCCATGACTTCCCATAGGTTGTTTTCTTGATAATTCCCTAGTTGGTTTTGGTTATTTTGGTGGGGTTTTTTAAGGAGACCTCAGCCACTATTCTTTTAATTTTATTTATGCTGTTAAGTCTGTATTATGAAAGGATTTGTCCTACTTTTTGTTCTCTTGCCTCAAATACAAGGTATTAGATAGTTTCTCTAAGCATTGTGCAAAAATTGCAATTCAGAACAAGAACATTTCTCAGTTATTTCAATATATTCAAGAATTCACATTATTAAGTACAGTGTTGTAAAAAACATCACCCTGACAGTGGGGATAAAAGAACATCAGTTCAAAAGCCATTTGGCAGTGGTAAAGTACCTGGAAATATTCCTAGAGAGGTGATTAAATTCAGCAAACAAACACGTTGCCTGATCCTCCAGAAAATACTCTTAAAATCATAGAATGATTTGGGTTGGAAGCGACCATCTAGTTCCAACTGCCCTGCCATGGGCAGAAACACCTTCCACTAGATCAAGTTGCTCAAAGCTGCATCCAGCCTGGCCTTGAACACTTCAGGGATGGAGCATCCAGAACTTCACTGGGCAACCTGTTGCAGTCTCTCACCACCATCGTTGTAAAGAATTTCTTCCTTACATCTAGTCTGAATCTAGAACGTTAAAATCTTAAAACCGTTACCCCTTGTCCTATCACTACAGTCCCCCATAAAAAAAAAATTAAAATCTCCATCTCTTTCATAAGCCCCTTTTACATACTGAAAGGCTGCTGTAAGGTCTCCCCAGAGCCTTCTCTTCTCCAGGCGGAACAACCTCAATTCCCTCAGCCTGTCTTAGTAGGAGAGATGCAACAGCCCTCTGACCATCTCCATTGCCTCCTCTGGACTCACTCCAACAGGTCCATGTCCTTCTCATGCTGGGGGGCCCAGAGCTGAACACAGGACTCCAGGTGGGGTCTCACAAGAGCAGAGTAAAGGGGGAGAATCACCTCCCTTGACCTGCTGGTCACACTTTTGATGCAGCCCAGGATACAGTTGGCTTTCTGGGCTGCAAGCACACATTGCCAGGTCGTATCTAATTTTTCATCTAGCAATATCCCCAAGTCCCTTTCCATAGGAAAATTGATTGCTCTCAATCAGTTCATCCTCCATTCTGTACTGGTACTGGTGATTTCCCTGACTCAGGTGTTGGATCTTGCCCTTGGCCTTGCTGAACTTCATGAGTTTCACATGGGCCCACTCTTCAAGCCTATCAAGGTCCCTCTGCATGGTGTCCCTTCCCTCAAGCATATCAACTGCACCAACTTGGTGTCATCCACAGACATCCTACGGGTGTCCTCAATCCCACTGTCAATGTAATTAATAAACATAATGAACAGTACTGGCCCCAATACAAATCCCTGAAGGACACCACTTGTTACTGATCTCCATTTGGACACTAAGCCATTGAGTGCAACTCTTTGGATGCAGCCATCCAGCCAATTCCTTATCCATCAAACTCTTATCTCTCCCGATTTAGCAACAAGAATGTTGTATGGAATCATGTCAAAGGCCTCACAGAAATCAAGACAGATGGCATCTCATGCTCTTCCTTTACTCACGAACACAGCCGCTCCATCGCAGAAGGCCACCAGATTAGTCAGGCACAATTTGCCCTTTGTGAAGTGATGTTGGCTGTCTTTAATCACCTCCCTGTCAGACATACACTTCTACAGTTCTCTTAGCCTGTGGAATAACAACTTACAACAAAGGCTCTCATTTCAGGCCAGAAATCCTGTTTCCAAAAGAGGTGAAATTAATGTAAATCTATGCTCTATGCATACATGCATACACACACACATTGTACATATAACATATGTCTCTCTGTCCTCAAGAACTTGAGATCCCATTGGCCAATTTGACCCCATAGGGTGCAAATAATTTGACAGAAGGATAACAGCCTCCAAAGCTGCTCTTATGACAATTTGCATAGAGGGTCACACAGAACAAAGAATATTCAGCATCTCCACCAACAGGAATAAACCTCCTCCTCCACCAGACATTACAGCATATATGTTCCAAGGGGGGGAAAAAAACCAAACCAAAACAACAACAAACCCTAACGAGTACACACACTGACAGAGATATTTAGTATTTAAGAAGCACAAGCTTTAGTAAACTGATGTTAACATTTTGATTACATGCCTTTTTTAGCACCTTCAGAATTATTCTGTTGTAGGTGACTGGCTCATTACAGATCAGTACTATCAAAACTATGAGACTTTTGAGGACGTAAGATGGAATCACAAATTCTAATATTCTGAGGAACTTCTAAACCTGGTTCCTGCAGTAATACAAGAAAAAAGTCACTGTCACTTCATTTGTGTCAGCTGTCTTTACACTGCCAGCAAAAATGTTAAACTGGATGTATTATGATGAGGAATCCATGTTGAACGAAGACAATTTTCCTTTTGAAGCTCCCATAAGTTGTAGTATACTCTGCTTCACAGCACTACGTGGCTGACATTTCTAGCTGTTGAAATATGCCCCTCAGACATAGAAAGTCTGATAAATCTTTGGGTTGTTTATCTTTTGTTCCCTTGCTTCACACTTCTGCAATAAAGGCTGTGATTAAGAGGTTTAATGAAAATGTCACCATTTATCACCTGAAGCTCAATTAGTAATAGGAAAGTTGGGCCCTATTTGATTAATTACATAAAGATGCGAAAATTCCCACATTATGAATTCAGGACTCGCTGCAAGATGCTGGAACTCTTGAGAGGCCCAAAACAGCAAGGTTCAAAGTCGTAAAGTTTACACACACTTAGAAGTACATGCTTGACTTTAAGCTAATTTTATTGAATCCATTTTCTTCATTCACTATTTTGACCACATTAGCTCTCCATTAAGCATTCATGTACCAGCTCCAATACATCAAGAACAAGCTACCTGTCTTTAAAGGCCTCCTCCTATCTGCCTGCCATCTCTCAATTACTGTTGCCAGGCTTCTTCTATGAGAATTTAAAGAATTTTTGCATTTAAAGCATTTGTGCATCTTTCCTCTGTTGCCTTTCATTTCAGAAATAATTCCACATGCACACATTCCAAACGCCATTACCTTCTTTAGGTCCTTTTGCATGCTGTCTGCAACCAACCAACCAAAGCAACACCTGACAACAGAGGATTTTTAGGCTGTGATCAGTAAGGCTGTCTATGCTGTTTATTGACAGCTGTCACATCATCTTGACAAGCAGGTCAGTTTGCTGAAGGACTCTCTGAGCCTTCAGCACAGAAATGAATTCCAGCTGAAATGGGAAAGCAGGGGTTTAGAACTCTTGGGCTTACTGGTATTAAATTTGTGTTTCAGACATTAAAAGCTTGTTTTTTAAAAAGCTGCAGAAAAAAATTATCTGTAAGTAAAACAGATCTGGAAGTGTATTTTTGGTTTTGTAGTTAGAGTGGTATTGCTTGCTACAGACCTATCTAATCACAGATTTGCTAAAATTAGCGAAGTCGGAGTGTTGGATTGCTAGAACGGATCCACTAAAATCTTTAGATTTAACTCAACTGCAGCAATGAAGAACCTACAAGAAAGGAACCCCCACTGCCCAGATCTCATGGATGTGCCATTAACTAAAACCCTGCCTGAACAGGCAGGCTGCACACTCGTCTCTCCTGAAAGTGAAAAAGTCAAACCAAAACAGGTTAGTGCTGAATGGGAACTCTAAATCACAAGAACTGAAGACACATAGACATTCGCAAACAGAAGGTAGTTTTCCACTCAAAAAAAACCCCAAAGCATTATGTGAACTAGCTAAATGAGAGGGGAAAAAAGAAAAAAAAAAGTGTGTGATGAGAAGAGAGTTAATTTGCCAAGGATAGAGTGATTCTAGAAATTAGTATGGTAATGTAATGAAAATCCACTTCCCATTCACAAATATTGATCATGCTTAAAAGTGCTCATCTTACTTACAAAAACGTCCTCTGAGTTTGGTGGCAGGTACATTTTATTCCCAAAATGCTGACCAATATTCTGCATGCATATCTCTATATGCTAACTGCTTCAAGCAGAAAATCACATTTGAGTTCTGTCTGCAGACTGCATTGTACAACAGGATCCTGCATCCTATGACAGCTGCTGTGTGGGTATACGTACCTGACTAACAGAAGTTAAACTGTTAATGCAAAGGTAGGGATGATGATAGAGCCTTCAACTTAGAATCTTTAACTGCTATTCTGACATAGATGTGGTTATCACATATATCATGTCATATATATGTCATGATACAACTGGAAGTATATTATGGGTTAAAGAAGAACAGTAACAACAAAGTGCCAGCAAAAACATGACAAACTCTAGACTTGGATCTTACATCTGGGGATGAAATTCCTTAGCACTGAACTGTCTGAAACTTAAAACTTCTACCTAACAGAATTCATGTTTCTTGTCTTCTGATTATGCTCCTAAGAAGAATGGTAAAAGATTCTACTCTCTTCTGATATCCTGAAAGTTAATAAAGATGTTCTAGTAATGTGTTAGTGTGACCTCTACACATTGCAGTTCTTGTGGGGTTCTGCCACTGTCAGAAGTGGGTTTGTTTTTCAATAGCTCAGTAAAATCAATAGTAAAGAACTAGTAATGAAGCATTAAAATGTTATTTTTATTTAGCATTTACCAGTCTGGGATGAAAACCCATAGAAATGAGTGCAGTGCTGAGAACACTCAATTCCCTATTGTCTTTGAAGGTGGTAGAAGGAAATCAGAATCTTCCAGTTCACAGGCCTTTGTACATGCAGTACTTTAATATGTGAAGCAAAATTCAATGGATTGCTAAATTCCATTTTAGATTAAGTTGCTGTTTGCCAGGAAACTATGTAATGCTACTTTGGATGGCAAATCCAGGTTTTTTTGTTGTTTTTCAGAATTCAGGTAGTTTTCTTCCCATAATCCTTCGCACTGAGTAAAAGAAAACTAATGTGAAGGAATGTAGTCCCTATGTTCAGAGGTTAAAATAATAGTCATCACAGGCTGCTTGACAGCTGGTTGTTGTAGACCAGACTCAGGAAAGCAAAAGAGTGAGATACATTTTTTTAGAGTTTTTTTGCCTGCACCTTTCAGAGCTATGGTAAGTTGCTCTCAGAACCCAATTTTCTGGGTCAGCATATATAAATTTGACATGGAAAGATGTCGCAAATTACATACAAAATCAGACAAAGTGGCAAATAAGAGCTATCATATTTTATCTATATGTCAATAAAACAGATTAAAGTAGTGAGAATTTTCCCATTGTATTCAGAGAGAAATATTTACTGTTTATACAGAAAACGAAAAGCAACTTATGACAATTAAGTTGCAGATTCCACGCTGAAACTGACTTTTGGCAGAGCTGTTTTCCAAAAGAGGCAGTTGTAGGAAACTTTAGTTCAAGAGCCGGTAGCCTTGTGTTTTGCTTGAGAGAAAGGAAGTTTCCTTGTATTATGCTTATGAAGGTACTGTCGTAGATTCATTTTGGTTACCAAATACTACTATTTTCACTCACTGGGTTTTGCAAACATTTTGATTAATACGTTTAACCCTGAAAACATTTCATTTCTACCATATGTAAATTCTTTCATATTGTTTGCCAAAATAGCATTGTATTTGTAATAGCATTGAATTACAAATAATTTTTATATATACATATATCTTAAACTTCAATTTCTTTATAGAAATTGCACCAATTAATGGTTTTCTAAATAGAATGAGTTAATTAAAATAAACCCTGACATGGACATTTTTAACTGAGTTTAACGGTGACTGATTTTGAGTTAGCTAAATTCATTTATCTCTGTTTCTTTCCAGGCTCCGTCACTGATCCACATGACACATTCATTCTCCCTTTCTATCTCCTTCCACAGCTTCTCTCTCATCTGTTTTCCCAAATCTAGGGACCCAAATATTTCTTGGTAAATTAAGATTCTGTCAGTATCTATGTAGTTTGTTCCTATGCATCTTATACCTTGTTCAACTAGAAAGCGACAAAATTTATTTCTCTATGTATATTTTTATGACAAGATTTTTTCTCCTTTACATCTTTTAACTTCATTTTAAAAGAATGATTTCATAAGGAGAATTCACCTTCAATAGATGTGCTGGATTTCCTGCACTGGAAATCTTTATACTGACTGGCAAACTTATTTTTTAAAAACACTCTGTATGTTCTGCATGCCTTTGCTGTTTTATAGCAACACATTACAACACTGATGCACTTAAATACGCATGTTGTCTGTTACTGTCCACTGTTCATGACAGATTCAACCTTAGAAATCCTAATTCCTAGAAGCCAGCATTGTCATACTGGAATACAGTCAAAACAGCTAAACACAAGGGCAAGAATTAGGCAGTAGGCTATACCCTCAAGTTTATGTATCAGAGTAGCAGATCTGAAGTCTCTGTTATTAGATCAAACTACAGAGAATGTGATATACTCATGTACTGAGAGAAGAGATGAAGAACACAAAGTTCACTTCATCATTGCCTCCACTTCCATTAAATCTCTCAGCCTCTGCTTGGTACAGCTGACCTTTAAACACTGCAGTGGGAGATTTGCATCTGTGCCAGAAGAAAAGATAATCAGAGGATTCTTCCCTGCTCCCATCAAATTCCTTTTTTAATCTCAAGTTCACCCAGCCTATCACTCCTCCTCTCAGAAAGCATTACATCTCTCTGATGGATCAGCTCAGGAGAACAGCCTGTCAGCTTTCCCAAACAAGAAATTTCTAGTTACAGAGGACCTGTTTTTTTCCCTTGTGTAGATGTGACATTTCAGTCTTCCTTTTTACCTATCTTTTGCTCACTTTTACATACTTGTTCTCTCAATATCAGATTTTGGTTTGGTCTTTGGTAGAAATGAACCACAGGCTAGAACATTATATTCACTAAAAACAGGCACGTCTTACAAGGGCTTATAAAGTACAACCAAGTCCCCTAAGGCTTTTCATTATTATTTAGTCATAATTTTAAAGAGCGTTTATATTCAGAGCTAATTTTGAAATTTCCTAGAAGATTGTTCAAAAATGTTTCCATATAATCAAATATTTCAATTAGATTTGCAATTTAATTGTAACATTTTAAATGAAAAGGCATTTCAAGGCAAAACCTAAATGTGTGAAATCTCAAAGTTAAGCAGTTAAGTTTCATTTTTTGAAATAATTTCATCAAAATTGCTGCATTGTAATAAGGAATTCCAATTAAAAACAAGCATTTTCTAACAGAAACATATCTTTGGGGAATTTATTTTAGCCAAGGCTCACAAAGACACAGAGTACAGCCAGAACCTTAACCCAAATCTGGTTGCTTTTTTCATTCTGCAATATATCCTAGTTTTTCAATGTCACAAAATCAATACTGAGACTTACGAATATTTGATGCAATATATGAGCAATAGAAGGCCCTGTAGCTTAGAATAACCTCCACCTGAAGAATGTTTAATGTGACCTTTGGTACTCATGAAAATATTTCAGCTGCAGAGTGTCCCTTTCCCATGTGGGAAGTGTTCAATGTACTAACCAAAAAGGGCACTTTAATGTGTTTTGGTTTATTTTTATTATGTTGTCCTGGTTTCTGCTGGGATAGAGTTAGATTTTCTTCTTGGTGGCTAGTGCAGTGCTGTGTTTTAGATTTGTTGTGGGAACAGGCTGGTCGGGGACTTTTTGGTTTCTCAGGCCCTGTCTGCGGGAGGGCTGGAGGGGCACAGGAAATTAGGAGGGGACACAGCCAGGACAGCTGGCCTGAACTTGCCAAAGGAATATTCCATACCATGGGACATCATGCTCAGAATATAAACTGGGCGGGGGGTGGCGCGCGGGAGTTGGCCAAGGCTGCAGATTGTTGCTCTGGGACTGGCTAGGCATCAGTCAGCAGGCGGTGAGCCATTGTATTGTGCATCACTAGTTTTCTTTCCTCCCTTCGGATTTCATTCCTCTCCCCTTCTCCATCCTTTTCATTATAACTGTTACTGTTATCATTATTATTGTTCTTTTATTTTATTTCAATTATTAAATTGTTCTTATCTCAGCCCTGAAGTTTTACATTCATTTCCAATTCTCCTCCCCGCCTATCTGGGTGAGGGGTGTGTGTGTGAGTGAGCAGCTGCATGGCACTTAATTACCATCTGGGGTTAAACCACAACATATGTAACTAGGACTATTTTACTTCCTGCATCTACCTGAAGATACTCTACACATTTACAGCTAAGAGATTCTGTTTTGTGCAATTATTGTGCAGCTATAATAGTGCAAATATGTTAACCAGGATATCTCAAGTACTTTGCCACTGTTTGAGCTTTTCAAATACTAGCATTGTCCACAAAGCGCCAGCTAACATTCCTGGTAAGGATAAGTATAGCTAACATCCAAAGTGTATGCATTTTTTAACAGAAGCTAGGACCTCTAGGGTAAGGGCACAGAGCAGTTCATAAACTCACAAGAGAGAAAACGTAAGAAAACAAGGAAGAAGATATTACCGTAGTTGCTACTACGTTTGGAAACATCATCACCCCAGATCTGGGGTGATGTTCAGACTTTCCATTTCACTGATGTTTTCTACTTCACTGGATTTATATACATGCTTCTGAACTGTATTATATTGTTACATCTCAAATCAACTTTCAAAGGAAAGATTGTAACTTCCAAATGCTAATTCAGAAGAGAGACATTTGTAAGAGAGATTAATCCTCAAGCTGATTTACAAAGGTCACTGGCCTGTGAGGACACTGTTTCTTAAATTACAATATGAGCAGTGAGTCAGTGTAGCGGGCAGTTTAGTTTAGCTCAATTACAAAGAGGAAAAAAAAAGTATGTTCTTTCTCAAGACCTATTGCTTCTATTTGAGAAGTTTTCATTTTCAGATTAAAATAGAAACCACAGAAAACCTCTCTTGATATTTCAAGTAGTACTTCAAATTTCTATATCAAATTGATTGTTGGAGAAACCTTTGTGAGATCATTTTTATTTTTATAATGTCCAACTCAGTCTATTGTATTTACATACAAAACAGTATCACAAACTATTATTCAAACATCCTTGATCTTTCAAAAACAGATACAAAAAAATGCCCTGAAAAACAGGATCCACCTGATTAAATACTGCCATCCAGAACACAAGAAAATGCAACATAATGTATGTCTCCAAACAGATCAACACTCATCTCTCAAGTTACAATTCATCTCGCCTCACTTCAGCTATCTAGAAATTAGACATCCAGACTAAACTAGTCATTTAGTTAAAGGAAGACAGGCACTTAATATAAGCAAGATAAATCTTCTTTTGGAAATCTTTATCTTGGGTTAAGATTAAACAGGGTAAATAAGGTTTTAAATTCAAAAACGACCAACACAACGAAATCTCAGAATACCTGACTTTTTTGACTGAAAAAAGACAAAAGCAGCAAAATAACAAGGGGGGGAGGGGGGGGGGGGTGGCGGGGGGGTGAGCAGGCCAGCAGCAGTATTCTCAGTATATGTTTTCGTTTGGGCAGCCAAGTAAATGCTTAAACTGGAAATAACACAAATATCAATGGCTTGTTTTACTTAAAAATGGACTAACATCAGAATCATTGCATTATCTACCACCATTGGACACGCTGGCTGCAATAATAAAATTGATTTTTATGCGACTGAAGATTGGACTACACAAATACACAGGTCTTTGTGAACCAGATTCAGAAAATTATTTTGCAAATTTTTGCCATGAAGTAAATATCATGGAAGGAAAAGTAAACACTGATGGTTTTATGAATGTGGCAACAGCAGCAGCATTTACAACTGACAGTCATAGAATAGCAATGTATATTAACATTTACAAAGGACATATTAGAGTAGGTAATAAAACTACGCTGATTCGAATTACGTCTCACTGATTATTTTGACAATGCAGTATCATCACCTCTTTATTGCATTATGT
Organism: Ibycter americanus; assembly: GCA_035590275.1. Lineage (NCBI taxonomy): Eukaryota > Metazoa > Chordata > Aves > Falconiformes > Falconidae > Ibycter > Ibycter americanus. The sequence goes on along the minus strand of JAVJGI010000065.1, from coordinate 35,793,289 downwards.
TGTCCCGTCTCCATTTTTACATTTATATTATCAAATTCGTCATTGGTGCAACACTAATATCATCACCCCAGCTCAACGATGTTGCTCTGAAGCCTCATAGGTGTGTGGAACGTGTTCAGTTGGAACAGTGTGTTTGACAGGACAGAGCTGAGACACTGCGTTTTAAAGAGAAGACTTAATGAAGTTGAACTCATGACTGGATTCAGGAAAAGCTATGTTTTTCAAAAATACTCCTTGCTTAGTTTGGAAAGAATTAAACTTCAGCAGACATACAACTGATTTCACAGCACATATCTTCAAGTGCAAGAAGTTACCTTTAGATGATGAAAATGAAATAGTCATAAAGCTTTCTTATGCCATAAAGATCTTTCAGAATAGAAATGTTAAAATCAAGCAGAAATGGACAGACCTGTTGCCATACATGGAGGCAACGGAATAACGCCCTCCCTGAGGCTGCCAAAAAAGAGCTAGACTATTAATTGTACTCTGTATGCAGTACTGAGATACAAGCATGTAGATCCTACAACTCCTCCAAGAATCAGGGTGGTTGAGTAATCAGTAATTCTCAGCTGATGCAGGTAGATTAGCATCACTTTTTTCAACCTCAGGAACAAACCAGCAGGAAACTGGGAGAAAGCCATGAGCCAGAAATTTCCTTGTGGTCACAGTGTCTGCATTAACTTTTTATTAATTTTTTTAATGCATCTTTTACCAAGTTATTCAGAGCACTAAATAAAATAACTAATGCAGACTTGCAAAAGGACCTCATGGTACTAGATGACTCTATGATAACACAGAACATGAAATTCAATCTAGAGAGATGCAAAGTAATTTTGGAAAAAACAATAAATCCAGTATTATACATATCTATGATGGACCACAGACCTAACTAGTACTAGTTAGGAATAAGATTTTGGGATTACCATACAAACTTTCTGTGAAAACTGCAGTTTAGTGTTTAGCAGTCACTGAGAAGAAAAACTGTTAGGAATTAAATAGATATGGAAACAGAACGTCATGAAATATCTTGACTATCATGCATGAATAGCATGCATGTTCTGACCTACCACCTCATGAGCTGGAAGGTGCTGGCAAAGGTACAGGGAAGGCAGCAAGGTAATCTTTTCATGGCATCCAAACAAAGAAACTTTTAAAAGACCAGAAATAATCAACTTAGAAAACAGACAACTGAAAGAGGGTATGACAGAGGTCTGTTAGTGGAATGGACAAGGAAAACAGGGCCTGGTGTTCATTTTCTCTTCTGATACAAGAATCAGGGTCAGCAAATGAAATGATCATGTGGGGGTTTCACAGGTACTTCTCTACACAACACATAGTCATTCTGTGCAATTCTTTACCACGGGATGTTATGGATGTCAAAGTTTTACAATGGGCTCAGATCCACACCTAGGGTGTTTTACATTCAGGGTGTTTTACATTCAGAAAAGAAAAAAAAAAGGGGGGGGGGGGGGGGGGGGG
>JAVJGI010000065.1:35715885-35791710 GCA_035590275.1 Ibycter americanus | reverse complement strand
GGGCGCGGGGACGGACGACAGTGAGAATGTAACTTTCTTTTTTCTTAGCTTTTCTTCTCCAAGACAAAAACTAGAGATTGCCAGCATCTGAGCTGGTTTTCACATTTCAAAGCTTGAAGGCAGCTTCAATATATCCTGTGTTCCATAAAGGCTATTTGCAGCTGAGAAAAGAAAAAACTTTTTTCTTCTGATAAATAAGGTATTTTGTATTTAACAATACGGGCAGTCTTGCTTGCATGACTGGCCTTTGCTGTATCATTTGGTGTCCACAATCCATCCAACTCCTTGGATGTCACAACTACATGTAGATGCTAAAACTGACTTCACAGATCTATTATAATTGTCTGGTGTCTTATCTCCCTCACCTCTGAGCCTTCTCTAGTACCATTACTGTTGTATGCCATTTTTTGCAACAATCTCCTCTTAGTTGTTTAATTTTAAAATATTTTACCTTCAACTATTGTCTCTGCTAGTATTCCATAGCCAGGTATATGCCACCCATGATCTTACACTTCAATACTTAAGTTATTCTCCGTTTCAGAGATTGAGCCCAATTCTGCACTACCACACATTACTAGCTTTCCAGATTTATATTTCATAAGCTGAAAGCTGTACAGGGATTTGTTTGTTGGCTTTTATAACAGCGAAGGAAATAAATAACAAAGGAATTAATGTGAGGACTCTCCTGCAAACACGCAAATCATATCTGTCATTTAAGAACCTTCTAATAAAATACAAAGATGCCTGACAACTTTCTCATAAACTCTGGAAGTGTTGTACAGGGTTGGATCTTGAATTAATCTGTCATCCAACTCAAAAACTTACAGATGGCAGACAACACCATATTATGAAACATATCCCTGGCAAAAGGCTGGGCAGCAGTCCCAAAGGGGACAGGTCATGTTTATACATTAGAAGTTTCACCAAGAAAAAGTACGTTCTTTGATCAATGAATGGATAATAGAAGTAGCAAGGATTGAAAGCCAACTCATCTCCTTCCTATCTGTCCTGCCCTTGCAGAGCCTGGCTCCCTGATTTTAGTATGGGGATTTAGCCATACCTGATTTCTGAGGAATATCTATTACCCACGTTCAGTTGGAAACCAAGTTCCATACATATTTGCCACTTCTCAGTTTCTGAAGTACGTGTGTATTTCTCAAATATGTACACTTGTGAAAACTTAAGATTAGTAGGACTTAAGTCTGTTATGTTCCTTGACAACTTAAAGCAACAGTGCAGTGCTCTACTACTGCCAATTTAAAAAAAAAAAAAAAAAATCATATATATATTCTCAGCTTAACAGGTTTTAGGCCACTAAAACCCAAAATATACTTCCAATTTACAGCTGTATTGTATTTAAATGCTATTACATTTATATCAATTGAATTGGAACTATACCTTCCACAAAACAGCTGCCATCAGTCTTTTTGTTTGATGATGCGCTTGGAAATAACTGAGTTTTTCTTAAAAATCAGATAAATTGTTAATGTGTACAAAGCCCCTTTGTGGCCACTTGCTTAGCTGTTAATATTTTTTTATTTTTGTTTTGTTTCACATTTGATAGGCTAGAAGTTGACGGACGAAGTACCAATTCATTTGCTCGAGTATGTAGCATTACAGTTTATCGAAAAGCCATCAATCAAGCTCTCACTTAGAGATACTGGTAAGTGCATTTAACCAATATAAGCCACTTTTAAATAAGATAATTCAGTTCTAGTAGATATCCAGAAGATAACTTCAATTTTATTTTACATTAATTTTCAATAGCAGCGTACGATAAAAGCGCCAGGAAAGCCACAATTTGGAAAAACTAATCCAACAATAGCAGGTGGCATTGTGCACAGCCTCTCTGAAAAGCCAGTTGCTTAAAACATTTTAAAAAGCATGTTTTCTTCACTGTAGGCAGCATATTAAGTCACAGCATAAATATAAATATGTACACACACACTGTATATTTACACATACGGTAAGATCAATCTACCATGTAATAGAACCCCTTTTATACAACAGTCATGAGACTCTTGCTTTTATCTGCTCACATGATTTGATTATGATTTACTAATTTGCTTGTAAAATAAATGTGTCTGATGTCCTCAGAAGAATCTGGATAAATGAATCTCCACTCATATTTACATTCATGAACTATACACATACTTTCCCTCTTAAGACTTCTCTGCTTAATAGTATTTAAGTAATAAGTTTAGGTAAAAACAGAGGATTCTGAAGTTAATCATTCAGTGAGGTGAACAAAGGCAATCTCTGTAAGTTTTGAAGGCATCACTGTCTAGTCTGCTTATCACTTTGCAGAAGGGACACCGCAAAATGGACTAGTCATGTCTATGCTGAAAAAGAACATTTGAGTTTATTTTTTTTCCCTTTCCTTTCTAGGTAGTAACCATGCTGGGATTGTGAAACTTTACTATAGTTATTCCTACATCACTAAGGATAGCAATCTTCTGGGCAACCTTGTGTTCACAGGCAGCTGGTACATGTCCTTCTAGATTTTTTAGGCAGTGTATCTGTGCAGCCATCAGCCCCTTTAACCACAAATCTACCATGAGGGCAGGCTACTCCCTACATTTGGGAAGCAAATTCAAACCTATGAAAGGAGATGAATATAGAATTTCACATGTTCTAAACTGAATAATGATTTGGGTATTTCAGCTGACCTGGACTCAATTCCGAATTCAGTAAGGTTACTGATCTTCAGAGATCACCTGTTCTTTCTAAAAGTCAAGCCACTTCAGACTGGTTTAGCTTCAGTATTAAAAATCTGAAAAACTTTTAAAACTTTGGGTTTGTGCTTTAGCTTCCATTTGATTTTGCATGGTCAAAATGAGACAGTCTTGTAAATCAGAGAAGAATCATAGAATTGTTTAGGTTGGAAAAGACCTTTTAAGGTCATTAACTACTGTTATTCTATAACTACATGACCATGAAGAGAAACAAATGCAATACCCTACTTTTACTCTAGCTGTTTACCTATTTGTCTTTCATTATCTATAGATCATCCAAGATTAATGAATTCATTCTGAGACAAGTAGTTTTCCTAAGTAAACTTTCAGCCACAAAATGAATTCATTGATTTTTCCCATTTTTGTATTACTGCACACAAAAGCACTAAAAGCTTAAAAAAAACCTGCAAAAATTAACAACGCATTCCTTACAGGCACTTGAGATAATACTCTTGCAAAATCCATGACTTCAGTATTCCAGCAGCGTTTAAAGCTCCAATTTGAATGAGTTTTAAGTCAGTGAATATTTAGTCACATTTGCAGGATTGATTGTCCAACAAACTAAAATCTCTCTCCAGTTCTATTTGCAAATCTCTAAGTGACAAAGAAATATCCTTTATAAGTAATAACGAAGTATATCCTTTAGAAATGAATACTGAGTATACAATGTATGCAAGTGAATTTATTCAGCATATACGTCAACATGCTTCCAGCCTGCTAGAGGGTTCATGGCTCTAAACTGTGTCTCAGAGCATCATTTCCTCTTCAGCATATCATTACACAGGCTATAAACTTTCAAAGTGAGAAAGCTGGCAAACAGTTAACACTAATACAGTGTCTCACGTAGTTTGGGTAGAAGTATTCTGAACGCTTAGAGCTAATACTCCTTAGAAGCATGTTTGATGAAGTTCCCACTGAGTATCTTTGTGGAAAGGCTTACACTAATTTCTCAAATTAGAATTTCCCCACCACCTAAATTCTATGCAATTAAATACTACATAAATGCCGATACCACAAAATCCACTCTTAATGCATACCATTATATAAAAAAAAAAATGGAAGTATGTTTACTATTACCCTAGGCCATTTATTTATTCTTCCTTGAAATGCCAGGCTTACTTGTTTTGTGATATCTGCCAGCAAAGGAAATCTGCAGTGACAAGTCAGTCATACCATATATTCAAAAAAAGTGAAACTCCACCAAACATACCTCCACAAGCCTGCTGGTATGCTCTCGAAATATAGCAGCATATTCCTGTATTTCTTTATCTCTTCCATTTTTAGCAGCTTCAATGAGAACTAAGAGTGGAACAGTGGTATCTAAGAAGGAGTCTGAGATGTGATCTATAATGGCTTTACGGAGCTGCAAAAGAAAGCATTACATTAGTAGCTGCTAATAAGACTATTTATTAAAGTCTACTCTCATTATTGTCCATTAGTATTTTATAACATAAATGTGTTCACACTGCATTATTTACAGGATTATGTGTCTGAAACCTACTACAGCTGCGATTTATCTATTATACTGTTTAATTTTAGGGACAATTTTAATATACCACTATCTAAATATGTGTGCGTGTGAGTACAGATACATAAAACACAACATGTACTAGTTCTGTTGAAATCAAGGTAGCCAAACAAATATTCATGTTCTTTAATGATTAGAACAGACTACTTAAATGATTCCACACGTGAAATATTACCTTTAGACCAAAACTTATGTCTCCTGGGTAATTTTTCTTGAAGTTCAGATGCCAAGGGAGAAGGCTATTTCATTTTACCAAAAAAAATATGTTAATTTAATTATGTTTGTACTCACAAAATAGTCTATATCATGTTTTCCTAATTGCAGAACTACCCAAATAGTTTCAATCTTGCTGGAAAACTGGGTGATACAGTTTGATTAGCAAAATGGTAGCCTTCATGGTAATTATATCAATGAGGTTACTGATTATGCCACCTGGTAACAGATTAATAGAGCAAGAAGAACTATAAATGAGTCTGAAGTTCAGTTTTCTCTATTTAAATTAATTGTTCATAACTCCTTACTTAAATTATTAAAGAAGTATAATATTCTGCTACAAGTTACCTTTCTTAAATTAGGTTTCACGTAAGCTTATAACTGATCAGTGGGACACTACTTCACTTAAGAGGTCATTTTCCATGTTATAAACCGACACATGCCAATTGTTTATTTTAATCATAGAACACCAAAAGAAATATACCAATAGTAACAATACATGCAATGCAACTAAATTATCAAGTTGGCTGAATTTCCTAGAGTAAAAAATTATTTTTACAATACATATAAAAGATATTGATTAGAACAGAAAAGAACACAAAAGGCTTTTAAGCTCTTGCACACTGACAGGTTTGTTGCCAAAGGACACATTTTCACTTAGCGTTTTGCTCCAATATATCTATGTGAAAACTCAGTAGAAGACTGCTACGGCTAGAAAAATGCAAAAAAACACTATCTTTTGGATACTTCTGTCTTTGTAGGTAGGGAAGTGAATATGCACAGCAGAAATAATAGTAGAGAAATCTGTTGATTATTAAGACAAGATCTGGATTTGAATCCCACCACTAGCTTTTGGGTAGCCTCCCTATCAAAAGCCAGCTTTCATTGATTCACCAGGCACATGGGACTGACAAATCTTCACAAAAAAATACAGGTAAGTTCACATTTGGAACTGTTTTTTGTCTTCTAACTTATTATATCCTTATTACTATAAGATATACTATCCAGATACATTGTATGCGCTCAATAGTAATTTACAAAGACAAAGGCTATGGGATTCCAATACAAAATTGGATTTTTACTGTCATGTTCACATTCCCAGATTTATTCAGGCTGGAATTTTAAAAAATACAAAGAAAGAAATAATAAAACTACCAGGAACAAAATACATTGAACCTCCAGTCCTGCCAAGGTATCTGTTAAAATTTCTAGGCTGGAAAAGTCCAAATCAAGAAAACAGACACATTCGTCCGCTGAAAATTAAGTATGTGAAAGTGACCTTGAGTAATCACATTTTAAACATTAAGATTTCAATTTACAATAGTCAGCAACAAAAAGCTGTGGAACCATATCCATGGCCGATGATTCATTATCTCCAAGAGATATATTTTTAGGTTTTGCATAGCCCAGATTGTAGGACTTTTTCAGCCTTAATGTATTATTTGAGGACCAGTGACTATGATGACCTTAGTCACATTTGTGGTGAGCTTCAGGCATCCAATTTTCAAACCAGCAGACTAATTTTATCTCTCATCACATAATTCTTTGCTGTAGCTTTTTACTGGTTTGCTTGGTTTAATTAACCTTTCACATATAAATTATCATTATTATTTTGTTCTAAGAAATCCTTTGTCCCGCAATTAAACAGTGAAATGCCTCTTCTTCTTAGGGAAAAAAAAAAAAAAAAAAAAAAAAAGCTATGTCTTCGCTGAAGACAAACAAGTTTGAAATTATGCTCCTCTTTCAGCTATGCAAAAGAATACATGAAGCTGAGATTTTCAAAAGATGGTTTGTCTAGAATTAAAGAACGAAGAAATACAATGTTCAACAAAGAAAAAAAAAAGACAAAGGAAAAAAGGAATATCTACAGCAATATCTATTTCTCTTCATCCTAATCATAATTTTTTCCATGACTCAGTAAGTCTGTTTCTGACTCTGGCCACCTCTAGAGCAAAATGCTTAAAGCTAAGTAGCCATATAGAGAGACACATAAACAGAAAAAGAACAGCAGCAGCGCTAGCAGGCAATACTAGGGAAGTTATTGTGCTATAATTAAATTTTTTCTTATATTTTTAAGTGTAAGAGACACCATCATAAGAGGCAAAGCAAAGAGAGGATGATGTCTGACGAATTGTTTTATTTTTAAGGTGCAAGGTCCTATTCTTACCCTTTGAGCAGACTGTTACAGAAGTGGAAGCATGGAGAGTTTTTGTTCTGATATCATAGTGCATTAAAAAATAACATAGAAACATGTTGTTTATAAAACATGGGGCATAACGTTGTCAGAAACAAACAGTGGAGGGTAGAGAATAAAATCCCAGCAGCTGTTTGTGACACTATTAAACATCAGTATCTTAATGAGTACAGAAAACTGTGTTTGCCTCTATTTGCCTATAGCCGCACAAGACTACACAGGTAGAAGTCCTGGAAAAACTTAAGATTAGTTATTATTGAGGGATCTCTGTATCCTGTTTCAAAGGGATGCCAGGAAAGCAATCACCTTTGTGTTCAGAAAAAGCTATCCATGATGAAGAAGCAGCATAGAAATGTAAGAATATCATCAGGAATAACATTATAAAAAAACCAACCAACCAAAACTGCAGAACCACCATAGGAGAAACATCTGTACAGTACATTCAACGCTATGCTGGGAAACAACTAGGAGGTAAGAAACACGTATGGTAATTTCTCAGAAGTAGAAATGGGAATTCCTTCCTAAATATTCATGCAGCTCTACTGGGCAGGAAAGCAGTGATCTAGGTAAAGCTGCACACACAGAAATTACATGCATATCTCTGGCACAATACAAATAAAAATCAAAACAATACAGAATAGTTTAAAATCCCCACAAGTACTGACCCAGTTCCTGAAGTGAATATAAATAATTTCATTTGAAAAACCAGAGATTTTTACAACTTCTAGAATACACTGAGATAGCTATTTTTACCTTCAAGTCTTGCCAGATACAAGTCTTCCTTCACTTTACTTACTCTGGTCTACAAAGATGTTCCATAACCCACAATTAGGTGGTGACCGGGCCAGTACTTATATGATGCTTTTATTTATTGTACACTACACTGAAAAGATTTCAAAACTACAACTTCATAAGGTTTCATCTTCAACTCCGATTTTGCAGAGGCAACCCCAGTAATTGACTGAAAGCAGAGTACATTGTGCACACCATAACCCCGAATCCACTATGCATGCCTAATGTAATACCAGCTATGGTACATGGTATCATTAAAAAAAAAAAATGTGCATATTAGAACAGCTGTAAGAGTAGACCAAATAACAACGTTCAGGTTTCTAGCAAAAGTGCTAGGAGACAAAATAATAGATGTTCATAAGTGAAAGCAAACAAGACTCCATTGCATTATCTGCAGGCTCAAAAGTCACAATTTCACGTTTCCCAGACCAGGAATCAGACATGCAGTAAGCACTCTTCCTAAAACAGTTCTTATGCAATTCACATGTATGAACACAGAACTGGAGGAAGTAGATGAAATATTTGTCGTAAATATCTTCCAGTGGAAAATGTCAAGAAGCCATAAAGCTACTCTGGTTAAAGAAAACTACTGGTTCTAGATTGACTCCAAAATGGGCATGATCACATTCAGCCTGAATATTTTAGAAAGGTTTATAGAAACACAAAAAGTGAACTAGTTCACAGATTTTAAACTCTGTAACAGAGTCAGTAAACTGTTATAAACTAGAGTTTCATTAACTCACGGAAGAGACTGTAGGACAGAATGGGAGAGTTCCCAGTCACACTGAGCTTGTGATGTAAGTTTCTGGGTGTCTCAGCTGAACATATTTTTGATGGAATATGAGCAGAAATTGGATAGCTAGTTAGTTGTAAACACTGTATTTATACTGTATTCATCTCATCTTTCAAGGCTTTCCCTGGCTGATTATGGGAGACAGGAAGGAATTTATTCATCATCTTGAAGCATAGGCTGGCTTGTAAGACTGTACACAGAGTTGGGAGGGATATTCTTCCACCAGAGAGTTGATAAATAGCCACAGCTAGAGACAGGACGAACGCAGCATTTGCTCGTGGTCTTTGTGGCCATAAATTTTCATATAGCTGGCTGGGGCAGCCTGGCTGAAAGAACTGCTGGCTTTCTAGCTCTCTTTTCCAAACCGGCACATTATATACTTTCAACTAATTTGCAATTTTTCTCAAAGATGTTCCTTGCAGGGAAAGGAAGTAGACACAGCTGATGTCTACTGCTCACTTTTTGCAGTACACTGAAGTTGTGGATTTTGGTCCATGTCTTACCGTAGGTTTAGGATAGTGGGATGCAAAATGGGTGGGGTAGACTGTGGATCAGGTATTCCAAGGACCCTTTTCTGTTATATGAGTTCTCACAACTGTAAAGAACTAAATGACTCAGTGGTCCCTTCAAGGTATCTGTTCTATCAACCAATAATAATTCAAGCTTATTTAAAATAAAATGAATCTTGATGTCCAAAGTCTATTAGTGATATATTTCTACAGCAAATACATATTTAGACATGTACATATGCAGAGTTTTGTCTATCTGTGTACATATATTCAGCCAGTATCATTTGGTAGGGTTTTTTCCCAGAGTTTTGAAAATTTGTATTTATATAGTCTGTGAAATAGCGTAACTATCTTCAATCTTTTTTTAATAGAGAAGAAAATTCCACACACACACCCCAAAATGCAGTCCTACAAAACCTGGAAATAGCAGTTTGGAAAAGTGTACTTCAAGTCTCCTTTTCTACCTTTTCAGTTCCCTGGGTTGCTTACCTGCCTGCGGAGGTCTCTTGTCTTCTTGCACATATTATCTATTGCAACATTCAAGGCATTACTTCTCTCTTTCTTGTCACTCTGTAATAAATATGATAGAAAACACAACAATGGTTATTTGTGATCTCTTAGCAAGCATGTTCTTTCTGGCCTCAGTTCATCACAGCATTTGGTAAATCATATATGCTTAAGGATTTTTTTTTTTAATTATTTTTATACTTTTCAGGAGCTAGTACCGCAGTATTCATTGAGTGCCAATTTGTGATATTAAGCATAATCTGCTGAATCAAAACATATGCTTTACTAGCAGTATATAGGAACAAAATTAAGCACTTTTTATCTTCTGAATTGCTGTAATACTTTTTTTATAGTCCAGGTTTACTTCTGGAATAACATTAATATAATTATTATTATTATTGATGCTAATCCATTATCGCCATACTTATACAAAAAATCATCCTAACTCGTTACTAACAATTTATAAATTCAGATGCCCACAGTGGTTGGTAGTGCTTTAGTCTGCAACATCATTATTTCACTCCTGTAACAGAATGGGTGAGTTTCAAAACATCCAAGATGTTGCAATGCAAACATCATCAATGAAAATGGACAGTCTCTTCACTTAACAGCACATTCATTCTCAGCATCAACAGAAGACTGAGCTCTTGACTTATTTCAGAGATCTTAAGAGAATCAGCTGTATACTTCCCTAAATCTTAACTTTTTATTTCTATCTATAAGGAAAGTGCTTATATCATTATTATCTATTTGAAAAGTGTAGTTAACACTTTTATTGCACTGCCCAGCATTTTTTCTATACAATATTACCATAGTAGTTCTACTAGTTGTTTTGAATAATCTTTATCTTTTTTCATATTAGTACAGAAACTATATGAAAATCCAAGATGTCTGATGAACTTTATTTCTCTAAATCAATCATTCATTGCTCACTGCCTTGGACTGCCCTGGTCCAAAGAAAGAAAGTGTCTTTACACAAAGTCTTAAGTCAATACGTGTTACATTTCCAGGGAAAGGATGAGATTCTCATAAACATTAAAGAAATAGCTATGTATACTGACCATAATATTTGTGCTTCAGTTATAGTACACTGGGAAGTCTATATTATGAACATGACTGTCTTGTTTTGTAAATCATATAAAATAAACACTAGTGAAAAGAAAAGTTGTAATATCTTGGTAGGCACCTAGGTGTATAACCTTGTTATGAATAACATACCATACTTGAGTCAGAGTTACTTCCTTGCTAAAAAAAATATAATTATCTGTGAACACAGCAATATACTTAATATTAAAGCAAAGATCAGAGATGGTCAGAAAATAATTTTCCTATTAAAAGTGAATATGTGATACAATAAATGCCTCAAAATTAGTAAATTCTCCACCAATGGAAAGGAACAATTACTTTGAAAAATAGAGTTTATATATTCAGGGTGACTTAGAAATTTTCCTACTACTTTCCATTTCTGAAATTGCTTACAGTATTTGCAGGGAACAGATGATCAAACACAGATCTTGAAGAGAGGTATGAACTTCACCTTGAAACCTCCAGGGAATCCCTAAAGGTAGATAGTGACTTTCTATTTCACAGTAACACAACCACATTTCTCATACCAATGCTTGCACAGGAAGTGAATAATGACTCTTCTACTATGGTCTGCAAGCTATTGTCAGCCTTGACAACAAAATTGATCCCTTCTAAACTGCTAGGTAAACAGGACCAGTAAAAGCATTGTGGATACAACTCAGCTTATGCCTATGCATTTTTGGATGACAAAGATGCAGTTCCACATTGGCACATCCTTTAAAAGCTTTATATTTAAAGCCTTTTTTCTAAAAAGACAGAATCAATGTAAAATATTGGGATTTTTTTTAAAGTTCTCTAGTAAGCTGTAACTTTGAAGATGGCAACTAATGATACAAATGGCTCTAAGCAAACGTAAATCTTTGAGGCACCTAGTATGAAATAACCTCACTCAGCAAGTGGCATAAAAATATTGAACACTGAACAAGGAAAAAAACAATTTATTCGCAAATTCTTAATGTAATTGCCAATAGTCAATGTCTAGAAAGCAAACCTAACTATAACTGAAGTTATTCTTCACCTCATGTTTTCCCCAAGAACTAAATACACTGTAAAACGCTGCTTCCAACTGTAGAATGTAGACAGGTTCAGAATGAGCATAACCTCATAACTGCAGGCTCATCTTCCTTAAAGAAATTTAAATGTCACAAAAACACATTACTGTTTGGATAAAACCTTACAAAGATTTAAGTATTTCAAAATTGTGTACAGTCTGTTAAAGTCACGGGGATACCTGATGGCAATGTCTGCTGTGGGAGTACTCTTAACATCAACGACCTCGTGCCACATTTTCCAGGTTCTGTAAGGTATTGTCCATTTGTCCCAAGTACCTTTGAATGCTGAATTACTCCTTTAAGTTTATATTCCTCTGCAGACTTCCATCTCAAACAAGTATGTGAAAGTAACAGTTCAAGACCTACACTAGAAGATTACATTCTCTAATAGCTCAAAAATACTAGATTTAATATTTTAAAAGTGTATATTAAAACAATGGCACAGTGAAACTAAACATGATCTGAACTTCGCTGCATAATGTTCCACTCACCAGTAACATGTCTGTTATATTTATTTTATGTACATATAATATATATTACAGACATATATATATGTCTGCATCTGCTTGTCAATTAACATTCTTCTCATGACTGATTTAAAAACAAACAAGTCTATCTGAAATAGTTTGTTCTTGTACAGTGTGACTGAATTAAGAGAAGGGCTAGTAAAATTATGCACGTTATTCTAGGCTTTGGATTGCAAAAATCATGCAGTTGAGCTCACTCATTTCCCTTTTTTCCTGCAGACAGCTACAGTTTTATTCCGTAAAATATATGTAGTTACAGCTATATGGCTCCCTTGTGAAGACATTACAAGTAATATCCAGCTCCTATTTCAATGCATTTTTAACATATGAAACATTTCACAAGCACTAAGTCACATTGTTATTAATACTCCACTAAGTGAAAACAAGTATTTTTAATTAACGCTGCATAGCCTGAAGATAAATGCTGAGTATTGCCAATGACACAGGCCTATCTATTTCACACACTGGCAAACACATTAGTTGAATGACTTAAAAACCACATGTGCAGAAAATCTTTCCTGTTAGATTTTCATTTAAAACAGTACATATCTAAGGGCAAATTCTAATTTTAAACAAATCACCATGTCTCCACCGTTTTTAATGGAGTTCATTTATATCAGCAGGGGATCACAACCTTCACAGACATTACAGATCCTTCTGTACTCCAAGTTATACAGATGCAAACTAATATGTTTGCATTAGCTACGCAACCTTGAAGGACTCAAGAACATGTCTCCAGTGGAGTCTTTGGTGGGTACATGCCAACAGTTAACAGTATTAACAAAGACAGCTGTAATTCTACAACCTTCATACTTATATTGAGTTGAAGAGATACCTTAAACAAAAGAAAAATTATTCTCATAAGGTTTTTAATTTCACTTTGTTTATAGTTCTGAAGTGCTACAAATGTTTACCTAATAGTTACACTGTATCTATGACCTGAAAACTGATCAGTAGATTACAAAGATGATTTGGGCAGAACTACTGAAGTGATCATCTAATCTCTTCAAGTACTGAGGCTAATAGATATGGACTAAATTTATTTTTAAAAAGATATAAAAAGGATATATAAAAGGATACAAGCAGCCACAGGTATTAAAACCGTAAATGCTATTAGTATTCATTATGTGAATCAAAGAACACCCCCACTTTAGCCATAATCAAGAATTCCGTCACGACACAGAACTGAAGTACTCTCATTAGCAGGACTAAAATAAACAAGATCTGGTCAAGTGAAATGGAGGCAGTTTGTTTCGATACGTACTAGTGATAAAAGTATTCACAAGGATTTACTTAAATCTTGCAAGGCCACACTCCTTGAGGTCCCTTTGTAGCCATCGGAGAAAGTAATCACTTTTGCATCACCTCTGAAGCTCCTGAGCCTCCACTCACTATAGAGGGTGGTGAGAGAGACCTAGATTGGTAGGTTGAAGTTTTGACTTGTGAATAGTCCCCAAAATAATCATTTTTACACTAAAAAACCCACAAACTTTAAAAAGTACATTGTAACAGGCCTTCATGAAGCACCCTGGATGCTTTGGACATATCTACCTGAAATAGGTATCAAGATTTCAAATATAAAGTAATTGTTTTTCAAAAGTTGCCATACATGTTCAAAAACACCTCTGTAGACTCTAGCTTTATAATGTTGTGGAGTAAAAGGGAGCAATGTTAATTTATCACACCCACAGTGAGATCAGATGTCTTCTGAATTCCATATTCCAGAACAGCTGGAGTCTTAGCTATAAACTTCAAAACTATTTTACTTTAGTTCTAAAGGTTTCCTTCAAGTATTTGTATGGCAACAAGGCGGTTAGGAGATTGTATCCATGCCATTATACAGGGCCTCAAGATAGAACACCTGAATTAGGATCTAGACTGCAAACACAAGTGGTCAGGATCTGTCTGGGTCCGCTATGCAAGTGATTTTGGAGTAGTGAATGCAAAACCTTAAGCCTGAGCCTTGCTTGGAATTTTTAAGAACTGTCCTCCTCAACCAGTTGTCTGTAAAGGAGTAAATATATGCAGGTACTGGGTAGTATAAGGTTATAAACAGACTACATCAATATAAGCCTAGTTGTATCATACATGTCTGTGTGTGCCATGGACAACAGAAACTACAAAGCAGTAAGTAATTTATCTTGATAGGCACCCTGAAATTCTTTCCTTAAACACCACTATAAAAAGTTATTTGTAAAACCAAAACAAGCAAGCTAGAGATTCAGGGCATTCCTGATGTTTGAGGATATTCGGGTGCAAGTTCAACTTGCAGTGCTGGGCTTGCATATTGGCTTAAAATAACAGAAGATAAAAGAAAGCAGTAATACTTCAGTGGAATGTTTAAAACCACATACATGATTAAAAACAACTTTATAACCTTAATCCATATTGTACTCAAAGGCTCCCCTGAAAATAGATTTCCTTACTTAAAGGCCTATGGCCAGAAACTGAGCACATATTTTGTTTCCTGGGATGTGTCTGTTCTACTCATTGTACAATCCTGGGAGAACTGAATAGAAAAAACAATCCAACCCACTAGCATGATTTTCATAGCTTATGTCCAGCAGCTGTACCACGACTCTGTGATAAACAGCTTCTGATTTAGTTCAATGTATCCAAGTACGACTTTATTTTTAAAAAGTCTAGCACATTTACTGAGATCAGTTCTCTATGGAAATATTCAAAAAAAATGTCAAGCTGAAAGGTAAACACCAATCAATACTATGATAAGTTAATAAATGTCAGATCTCTAATTAAATGACCGATCATTTCAGGCTATGTGTTGGCTGAAAATAATTCTGCACTCAGTAATTATAGGGTTCTGTACATTGTACCATAATAAATCAAAAAAAAAAAAAAAAAACCACACACCAACAAATCCTCACCCAACCTAAATAAGATATTAAAACAAAATCACAGTCCCTATAGAGATACCAGGCATTTTATGTCTGTTGTTACAATTTAGCATTTAACATTTTTTGGTTTATATGGTGCTCATGAACAATTCTTCTTTTGAATTATAAAGTCTTTTTGAATTGTAGACAAAAACGTAACAGTGATGAAAAGAAAGTTGTATAAAAAGCACTTTCACAAATTTTTTGTGTGTTGAAACACTGTTGCCATTACTCAGGAAAATTCAACGCATGGACTTGTTGTGCAAAGACAAAAATCATTTTTTTTTCATACCCAGCTCAGAGAAACCCTGATCTTTCAGATTCTGTTGAGTAATTCAACAGACAACTGCAAGGATCTGTCCCAAAAAAAATCCAAAATCATAGGCCTTTATAAGGGAAGATCCAGCTCAATCCTGTTGCATCTTCATTTATATTGAAACATGAACTAACAGAGAAGGGCCAAGGGGTTTGTCAACTTGACTACAGTGGGTTTGCTTTCGCCAAAATTAGTTAACTCAGTGCTTCAACCATCAATAAGTAAACAGAACTAATTTCACTGCTTACATTCTTTGCTGGGAGAAGGCAAAGGGCTTGTCACCTTGAAGGTCACATGAAGAGTGAAGAAATCTGAGATGAGTGCTTGGCTATGAAAAACCTGCGGGAAGTGCCAAGTCTGGGGCAGCCACACCACAAGAACAATAGCAGGGCTCCAGAAACATCCTGATGATAGGAACAACAATACAGCACGGAAGGTCCAAATCAGCAGTGTTTGAATAACCTCTGTCTTTTTCACAGTTCTTGCGAAAGCGAGGCCTCAGGGCAGCTATTTCCATGGATAGCCTCCCTCCCTCCAACACCTCCTTCCTGAGGAACAAGTAACCAGAACCATATAATCTAAACCTTTTGAGGTTAACAGTGCACTGGAACAGGCTGCCCAGAGATGTTGTGGACACACCTTCTCTGGAGACACTCAAAACCCACCTGGATGTGATTCTGTGCAACCTGATCTAGATGAAGCTGCCTTAGCAGGGGGTTGGACTAGATATCCTCCGGAGGTCCCTTTCAACCCTTACCGTTCTGTGATTCTTGCACCAGTGGGCCTTACTCTAGTCAATCTGCTTGCCACCAGCCTGCTGTGTGAGTCTCCTCCCTGCCCCTTGCTCTTTGTATGGCCTGTGCTAGCTGCAGAATCTGCACCGCACAGCAACGGAAACTTCTCTGGCATTAGGCCCCCCAGGGTCCCTGTTTTTCTTGGGGCACCATAAGTCTCTTATTACCAGAACATGAAAATAAAACCTCAGCTGTCTTCTCATCAAACAGCTCTTCGTACCCAAATGCATCTGCTTCCTAGTTCAAATATAAAGAGACCCCTCGAGTAAGTTTTCTTTCTTACTGCCATCTTGTCTCATTTTAGACTGCTAAATCCTTTAGTTCTGTTACTGTTCAGTCCCAATCCTAGAGTCCCCAGCAAAGTAGGAACAAAAACTCTTATAACCAATAGGCAAAGAAATTTAAATGCTGTTAAGAACCTCTTTGTACTTCCTTGTACCAATTTGTATATCACTAGGCCCTAGGAATATCTGCCACTTACATGCAGAATTAATGGAAACAATATTTTACCCTTAAAACTTTCAACTTGCTCCTCAAAGTACAACTTCCAAGTAAGAAACAAGATCCCTTGTTGAAGGTCATACGTCTAGTTAAATAAACCAAAACTACGATACTCTCCAAAGCCATAGATCTCAATGGACAAGTCTGTGTCAGATTCGAACACAAAAGGAAGTCAGTTGTTTACAATTCTAGTTTTCAAGTATGTCTCATGCTTTTAACAAACTTTTTAAAAGACCCCTTTGTTCCCCATTCTGGAAGCAGATAGGAATAACTTTTTGAGTGCAAATAACCTCACTGAAACAATGGGACTATTTAGATGCATGAACAATTACATGCACATTTTTCTATTTTATTTTTTTTCCAAAATCTTTAAGGATTCACAGCAGTGCCACCTTATTAACTGCTGCCTGAGAAATCTCTTAAACGAATATTTTAGAAGTTATTCAAGGAATCCTCTGTCAAGACAGTAAAGGCAGGACTTGACATTTCTGACATTTTAAAGAACAAAAATTCCTCTGAAAAGGCAAAACCTCCCAGGCCTTTTCATACACCATTTCAAAGCATATTTTTACTGTACATCAAAAGTCTGCAAAAGGAATTCATTTACAAGTATATTTATTACCTTTCTTTGTTAATATAGGAAACACAAAGAATGAATAACCCACGAGTACTTTAAGTCAAAAACCACTATATTTACTTGGTAACACAGATTCCC
Source organism: Ibycter americanus (assembly GCA_035590275.1). Taxonomy (NCBI): domain Eukaryota; kingdom Metazoa; phylum Chordata; class Aves; order Falconiformes; family Falconidae; genus Ibycter; species Ibycter americanus. The sequence continues at coordinate 35,774,554 of JAVJGI010000065.1, read as the reverse complement.
TACCCTAATAAACCAAGCCCAGTGCATTTTTTTAAAAGACACCCGACTCAAGAAAACCTATTTCTGTGATAAACAAGTAAGTATATTTGGGGTGGGGTGGAGAAGAGTGAAGAAAGAAAAAAAATAACAAGGGCATGGAAAATCATATGCAACTGAGCAAATAAGGAATCTTTCATGTGCAACTGTTTCTCATTATAGATATTTTTTTCTCCTCCACAGCTTCAATATGAGATTGTCATTTTTTTTCCTCTTCAAGCCATCACGGACAGCTCCCTATGGATCTAATGCTGTGAGATGTGAAGTACCTCATAAGAAATGAATTACCTCAACCTCCATCGATATCAATTGGAGTACTGAGGGCTTTCCTCACTGTGTGAATTACCCTTTCTCAATCAATATGCAGGAAAAGCCTTGAATTTAAAGCCTCTCAGTGTAACTCTCTTTTAGCGTTCAGTTATATCTAGTTCATAATACTGCAAAATAAACGTTCTAAATGAACACACATAAAACAGCCGAAAAAAAAAACCCAGACAAAATGGGTAGAATGTATAACCCCTTAATTTAAAAAAAAAAAAAAGCAGAAATTTTCAGATCCTAATTAAACCTAAATATTGCACATTCTAATCCACTCTCCAAAACATCAGTGTCAGGCAACTGAGTTGCAGAGGGTAGCTTGGGTGTCTCAAAGGACAGAGGTGGATCCTTGGTTTCTGGTAAGAGAATAAGGATCTTAAATTCTCTTGAAAGTGACTTTGAGCAAGCTAAAGGACGGAAAGAGGAACCTATGGTGCTTTCAATGTTTATTTTTTCTTTCTGAATATATAAGGCAAATATCTCATTATATCAGTTTTTCTCTTACTTTTCACATTGGCAATGTTAGAAAGATTCAGCATGATTCCAAGGTGATCCTAAAAAAAACCCACAGTTTTCTTCTACTTCTTTGCGGAAGAGAGTCGCAGGAAGTGAATTCATCATAATTAGTCTGTTGCAAAGCAAATATAATGATCGCTTACTATTTCTAATGCAAAATCCAAAGCCACAGGCACTTCATATTTGTAATATGACAGTCTTTACACTGGATACAGAAATCACATAGACCAACCGTACTTTATTTTGATTTGTATTTCAACTTTAAAACTACTGGAAGAATTGGCAGGGAGTAAAAAAGAAGATGAATTTCTTTTAATCAGATGTTACTGTCATTCAATGATGATACAGGAAGGAAAGGCAAATTTAACTAGAAATAGAGCAATATCCATACTATTGAACTGACAACAAGAAGCATACTTAATGTTAATCTCCTTTTTACTAAGAAGCAATTTTCAAAGTTTCTAATACGGAAGTTTTTAATTGAATACCCATCTACAATCCACCAAAGTTTTCCGGCAGTTTTACAGCAGGAAAATAGGAAATTAGTTGGAGAAAATCTCATCCTACAGCAGCAGCTTAAGACTTTCCTATGATGAACTATCATATAAATCTCTTGGAGATTATATGATGTTATGAGAGGGAGGAAGGGGATGGAGGGGGAAGAAAATTCAAAGTAAAATATAGTAGAGTTGTTGAGACAGTCCTTCTCATCCAGACTGTTTAACAGTCTTAGCTGTACTCTAAATCAAAAAGTGATGATCTTCAACAGGAGTCATAAACAGGGAAAAATGTCCAGTGCTAAACTACCCAAATTCTTCCATACCTAAGGATAAACTGAGTTAGTGTAAGTTCCAAAGTGGTATTTCTGCAGCAAAGCAAAAGCTTGCAATCACTTCACCAGGTGAATTCAGTATCATCAGTCACTCCTGAATAAAACACACCATTATTTATAGCAACATAATGAAATTACTCCAAGGTGTTATTCCCAGAAGCTTGTGACTAAATATTTTCAATACTCAAATACTATTTTTAAAAATCACTATAGTTAACCAGAGGAAATATATTCTACTTCAGATAGTTTCTGCTGTTAGCACTTATAGGGGAAAGAACATGAAACAGATTGATAAAAGTGCACTTGAATGATCGTTCTACACTGACGACTGCCAGAAAAGAGGCCACTGCATAGCCATTTATTTAGCAGATTGATTTGGACAGTGAGAAACCAGAGCATTACTGTGGCTGTTGGATTATACTCTCAGTACAAGTTTGAAGATCCTGGGTTTCTGTGCTACAAGAGAAGAAAAAAAACCCCAATTTGTTAAATGTAGCAGCTAACAAACGGAGCAGTGGAAGCTGTATGTGATGGCATGCAGGGAAGACAACTGAAAATTACAGTCTCCTACAGGGCAGGGATTTGCAGAATCCTGCATGAAATCAAGAAAGTCTGCTATTCAGGGCATATTCCTCTGCAGTTCTATGCAGAAATTCTCTGCGGCTTTTTCCCTATTCATTTTTACACAGAAAAAAACCCATCAAATATATCTGTGGAAAAGTTAAAACCCAGCATGCAACATTTCTGACATTCTAATGAAGTGATCATACTTTTTGTTGGAAGCTCTTTCTCTGCAGAACTTTTAAACGTTGTAGAGAATTTCTGTCCAAATTAAGACTTCCAAGGTTCATGTTTCATTTTTTTTAACTATTTACACCCTTAATTAGCCAAGTAATTAATGTACTATAAATTAACCTAAATTTGCGCATAATTGTCATCAGCTCCAGGAAAAGAGTAGAAAAAGAAAGGAAAGGAAATAAAAGTATCTACTGGAACTGTATCAGTGGAAAAGTAACTAGAAATCATGTTAGGTAAAGCTAGGAGCAGAAGAATCATTAAAGGTTTAAGAGAGATGTGTGTAAGTTAAAATCCTGTGCTGATGCATCATTAATTGTACAGAGTAAGCTTTCAAGTGACATGCAACAGTGAAGATCAAGTAAAGGGTAATGAAAAGTCCTTGATATTAGCAGAAAGCTCAAGGAAAACTATTAACACATAGGTAGAAGAAAAGATACAGGAAGCATGGTGACTTGTGGCTATAGAAGGTAAGAGTCATGCAGACCTATAAAATTCAAAACTCAAGAGGAACATACCCTGTAGAGGTATGGCCTATTGATTTTAACAATAGTGTACATGCTTTTAGGTAGCTATACATAATGGAGCAATGGGTAACATAAATGCTCTGTAACAGAGAAATTAGTAGCTGGCAATCTGGTGACAGCATTTTGTAATGACACCAGTTACCTCAACTGAAGTAGAATGAGGCAAGGTGTCTGAATACCCAATGACATTAGCTAGTGTCATGTACTACCACTGCTGAATGTACACACCACATCAGAAGCAAAAAAACCTAACAGATTCAAATTGGGTTTTTAGTGGAAGATAACATACTTTTAAAAGTATGCTACTTATGTCTTATCAAGAGATGCATAAAAACTACAAACCCAGGGTCTAGCAAAGGCTGTATTGATAGTAGGCAAGCATTTTGCTTCTTTAAAACACCACACTTGGTATACATTTATTGGCATAAAGCCAGGAATATTGTGGTACACTGCTACCATACAGTAGGAAAAGAGATGAGAAAAGGAGCTTTTAAAAAAAAAAAAAAAAATCAGAAAAATACAATAAAGTGAGGTTTTTTTACCAGTGCAGTAACATCACAGACCTCAAAGAACATTTTTTCCTTTAAGAACTTTATGCTCATTCCTTCACTTTTAATGAAATAAATTAAATACATGGCTGAAATCTAATGAGTAACCTCCTCTTTCTATAAATATGTGTTACTGAATTATATGTCAAGTTTAAAGAATGTTAAAAATACTTGAAATCAGAAGATTAAAAGCAAAAGATTAATTAGGATCATTGTAAATATTGTTCACTAGTTATAATGTACATGTAAATTCAGACAGATGCATTTGTATTAAAGAAACATTGAGGTTGTATTATAATGACCTGGAACCAGGGTCTTAAAAGATATGCGTCTGCTTGCGTAACTCTAGAAGTGGGCACACGCATGCACCATTACATAAGATTATAATTTTTCCTTATTATAGCTACAGAGTGTTTGCTCTTGGACCTCCCTCATTGCTCCTCAAGATAGTGTATGTAGGTCTGAGTAACTGCCACTAGTTCAGTGAACTCTCAACCACATGACTGGCACATAAAGAAGAATCAGAAAAGTCAGGTGGAAGTCAAGTGCGCACAAGACTGCGAACTTCGCAGAACAGTTTATTGGCAAGGAAGCCTTCTTTATTCTTTGCAAGTCCTTGTATATATTCTAACAGGTGCAGTCAGCTACCATTTTCATTTATTAGTTGGCAGATACTTTTGAAGCTTCTCATGCAATTACTGGTGGTAGTGCCACCCTGCCAAAAGCCACATCATCATCTCCTGATTCTTCAAAGATGCTGCATTTTAATAGAAGTGATCCTGGAGCTCCAGGTGGCAACACAGCAGCCATCTAGAATTACAATCTCAGCCCAGCCACAGAAGTTTTTGAGGACTCTTACAACACCCTCTGACCACTGTAGCATGGCTCCTTTCAACAGTTTACTAAAAGGCCCACATACAGCTTGTTACCCACTTATATTGTCCTCTTGGAAACAGCTGGACACAAAGTCTTCCCAATAGTAACCATCAGTAAATTGAAAAAATTCAGAAAGAGGCTGTTCAGTGACTCTGTGTGGTGTATGAAACATCATTCATGTGGAGAAAACATAATATTTACGCATGCATTTAAGGATTGTGCTTTATGTATCCTACTGATAGGACATGATAGGTGTGATGAAGAATCTTAATTCCACCATCTCCCTGCTGCTTCAAGTTTTGTTGCTATTAACTATATATCTATGTATTTGATGATACACATAGGCATATCATTCAAATGCATTGCAATACTCACACACACATATGCAAATATAAGTACAGATTACAATATGCCAAGCTGAATCTGATTTACTTTGTAAAAGTTGTTTGGACTGAAAGAACTGCCGATACTGCAAGCGGATCTGATAGAAATCTGAAAATAGCAAATGCACAAAACTGAGTCACTAACCTGACAACTTACCGTATTTGAGAGCCACCTGTTCAAGCACTGCAAACCAAAGAAAACGAAATCTTCTCTTAATTTGAAACATACATATTTACAGTTACCATGGAAAATACTGTTAAGAAATGCCATGGAAAGAGAGTTTGGCATATAGTCAAACTGTGAATGAGATTCTGAGAACAAAGATAATGTTGATACCCATTAGATATATTTATCTTACTTCAGGTTTTCATGAATAAAATACTTGCTATCGTACTATGAACAGTATGGCAGAAAGTATGCTTTCTTCTGTAATGTCTCCCATTCCACTCTTGTTGCACCAAAAGATATCCCTACATCCCTATTCTAAAATCACAAGGAAAAATATATGCCTATGGGGGTGGAGGGCTGGGGGTGCGGGGAGTGGAAATTGTTCAAATATCAACTGTTCATGAAAGTATAAAACATATTCAATAACTCTGTGCTGAAAGTATAACTTCAGTTCAGCATCATCTTTTGTATGTAAATAAATGTATTTTAAAATACACGTTATAATCAAATACACTTCAGTGTGCTACGCTTGCAAACTGCCACAACAAGCACTGCCTAAAACCAAACATTTGCGGGTATCTCCTTTATCAAACTACCGAAATTTATCATACTGAAGCTACACATTTAAATGTCTATCTTTCGGGGATATTAAAGGGTGTATATGTTCATTTTTAACTAAAGAATGTGTTCCAGTTTAGACAAAATATCTCTACAATCACATGACAGTACTATATATTAAAAAAACCCTAAAATAATAATTGAACAAAACCACATTAATGGGATCCAAGAAAATGTAAGTGCAATTGTACATGAAAAGGCTTTATGTCAGATTGTGCTGACAGCGTAAGAGAAAATGGATGCTGTAGTAAACTATATTACATAAAGAGCAAATCTGATGTGACAGTGTGTCTGCAAAGAATGTTAATACGAACAAAATCAAAATCATAAAAAAAGAATGGGAAAGCTAAGCAGAAAAGACAGAGTAAATACTTCAGGCAAGGTTTGTTCTGTAATTACAAGAGAAATTAAATGATAAATTATGGAAGAGTTGTTTCCTACTCAAAAGGCAAGAGTGAGAAGGGTACTTGGAACTGAAATGAGTTTGCAGATCTGTGGCTTGGTTTTGCTTGTTGAAGACTATCAAATTCTGGCTCGTTATATTTTTTTTTCCTTTAAGATTACTGATACACTTTGTTTATGCTCATCCATAACAGCAGCAAACTAAATATACAGGACAATTTTGCTACACTCAGGAAACCTCAGATGGGAACTAACACATAACTGCTACTGGAGACATACACTGACACAATTTAAACTCAAGTGTACTGAGATGAACTGTTCAAGACACAAAAATGAAAGTGACAAAGGTGAAGGCTCTTATGAAAGGCTTCAACCTTGGTGCTTCATTAAGTTATGCTGAGTGCAGGAACTTGGGTGAGATGAGCCAAAAATGCTTCCAGATTATCCTTCTGATAATCCAGGTTCAGAAAGACTTGGATCCTCACACACCATCTCATCATCTCATGAAACCATGGCAGATAATGAAAGCCAGAGTGCCATGCCACTGTCTGAAGTCAGAAGATGGCAATAAATGACATGCCATGACCCCTGCACACTACTTCTCCTTGCCTAAAGACATTAAGCCTATGTTAGCAGAGCAGGTGCCAGCTATAAGATTCTCCTAGTTTGGGAGAATCCCATCCCCTCCTCAAGGCAACTGCTTGCACTCACTGCGTGGTTGAGAGAGGAGAACAGAAGACAGAGCTACAAGGCACAGAGCTATGTCTGATTTACATTACCCTGAGGCTATTCAAACCCGTTTTAAGAAAAAGGAAAAAGTAACTTTGTGTCGTAAGATTACATGGTCAAACAGGATCACTTCACATACTCCATACTGATCAAGTCCAAACCCAAAACCTGAGAGATGTCCAACATAACAGTGATTTCATTAAATCGTCATTATTTGTCAGTGTTAATCCCATGGCACTTTCACGCATCTAAAAGCCAGCATTCTCTTTCTTAAATTAGTGACATTTGAAGAAAAACATGTAGAGAGAGGCTATAGAGACTGGGACAAAACAGAGCTTTTAAAACACATCAGTTAAATCCAACATAAGCAGCACATCAGCAGTGTAGTCTGAACAGTCCCTAACAATATATGGACAACGTGTACTTGGAGCCTCTAGGTATTCCTACCCATGTTCCAAAAAGTTTTGAGAGAGAAGGAGGTAGTAATATTTGCAAAAACACTAAGAAGTGCAGGGTTTTTTTAGAATACATAAGTACATGCGTACTCTAGAAAAGCTGAAAAAAAGATGCTTACACCTGTGCTAACTTTGTTACTGGTTTTACAGTAAGCAGCAATCACTACTCAGCTGATAGCAGAAATTACATGCATAGGGTAGATCAAACAGGCTAAATGAAATACACTGAATAATATCTGCTTATTTCTCATACAATAAAGAGATAAAGATCCCATGATATGCAAAATATCTTTAACCACTTATCACTCTATACATTAGTTACAGCCTTCACTGAAAATGTTGCACCTTTTAAATTAACATTATTAACTGTTTAAACATTAGTTTGTTAGCAATCACAATGCTGTGGAATTTGCAACATACAAATAAGTGCTATGCTTTTAACAGATGTCATCCACTAAAACATGATCCTACCTAATGGCAGCCAATATAATTTTGAAAGATAAATACACTCGGATTTTACCTGTAACCTGAGCCTAAATAAGAACAAGACAACAAAACTGAAAGAATCAATGCATTAGTTGAAAGAGCCAGTAAACCTAAATACACTGTAGGCAACTGTGTTGATAAAGCTAAAAAAGAAAATAAGAAGAAGCTGCTAAGAAGCAAGAACAACATTTTGCTTTAATTTTCATATATAATTGAAAAACCGAAGAAGAGTATACTCATATGCTCTAAATGGTATATGATAGAAATCAGTGAACAAACAAAAATGGAGCAACTGGAATCCAGCATCAATCCTACAGAACATTCAACCTAGGGCCAAGAATGACAGGAATTGCCAGTTCTTGCTAACTAAATTTCTGAGGTTGTTCCATGCAACACTGCCATCCCTGAATTTATAAAGTACTAATCAGAATTAAAAACCACGTCATCACTTAGAAGCCAGTTCCTCATCCACTTCAAGCGTGATATGAAGAGATATTGCCATAAAACGAAGGCATTGACAGACTCCAGAGACAGGCAGAAAATTAACAGCTTCCCACTTAAGGAGTAAGTTTAGAGATGGAAAATGGAGAGTTGAGCATGAATGAGCAAGATGACAATGGCATCTTGGGAAGGCTAACACAAGGAGGTCTGAAAACAGTATCTGTAATTTTCAACAGGTTTACTATTGACTTACTATGCAGCAATGTGCAATTGCAAAGCAGGGCTTTATCAAGCAGTTTTATCCAATCACTTGAAAGAGAAACTGACGTTCAAGAAACAAAATCTTTGATCCAAACATGTCTCTACTATTACAGAAGCAGTTCAGTTAGTGTCCTCTGACTCTCACTAACTACAACATGCTTTTCACAAAATATGGGTCATACTCCTTGCTGCATAATGATATGCACTGATAAAATAGTTCAATAATTATAAGAAAACACTGATCCAATTTTTAATCCATATTTAAATGAGACAAAAGTCTGATTCAACACACTGATTAATAAGCCAGCAAATGCCATAAATTTTATGTGTGCACAACAGGCACAGACAACATTGGTACCACACTTGGAATTCATATTTAAATAAATATTAAAAGTTGCTAAACTGAAAAATGGTTTTAAATTAATTCCCTTCACTAGCACATGTACTGGAAAGTGATGGAAGCTAGCACAGAAGACTCAGACAAACTCTAAAAGCTGGGGGTTCATACAAAGGATGTTAGGCACCATCTGCGACCTTATGAAGAGTTTAACCTCCACAGGTTTTTGGACCATTCACCACAGTTCTAACAACACATTCCAGTGTTCAGACATGTGCCAGAATAAAATTAAGGCCTTTTTTACACAATTTTGCTAACTGCAGAAATTCATTCACCTGAGGCTTGACGATGACAACTTGATTCAATTGCAAATCAGAATCATCATGTTTTGTAAAACACATTTCCTATCTGCAGCCTGCAAAAAACTATGCTAAAAAACCCTAAAGTTCTCTTTTTTAACCTGTGAAATATCTAAGCCCCACTTGTAGTTTAACAATAAAAAAAGCTGTAGCCATTTTCAGATTCTTCTGCAAGAGCCTGTTTAGATTCTGTCCCTCTTATTCTTTATATCTTAAATAAAACTTTGGTAGGTCAAAAGCTTTTGAATACTACACCTTGTCATTAAGTAATTACTCAGATTCTCTGATACATATCTCATATGACATGGCCCTAGAAGTACAGCAATGCTTGTTATCTGTGTCATGTTAGCTAATAATTTCTTGCCAGATTCACATAGTGAATAAGACTGCTTTCTCAATAAAGAGAATGTCGAAGAACAGCTACCCCTAGTGATCAGAGAAATGGGAGATGAAGTTCGACGTCTCTTTGTTTACAGTCATTTCTCATTTTTCTCAGCAAGCTTGTAGCCAGACACAGAACAAACACTGAAGAAACACAATACCTCAATGCGTATACACATATTAGCAAAATTACTGCAAATAATTTTACCAGAAATAGCTTTCTGAATAGGTTTGTGTCACATTGTTATACCCAGGTCAGAACTCCAGCTCCAAATGCTAACATACCCCCATGTAAGAGTTAAAGCCCAATTTAAATTTCTCTGGCCTGATGCCCTGAAACAGACTAGCAAACAGATCCTTCTCTGTCTCTATGCAATATGAATGCACTTGAATGGGCTAACTTAAGATAAGTCCTTTTTAACTGCCCTGATCACCAAGCAAAGATCCCTTATGTGGACAGTCACAGACAGGAGTGGTACCAATGGCAGATGCAGGGCAAAAGGTAAGAATGTAGACTGGGCACCTGGGGGCAGGAGCTCTCAGTCCAGTAACAGGAATACTCCTTGTCTAACAGTGTAAGGGAGAGGACATCAATGTGTTTATCCTGTGCCTAGCAGAGTCCCAGTTCACAACTAGACAATCTAGATGCTGCCACAGGGGAGATAAAGAATCACAGAATCATTATGTTGGAAAAGAACTTTAAGACCATCAAGTCCAACCATCAACCCAGCACTGCAAAGTCCACCACTAAACCATGTCCCTAAGCACCACACCTACAGGTCTTTTAAATACTTCCAGGGACGCTGACTCAACCACTTCCATGGGCAGCCTATTCCAGTGGTTGACAGCCATTTCAGTGAAAAAAGTTTTCCTAATATCCAATCTAAACCTTTCCTGGCACAACTTGAGGCTGTTTCCTCTTGTCCTTCAATGTAGTTGTAGAGAGTGGTAAGGTCTCCCCCGAGCCACCTCTTCTCCAGGCTAAACAAGCCCAGTTTCCTCAGCTGCTCCTCATAGGACTTGTGCTCCAGACCCTTCTCTAGCTTTGTTGCCCTTCCTTGGGCACACTCCAGCACCTCAATGTCTTTCTTGTAGTAAGGAGCCCAAAACTAAACACACTAGTCCAGGTGTGACCTCCGCAGTGCCAAGTATGGGGAGAACAATAACTCCCCTAGTCCTGCGGTCACACTATTTCAGACACAAGCCAGGATGCTGTTTGGCCTTCTTGGCCACCTGGGCACACTGCTGGCTTATATTCAGGTGGCCAGCAATCAGCAGCCCCAGGTCCTTTTCCTCTGGGCAGCTTTCCAGGCACTCTTGCCCAAGACCGTAGCGCTGTGTGGGGTTGTTGTGACCCAAGTGCAGGACCATGCACAGAGCCTTGTTGAACATTGTACAACTGGCCTTGGCCCATCAGTCCAGCCTGTCCAGATCCTGCAGAGCCTCAAGCACATCAACACTTCCACCCAACTTGTCATCTGCTGACTTACTGAGGGTGCACTCAATCCCCTCGTCCAGATAAAAACGTTAAACAGAACAGCCCCAACTCTGAGCCCTGGGGAATACCACTTGTGACTGGCCACCAACTGGATTAACTTCATTCACCACCACTCTTTGGGCCTGGTCATCCAGGCAGTTTTTTACCCAGCAAAGAGCACACCTATCCAAGCCATGAGCAGCCAGTTTCTCCAAGAAAATGCTGTGGGAAAAGGTGTCAAAGGTTTTACTAAAGTCTGGGCAGACAAAATCCACAGCCTTTCCATCATGCACTACACGGGTCACCTTGTCATAGAAGGAGATCAGGTTAGTCAGGCAGGACCTACCTTTCATAAGCCTATGCAAACTGGGCCTGATCACCTGGTAGTCCTGCTTCCATATAAATGGAAAAAAACTTAACACGAATGTTCTTTACTGCAAGAATGTTTTTCATTGGAAAATTAGGAGAGTCCATAGCAAGTAGCAATCTTCCTGATTTTTCTTCTGTGTGTGAATATGCATTGTGCAATCAGACTGGTGAAACACTGTCCACGTGAATGTGCTTCTGATGGATAATTTAGTATAAGCAACACAATCTATTTGGAGATGTTACTACTTGGAGCTTTCTGAGCACTGTATGGGCTCTTTACTTGAGTTACACAATTGTATTATACGAGTGGGAGTTCTGTCTGTGTTCATAAATATTATACAGTTACTTTTAAAATATGCATAATACACTCTTCATAGAGTCAAAAGATGGATAGAGGACTAGGAAAACAATTTTTACAAGGAAGAAAAAAAAAATTAGCATAAAGAATATTCATGTGGCAGGAAATTTAAAGCATGCAAGCTGCAACAGCAAGAAGAGATAAGAGTGAGGAAGAAATCAAAATCTCAGTGAAGGGAAACAAAACAGAGACAAATTAGAAACACCATTATTTTCCATAAAGCAGAAGGTAAAACCACTACAGTCCTTGCTTGGAACGCTGCAACTTGCTATAAGCTCTGCTCATCTTCTACACCCATAGCAAATACTTTTCTGAATTGTATTTGCTTCAGGACAGTGCTGCTTGTGTATCTTTCCTTACAGTTTCTCTCTATAAACATACCGATTTCAGTCCTTTTTTTTTTTTTCCTCATAATAACCAAAGATACTGTACCAGCCTCCTCCATATCCAGCTTTTCTCAGACTGATAGTCTCTGCTTATTGCTACTTGTCTACCTTTGCACTCACCATTCATGGATTTACGAAAGTTTCTAGTGGTAGATTCTGTGTAGCGTCTTTAGAGATTATTTAAACCATGTCTTCTTCTGCACATAAGTTGTAGCATTAGATTTCTATGTAACCAAGAGAGATGCTGAGTGAAAGCAGACAAAGAACATGTATGTGTGCAAGCATTTTGTTCTACATAACAGCCATCTTTTTTTTATTATTGTTTGCACTTTATACATTTTCCCTACGCCCCACAGTGAAATAAGCCAAGACGAAAAGAGCAGGTTACACTACAACACGTTTTTCCATAGCTGCTCATTTCAGAATTAAAACATGCCTCTGAAAATAGCAAAAATTAATAACACTCCATAATGGCTTTAAAATAAATACTCTGACCTAGAATTAGCAAAAAATACTTCTCTCATTAACATTTTTGTTACATGATACAATCAGCTCTCAGTTTATCTGAAATAAGGGGCAAAGGTGTTTTGAGAGCCCAAGTAGAGGAAAAAATTCTATTATACAGAATATATTTAAATTACAAGGTAAGTAAAAAATAACAGGGACAGACACACACACATACAGAGGTCATTATGTAACTTCAGAACATGTGCCTTCCACTGACCTAATTGTCACATCCAGAAGACCACAACAATTCTCTGTTTAGATCTCCCTAAAGGAAAGCCAGAAGGCAGATAACTGCTCCCAAAGTGCTAGAAGCAGCGTGAAGCTAGCTCCAGTGAAACCAGGTGTTTTTGATAAAGCAAAGCTCAGTGCATGGAACCAGTCAGAGGCCTCCACGCCTGACACACAGTTAATCTGCAGCCTGGACAATCTGCCTGTGTGTGACAGGGAGTTATCTTACGGTGTTAAGCACAGGCTAAGATTCTGTGATTTTATAACTGAACTGAGAAATCACTGAAATATTTATGAAATGCCTGCCCCTTTTAATATAACTATTTTTGCAAAGTATTTTCTATTAGATTAAAACACTATTTCCATTCTGAAACAGAAAAGAGATAAATAAAGTGTGTTGGCCTGTTACAAAACAGGGAGGCATATTTTCATCTTTAGCACTCAACAGAAAATAAGAAATAAATTTTAAGCATGGTCTGTGATACCTGTTCACCAGCAAGTATTAACTGGGCATATCTTAACATGAAAAAGACAATATATGGATGGAGCCAGACTCTCACAAATTCACTTCGGGTGAGAAACAGCTGAAATCAAGGAATATTACTTCTAGTGCCAGAGAAATGCGTCTGCCAGGCAATAAAAGATCAAGCCAGAGATACAATCTCAAAAAAACCCCAACTGATTCAAATGTAACACTGGAGGTAATTTGGAAGCTAGCACTGGTAAACAGAGAACAGACAAGCTGGGAGACAACAGCAATCAGCCAAAGAGTGGACAGTCTTAGCCACTCTAATGTGGCTAATTAGCCACCTAATGTGTTATTACAGGGCACACCACTGAGGTGTGCACCTATCTTGCCTATGAAAGGGTGACCTCATGTACAAGTGGAGTTATCATCCTGGTTTGGTCCGCAGGACCACAATCCTTTCTTTCCAAAGATTCAGTGCTACTGTGGCGAGAAAATTTGACTGATGAATATTATCAAGCCTGATGGACAAAGCATAGTTGCAGTTTATGTAACAAAGAGCCAATAGAGTATTAGTAAGACAGGATCAGCTGTCATATTAATCATGCTAGTATCCTGTTTTTCTAACATTCATCTCTAAATATTATAAACTCACTCTGAAAATCCTTCTCATTTGTTTAGACACAATCAAATACAATGAGGCCCCTGCTGGAAACAAGTAAGTGCAATGAAGGTAATAATTAACAGTAATGGAGTACTGATACAAAACTGTTCTCAACTTTTACTGCACAGTAGTGAATACTGTGAGATTTTCATGAAATGTTCATCTTTAGTCTATTATAAAATACGAATTATAATACTGATCTGGAAAAAATGAAGACTAGGCAAGAAAATGGAGTATCTACAACTTGCAACATCTTTGAATGGATTTAACTGATATGCCAAATATGTTATAATAATGTCATGAATAAGACTGTACCCTAAATACTAGGTTTACTTTGAAATATTTATGCTTCTGCATCACAGCTAGGTGATTTCTTCATAACTGTACATTAAAACTGTTTCACAGGTTACACTACAAGTGTTTTTATGTCAACTGGTAGGAAAGAATATTTATATATACAAGCTGGATTTAGCAGGCTCTCTTAGAACCTTGAAAACTTGACTCAGTAATATTGGACTTTAGCAGAAAGGCTGCCAAAACCCAGTGGGCCTGACTGGTGAACCCAGGGCTTTGATTTGAAACCACACCACATGAAAATATTCAAAGTGTCTAGTCACATAAAACATTATGCAGCTTACCTGTTTAGTGCCTTACATCCATGTTTACCAGCAAACAAGTTTCTCACTAAACTCTTCAGATAAACATCTCTACTGCTTTGATGCCATTTATCATATGGCACTAGAAGTTTACGTGAAAGTTGTTCTAGAAACAGAGACAGCAGCAGCACTCCAGCACAGAGGCACTTTTTAGCATAGTTACACACCACAGCCAATAGTTTAGCAATCACCTTTAGTAGAAGGAAGAATACAGGGTTTTGAAGATTTATTGCTATTCATTCTGACAGGTTCTGTGGGTTTTTTTACCAGTGCCTGGTGAAGAAGAGCACCAATGTCCACTGTAAAGGCAGGAGTAAGAATCCTACCAACAACTTTCATAATGAAAATGGATGAATTTGAATTCACTGAACACTCTTGAAAATATTTCAGTCATTTCTGGCTCATCATACAGACTTCTCTTAAGACGTGCTGGACCTGACCTATTTGAAAAAGTATTCTGTACACGCAATTCTTGCAAGCTTTTCTGCATGCTCTTAGTTTAAAGTCACTGTGATTTAACTTTATGCTGTTGTATTTACATTCACACTATTGTTCAACCATTTCAGCTTTCTGCGGCTGTTTCAGAGTCTTCTCTGACAGGTACTACGTATTTGCTCTGGGCCTCTAATATGGTATATTGAAACAGTCTCCACATAATTTTGAAAGAGGTCACTCGTAACTAAATCAGTTAGCTTCTTTCTTTTGTTTACTTTAATTCCCCTGTTCCAAATCAAGCAGTAGCATATCAGATGTTTTTCACTTTTGCTGCTTCTGCAAAGATGTTAAATCCACATGCATTACAAAGTAGCTCTTAAAAAGGAACATTCTGAACTACATTCAGTGCGCCATTCATGAATAACTGGGGAATTTCTTCATATTTTACACCTAAAAAATAACTGGGAGAAGGGCAAGCAACAAAGTACTGAACAGTCAAAGAGATGCACACTACAGTTCCGGAAATACACCAGCCAGTTCTTGTACTCCATAAAGAAAAAACAGGTATAAGGAAGGGAGAATTTTGTGATGTATCCTCAGGACTGAGTTATGCTGCAGTCTGCCAAGTAAGCATAATTTGCTACGTCAGACTTCTGTAATAGAAGACTCTATATTCCTAAGAAACCTTTTCATAAGTGAACATGGGTTCATTTATGGCTTCTTAAGAGAAGGTGGAATAACATAGAAACCTGCCTGGATGGCAACATCTCTGCGTGCCTTCTCTAACCTAAACCAAAAGAGAGAAGTTACAACAACAACAAATGTCATTTCAGGCAACAGATGATATTGTTTCTATATCTCACTCTGAAGTGCTGTCCACTTTTGGTATTATATTTTTGCAGTGGTTGTGGAAAATGTCATGCTTGCTGTGCATGTTGGAGGTGAAATTTGCTGTCTTCCCTTCTTTTTTTGGTTTGTTTGTTTTGTTTTTTAAATAAGGGTTCCCAGGACTCAGTCATATTGTAGTGCTCCGACACCAAAGACCTGCCAAATTTGTATGGTTTGTTAAAGAACTGTATGTTAAAGGAAGCCAGTGAAAGTTGCTGGTAAAGGACTAATTCTATTTCTGCTTGTACTCATTTATCATTTAGCTTGTTTGTTGAAACTGTCAGTGATTTAACAGTTTTCTAACATGGGCACTGTTGCTGATTTCTGATCATTAAACATTTGGTTAACAAAAATGACACACACACACACACAAAGGACTCCAACTTTGACATGAGCAGCATGATCATATAAGGGCAAAACCCATGTTTGTTATGATAGCTACATTTCATATACAAAATCTAACTGTGGTTCTTGTTGTTCCTGCCTAGTGTATTTCTTTTCATCTGATGTGAATTCATTTAAGAGGTATACTCCCATTTCTAGCTTTGCTTAATTATTTTAACCTTTTTTTTAATGAGAATTAAAACAGGTGATGCCAAAATTATGCCAAAAAAATGGTGCCGTATCACAATGCTCTTTATCCTAGCTAAAACTTCAGAACACAATGACATCTAACCTTGAAGGACTTAAAATATCCAGAAGAATGTTTTTTAAAAAAAAATCTTAACTAAAACATAAATCTATCCAGACAATATGAAACAAGATCTTGGCCAGACTAGAACTATTTTTCACAATAGGTCTAATTACGAACTTTATTCAGTAGAGAGGTTTTATCATATGAATAGTTCCATCTTTTTCACTGAAGAATGATAAAAGATAGGCCTTTAAAATAAGCATATGCTTTAAGAGCCTGAAACAATGTCAATAGGATCCATTTCCATCAATGGACAGATAGTAGAAAAGATCTGAAAAAGTCCCATGAAAAGAGATGAGATTGCCCATGTTAAGCAAGTATGTATAAGGTGCTGCTGAATCAGAATGAATGTCATTATGATTCCTTACTCAGATGCTTTCTACTTTCAGTAAAGTTTACCTCTTTATACATCCATGTAGGTAAGCACATGTATATATATAATGTTATCTCCCCTATAAAATATTTTCCTTAATATATATTTAGTGTTATAAAGAAATTCACTAGTTTGCTGGAAAACACCCCAAATCACCTAAAATCCACAGGAAGTGAATTCACAAGTGGATTTCTATGTGAGTTCTTGCATTTTCTAAAGCAATTGCTAATCCCATTTTAAAGATATCAATGCTTTTTCAAGTGTATTTGTTATAAACAATTCTGTATCATTAGTTTAAAAGCAAGAAATTATAAAAGGCAAAAAGCAAAAAAAACCTGGGTACTTTGATATTCAGAGGTAATTCTGTGAACTGCCTGATTCTGACTAGGCCATTCTTTACAATGAGAAAACAATTTAAGAATCTGAGTGGCATGTTATACACTCAAAGAGAAACCCCTCTGAAATACAAATCCACACAACGTAAGCTTGCTCAGAGATAACAAAAAAATAGAAATACCACCTGTAACATAACTGCCCCAGCTGTAGTAGGCATGAAACCTGAAAATTTAAGGCAGCTTAATCTAATATAAAGGCAGACCACTTTAGCAATGAAGTTTACAATCAATAGAGTAAGCTCAGTTGCATAGCAAGCCATCTCTGTCATACAGGAGGGAGACGCACATACAATTTTAACATTGCTGTTAGAACCCACTCTAGTTAAAGCCTATGTAAACACAGAAAAGACTAAAATCTTATCTGCCTTGCTCCTACTTCTCTCATAACCTCCAAAGCAAATAACGAGCTTGAGCATAATCACAGCAACCAGATGCTCAGCCGTATGAGATCAACAGTAGCTTTTCTCCCACTATATCTTCCACTGCTTTTAAGCATAGAATGAGACAATTTTAAGCACTCATCATCTGACAGACCTAATAAGCAGTGACCTGGACTTCTGAGTGAACCCAGAATAGAAAGCTACCAGCCCACAGTTTACAAAACACATACAGAGACACTTTCAACTCAGCCAGTGATATACTACTTTGTTGTTTATTTCACTCTTCCTGCAAAAGAACCATATCTATAGCCAAAAGGTCTCCTATGACTTGGGGGATACACATTGACTCATCAGTATAAATATACTTCATTATTATGTCAATCAGTCTAATGTAATATATCATTCAAATTGTAGTAAGTACTACTACAGAACTGTAACATATAATAGCAATAATTAACTCTTACACTGAGCTTTTCTCTAAGTGTTTTGTAAAGGAAGCAGGTGCTCTTCCCTTAATTTTCCCATGAGATAATTGAGGCATAGAACAGTGAAGTTATTTGGCCATTGCTACCTTTCAGGCCAATAGGAAAGCCAGGGATAAAACATAAAGCTACAAAAACCCAATCTTTAACTCAAAGGGGTCACACTTGAAAGCATGACTGACTACATATATGGGGTAACCAACAGTGCAGACAATGGGATAATCTTTGTTTCCTGCCATGAGACTTTCAATGCAAGTCAGGATTTCACCATACAGACTCACTGTCTAGTGACACCAGTTGCTGCTGTAACTTCTTGCTGTGAAGAAAATGAAATACAACATAAAATAAAAGTCTGCCATTATCCAGCTCACAGTCTTAAACTGAAGAGGCATACATGGGAAAATGAATAGACAGCCTCAATTTATCAAAAGCTGAATCATTTCACCTTTGAATCTCCCTGCTTTTCTGCTTACAACGATATGCATTAATATTATAATCATTTTCACCCCTTCGTAAACGCAGAAGAATCCAACTTCTATTTTTGCCAGTCTGACTTGCTGCCCAATGGCAAAGTACCTTCCATCAGCTCAAGACAAGGGTAACAAGAAGGGAGTGCCAACCTCCTCGGGTTTGTTCAGTCAAAAATCCATCTAGGGCAATAATTAGTACAAACCTTTCACATTCCCTGACAGCAATAAAAAGTTCCAAAGAAAAAAAAAAAAAATAGAACAGTTGTAGAGATCTCTTTTTACAGCTTATGGGTATCAGACAACTGGAAAGTAAGAGCCAGATAACTGTGTAGGAATGAACTCTGCTGGAGAACAAAATAAGTTGCAGGCCATGCAAAACTAGAAAAATTAAAATGAATTTGTTCTGCTTACCCTGGATCTCACTCTGTGTGGCATGAGGAGAATGAAATAATTGTTTCATTACTCATCGTAACACAGATCCACAAATTAGGTATATTTTCATGAACTAATCCCTACAAATTCCAGAAACGTATTCTGCAAATGTTATGGAGTTGGGGCTATAGAAACAATCTGAATTGGCTGGAGTACTGCTGCACATTACAAATAAAGACACAAATTAAAGATTACAGCAAAAGCTTAAATTTATCACTTCCAAGATGAATGAGTCTCTGCAAGTTGTTTCAATGTTTTTGGAATGGTGTACCTTACATAACCTTACAAGCCATGCCATCCCTGTCTGTCTTCATCATCATTAAACAAGCAGTAGTAAAAAAGCACTTTGTTACTGTTTTCTTCCATGGATTTGGGGATGGATAAATCTCACTTAAGTTCTCTAAAGTGACAGTTCAGAGTATTTTGGATGAACAGTTCTTTGTCTAGCTATGAAACTACAGTCAAAAGGCAGGTCAGATCACAGCAAGCTATCATTCATTATTTCTTCTCACACATTAGGAAATAACTCTCAGAATGAAATTAATTCATTTTACAGACCTTAGCTTTGGGGTTAAGATAATAAACAAGGATGCCAGTAAATAAAAGTAAGCACTACCCTCTGACTGCAGTTGATATGCCCTTTATTCAGCAGACCAAACACAGCTGCACATTGTGAAGTTTTTGTCCTGTTTTCTAAGGACATACAACCTAATCCCAGAAGCTCTTTTCCTTACCACTTGAATTCTCAAGTGCTGCTGTTAGAGCGCTTCTACAGAGCAGTGGTGAACCTCCATTGTGAAACCGTGTGTGTATGCTAAGATCTGCCTCTCCAAAAAGAGAAAGGATGCATGTGCTTTCCAGAGCACAGCAAAGGACAAACTGTCTCACTGTCCTTGCAACCTCCCCACACACAGCAGCAATGGCACAGAGGAGGTTTATTAGCCATTATGGGGCAATTCCCCATGAGCCTGTACTTAGAAGGCTGCCCTAGCACCACCCTACAGCGCGCAGGGAACAAGCAGGACCACTGCACATGGCACTCACAGATAACAAACATACGGCTGGAGATCTTCCATTACTCTGTTGGGAAAAAGAGAACAATATCATGAAGCTCTAAAGCTCTTCAGCTGTTACAGGGTTTAGGAATCAATGGTACCCCTGAAATACACCATCAATATAAAAGCTGTCTGAGGACAGAAAGAGAATCGTAAAGTACTTTGTGTCTTAGAGCGACTGAAAAGAAGTGGTAACACTGGATGTGTTACATATAAAATCATACGAACTCCAAAAGATGACAGGATGGAAGAGCCAGAAACATCAAGCCTGCGACAAAGGCAGTAGCCACTTGTGCCTATCTATTTAACTAGCACAACAGCTAATCCATCCAGATTTTGATAATTTATGAATCAATTGTCTGAATAGTCCAAACTATGATCATTGCTGTCAATGTCATTGCTGACCAATGTCAGGCCTTCACAGAGCAGGCATTTTTAGTCACTAATAACATAAGGATTCAAGCTACAACGACGGGGGGGGGGGAGGAATCTATTAACTGTATTGTCAATACTTCCCCCAATTGAAAACATTTCATCAGATGAGACATTCAGTACAGTGAGATCTCCTCTCCCACTACAGATCACCTGGCAGGAAAAAAGTGCAAATCTATCATGCCGAGACCAAAACTGAGGTTTGTGACTCCAGTTTATTGTGGCTTGCTAAATGTCCGAAGTTATGAGGGACCCATGTGGATCCAGATATGGAGCCAAAAGACTGTCATGTCTTCATTTCCCAGTAAAGAAGCTGAATACTGAGGTGGTATAACCTGCTGTCACATCAAGACTGTAGAAGAAACATCCACAGCTGCTTTACAGGCCTGACAACAGGGATGCCTTTCCTGCTACATGCCTCTGTGACTTTGCTATTCCACAGAGTAGCTTTGCCATATATGAGTACAATCATGGAGATTATAAGTCAACTTTTAATGCACTTAGTAATGATAAATACTCTGGACTGAAAGCCTGTTAGTGTTATCCAGTTTACAAAGTGTACTTCGCAGTTGTGAGATGTTTATGACCAGCCAAGCCTTTGTTAATAACTCAGCAGGTCAATCCTATAACGTAGCATCTCATATAATGTGAAAGGCTTGATGCTATTCATACTTTGCTTCTGTACTCTTTTCATGAGACATGCACATGAAATATTGTTTATCACCATTACAGGAACACAATTATTTGCTAAGTACAGAAAAATATCTCTGGACAAGATTTTGACTGGCTTCAGCATGGAAAAAAAAAAAAAAAAAAGATTCTCAGACATCTAGAATCAATTATTTCATAAGCAATAGCTATACAAATGAAATGTAAAACCAAGCACCTTCAAACTGTTCAGACTGCCAGGAAATACAGAGCCTAAATTAGTATTGATATACGCCTTATGGGAATTTACTGGTGTGCGTGTCAAGTAGATTTTCTTAAAGTAAGTAATTATTAAGGATGAGAAATATTTGTATGGTTTACTTGCAATGTCACTTGGGATAGGGTTTATTTTAAAAATCCTTTTTCAGGGCTTTTTTATTGTTCCTACAAAATGGACTCAACATTACAATTGCGTTACACTTCACTATGATACAGTACCTTTATTACAGCTAAATTCCCTTTAATTTTCTCTGCCTTTAGGCCACAAATCTTATAGTGCTATACAGTGGTTATTTATTTCTTTTATTTGTTCTGTTTCTAACCTGGTATTCATTTTCCTTCACAAAGTATTTTGATTAGGTTTGTAGTCATTCCAATTTGGATGTAGGAAAAAAACCCAAGCTTTCACAATTTTGCACTTGACCACCGCAAAACTTCTATTTATTTGTTTTCTTTGTACTTTAAAATGATTTGTGTAGTGTTTGGGATTTACACCCAAATAGGCCTAGCTGACTGGTATAGTCATAGATCTTTGAAATATCAATTCCCTTTGAATGGCTTAAAAGCTGCAGAGAATGTAAAATAGACCTGGAATAAATGCTGGCTGGACATGTAGCAGCACATCCAGAACTGCAAATTCATCTTTCTAAAACAACCTGTCTTGTTTAGGATAGTCTCAAAAAACTCACACCTACTTTTCAGCTAATTTTTGAGATCTCAGAATTTATAGTTTGCATTATGTTGACAATACAGTGTTTGACAGCTGGTGGGATGGAGGAAGGAAGCATACGTATCAGAATTTATACTTCTGATCTTACAGGTTAATTATCTTCTGAGTCCTATTCCAATCTCTTGTATTTTGATGAAGCTCATTGATCTTTAACAGTATAAATTAATAAATTAAATTAAAAGTACTGATCTATTTTTTAGTTATTGTTAGTCAACATTTGAAAGACCCTAGTGTATCAAATGTTTGCTACTTTAAATTTCAAGCCATCTGTTTTTAATATCTGGGTCTATTGATTCATCAACACTTGGCAATGCAACAATGAGAAAAGTCACACATTGCAATACAGAAAAATCATCTTTCTTACTCAGTTCCAATCATCTGACCTTTGGTATCTACAGTATCTATACCTGAATGAGTTGCTTTGAACTCTTACTGTGCCAGTGGAGACACAATTGGTAAAGACAAAGGAATTAAACTGAGCCTAAATTTGGCATTCATATTTGATCAGAATGTAGACTCCACTGACTGTACTGATTCAGCCTCCCAGCCACACAAACAGCTAGCACTACACAGGGGGTACTGAAAATTAGCCAACATGAGTTCCACTCTGTGTCTGAAAAGCAGATGTCCCTTTATTTTTAGATGGGCTTGATGATGTCATTGTAAAAACTTCTTTCACTGCATAATTGTAAATTAAAATCTTCAGTATTTGCTGTATTATCTTTTTGGAAAGAAACATAAAAGGCATATCCCCTGAAGTCACACAAACTTTTTGCAACTGCTCTAGACAGTAAATTAAAACACCTGAAATTTTCATCCAGGTTTGCTGACAGAACATCAAAAAATTATTTCAAAGATTTGATAGAAAATGGTAGAAGACATAATGTTGCATCCACTGAAGAGAGCAGGAATACAACCACTTGTTTAAATGGAAGGAGAACTGAATGTGAACATGTTTTCACAAGAAAGTTTTGAACTACTTTGAAATTTAAAAATCTATTTTCAAAAAAAACGCCAAACAACATTCAATTTAGATTACAGGTTTTTCTAAGTTTGGGGTTTTTTTAATTTAAAAACCTCAAAGTACTTCTAAAGTAAAAACAAAATGAAAACTGGAATTTCGTGCTTGAATGATTTTTCAGACAAAAAGGGCAGTCTTAAGAGAGAAAGCACTGAAAAATCCAGGTTTTCCCTCTGTAAAAATCATACCAACATGTTCTCTTTCAGCAGTTCAAGCCAAATGGGAAGATTTCATTGTACTACAAGGACATGGAGAGGTTTTTTTTTTGAAGTTAGCACACACAAAAAGCCTAACGTTTTGTTGCATTTAATAACGGGAACTCCATAGAAGGCTTACACATTTCCCTCACAATAAAACCACACGAGAAAACATATACACTGTGTATCTACAGATACATATCAGGAGGCGCCTGTTGAGCCAAAGAAGCTGATTCCTCCCTCCTCCCACACTACCCACCTAGCCTCGCTCTCTACCAGGTCAGTTATGCAAAGTTAAATACACTCTTTTAATTTTAAAGAGTAAAAAGCTTTTTATTCCAATCAAAAATGTTATAATAAAATGTCCCCATTTCCATAGTCTCAGTCAACATTTTCTTACCTCAAAGTCCCTTTTCACAGCAAGAACAATGATTTAAAGTTGGAGTTCTCCAGAAGACTGAAATCACAATTTCAAACCAAAATGTTTTTCCTGATAGGCACCACAGGAAAATAAACATAACTGCTGGGAATGCCGTTTAAAAGTGTATGAGGGGCCTGCACCCAGGCACTGTCAGCAGGGCTGAGAGCTCTTGTGAGAAGAGCCCGGGGCTGCCCTGCGCTGGGTGCAGCTGCTTCCAGCCGGTTCCAGCCGGTTCCAGCCGGCTCTGGAGCACTGCAGCGCGGCACAGCTGAGCCCCTCAGCCACACCGGTGGCACCTGGGCGAAATGGATTTCAGAAAGGGCAAGAACACCACCTAGGGGTGGGGCTGCTCGGAGAACCAGGGCGGAGACACGCTTCTGGGTTTTTCAACACCGGTTTCCAAGACAGATTTCTGCACAAATAAGCCTTTCTCAGATTTACAGATAAAACCTTCCCTTATGGCTGTATATTCATTGACAGATACAGCATATTATGAAACTCAGAGATAATTTAATATAATTAAACTACAGGTACAATCTGTAACAGTAGCCAAGAAAGAATATGGTAACTGAAAGCAAATACTAACTCGGTGAAAGCAGCAGATAATGTTTACCTGACAAAAAGCTAAAGACGAGTAAACAGGACAGAGGTCAATGCTTTGTATAGCTCTTAAATTCTGCTCACAAAGCTAATTCTAGTTTTATTTTCTATCGTAAATCCATTCGGTTTAAATGTCCCTTACTGCCTGTCATTAGTTTAGAAAAACAAGTGGGTTTTTAGCTGAAGAAAAGCCTGTGTTATGCACTAGACCAAGTCTAAAATAGAAATTTTAGCAATACACAGATTACCAATTAGATGTGTGAGTTTTAACAATATTTCACTGTTACACTTACAAAAAACTGAGGGAAGTCTGGTATAACTTACTTCAAAAAACTAATTTAATGCTCATTCTCTTTTTCTTGTTAGACTAAATTCTCTACAATGTATCGTACAGTAATTCCTATAGGCAACACCCTGATGAGTGAAGCTTAACATAGAGCAGCTGGCCTAGATGGTTAGAGTTAACTGATCCAAATAATGAAAGAGAGAAACTGTATCGCTGTGTATGCAAATACACTGATATTTTCATCTCCTTGGTTTTCAATGCTCCTGATGTTATTTTTTTCCAGCAGAATATGGTAAAGAGCTTGGAGTTTAATTACAGTTAAACACGGAGAATGAAAATATATGATAAAATTATGGCAAATTATTTACCCTACTCCTCAGAATCAGCCTGATACTATATTCTGATTTTTACAGACTGAGTTCCTGGTTTAAAATACTTCTTTGCCTGTCCTAAGTTTGGTTCTTTGGCTGTTTCAGATGTGAAGTCTTTGAGACAGAAGAAGGTCCTGACTGTACTAGTGATGGACTAACCT
The DNA here is from genome assembly GCA_035590275.1 of Ibycter americanus. Classification (NCBI taxonomy): domain Eukaryota; kingdom Metazoa; phylum Chordata; class Aves; order Falconiformes; family Falconidae; genus Ibycter; species Ibycter americanus. The sequence continues at coordinate 35,749,224 of JAVJGI010000065.1, read as the reverse complement.
TATCACAGAGAACACCTCCAACTGCATCTCCAACAATAGCTGCAAGAATACAGGGGGGCAAAAGCCATTTCCTCAGAGGTGAACTAAGGATGCTTGAAGTCAGACAGCTCAGTGCTCAGGACGTGGCAGAAAACCGCACTAGCCAATCATCAGCATATACATTTGTGTTTGTACCAAACAAGACACAACAGTACATTTCCCTTAAGACCTGAGCTAGTTCATTGTAAACCAGCATAAATAAGATGGTTTTCTACACAATTAAGTTAATTTTTGCTTGTTATGCAGAGCAAGAGCCCAGTGTACTCCACAAGTCACTCATGTACAGCCCCTAAACTGAACAATCTGAAGGAGGGTGTACATATTTATGCAGAGAGACTATAAAAATGGGGAGAAGGATAACGTGATAGCATGCACAGCCTTTGTTTGCAATACATTTTACATTGATGGATTTGAAAAAAACTAGCTATCGCTTCACCACTCACAGGAATAAAACAAAATGGCACATTACAGAGAAATGCTATCTCAAAACAACAGCTGTATGCATACTTTGGCTATGAATGTAACTGACGCACAGTCTCAGCAGCGTTTCCTATTCTATTATACCCCACAGGGAATCAATGACTGATTACATTTAGCATGGCCTCTCTTTTTCTACCTTAATTTAATCTGCTATGAAATCATGATTTTCTCTTTTCATTTCCTCCCCAAGCTTTCTTTGTCCCTGAATTCCTCTGATTACTAATTCCCAGTTCACAAATCTTTTAAGAGCCAGAGCCCACATTGGAGGTCTTTTTTTTTTTTTTTTTATGTAGGGTTTTCCCCTCCAGAAGTGAACCTACATACCTTCATCACAGAGACCGCAAAAAATCTCACTGCATCTAGTTTGGGACCATTCCACTGCCTTAAGATAGTCACGTGTGAATAAAGACAATCAAAGTTTACTGTCCTGCCTTCACCCCTCATCTGGGAGACATACAATGAACATGACAGTAGCCCCAGCCCCTGCATATCCTCTGTGAAGAAGCCGATAGAGCCCTCCAGATTTGGTGACCCTGATCCTTTTGTGTGATTTCAGGGAGAACCCAGCAGAAGTCTCCCATCACCCAAAATTGCTTCTTGAGGGCATCTGGTAAACTCTGACCATTTGAAGTCATTCTAGATGCATCATTGTTATTCTCGCATACTGCAAAGTGTCTCAGACATACCTCTATAGTGCCATTAGAGGTGAGAATTAATTAGGATATCAGGTTTTAGAAGTCCTGTATGCATGAAAGCCACTAAAGTTACGTAACACTGCAAAGAGTATCCCAAGTACATGCTCTCCCCCACCCCACCCCCTGCAAAGCAAAAAGCTGTGCCCTCCGTTAGAGAATTTACTCAGTGGTGGAAGGAACGTGGCCAGGCCTCGCAATAGCATGTTACTGAGGTGGAGGAGGGGTGGGAGGATGTCTGTTGCTTACTTTCTTTCTTTCTTTAAGGTAATATGAGAAGATTCATAGTATGTGAAAAAGGAAAGCAGCACAATCCTCCAGGTTAAGTGTGCTCTCAAATCAATATTCTTACCTTTGAGATTGTAACATAGCTGACTGGTATACTAAGAACATATTGACATTGCTACAGTTAATGTACAAGGATTTCTTGTTTACAGAAGACAAACCAATTCATCATAACAATAGCAATACTGAATACCTTGAAGAATAAACAGAGTTTGTGAAGTTTCTACAATGTCCTCAAGACCCATTATTAATCCTACAATACCCATTAATATATTGAGAACTACACTAATGTTTCTCACAAATAATTTTCAGGGCTGATTTTTTTTTCTTATTATAGCATATATTCAACACATTACAGAGGAAGGCATGAATAAGCTCGCAGGAGACAACATAATGCAATGTGAAATTCAAAAGCTATTGAGAATAAAGCCAACTCATATTTAGGACACATCATCTTGACTCTTCTTGGAAGGACATATAAGACCATACAGGCTTTTGAAAAATGAGCAGAACATCCATGCAGGGTGATCTCCAGTGGATTTATACTACATGCCTAACAGCCTGTCCCATTCTGTTGGCTCTCCCTCCCAGATGCCCTGTTCATTTAACAGGCCACATGGCAGCATGCAGCATGGGAAGCCTGGTGTAAGGTACGTGCTGACTCACCCACCCAACTATGTTGACAGGCCAACAGGCAGATGACTCCCCGCGCCCCCCCCCCACCCCGGCTAAGGTGTAGTTCAACCGCTTTATGCTCCACAGAAGCTTTAATGTGGACCTCTTCTCCAACCAACCATTGTTGTTTGGTGTTTGTTTGGTTTTTTAAATCTTTACCATAGTGACTTCAACACTCAGACAGATTTGGATGAAATCAGCCAAAAGTTCAAAAATTATCAAGGAGGGGACCCACAGTTGGCAATGTAATCACTTAAACCTCATTTGCCTAAGAAACCAAGCTAAACAGCAATTCTTTTATAAAAGCCTCAAGTCAGGAAAACACATTAAATAAGTTTCCAATTTTAAGTATGAAGAAGTCCAATGAAATAAACAGTAGCATAGCAGAGGTTTTTTGAGTGCAGTAAAACTTTGCACGCCAACAAATAAGAGAGCCCTGAAGTCTCACCTTCTCTCACCAGCAAGTGAAACTAGCACCAGATTGGATACCAATGGGACAGGCTTAATTTAAGCAGAGTCTAAGGAGCTCGTGTCACTTCCTGCTCTGATGATGTAAATAAGACTTTTTCTCCTTGTTTTTAGAAGGGTTTCCGTGGGTCTATTTTTGCATATAGATTCTTTATAACCAAACCCATGTATACAGTATTGTTTTAGCATTCATTCTGATCTATATACATATATTTTTAATGTGAAGCTCAAACAAAATTTCAAGATTGGGAAAAACTGTTTTTGAGAGTGATTTCTTACTCATGATATAACCAGTAAAATGTGGCTTTACATTGCTCAATAATAGTAGCTAGAGTTCCATTAATGACATTGCCTGCAAGAGTATACTATAAAATGTAAATAGTAGCTTATAAAAAATACTTACTTTATGCAGTAACCAATTATTTATAATACATATGAACAGATAAACATTTTTAATGTACCATTAAAATGACATTGTATTTTTACTGTCTTTCTCCTCTTTTTCCTTGCAATTTTAAACAACAATAGAAAATCTAATGCCATGCAAATAAGTTTACAATTTCTGTATAGGACATATACTGCATTTATAACAGAGTGCAGGAATAGACTGGTGTGAGGAAGCCTTTAACAAGAAGGAACACTCTTGAAGAAAAATATGAAAGGATTCAAATGAATAGATGTCAAATCTTTAGTATGTTGTTGTTACTAAGTTTCTTTCATCCCATTCAGTTACTCTAAAGTATACTGAAAAGTCATTAAAAAATACAAAACATTTTTATTACTTCCTGTTCCCAAGACTTCCAATTCACTGAATTTTCGTATGACTTTCTCTGTCTTTAAGAGTACAGTACAGGCCCAATAAGAACCATTCACTTAGTTTACAATGGTAAAGAACAATCTACCTAATGCAAAAGCAACACATAAAAACGACCCCGTGTACAATGTTTGTGCTCATGTGCAAAGCTTTTTCAGATGGTGCCCAAAAGATTATTCCCGGTTAATTTAGTGTTACGTTAAACATAACCACATCAAAAAAGGTATACACACAAGTGTTTGGGATTTCATATAAATACAAGAACATGCATAAGAGACAAGACCACATGTCCTCACTGCTCAGTATCCTATGACAGTGATCAGCCAGGGACGGTTAGGAAAAGCATGCAGGACAGAAAAAAATACACATTAATATTTTCTAAATTATGTGCTCCAACCTATTGGCAATATGCAGCATAACTTCCTGAGCTTGGGACTTCTTGAGCCAGAGGTAGTATCCACCTCTTAGCGCAAATCCACAGCTGCAGTGAATAAAAATATGTCTTGCTGCTAGCTACGCATAATTCATTACTCTTTAGCCACTGAATCTAAGCGTATAAACAACACTCTGATCTAGGTGACCAACTGCATACCATGAACAACACAGTACAAATAATTTATGCCCATGGGGTAAAATTTGTTCACGAAATATTTCAACATTTGTGAATAATCAATAAGTGAAGAGGAATGCCTGTTCATGAACAATTCACAGACAAAAGAAATGCCACTTTAGCCAGATGATTCTTTTGTGACAAAGAGTTTGGCCAACTCCCATGCTCAGAGAACTGCTAATTTTTGGTGGTCTCCCATTCTCTTCCCGCTTCCTGGTCCCATCAGGGGGAATGCCAGTGACTGAGGGATGGGGACAACTAAGTTGCCTGAAGTCTGACTCCTTTACTTCCCCCAGCATGAGGCAAACAGAAACCAGACAGGACCACAGCTCCACAGCTAATGTTTCCTGTGTACTGTGGCTATTTCAAAGATGCTTCTCTTCTCTTTTCCTTACCTTCAATTCAAGATGCTACCTAACATGAGAAGCAAAAAGACAAGACAATAACAAGTGTATCTTCTGGAATTTCTAACAACGTCTCAATGCTACTATCTAAGAGAAAAGCAGACTACTAGAAACTATCTGCTAAGAAACATGCTACCTACTGCTGACACTGATGTTCAATATGTACTAAACAGTGGAAGCCCCTTACATGTGTTTGTCACAAATTCCATGTATATTTTGTTAATCGCCTTCAATTTTCAGCATTTTCAAACTAGTTTTCAAAACAGCTAGAGGGTTTAAACAAAGAATTTCTACTGAGTGGAGGCCCAACAGAACTTAAATGCAGTATCACCTTCTGTACTGCAGACTGAGAATTTCAGGCTGGTTCCAGACACCCACATGAATTTCTCCAAGTAACTTCAATGCACAAAACTAGATGCCATCTAGCGATAGCACTCTACATTCCATATATAATCAATAGGGAGAGAGCGCTAGTTCTTAAAGGGCAGTTCAGAAACATGATACACGAAAAGACCAATTACCAAGAGGTAGCTAGTAGAAAGTAACAAACAGAGTGCATCCAATTCCCCTCCTCACTCCAGAGATCAGATAAATATCTCAGGATATCACACAACGCAACCTGACATACTTTCAGCCCATACCTCTTGCTTCCAGGCCTGACTACAAGACTACAGAATAGGTTAGGTAGGACAGTGTCTCATCCCTCACCCTGCAGGAGGGTGACAATGAAGGTGCCAAGGAGCCAGAGCATGCTACTGACAGACTTCAGGGTAGGCTACGTGGTCCCTTCTCACAGGACTGTTTCATCAGTCTTGAGATGAAAACCCAAAAAATTCTTTAAGATGGAACCAGAACTGAGATGTCTCCATCCTAAGTGAGCGCCCACAGATTCACACTCCTGCAGTCACTCCTTTGTGTGGTGCACTTAGCTCACTCACTGGACTGCTTACAGATTCATTCTGTACATAGAGGAACTGTATGCTTTGGAGACTGGATTTACAATGGGTTCATACTTCCAACGTTTATCTAGATCTCTGATTTAACTACAGGCTTCAGTAAAGTCAAGAGTCATCCCTCTTTTAAATGCAGTTTATAGCTGTTCCAAAAGAAAACTTCCCATTACCAAGTACTGGCGTAGCTTCCAGACCCTCCTGGAACACTGCTGTTTTGTGAGGGCCCAATCTGGTGGGGGGAGGGATAAAAAAAAATCAAAAAAAAAAAATCTGTTGGCTTAGTTTCTGATTTTGCACTCAGTTTCTAAACAACTAGATCTTCTTTTCACTAGATCACTCAGACTGTATTTTTTTTTTTCTTTTGTTTTTTGGATGCTAACAAGAGAAGCATGGACTCTGTCCCCAAGATAAGTTCTCTTTGTAAGTATTCACATCACTGCAGCATTCATTTGGGGTCTCAGTTCTGTTTTGCACCAATCATGAAAAATAAACTCCCTGCTTATTCCATTAATACTGACAGATTACTTGATTTTGTTGTTACTTGTCAGGGTTCTATTTTCTTCCCTGCTTGTACAAGTCCAAAATAAAATCAAGGCATGTCCACTTCTAGAAAGGGGATACCAAGTCAAAGACTGGACTTGGAATACTGCAAGCTAAAAATCATTTTGTTGGTTTTGTTTGTTTGTTTGCAGTATCACATACATTGTTAGATGATTGAAATACATGAGGAGGGGGGGATTGATCCCATACTATTCAAGTTAATGAAACAAACTCCACAATGATAACAAGCCTTAGCTACTAGATTTGTCATCATATTCTGTAAGTTGTGTTTCTACATCACCTGCACTGCTTTGAAAATTTAATATTGAAATATTGAAGATGACTACAAAAGTGTCCTCTATTATGAAGGACTAAACAATAACATACTATACTACCTAAAATATACACTAAAAAAAAATAGCCCATAGTAAATGAAGCCAGAGAAACAGAATATTTCCAACAGGTATGCCAGTTACTAAGGAACTTACACATATGTTCTTATTCTTCTAAATCTTGTTCACCAAAATAAACCTAGTAGGTTATCATCTATGTTTCACAATTCATAAAATATGTATGCCATTATAATAGTATTGATGGTACACACCACTGCTATTTTCAATCTTTGTCACATGAATTCATAAAAAATATGAGTGTCAGCAGCAAGCACATGTTTCTAGATACCACTTAAAATTAAGTATGTCTTAGTCCAGTAAGAAAAGTACTCTCTCACACATCAGAATTTCTCACTATTTTGAATGGCAACGAAGAAAAAATATACCAGTGCTAATGATTTTGTCATCAGACCAACCATGTTATGCCATGTATGCTGAAAATGGTATTTTCCTTGGCCTTCTGGTCAGTGCAAATACAAAATGTGTGTCAAATGCACCTCAAAAATATGACTTTTTTCATTAATAAATAGCCCAAAAGACTTAACTATGAATCTATTGTATTTGTTTTGAAAACACAAATGTGGGTCATGTGCATATGAACAGATATGCATGTAGTTTTATATGCCTGCTTAATGCATTTCCTGATAAAACAAAGTCCTTAACATAGCTAATATTTGCCTTAACAGATATTTACACTATAATCAAAACTGAGATCTGGGAAGTGTGAGAGGGAGGAAAACAGCCCTGGGAGGGCTAAGAACATACCCAGCGGTCTTCTGCTGCAGAGAACAGAGGAAGGATAGACACCCAGCTGTCCTATGTGGTATTGGGCAGTCATTTGCAAGTGTCTGCCTTTCCAAATGCCAAGTAAATGTTGTCCCCAAATAATCCTTATATTTTCCACTCTGTCTCCCAATCCATTCTGCACTACAGCCTTCACTTCTCAGTTCTCCTCCCTCAAAGCCTGGATCCCTCATGTTTGTGCTTTCACCCCTCCATGGTTCCCAGCTCACAAATCCACAAGCCCAGATGCTGTATTTTCACTCTAAAACACTTCACTCTCAATTTTGAGACAGTGTCACCTGCTTACTGGGGGCATCTAGAGATATAAATGCTTTTGCCTTTGTTGCTACCTCTTGTAATTGTATTCCAAGGAACCGAGTTCACTTGAAAACGTGTTCATTCCTATAAAATTAATTTTAGTCATCATGTGCATATATAGAATCACACTTATCTCTGATTATGCAAAAATTTAAAAACAAATAATTGCCAAGTATAATTATTTTTGAAATGCAGAAGCCTAAGCCTCCTTGCAAAGAACACTTTATACTTTTACAGCCTGTTTCTGAAGTTCAGCATCTCAGCTCAAACTACAAGTAACGTTCCTGCAACCTATATTTCAAGTTTTGACTCTGGGGTAACAATTCTGCAGAGTTGCAACATTTGTATGTTTATTTGCCCATCAAACCTAACACTAAACACTGAAGCTAATATTTTCATACTTTACACGCTGCAATTACAAGTTTATTTCTATAAAATATAGTTCAGTTGCTAGAGATGTCTCATAAACCCTGGTTTTTTCCTATCATTTAATTTCCAGCCCCTATGGTGAGAATCAGGCATTCAAAAAAAATTATTGCTACTTTAAAACAAAGTTTCCAGACAATACAATGATAGAGTTGGATACAGTTAAAACATCTATGAAAATGACTGAAGAATAAAGACCTTAAATCTGGCATCCTAAACCTGATTAAACTCTTCTGCAGAACTGCAACTATTTCTACTAAAGATTGAGTTTGGCCATGAGTGTGGAATAAGCATTTGAGAGCTGCTGTGGGTTGGTTAACCAAAGGATCATATTTAATGCCCTCTGGCCCACAGAGGAAGGGGAAAGCAGCTCACTGAAGTGACACAGATTTCTCAGATCATCTGAGCTTATATGGAAGATATAAAATACAAAGTTCCCTTTCTCTGGCTTTCAGTGGAAATCATATGGGTTAGTTATTTAATCAATGGTAATCTGACAGACTAGTAACCAAAATGCATTGCTATCAAAGCAGAAAAAACTTAAATATTTCAATTTCATTTACAGACTATCTAAAGACAAAGGCATATACCCAGTATTGATTTACCAGAGAATTCTGTTCAACACAAACCATATAGTTCTGCCTACACTGACATTTACCAGTTGTAAGAGGAGTTGGGGGTTAGAAACAGTTAAAGCATGAAGCTCAGCATACCTTCTTCCCCTAATTAGCTTTTTAAATACTCTGAAAATGCAGCATACCTTCAGGGAAAGAGTATTTGTCCAGCTCCATAGGCACACTATGGATTAAAAATGTACCTCATCACTGATTTCAGTATGTCACCTCAGCAGCAGCCACAAGCACGCCAGAGGTGATGGCTGCCAGTTATAATTCATGTCAATCAACCTTAAAAATTTTGCTATCACTGGTAGCATTTAAAACTAATTTTTTATCATCAGTAGGTTAATATGTTTTATATTTACACCATCTTCCTTGAAAGAAAAACAAGCCTTTCAGTTAAGAGCCTTTTCTAAAGCACCCTCACTTCAGCATGGAACCATTTGGCTGTCATTAACTGAGTCACATTTATGCAGATGAGGATTTACTAATAAAATCTATGAACACTGTTATCTTGTTCCTCATGTCTGATTTTCAGAATCTAAACAAAACAATAAAACTGCTGATTTCTTTTATTGCTATCAGCCCATCGTATTTCGCAATTATGTTAACCTGCTTGCAACCTCAAGGAATGTATGCATTCAAACATTATACATTCTAAAATTCAATGTAATTTAAAAGTGCTAATGCAATGAGTATAATAAATTAAAAATATTCTGTATATACATTAGTTTTTATTAATTCCATATTTATTACGCATTATTTAAATCCAGTTTGCCAACTGATTTTAAAATAAATACCTTCCTATAGTCCTGAGGAATGAATTGCCTTTTACTGCAATAACAAAATTCTGTGAGTAACGTGTTTCTAACAGACATTTTTAAATTATTTCAATTCAAATAACTTCCAGTGCGGGAGACAATTTGGCTGTGGTCTGAGAGTTGCATCACTACAAGCATTCAAAGAAATCACTTTAATACACATTCAGAAATGAAAAAATGCTGTTTCTACAAGGTGTCATATTCCCACTGAGACCAGACTGGCAGGCAAGTCTCTCTGTTCCTGTAATTCCATTGCTCCTCAGGGAACAATTTTTGCCACAAAAGTTTTATTCCCACTGAATAATTTTAACTAACCCTTAAAGAGAGACACCTTTCTTTGCTGCAGGATAAACAGAATTTTAAAGATTCAGGACTGAAGTTTAACTCATTCCATGTAGTACCCAATACCTTCAGCCTGACTACGTTACACTCCATCCAATGTATCTTGCTGGAGTCTTTACTTTCTCCCTCCTCTCTTTTTGTTATGTTTAATTGTTCTATGCAGAAAGATTCACCATACCTTTCCATCTCCCGAGCTGTCTTTTCACATAGCCTAACCAGTGGAGAAGAAAGCAAATGTGATGTTGGGTACGACAAGTACGGGACACCTAGAGATGTACATACTATACCCAATAGAAGAAAAAGGTTAACAGGCTTACATACTATCATTAGGTAAGACAGTGAGAATGGAGAGAGAAATGGTCATTTCATTCCACAAACACAGTTGCAGCTCTGAAAAGAGAAGCAGTAATAACAACACTACTAAATATTTAGTGAATCTAAAGAAATCTCTCAAAAAACTTTCATCCCAGAGTGTGGACAAAAATAGTTTATGTTAAAGATGTAAATACACTAAGACTGAAATCCAAAGGACAGTCAGGTTTACCTCTTTCTGTGTCTAATTGCCTGTCTATTGTCTAATATGTTTTTCCTCTGTGTGTGAAGATCCACCCCTCAGGTAAAGCTGGTAGATTATCCTGATTTATCAGTGTATAAAACACTATGAAACTGAAGCACTATCATTCTAACAGTAGTGAAGCTACTGTATATACTTTTTGTCTGTTGTCATAGCTTCATAGCATCAATTAAATAATGGCAGCAATTACTCTCAACTTTCCAATGAAATCAATATGGGTCAATGTTGTCAAACCATCCAGCTGCACAGAAAGTCTATGCACAGTTCTGAAAAGAACTATCATATCTTCCACTCTTCCAGTCTTCTGAAAACACTTGTCCTGCCTTTTTTTCAGTGAGATTATAAACTCCTAGGGCTGGGATTAACCCTTTCTGTATACTGTCCACTGTTGCTGCTCCAGCCAATAATTTATGCATTAAAGACCTACACAGAATTTGTATTTTAATCTAAAATTATATTAGAAAGTGCTGAAGTTTGATAAATCTAGAACCAATTCACCCCTGAACACTCCCCGTTAGTGGTCCTAAATGCAGAGAGCCAACAACAGTTGCCTAAAACAGCATTTCATTCTGTTTTGTGATCCTGATCCATGATGATCAGCCAAGCATAATACTTAATATCTAGCTGAACAGAATATTAAGCCCTAGACTTCAAGATCAAGCATTATACTTGACCTTTTGAATTTTGCTCTAATCAATACCTCAGAAATTGATTTTTCTCTTATTCAGTGTACCCAAATGGTTTCATTAAACTGAAAGATTACGTGACCTCCCAACAAGGAAAGGCCATCAGAACCTATTCTGTAGTCTGTGTTATATAAAAGCCCTAATCAGCAACCAGTGAGTATCTCTGAATATCAAACACATCCACCTCAGTTACAATACAACAGTCATACTAGCAGTGGTGTTCAGCAGAAATTATGAACAGAATATTAAATTATCAAATTTTTGGACTTGGTTAAATGTCTGGCAGCAGAACACACAGCTGAATTTGGACTTCACAACAGAACAATTCCAGCAATTAACAGGTCATTTGAGCAGGTATGTCAGAAAGTTTCCCAATCAAAATGCCTTCAAGAACTTTGATACAACAATAAGTTACTCCCTATCAGGAGACAATTTCCCCCAGTTGCACTTTTAACCTAGAATAAATGAGGTAACCACATTACTGTGACTATTAGTCCCAACCAGCTTGTAAATGCTTTACGCCTATAGAGGTGAGCCCCAAAGGACAAAGGTGATGTCAAGGGTAGCCGACAGGGAGAATGAGCTTTATCACAGAATCATAGAATCATTCGAGTTGAAAAAGAACTTAAAGATCATCAAGTCCAACCATTAACCCAGCACTGCCAAGTCCACCACTAAACCATGTTCCTAAACACCACATCTACACATCTTTTAAATACCTCCAGAGATGGTGACTCCGCCACCTCCCTGGGCAGTCTGTTCAAATGCTTGACCACCCTTTCAGTGATGAAGTTTTTCCTATTACCCAATCTACACCTCCCCCGGCAGAACCTGAGGCCATTTCTTCTTGTCCTATCACTTCTTACCTGGGAGAAGAGACCAACACTCACCTCACTACAACCTCCTTTCAGGCAGCTGTAGAGAGTGATAAGGTCTCCCCTGAGCCTCCTCCTCTCTGGGCTAAACAACACCAGGTCCCTCAGCCACTCCTCACAGGACTTGTTCTCTAGACCCTTAACCAGCTTCATTGCCCTTCACTAGACACACTCCAGCACCTCTGTGTCTGTCTTGTAGTGAGGGGCCCAAAACTGAACACAGGATTTGGGGTGCGGCCTCACCAGTGCCAAGTACAGGGGGATGACCACTTCCCTGGTCCTGCTGGCCACACTATTACTGGTACAACCCAGGATGTTATTGGCCTTCTTGGCCACCTGGGCACACTGCAGGCTCATATTCAGGTGGCCATCAACCAGCACCCCCAGGTCCTTTTCTGCCAGGCAGCTTTCCAGGCACTCTTGCCCAAGCCTGTGGCATTGTGTGGGGTTGTTGTGATCCAAGTGCAGGACCAGGCACTAATACTTCTGTACGACCTAGACCCTAGCAATAGCCTAATAAAGGAAAAGTCCTCCTATTAAAATGTTAGGGATCCTGTGGGTATATGTAAAACAAAAAGAAAATTAGGGAGTCCCTTGTGCCTTTAAGGAAGAGTGCAAGCAGCCTTCTGTTAGTGTCACCACTGTTAAAGATGACCAGAGTATATTTTCTGAGATCTGTCCCTCATCCCAAATGCACTTTTCTATAAACTTTTGCTTTTCTGGTCTAATATCCAAGAAGTCTTCAACCCTATTCAATACCACAACCTTCTCCACAGCTTTCAACCCCTCCTGCCTGGTACGTACTCCAAAGTTACCACAATTCTAATCCTTGCAAGAACTTTCTGTGGTAACTCCGAAGTTACCACAAATTCTGACTGACAGAGTCCCTTCTATCCCTTCTGCCATAAATTTCCTCAGTTTCTCATTTACAAGAACTGGGCTTTTTCATTAAAGCTGATTAGAATTAAAGCAATCATGACGTCATTGTGCTAAAGGAAAGGATGATACATTAACATCTATGTTTTTACTATCAGAGGTCCTGTTCTTCCTTTGCTTCCCCAAATTCCCTCTAGATCCTGTGGTTTCTTTTCTCTTTCCTTTCTCCTATCCTCCCTGCTATACCATGCTGTCATCTCACACCTTCCTGCCTTCATAGTATCTGGATTTATGTTCTTCTACCCTAATTCCATAATTACTATAATCCAGCACTCCATTTACATTAGCTGCCCTCCTTTGATCCCTCTTTCAGTACAGCTGTTTAAGTCCGCCATATACCTGTTTACCTCAGTTAAACAAATTAAGGTGTCTAGGGTGAGGTTGTTTGGGTGCAGGCACAGGTAAGAAGGGGAATGAAAGAGCAACTTAAAAAAACTCTATCCAAGACATCAATTATAAAAAAAAAAGTCTTTCCTGATGAAAGCATATAGACAAGAAAATGTTTTGGAATGGAGTGGTAATTTTCCCCAGTATTCATCCAAGCTCAATAGCAAATACATCCATTTGTTTGTTCTCTTAAAAAAAAAAAAAAAAAAAAAAAAAAAAAAAAAGACACTTCGCATATTTTTTTAAACTTGTATTTTTTTAAATAAAATCAATACTAGAAAATCTGAGTTAAAGTTAGCCTGGTGGAAAAATGTGTGGACTTTTTCAAGCAGCTCTCAGGATACCAACCATAGAAAAATAATAAACACAAATTTTAAAAGCACAGTTTAACAAATGCTTAATCTCAATGAATCACCAGTAAAAGGAGGGAAAAAATCCAACAACAAAACCAAATTTATTGCATGGCAACACTGATGTGGTGGGAGTTTTACCTGGCAAAGAAGTAGTAACGGAAGGAATATTAACCATTCTGTGCCTTAAATCAAAGCTTTTTTTTTTTTTTTGCCTTTTTTTTTTTTAATTGAATCTAAACCTTTGTCTGATTACAAAGATCTGGAAGATCCTAGACATGAAAACAGGCATATAATAACATATACTACTTCTCACTTTAACCTGCTGTTGCCTTTTTAAATAGAGTTATGGCAATTACACAAAAATTCTTTGGCCATGGTCACAGATTTAATCTGAAGAGGACACAATATTAGCACAGATAAGACAAATCCTTCTTTGGACTGGACCAGGGGAACTACTAAAAATTTTTCCCAAACAATGAATACCACTTGCCCTAGCCTCACTCTGTCAGTACTGTTTAGATCAACCCCAAAATGGAAAGCTCCAGTCTTTCCCTAACCCTAACCACATCTACTTTTATATAGCTTCAGTAAATAATGAAACGTTTGTAAATTATGAAATGCCTCCTTGGTAAGAGCACTGATCTTCCTTGCCCCATGTCTAGTATGACTCTGCTTCTGAGCACCTTTCTTAACACAAGAATCTGTAACTTTAATCCTTAGAACAACCCTACATCTGGCCCACCCTGCCCAGGCGTGACAGCCTGAGAAAATTCCAACCTTGACTATAACTCTAAAAAATGTTTTATTGAAAAGAATTGCACGAAGTCCTCATGCTTCTATAGAATCAGGCAAATAATGGCTGCAGAAGCCTTTATCTGGATAAAAGACAAGCATATGTCAGCATCGCATTAAAAAAAAAAGATGTGCAAAACTGGTTAGAAATTAGACCATATTATTAAAGTGGTAGTGGTTGTTGCTTTGTGGAGGCTTGTGTACATACAGTAGGGAAAAGCAGGGATAAGCATCACAGAAACTGAGCTACAAAATAATTTAAATTATCTGATCTCATCAGATCCAGGGACTGCAGTACCCAGAAAAAACTAACGGAGTATGTATTTCGGGCTGTGGCCCAGCTGAAAGAAGCTTGAAACAGTACTGATAAGGCTTAACTCAACTGTTACTTGATTCTTGCTGCATACAGGGAAACTGGAGTTAACAAAGAAGATAATCTTTGCCTCCAACATTTACCCTTCTGCCTAAACAAAGCTATTGTTAGAACTGTAACATTTGTCTACCTCTCACATCAAAAGGGATACCAATACAGACATAAACCCAAACAGACCTAAAGCTGTGACTCTACTCTGAGGAAACAGATGCTTAACTTTACTTCCCAGTCCCTATATGTCTTGTAAATTTTTATTATGTATAAAGGGAACAGCTAATTTGAAAAATTATCAGAAAAAAAACCCCACCCAACCCTAAAACCTTCAACTTTCCAACCTTCCAGCCCAACTTGTCATCCACAAACTTACTGAGGGTGCACTTGATTCCCTTGTCCAGATTGTTGATATAGAGATTAAACAGAACTGTCCCAATACTGAGCCCTGCGGAACACCACTCGTGACCAACTGGATGTAACTCCATTTGCCACCACTCTTTGGGCCTGGCCATAAACAACATCCACAGCCTTTCCCTCGTCATAGAAGTAGTTCAGGTTAGTCAAGCAAGACTTGCCTTCCATAAACCCGCGCTGACAGGACCTGATCACCTCGTCGTCCTGTATGTGTCATGTGATGGTGCTCAAGATGATCTGCTCCATAATCTTGCCCAGCACCGAGGTCAGACTGACAGGCCTGTAGTTCCCCAGACCCTCCTTCCAGCCCTTCTAGACAGGCATCACGTACACCAACTTCCAGTTGGCTGGGACCTCCCCGGTTAGCCAGGACTGCTGATAAGTGATTGAAAGTGGCTTGGTGAGCTCTTCCACCAGCTCCTTTAGTACCCTTGGGTGGATCCCGTCTGGGCCCCATAGACTTGTGTCAGAAGCATTCATTATTGTTTCAGCTATGATTAAATGGGAATGACAAGTATCTTGGTAAAAGGATTATGGTATTTCCCTTGCAATCTTTTTCCAGAGCAATAACATTTTGGAACAGTCTTCAAAAAAACCAAAACACATTCCTTGTCTGCTACAGAAAAAATCCTATATATAAATATCAAATGGATGTTTATTTACCTCTTTGTGCATTAGAATGTGATTCAACTTAGATTTGTATATTGATTAAGGGCTGTAGTGGGGAGAAAGAAAACACCTCAAATCACAGAACACCACCGTCACCAGGCTGCGATGAACCTGAAGGCTGATATTTACGAACTGGCACCAGTACAGATACACACACAGGCTCACAGAAACTACTCTGTTCAGTGTAAAGTGGATGAATATGCATGGCTTAAACTGACCTTTAATTGTAGATCTAAGAAGGAGCTGAGAAGGGTGAAACATGACATCCTACATTCTCATAGTACTTAGCAGAAATGAACCTTGCAAACAAGACTTTTATCCAGTACCTGAGGGACTTTTCACAAGGTGGTGAAATCTGATTACCTCAGCCTCTTCCCCATGGAATACTAATCCTGAATAACTGGACACAAAAGCTCCCCTTTAGAATGTCAACTAAGTTATCTGCTTCAGTTCAAAGTTAATTAAGATGCAAATTGAAGACGCAATGTTACAGCATGGCTTCCTAACCCTAAATGAAGACATTCAACCGTATGAGGGACAGCTACTTATAACAGAAAAACATTTTTCATACCAGTGTGTTTAGACTAAGTGGTTGTAAACAGAGCCAAGCAAATTTTAATGCTATGTACTATCTGCCTGTCTCTTGACTTACGAAGGCAGTCTCCATTTAACAGACATATTCATACTGCATTTTCTTCATGTGAAATAATTCCCTTTCTTGGGGAAGACAATGGGAGGCCAGTACAGCTGGCTGATGAATGCCAAAGCACATTCCATTAGATAAGGGTTATGACAAAACTCAGGAGAGGTAGCAGCACTTTATAGTGAGCTCCCATTTATTCATTCTGTTTCAAATCCAGCAACTACTCCTACAGGTTGTCTTAGACTTCAAGACAACAGAATATTTCCATATCAGATTTTATCAATCTTCTAGAAACGTCACCTACAGCACACAAAAGCCTGTCTAACACATGCAAGTCCTGTAAGAGTTACTAATGTGTAAATTAAAAATGTATAAATGGAATCTTAGTATAAAATATGATAGATTAATCACCTTGAGTATCAAGAGTAGGACTCTCCAAACAGTGACACTACATAAAATATTCACCTCTGACCCTTGTTCTAAACATGTAGAGTACAAATCAGAGACAAGTAAAGATAGTCACTAATACCATAGGGAACAGAAATCAGCAAAACATACACCCAATAGCTGTTATGTTAAATCATGAAACTCATCACCAAGTTCCTAATAATGACCTCTTACAGACAATCAAAGATACGTGCTGAAGGATACTGTTGCTCTGACATACATATTCCTATCTGACTCACTGATACACCTATTCACCAGCACTCCTGGAAAGTGTTTAAATAGTATATCACTCCATATAATGATGAGTAAAAGTCTCGATAATTTTTAAATTCTCTTTTTTGTTTGAGAACATGAGAAACTCCCTAATGATGTCATAAATGGTTTCATACTGTCTCTACCTTTCTTGAATGGCAACAATGGAAAGAATGGGAACTGAAACAAAGCAGATTCCTTTTCTGCTCACTGCTTTTGCATTAAACTGTGGCAAGTAAAATAAGCCACTGCTGGCACATATGACACTTTCAGCCAGCCTCTGACAAGGAAGTAGTATATGGTACCCAAGCAAATTGTGCAGAAAGCAAAAGACAAATACTAGCAAAGAGTGTCAGAGGCTGCAAACTTGTAAAGCACTGAAAGCATTTACTCTTTTTGAAACATGTTCTAGGCGCAGTGGGACATACAGGATTTCATACATTTTTGCTGCAAGTGGCCTAAAGTAAAAAATACTTTTGGCAACATAAGTGGCAACATAAGAAAAGAATAAAAATATATTAGATAAACAGTTTAAAGTAAAGGGACATAAAATAGCCATCCAGTACTTTCAGTAGCTGTGAAAAAGAACCACAACAGAAGAAAGGGCACTGGCATATCTACTAAATTATATGATGAACATTCAAGAGAGTAATTTTGCCAGACTTAAAAGGATCAGCAACTCCGCCCTTTAATCTTTCGGATACAACTTGTTGTATTAGTTCATGATATGATATGGGATTAAACAGTCAATAAGAGAGAGAGAAAAAAAAAAAAAATGCCAATGGAGAATCCTCTCCCACTGTGAAATTCTGCAAGGGAACCACATTCATTATGTGATAATTAATAGTCGTCAATTAAGACATTTGACTATAAAAACCTGTGCTACAAAAAGCAGAAATTCTCTCTTTCTCTGTATCCCTGATCTAATTTACAGCAACCTTTTTCTAAGTAGAAGATCCAAGTTGGAAGTTTATCAGTACTATGTTAATTCCCACCATGTCAGTAATGGGTAATGACAGAAGTAGGCTTCCACAGTTTGCACTAAAGGTACAATAACTGCCACAAGAGGATTTGGACTTTGTGCACAGACTTGAATAACCAAAGTAGAAACTGTTACTGGAAACCTATTCTAAATCTGTCTTTGGATAAAACTTTGTTTTATCAAAATTAAGGGGCTTTGCAAAATCAAGTCTTGCAGTTCAACTGTTACAGAGCCTGGCATATTCACTCTGTGTTCCTTTCATGTTTCTGTGTGTATGAAAGGGTGGAATGTTAAACCCTGGTCTGATCAGCAAGTATCCAACACAGAATTCCAAATACTGTGCTATTTATGTAAGAAGCAAATATATTCAAGGACATTTAGAGTTTTCTTTTTGGAGATTCTCTCATACAGTGATGTTGTCATACACCTCCAAGACTTTTATCCATTTACAGATATCTCCGTTCTAACAGCATATTTCTACTTGACTTTAAATCACATAAAGAAGAACTGAAATTGCTATGTCAGATAAGAGCGCTGGATCTCTTCCAGCTTTCTGTCTCAGAGTGGCAACTACTAGGTATTTTAAAGGAAACTGCAAAGATTCCTTTAAGAGCAAATACTGAATAAGAGACAGCTCATATTCAGTAACATGGCCATACAGTACCTTTTGGTTTTTTTTACTTTTCCTAATACACATTAGTTACTTTCTGGCTTTTGCATTGAAACATGAGACTTCTGTCTTTTAGCTTTTACTACCCTATTCTTTATGCATGGAAACAGCACCAAGGCACATCATCTTAGAAGGAATCCCACAGAAATTGTATTGTGGGGTTCAATATCATAGTATAAACTAAACTGTACAGCTGAAATGATGCATATTGATGAAGTGAAAAGAACCAAAGGTATATTTGGGTTCCCCTGAAAGGTCCTTCTTTGCTACTTTTCCTATGAATTTCAAACTAAACGTTTTGACATCACGCGATTTATGACTGTTCTGTGTATTAGATGTGTACACAATTATCTTTAGATTAAGGTCCTTTTCAGTCTTACATTGTACATTCCTTTCCTAGGAGCTTACAGTCTTACAAAGGAACAGGTGAAACTGCTCAACGCGCAGCAGAAGTCCCTACAGGAAGCATTTTTGTTGTGTTAATTTGATTGGCACGTGTCTATTCATGCTCTGGATTTCAATCTGGTCAAATTGTCCAAATGACAAATAAATGATGGCACAAATGTGTGCTGTAAGATCAAACCAGCAAGCCACATGATTTCCCTATTACAGAGAATATTTTTCTGTCATATATGACAAAAAAGATACCTTGTAAGAACATGTGGATGGAGATGTGCCTGCTTCCCATGTGTGTGCAGGCAAAATGTTTGGTTTTGAAACTGAGTTCACATTTATAGGTCCTTACTATTTTCTCCCAACTCTTGTTACCATTTAGGGACACAGAGAAATAAAGCTGTTGGCTCACTTAGGTTCAGCTGTCCTGCCTCCACGATGTGGGCCGCCCAGAGCCTTGGTTATCAATTGGCAGCATTTCTTGCTTTCTAACCTTTTCTGTATGCAACCAAGCTGTAAGAAAGAAAGGTGTTTTTAAGCTTCTTACCTGCTTAGGAGACACAGAATACTGGATAGAAGGATTTACAAAATGCAAAAACTACAACATGCCTATTTCACTATTGTTGCAAGACAGGAAAGGGTGAAAACTCCAATTCTTCTCTTTGTGTTAGCTCCCTCTCTTCCTCCCTCTGCCTGCATCACTCTTCAACATTTTGGTCAATCAGAAATTAACATTTTGCAGATATTTAATGTGTTACACTGTGACACAGCAGGCAAATGCCATGTACAATATTATGAGTCTCTTTGAGTTGGTTTTGTCATTTGTTTGCTGTCCTGTCCACTGGATAAAAGACACTTAGTTTTAATAAACAGTAGAGTATGCTGTCACAGAAACCAAAATAAATCTGCAGTAACCAAGATTTTTGTTTTGAAATTAATTATATGGGAGTATGTTGCATTTTTGTAAATCCCATAAATATGCTGGGCTTTGGTTGTTTTTTTAATTATTATTATTTAATCACATTCAATTTAAGACCATTTTCTTGGGTAGACATGGCCTGAAAAGATGAGCTAATAAGTCATTTAAATCACATATGGTTTCTTCAGAACTCTGTTTGCCAGACACACCAATGGGAAAAGAATAAGAAAGATGGCAAATACAGAATGAAATAGTCAACACATACCTGCAACAAAGTACCTTTTGCAGTATTTTTTTTTTTAAATCAGAAAATTCTAGTCCATCATTACTGGGCACAGACAAGTGACTTCTGTGACTAAGTAGCAGTAGATTACAGGCTGGTTAACTAACCAAGACTGTCGGTATAATTAAGATTCTGAGCTTTCTCAGGAACACCAGCTACCAAAGCTGGAATATCTTAAAACTGCTGTAGCTTGCTTAATTGAAAAAGACTTGATTGAATTATTAAAAGCTACAAAAATCTGAAACTTTTGATGAAAAAGAGAGCAAACGTTTTTGCAGGAAAATGCCAGAAAACAGAATTAGGCTGAAGCTGGGGAACGAAGTGACTAAGCATGCAACTGTAACCATTTGGAATAAATAATTTTTATGCTAGTCACAGCGTGAATGAACATAATTATATGCTTTTTAACTTTGTTCATGTTTTTCTCTTACAGTTGCAAATCTGCTCAACCATCATGTTTAGTTTTCTCTTCAAAATGTTACTAATGCTGTATAGTAACACATCACTCTTTGGATTTGAAATCCCAATCTCAGAATATGACCCTTGAGTCCCAGCATGAGTCCTAATAGAGGTAAGCTAGAATGCTTTTTCTCTATGGAGTTTTTCATGCACAAGCAAGTGAAAGAAGTAATTGGAAATTATTTTAGAATATTTCAACAGGTCAAATGAAATCAAGCTATTCTGCACTCTTTAACTGATCACATCTGTATGCCTGTTTACACTGAAGAGCAGTAATACTAGGAAGTACAAGAATAATTGTCTTATCTACTAATCTAGGTCTGATCCTAAGAAATGTTATGTGTACATATCTTTCAGCTAGCTGAAAAATATTCTCCACTCATCACAATTTTTATATGGACAATTAAAGGTAATATTAAGCAGATTTTTAAATAGTTTTCAAAATGGAGTTCTTGTAACATCAAAAAAGGTACTACAGTGAACAGAAGTTGACAACCTTATTAACCAAAGACTTGAGACAATTTTGCATTTTAAAAAGAAGCCTGTTTTCCTTTATTTTATGACTATCATGTCCTGACATGGAATTTTCTTATTTGGTCATTCTAGCTCCAAAAAAAAAAGCATCAAATTCACGATACCCATAGCAACCAATAAAAATGACAACAGATATGAAATAACTTGTGTTGGGAGTCCAAAAAGGAATAAATGGCTTAACTGATGGAAAAGACATATGTTGGAAAACAAGGAGTGTCAGACAAAAAGTGAAGCAGGTGAATGCTGATCAACTTGTAGCATAATTAAATGTCACTGTCCCTCTCTCATAAGTGGAGATACTAAGACCCAAAGAAAATTAGGGTAAAAACTAAAGTTTGGAAAACAAATTCTAAGATTTTTTTTAATAGCTTTTGATGTGATGGTGACATCATGGTCTTCCTATAATGAAAGTTCTCCCCAGCTGCCTCCCTCCAGCAGTCAAGAATCCACAGCAGCTGTCAGATATTTCCAGGCTGACCTGACAGAATAACTGACTCTACAGCTTCAGCATATAGTGAGATACCAAGGCAGTTTCATTTGGAGAGCCAAAGAGCAACAAATTAAAGGCATAATAGGGAACATGTCTGAATATTCCTAAGCACATATGCGAACAGGCATTGTATATAAATATGCTCTGTGCTGAGCAACTGACAAATATTCATTCCTCAGGGAAGTATACATAGGGTAGGAGTTAAGAAGGTCAAGTTATAGGCAAAGGCATGAAGGCAGAGGGAACAGCTGAGGAGGAAAGGCTAGCCCTGAGGTTTTTAACTACACATCAACACTGAAGACTGAAAAGGTCTAGGGTTTGGTGGAAAATAAAACACTGTCAAAATGGTCATATTACTGACACTACCACCACCTCATTAGTCCTTAGTCAAATGTTACTGTTCCTGTTCTTACCAATAAGGCAGGACATGCTCAGAGCTCCCTCCTTTCCCTCTGGCCAGAACTGGACAGTCAGGATTCCCCACCCCCAGACCTCACCCCCCCTTTAAAAAAAGATGAAGTGTCTTTATCAGAAAATATTTATTTGTACAAATCTTCTATTGAAATATATCCACTTAAAGGAAAACTTCATTGGAGATTTCAGTTTTCCAATTCATTCTCCAAAGAAGTAGTATTTAGATGCATGCACATGCTCCACCAACCCATAGTTAAATTGCTCATCACACTAGTTCTAGGTAGACTATCAGATAGAGCCAGACATTCTTGAATGACCCATGGTTTTCTCCTCAGTCTTATTGAGACACCAGAGACCTGCACTTCTCCCTCTTACTGCTCATCAACCATGACCATCACTGGCAAGCCATGTACTCTTCAGCCAATGACAGCTTGGAGCAGCCTGTGATATCAAACAGAGCCTCCAGGGCCACACAGGTACATGTTCTGAAACCAGCTGCTCCCTGTCCCCTCTGATTCTTCACATGGCAGCACAGAGCTGCACAAGGGATGTCCCATTGCTGGGACCAGGCTGCAACTCTGCTTGAATTCAGTTATGCAACACCTCCAGCCTGATGTCCCAGCCATTACAGGGTTCTCCATGAACAAACCTTTCTAGAAGACGTCCATGTCAATCATGTTACCCCAGGAAGTAAGTTCATTACCTTTGTCATCTACCATAGTCTGCCACTGATGCATATGCAGAATTGTTATAGCAAGGCTGAAGTCAGATACCCCTAGGAGAACAAATCATACTTCATAAGCAGGCATATTTCATGGCGACACCTAAGAATTTCTGAATACTTTAGGCTACATAAATCCCATTCATGCTGCCTGGACAATAAGACAGTAGGCACTCTTGCAGCAATGGCATCCTAGCCCATAAAAGAGTAGGAGGCATTTGCAACAAGCCTGGGTTTATGCTAACGTCAGCTCCCTGCCATCTTCACAGTGACTACAGGCAGAATCACAAGCAGAGGCCACTAAGACTGCCTTTCATTTTGCACCTACACATCTCCAGGGCACTTATGGCACGTATCATTCATGCTCTGCAGGTTGAAGCTAGAACTATGTGTAAGATGTAATTAATTTCTTTTCCCTCAGTGATGATCATTTGTCTTCTGCTACTTCTACTCATACTCACCTTTTCACCAAGATGCTGGAGGACATGCCTGAATGAATCAACGCTAAATCCACTGAAACAGATGTGGCACCTATCAGTTCCAGAGAGTAAGTAAAATGATAGCTTTGCATCTCATGTCTTCATGTCTCCAGAGGATAAGACTGAAGCACAGGCTGCTTGCCTTCAAACAGCTTCAAAATCATATGACAAAAAGTCAATTGGGGAACAGTTGAGTGTCCAATGCC
Source organism: Ibycter americanus (assembly GCA_035590275.1). Lineage (NCBI taxonomy): Eukaryota > Metazoa > Chordata > Aves > Falconiformes > Falconidae > Ibycter > Ibycter americanus. The sequence continues at coordinate 35,725,620 of JAVJGI010000065.1, read as the reverse complement.
TCATTAAGGATACAGGAGTTATGACAGGATGTAGAAAATCTAGCCACTGGATGCCATGAACAAAGGTTGTAGGTTTGAGGGCAGCATTATCTACCTGGGGACAGCTTAGAGGCCCCTGTGACCTATCCACAATGCACAGATTTAAACAAAACTGTACAAGTGGAAAAGCTTCATTATTCAACAGTGTGTAACTGTGCATGAGGAAAGCGATAGCCTCTGTTGCCCTGTGAACCACAGCACTGAGGAGATCCTCTGGGTATACACAAACTGACAGATATGTCCCTCATGTCCTCTACAAGCAATCGGATGTTACAGAGGTTACTGACTCCTAGAAAAGGGGCACGGCTCCTATTCAGCTTCAGATGTTCCTTCAGCTTCTCACAGAGTTTGTAACATGGGATCCTCTCACCCTCACAGAGACCAAGGGAGTCCTTGCAAAGCTAATTGTTCCTAGCAGGAGAGCAAAGGGATATTTTCATTTATACGCACACACCATCTACCACTTACCACCATGGTCCTTTAGGTCAGTACTGACAAACTGCTGAGAGAAGACCCTCCCTACTCTCAGTCCTCTTTCCCTGTTTCTTCAGAGCATTTTCTGTTGCCTTGATTTCCCTTGCCTGCATGCTCCTTGAACTTGGCTTTCCCACATTTCCCCTTCCTTATGGCTGCCTTTGGCAAATTCTGCACCCTGAATCTCCCTCTGTCTTCCCATGCTCTGATACTTACACTGTGAGTTATACTCTCCCAGCTCTAATGTGATCCTCATGGAACAGCAGCTTCATTTAATCACTGGCTCAAAAATTGCAAACACATTTTATTAGACTTATCCACTCTTAATGATACAGTGATAGCACACTACAGTACCATTTAGAACAAGCTACTATTGCTAACCCAGCTGACTCCTAGTTTCTTTATAGTGAAATAAAGTCAAGGGAAAGACACGTTGTCATTTCATAAATGCAAAAAGAACACAGTGCAGCACTTGTTTAACTACAGTTCCCCAAAGGGACATGCAATTACAAACATAAAGGCACTCCTAGACCCAGGAGTCCTATCTGTGAATGGAAAAATGCTGTATCCAGAAGTCTAAATTCTGAAGTTTGTGCGTTAAGAACATAACGCATTGTGGCTAGAAAGGATCATACTGATTTTCTGAATGTATTTCTTATGGAAATAACAGAAATGGAAACTTTTTTTTAATGATTCCTTTTCTTGTAACAACATCATTAAACAAGAACCACATTTTAAAGAGTAAGCATGAAATGTCCTGAGGAAGGCTGATAAGAAGCAAGTGATGGAACAGGGGAAGGCTTTTGACAGCTGATTTACATGGAAAACCCCTAGAACCTGGTAACTGCTGGTTCCTTATGCTTTGGAAAGTTTACACCTCTTCCCTGTACCCCTCATCCCCATTCCACTGGAGCCTGATAATTCTGTCATCCTCCCTTTTTCAAATGTACTTAGCAAACAGAAGTACTTGCTCATTACATGTGCCTTCTCATAACCCAGAAAAATGCAAGATTTGTTGTTTCCCCTTTCTTCTGCAAAAAGTTTAAATTCCCAACCAGCTCTGTGGAGGAACAGGCTTTCACAGTGAATGCCATCTTTGGTTCACCTTCTACTATTCTGGCTATAGTTCATGTTAAACTTTCCTTAGAGAAAGACGCAGCTAGATACAGGGACCACAGCCAGAATGAATGAAAAGAGAAAAGATACTAGAATTTAACTACATAAGCAAAACCAAAATCACACATGAAATTAAATTAAAGCAAATTGCTGCAAAATCAGATAGTAGTGAAAGCCATCTAGAACAATTTCCAGGCAGAAAACCTATTGAAAGTTTAGTACCAAGAGAAAAATCTGGGCCATTGTTACCTTCGTGTAGAACATTATTTCCAAACAACTTTGAATTTAATTTGTCTGTCATGCTGATGAAGAAAACAAGGTGTTCCACACAGGCTCCACCCAACACATCACTTTTCATCTGTATGAATGCTAAGAAATATTTAGCAACGCATTTGTCAATGTATTTTCTGATGTATGCCGTTTTCCCCCTTAGAAAAAGCCCAGAAAAACAAATCAGAGTGATCAGAGGCAAACTACTCAAAAGTAATAAGCTTCCCAGGTTCTGTGACATCTCAATTTGCATCTAAGGCTGAAATCCCAAAATACAGGCTGGGTGCAAGAGTACACAAATAAATGAAAACTTTCTCTTAAGAGTATCTGTCTTTGCGGAATCAGATAAAATGCTGTCTTGATAGGCAGAAGAGAAAGAACAATGTTGTTTCTGAGCACTATCAGTCAGTCAGTGTGAAGTCATTGATGCTTCTCCTACCTGCAGTTTTTACCTCCTGTTCCTGACTGCCAGGAGAGGAGTCAGGGCTCTCTAGCATGGCACAGAGAGGTGAACTTAAAATGCCCTGTGACTACAGCAACTATCCTGCAGAATTAATACACACAAACTCACACAGAGTGCAAGTTACATTCACACCAAGCCTTCAACAAACTCCTAGATTTTAGGCACTCAGGAGCCATGGTATTAGTTTGAATGGAAAATAGTTTATCCATAAGAGAAGTTAACCAGTTTGGCCTTCAGTTCTTTTTTCCTGGTTACATGAGTTAAATGGTAATGCAACAGGATTGCACAGGTATATAAGGTATGGTTGATACAATGCAAGGGTTAAACCATTTACAAAAGGTATCTTCTTATTTAAAATGCAGCTTTAACTTAATTCTCTATTTTTCTTAGTTTATAATATGGCCAGACTGGTCTGAAATTTGTATGAAATGTTTCATACTGGGAGAGGTTTATATCCACAATTTGAAAAGAACCCATTCAGCTGTATGAAGATACAGAAATGTAATTTTAAAAAACTGTTTATCAGACACTGGCACTTTTCCTGCTTGTGTAATTCAAAAAGGATCTTAGTAAAAAAAATTGAATTTGGCAATCCATTAACATAGATTTGATGCTCTCTCTGTTCATCTCTTGATGTCTCACCCCTTTCAGAAAAATGAAAATAACTCATGGTAAAAGAGTGGCTGTTCCCTCTTATTTGCCCAGTATATTGGCAATTATTAAAATCCTGGAAAAGCTGCTGAAGCTCTGCTGACTCATGGTGGCAGGGAAGTTACTTGTTAACTCCACAATGAAGATGGAGGAGGGAGAGAAGACAAAAGAGGAAAAGCCAGAGGATAGGGAAAGTTTGGGGAGAAGGCTCAGACTGAGCTGATATACTATGTAGCACCAAGTCTTCAGGAGAAAGAAGTTGGATGTTACCTAAAGCTTTACATGCTGCATTTGAACCAGGTGAAGACTCAGACCTAATTTCATGCCATCTAAGTTTAGGAACCTAACTGAGTCACTTCAATGAAGAGTTTACTTGTCACAGGCATCCTCTACTGTCAACAGAGGAAGAGCAGCAGTTCCAAGGTGCAAATGGGCTTACCGATGGTCTGAATTGTCTTCTGAAGCTGCCAATCCTGCTCCATCAAGTACAGAGAGACCCCAAAGCAATGATGGAAAATCTATAACAGGCACACTAGGACTGGCACGTGACACTCCCATCAGCAGAACAGCTCCCCAGACTATCACAGATCCCAGTGCAGTCTGCAGTTTGTCACTGGCTCTTCAGCCTTACGGATCAGATTTAAGAGCCAGAAACAAGCTGTAGTAGAGAATGGGAGATGGTGGCAGTGACAGAGATTAATGGAGGAATTAACCCTTTCCCTCCCCCACAAATCTGACCCAAAGGGGAGAATTTCCACAGGATGTGCCTTGATGCAGGTATCTATTTCTGACTCCTGACATGAAAGATGTTCATAGTTGTTAGCCAGGGGCGACTGTGCTCCTAATTTAGGGAGTATAGATAGGTGCATTAATACTAGTGGGATTACTCTAAGCCTGAAGTCATTCACACACTAAGTACTAGGCAATGCTGGCATTTTAATGCATGGAAAAATTCAGGTTTCACCTCATTTTAAGTTCTTCTATGCTCACAGCAGTGAATAATAAGGGAAAAGTCAAAGCACATTATTCCAAGGGGTAGGGATTCTGCCTTGGAAAGGAAAAGCAGTTCTCAGAGCCGTCTGGTTGCATTTGAGGGACTATAATCTATATTCCTCTTTTAATGGGCAGCACACTTCTCTTCAGGCTCTAGCCTACTCCTGCATAACAAAGAGCCATGGTTTTACACTTCCCTGTCATCATCTTTGATCACATACTTTTTGGTGAAAGAAGGCTGCCAGTGTGGTACATTTGCTGTAACGGCACCTTACCTTTGCTCTGCCCAGATAAGAGGATGTGCCCTTCTCCACAGGACACAGGAAAGAAGGGAAGAATAAGGAAAGAAGGCTCTTTACGTGATGTATAAGGACTGCCCAAAATCACACATCTAAAAAACCTCTGCATATTACACCTTGACAAAAAATCCTGCCCATGTCATAAGTTACAGTAAAAATAAATCAGCTGATTAAGGTACTACACTAAGCTGCTTAGTGCCTACATTGTCAGAGTTACGGAAGCCTGTGTTTGAAGCGTTAGTGTTGTGGAACGAAGTGACAGCAAGTTGGGAAATAAATGAGCACAATACTCTCTTCTAACCTCCTGGCACTCTGCCTTTTAACAGAGAAGAAAAAACCCAAAAGGCAAAATGTCAGCTCCAAAACATTTTTCATGTTGTAAAATATAGTGTCCCCACTGAAGCGCTTGATGAGACACACTGAGGGGGCTGATACTTCACTTAAAAATAGTGAGTTATTGCAAAAAGGTCATGTGAACACATGTCTAACACACTAAGAAAAAAAGCAAAACACCCTTCGGACCAAAAATTTGTATCTATGTCCTACAAATGTCATGTAAGCCCTTCAGACAAAAGTCTCAGCAGTGCATGCTGAGCTATTAAGTTCAAGGATGCAGAACAGCTTTCACAAACAGCAAAAAAGACTAAGAGGCTTTGGATATTTCATCACACCTCACTAGTTTACATCGAAGCTGACCATTCAGCTTCTATTAGTCACTCAGAACAATCACTCTTTTTCCCAGCAGAGCTTACTCATTTGCAAGATAAAGGAAGACATTTCTGCACATGCCCATAATATTCTTCACCACTGGGGGCAGCTTTACATAAGACTGCATTCCCCGAAACCAAAGCAACAGTCGGACGGAGCTTTCAGAATGACAGTACGCAGAAGTGAGCAGAGCTTGTTCATTGTACGGGCTTATTCTACCTTCTATGCTACAATGCAGCTTCCTAGCCGGATCGGGTACTAAGTGAGGGAACTGCCGTGCTATGGAATACAGATGTGTGAATTCAGATAGCTAAACGGTGCTTGGAGGAATCTAACATGCTTTCCTATAAAGCGAAATTTTAAAAGCCAGGTTCCTAACTATAAAGATGCAAAAACGTAATATCCATGAAGATCCTATTACCTAGGAAGAATTTGACATTTTGCTGCGAATGCTGTGTCGGGATTGATTTATTCTTGGAGTGTTCTGCATGGCTGGCAAAGAATAATGTTCCAAAATCGGTCCATCTCCCAAGGGGTCCAATTTTTCTTCCTGGGTGTCAGCGAGCCCTGACTCACTACAGTGCAGCTGACAGGGGCTGCCATGCTTGTGGCACACTAAGCAAAAAACAAAAGACCTAAGGACGACCTTTGAACAACACAAAGGATGGGTATGTTTTTCATGTTATTTTTTTAACGTATAGTTCATAGCCACTGCATAGCCTGTGCTTTAATTACTCCATAGACTTACCTTGATGTGATTTGTTATTACAGTTAAATTGCTTAGGGATTACACCTTTTACCCAACTGTTTTTCAGTATTTATATAAAGGTATTCTTTAAAAAAAATCTGAGTAAAGAAAACAATGTGAAAAGTAGTTGAGTTGAGCTAGGGATTTTAAAATTATTTTTGAAATAAAAAATTTTAGCATGATTGAAAGAAATGACTGATGTGTGGGGGGATAACTTTTCTAAGTTGTTTTTATTTCCAGGTTTCAATGTAATTAGGCTACTGAGCGGATCAGCTGTAGCTCTGGTAATAGCCCCTACTGTATTACTGACAATGCTTTCTTCTGCTGAACGAGGATGCCCTAAGGGCTGTAGGTGTGAAGGCAAAATGGTATATTGTGAATCTCAGAAATTGCAGGAGATTCCCTCAAGTATATCTGCTGGTTGTTTAGGTTTGTCCCTTCGATATAACAGCCTCCAAAAACTAAAATACAATCAATTTAAAGGTCTTAATCAACTCACCTGGCTCTATTTAGACCATAACCACATCAGCAATATTGACGAAAATGCTTTCAGTGGAATACGCAGACTAAAAGAGTTGATCTTGAGTTCCAACAGAATCTCCTATTTTCTTAATAATACCTTCAGACCTGTGACAAATCTTCGGAATTTGGATCTGTCATACAATCAGCTGCAGTCTTTGGGATCTGAACAGTTCAGGGGCTTAAGGAAGCTGCTGAGTTTACATTTGCGGTCCAATTCCCTAAGAACCATCCCTGTTCGAATATTTCAAGATTGTAGGAACCTTGAACTGTTGGACCTGGGTTATAATCGCATCCGAAGTTTAGCAAGGAATGTCTTTGCAGGCATGATCAGACTGAAAGAGCTTCATCTGGAGCACAATCAATTTTCTAAGCTCAACCTGGCACTTTTTCCAAGGCTAGTCAGCCTTCAGAACCTTTATTTACAGTGGAATAAAATCAGTGTGATAGGACAAACTATGTCCTGGACCTGGAGCTCGTTACAAAGACTTGATTTATCTGGCAATGAAATAGAAGCTTTCAGTGGACCTAGTGTTTTTCAGTGTGTGCCCAATTTACAGCGCCTCAACCTGGATTCAAACAAGCTCACATTTATTGGTCAAGAAATTTTGGATTCTTGGATATCCCTCAATGACATCAGCCTTGCCGGGAATATATGGGAATGCAGCAGAAACATTTGCTCTCTGGTAAACTGGCTTAAAAGTTTTAAAGGGCTGAGGGAAAATACAATTATTTGTGCCAGCCCCAAAGAGCTGCAAGGGGTGAATGTTATTGATGCAGTGAAAAACTACAGCATCTGTGGCAAAAGTACCACAGAAAGGTTTGAATTAGCACGAGCTCTCCCAAAGCCAACGTTTAAACCAAAACTCACCAGGCCTAAACATGACAGCAAGCCCCCTCTGCCCCCAACTATTGGAGCAACTGAATCGAGCTCTGAACCTGAGCACGACACAGAACACATCTCCTTCCATAAAATCATAGCAGGCAGCGTGGCCCTTTTCTTGTCTGTGCTTGTGATCCTGCTGGTAATCTATGTGTCATGGAAGCGTTACCCAGCCAGTATGAAGCAGCTGCAGCAGCGCTCTCTCATGCGAAGGCACAGGAAAAAGAAAAGACAGTCACTGAAGCAAATGACTCCAAGCACACAGGAATTTTATGTAGATTACAAACCTACCAACACTGAAACCAGTGAGATGCTGCTGAATGGAACAGGACCCTGCACGTATAACAAATCAGGCTCCAGGGAATGTGAGGTATGAACCATTGTGATAAAAGAGCTTTTAAAAGCTGGGAAATAGTGGTGCTTTATTGAACTCTAGGGACTATAAAGGGAACGTTTTTCTCACTTTTCTGGCACAGCTCTTCCATGTCTCTTTTTTGTACATTCATAATACTGGTCATTTTACTCTCATACATAATCAACTCATTGAAATCTAAATACCGTAATCAATGTGAAGCCTGAGCTCTGGTTTAATACAATACCTATTGTACAAACCCTCTACTGATCTCATTAAAGTCTTTCTTGTTCTTAAATAGAAAACTTCTTTCATAAGTAATCCACTGCACCTGCAGCAACTGTACCTCTGTTTAGGGACAAAAATGACAACAATCAAAAAAAACCCAAAAAAACAACTCAGTTCCCCCCCGCCCCCCCACCTCCCCTCCAGTCTAAACCCAGCCCTTGCCCTGAAACTCACTTTTTGAACCAAGACCAAACTAAAGACCCAGGTACTGTAGCATCATATAATTCTGAGTTGTTTGAGGAGAGAGATGGTGCAGCACCAGCTCTGAAAGAATGCCTGATTTCTGCCAAACACAAAATATAGTAAAAAGCCAGTGGGGAGTTAAAGCACTGTCTTAGGATGTGAGGTATCACACCAAAAGCAAGGCAGAGGGAAACTTAGGTCTAATAAAAAATTAAAAATAAAAAGGTACAATGGGATTTACTGTACTGCATTATAATAGTGTTTCCAGGGCTGATAACTATTAATTGAAACCTGTTTATGTGACTTCATACAAAAGGTGCCAGTGTTTTTCCCTTACATCCAGTTGCCTTTCAGAAAGTAGTCAAAAGGCATTCATTAAATGAAGAGCAGAAATTCCTTATTGATGCAATTAGAGGAACTCAAATGTGCAGCAGCAAAAGCAAGACCACTTCCTGCACACATTTGTTTCAACGCTCATTAGAAATTCTCTTTTCAAGACTGTCAAAGACATTAATGTAGCTGAGGAAACCATTAAATCTGTCATTTTCTTCTATTGCTTCTTATTTGCTGGGCTGGGCTTGTTAGCGTTTTGTGATGTGTTTTGCACACTGTCCCTCTAATAACCAAATAAAGCTTCATTACTTACAAAGCTAGACAGTGTACATTTTAGAAAGACTACAACTACACAGAGCTTTCAGAGAAAATTGGTTACTCACTGATCTGAGAAGAGTGCATCCAAAAGTCCTTAAAGAAATCAGTGACAAATTATTTTTCTCTCTCAGCAAAACCCTAATGACATTACAAGAATTCACAGATATTAATTTTTAACGTGCAGTCATTCGTCAGTGGTTCTGGACAAGACGCAGATTTGTAACCTGGTTACTCCCTGCCCTCACTCTCCCAAAGTCACGTATTTTCGTTGGTTGCAGAAGAATATAACACCCCCCATATTTCCAAAGAAATCATACCTTCTATTTTGATTATCAGGAAAGGATGGGGGGTGGGGTGGTTCATTCTTGAATTAATACAGTAGAACCTATATAGAAGTAAGGCAGTAATTTTATTACCTCTATTTTGTAACTTGATTTGGCTTAGTAAACTGCACGTCTTCAATCACTTGGGAGGGAATGTTTCTACAAAGCAGTTTCACTGCAGCAGATTAGAAAAAGCAAAACCTTAGCAGAATGTTCTGAATTTTTACTGGAAAAAACCTAATCACAGCCGATCACCTTGAAATATGCTAGACACAATGAAAACAAATCCAGAAAGCACCTCTTAAAAAGAATTAATACACTTGAAGGGGTTTGGGTTTGTTTTGTTTTTTTCATATAATGAAACCATTCTTATTTTTCAAGGACTGTAGTAAGGAAATATCCCAGAGCAGAAGCTTGAGACTACACTGAACCTTGCATCACTGAGACCCTGTTTTACTGAGTACAAAGAGGATCCCACACAATTAATAATGCAAGTGCTTGAGACACTTCAGCAGCACTGAGCAGACTGTGATTTTTTTAATCTGAGTTGCACCTTGAAAGTTGCTATTAAAAAGTCAATACACATTGAATTACCTAGCTATTATAAGATTCAGTTTTCTACCAGATGGTCTTGGTTATCTCTGTGCTAAAGGATTAGAGTTTGCTGTAAACTTTGTGTTAAAAACCACCTCTGTACTTCTACAGGCTTTAATCTCTGCAGTGGTGACAATTATTACGCACAGACCAAACAAGAAAGATTTGGCCTAAAACATAC
>JAVJGI010000065.1:35655695-35715859 GCA_035590275.1 Ibycter americanus | reverse complement strand
GAAAAAAAAGAAAATTTCACTATTTAGTTTTGGGAGTGCTAACTGCAATCAGAAAATAATTTCATACTATTAATTTAGAATTTTTGCTATTTGAAAATATTCAATACATCTAAAACTTCTTAATGGACTGTAATTGTGAATGAGTTGTATATAACTGAGTTTGACTGTATATGTTTCCCTTTATCTTTCTTTAATGCTTTTTTCTAACGATAATGATACTTAGAAAGAACCAATCCATAACCTCCTACAGAAAACAATACCTGTAAAATTGTCACTAGCTCCCTTTCAAAAATATTTCATTATCATTTCAATAAGGCCAGTATGTCATTAATCATAGATGGATAACAAAAATATTAATGAAAATCCAGCATGTCTCTATTCGAGCACAGACATGCTCAGATCAACTAATTAATTTATTGCCTAAAAAACTAGAGATTCACTTTTCATTTTAATTGCTGTTATAGTCAGTGATAATGAAACCACTGTCTGATTACACAAAAAAGATGCCCACTGTAACTCTTTGAACCTTCTTTCACAGCCTGAGGCCTGTGAGCTGAGTTGTTAAATCCCACTCTAGTGGCTATGGCTTAGAAAACATTTTAAACCAGCTTCATAGCATGTTAAAACACATTACAGAACTCATGCTTTCATCTGTGCAAAGACTATGTGAACTAAGCTAAACTTAGTCACACCACTGTCAAATTAAACACTATAGAAGTGAGTTGTTTTGGGTGGCTAGGCCACCAGAGTCAAATTCTTATAATCTTGTAGGAAACAACCTGGTCTTAGCCGAGCAGCTTTCAGTCCCTGTGAAAGGCTGCCCCTTTCCTGAATACAAAAGAAGTGTTAAAACCTCAAAGATTCCAGAGAAGACATTTCTCCTTTGCTTCTCTCCAGTTTGGGCAGCGGATGTCTAGAATTCTGATGCCACTTTGTCTTGCGTTCTGGATATTTTGGTGCCAGTCTCAAACCAAACTATTAAAACCTTGCTGGGGTGATGCCCAGGAATCCTCAGGGGATGCACAACAGCTATGATGGCTCTTGCAAACCCCCAAGCTTTCACACAGCATTTTAGGCACCAACTTAAGAAAGATGTGATTGAGTGCCTCTAAGGACCTGGCTATCCCTTAATGGATCAGATGCTGCCTAGGTATTCCAATTTTAGGAAAGCAACAATGTATTTTGAAGGTGTCTGGGGCTTGCTTTGTTGTGGTTTTGGGGTTTGTTGTGGTTTTTTGTTTGTTTTGTTTTGTTTTTAAATCAAGTCCTATTCCTTTTCCTGAGTCATATATGGTGTTCTGGGGCTAACACTTGAAAATCAGGGCTTTGCAAGCCACAGACAAAGTGCGGTATTCTTCCACGCCCATTTTCATCTTCATTGGGTTTGCAGTCTACATTTATTTAAACAATGTTGAGACAAATGTTAGGTGGAATCACCAAACAGGACTGTTTCATTTTATTGTAGCACCCCAAAAATCTTAAAAGAAATCAGGACTTCCTCTGCTATACACTGTACAAACACCTTCCAACAATCTCTTACATTAAATGTTTTCAAGGGATGTTGAGAAGACAGACAGAAGATGGCAAATAAACATGACAGATTTGAGGTAATTTGCTTGAGATCACACACCAGTTGAGTCCTGGGAATATAATCCAGTTTCCTCACACCAAGACATCCTCCTAGTCAGTGGACTACTTGGCCTCCCAACTAAACAGCCTAGCTCCTGGAATATTCAAGAGATATTTCAGAGTAATAAACCACACAGAATGCACATTTTTGGAAAAAGAAAATAACTAATGTACTAAGCAAATTCAAGAAGACTGGTAATGTTCATTCACTGTGTTGAGATTACCTCCAGCAACTGCAGAGTAAGAGAATAATAACGAGAACGAGTGGCTTGAGTATAATGAATGCAAGCTTCTCTACTGGCTGGTAGGTTTTCATTACTCACTATTTGCACTTACACAGTCATCACAGCTTAAGGTTTGCCAATGCTATTATTATTATTGTTATTATTATTATTATTATTATACCTTGATATAAAATGTATTTGCAAAATGAACATAAATGTACAATGTTACTGCAAACACATTTAGAAATTTTCAGTTTGCTGCAAGCTACTGGCCTTTGCTGTCAGCACTCAACTCTAGATAAGTAGTCCCTTAGATGAATTTCTGTGGAACAATAGTGACATCCAGCGGGTAGTTAGCTTAATCACAGGTATCTATTGTCTACCTCAATTCACACAGATGTGTTTTCCTTTCTACTTTGCATTCTTCTCTATCACATGGTAGTAGCATCAAATCCTTTCAGCATACTAAGTATTCAACTGTATCTGTGTACAGAAGTCATAACCTGAATGTGGTGAATAAATGGAGAAAATAAGAGTAGATGAATGCTAACAAGAAATGGTCTATCCAACGTGTAAGTACTGCAGTAAAAGGCAAGAAGCATCTAATACGTAAGCAAGAACAGGAGCTGTAACAACTTTGTGGCCACTCATTTAGAACTTACTACTTATAAAACACCACTAAGTGACTTTAAGATACTATAAAATAAACTCAGACTACAAACAACTCATTCAACTTCCCTAATGGCAGAGTAAAAATAAAAATAAAATTTTTGAGTTTATTTTTACAATAATGAGAGAAATGTATTATTAGACATCAAAAGGAAGGGCACTCACCACCTGGGAACAAGTTTAAGTAACGGCTTCATCTTGAAAACACACAATGTACAAAAGAGACAATAAGCAAATGATGAAAGACCAAATTAACAAGCAATAATAAAACCAAAGAACTGGAAACTCACCAGCAACATGAATATGCAGTGCATTTGGTTGGGAAGTTTTGCAGCAACTGCTTTAGATCTCAGAGTAACTCTATGCCAATGTTACTGGCACTGGAATTTTAAGCCACAGTGAATGACATAAACAAATGAAATCAGGATTATAGCTCTGTTGATAACAGACTGATTTCATTTCAGTTAAGAAGATGCACAAGAACTCATTTCATCCCACGTTGAATGAAATACAGTTGTATTTCTAATTTGTATGTACTTAAGTGTGTTTGGAGGTTACCTATCAGTCCATGATATGTAGTCTTGAATTTTATTCCTAGCTAGGCTTTCTAGAATAGGTGTTATCACAGTGGTACAGTGTAGGATTTTGACGTGATTCTCAGGGTTACATCCAAGCTATTTCTTGGCATAATGGTGAATGGAACACAGTGGGCACAAAAGAATTAAAAAGTGACTGAGTTCAACAGCTATGAACAGATCACCAAGGATGTCATAAAGTAATAAAAAGGAATTTATTCGAGACACTCTGGGATGGCTAGCTCTTAGTTGATGGCTACTACTTTACCTACCAGAGAAACTGCAAACCTAATTTAGAATGAACACAAACATCATAAAAGTCATAATGAAAAAAGATTTGCAAGTAGTAGGCAGTATCTTTCACTTGACCAACCCATCACAGAAATCACATCTCCCTATAATTCTTGTCTTGTTCATATTGTTAAGGTCATGATAGTCTAACATCAACATTCTAATGTAAGAATGAGCCTTGTTTACTGAGAAGGGAAAAAAGGGCAGTTAATCCCTCTTTATTAACTTTTTCTTTCTAAACAGCTTAATAAAACTTACTGAGGTTATTGCAGGAAATATTATATATTCATGTGAAAAATCACAAGTTTAAGATTCTTCATTACCAAAATCAACTAAACTCTTAAACAAAACAGAATATTTTGTTCTTTACTTACAGTTTCTGTTTCTCACAAACTCTTTCACTTGCCAAGAAACAGAATGACTTGAGATGTAATTTTAGAAAAAGAGTTCTCCAAAAGGCCCTCACATGTGTCTTCTTAACAACTCAAACCATTCCCTTCCTGTGTTCCTGTGTGACTAATACATTGACCACGTGTCACAGCTTCCACTCTCAACTGAATGTTAAATTTCTATTACTTTAACATTAGCAGTAGCATTGAGATCACGTAGGACTTCATAATTACAGTTCAACCTTGCAAATTCTTGAAGTGTTTTGTGGCAGCCAGACTCTATTAATACATCATAAGGACATAAGAAAATAAAACATCCTAATTACTCATCTACTTACACTCCGAACAAGGACATAAATGCATTACGAGGTTTATTGCTTCACCACACCGCTGAGAAAATCATCTGCCCAGTTCTGTGTGTAATTTCTTCTCTTTTTGAAACTAACAAAACATGTAACTAGCTAGGTCTCTCAGGAACCTAATTGCTTAATGCTGAAAGAAAAAAAACCCTAAATATGTTGATATTTGCAGCAGTTTGCAGAAGTTGTCATCACGAACTCAGCCTGTATTAGTTCTTCTCACTTGAAATCCAGCAGTAGCTTCTATACTTGTATTATACCTGCGCTAAATCCCATAGTGTGATGTAGAAACTACATGAAAACTTCACATTTTTATGGGCACGTCTGTTTATGTGCATAATTATACTGAGAGATGGAAAACAGAAAGACTCAGGAAAAGGACTGCATATGGCTTACAGTACTAGTAAAAAGTTAGGAAGGATCACTCAGCTTTTCTAGAAGTTAAACAACTGGTTTTAAAAGAGATAAAATCACATTCTAAAGAAAAACTGGAATGTTAAACAAATTTCTGTGCATTTCCTAAAAGTATTTTAAGCATCTATATTTTTAAAATTGCTACTGTCTGGTTCTAGCCATCTTTAAATATCAAACAAAAAACTTCTCTAGCTTTTATTCCACACCTAACAACGAGTGGGAGTAAAATCCTTCTTAGAATGGAAGGACACGTCTTTCTGAAGCTGTTGGACTGAGCCAATATGGGAATAATCAAAATATATTTCAGCTTACTATTTCATTGTTTCTTGTATGATTATTTTCAACACCTGTAGGAATGATATGATACTGCTAACTGGTAACATGCACATTACTCTAGCTCAGTGCATTCTCCTGGCATTTATTTTGCACTTCAGGACAAATCATAGGCTGTGTTGATGGGTCTTATGTGTACCCTTTATAGTCAGGAACAACTTACTGAATGTTTGAATACTAGTTCTTTAACTGGTGTCTATAATAACTGCTGCTGTAGAACTCACAGTTCTGCTTTAAATCAGCCACGAATATTTTCCACTTCCTTAAAGGCTGCAAAACTCACAAATCAACTTCAAAATAATGTAATGAGATTACCATCCCCTTCCCTGTTGAGCTGTAACTCAGGGGAGAAAATGCGCCCAAAACGTTCAAAGGTACAAAACAAGATCTCCAATGGAAGCTGGGCATCATAATTGCTTTTATAATTCTTCCCTTCATTGCCCTCAAGATTAAAAGTATATGTAGGTGAAGGAAATGTGAAGATTGAACATGTGTTTTGCTAGACTGTAGATAATAAGCAATAATAATACATTAGTCATACAATCTCTGAGCCACTGAAAATACAACCATCGTAAAGTGATTCCTTATTCCGAAATACAGACTTTATAATGTATGTTCTAGCATTCACACTCTTTCTTGTTTGCTTTACTTTTTTAAAACAAACAAACAAACCAAAACAAAACAAAAAACCACCACCACCACACCACATTATGCAGAAGTATCTATTTGGCTTGTGGTAAGTTGTGCAAAAGCCACAGATGATAAGAGAATAAAAAAGGGAATACAGTTTACAAAATGTAAACTGGAGTCAAACAGAAGAACGCTTTAGACTTCATCTTAATTAGTGTTTTGTTACTATTTTTTCAGTTTCTTATTGATTATCCTGTTGTTTTTTTAAAACAGACTGTAGGAAAGATTTTCAAAGCTGCAAATGGGAATTTAAACACCCAGATCCCACCCATATCTTGCAATAGTTGAGCACTTAACCTTTGTGACAGAACACTTTCTTTTCTCCCCTTCTCCCCAGAATCTGAAATTTGAACAAGACTGTTGGTAAGGTCTAAAAAGTGCTCTGACCAGCTTCATGCAGCTGGTCTAAAAGAACTACCTTCCTGGAGACTTGCGCAAGTTCTCTTGCAAGTGAAAGGAAGCAGTTGTACCTCTGTGATGTGCAGATGGTGATGGATGTATCTCATTACATCCATTACATTGGGTGGGATGCATATTAAAAAAGGGTATGTACTGGGAAATTGCCTTCTGACCTACTACAAAAGGGACTGCCACTAATTCCTGGCACACAATTAAAATTCACTGACCTCAAAATAGTAATTACCTATGGTTCAGTTTAAAAAATACCTACAGATTCTGAAGTCTGTTTTTTTAACGAGATGAGTTTAGTCCCCATGCTCCTTACTAATAACAATCATAGGAATCTTACACAAAAACGCTTAGCCAAAGTCTGAGAAAAGGATCATCTTTTCCTCTTTAAAAAAGAATAACATAAAATAACCATTCCAGCACATCAGAGAAAACTCTGATAGCAGTGCACTCTTACTTGTAATATAAGTTAGCAGTGCACTCTTACTTGTAATATAACAGTTTCATATCACAGTATTACCCTTCTAGCCATCTGTAATATGAGTCATATCCTCAGAACAGCACAGGCTTCATTCTACATTGCTTCATAACAGCCAGCTTCTCCTGAAACACACTGTATGATCCAAAAACGTACGCATTGCATATAATAGCAATTACCAATTCAGAAATTAACTTCATGTGATATTACATCTGTGATTCAGAGTGTAATATACTTACTATCCACCTTCCAACAAAGGACCACAACCGAGAGGGATGGAAATCCTTCAGTGGGAACTTTTCCTAGGACTAATTGTACCTATCACAAAGTCTCTGTACTTTTGGGACTAAATGTTTAGTTTTCCGGGCTTTCATTTATCCTTAACATCAGTTTCCAGGTTACACTACTGATACAAAATGTGGGCCTGCAGCAAAAACTAGCTCGGAAGCTCCAATTACTAGCCAGTAACTTGTACTTCATTAAAGAAAAGATTTACCTAAAACATACATGATGCTGGACAGCATATTTCTGTTCATCCCTAGTGACGGTGGTAACACAAACATAGTTTTTCATTTTTCTTAGTGAATAAGTCACAATCACAGACAATATGAGGGGGAAATTTCTAACATTCTAAATCAGAATCCTGTACATTGAATCTTTGTATCTTCCCCAATTTGAATAAATGGCTTCCTATTTGTAGAATACGTATGTCAAAAATAAACTATTTGCCACAGAGGAAACAATAAACTTTGTGAGGCACTCTGCATGTAGTTGCCAGTCACCATGTTCTTTTCACTGAGAGTTTGAACTTATATGCAGTGTTTACTTTACAGCTTAAGGAAGCCTACAGTATACAGCTACAGTGTCTCAACATTCTCTTATTTTTTTATTAATTTTTGCATATGACCTTTCTTAGGACAAACCCTGAAATATTTTGAAGTGAGAGGTTATTGCCTATCAGGCTGAGCAGAAGGCAGTAACATCGTAGGGGAAAAAGTGGCTGTGCATGGTATATAGTTGCCCTTAGTTTGCACGTACTGAAGTCCAGCAGTATTCATGGAGGTTTATTTTTATGAAAGCTTAATAAAACACAGTAACTTAAACAATTCTGCACAATTCCTTACTATCCAAAGGATACAGGTTTGTCTGTAGCCATAGCATATAATGGTAAGTTCTGATGTGTAAGAGATATCCTGTGGCAGAATAAAATAATTTGAAATCATAACATAATAAATTGCATTCTTAAATCTGAAAGCATGCTGTATTTGGACTGTAACAGCATAATAAATTAAAAACATCTATATATCAGTAATAATAATAAAATGCATTTTTCCAGAGCCACAGAACTACTGATACATATGCTTTGGCTCCATGTATAAATTGACATGGCAAGTTCTAAATTTAACAAAGCCAATTTCTTTTAAAGCCTCATCACACTAATTACAGCCATCAAGTGTGTAAAATACATTTTGTAAGCTAAGAACAGAGGACTTCAATTAAATGTAAATCCTTATTCAGCACTCTAAGCTGTTAATGGCTCAAACTCATTAATGAGATGATTAAAAGAAAATGCTCCTACGTACAGACTCTGTAGTGAGAATTTATTACAAGTACTCAGTATTTCCACCTAGTTCATATATTTAAGAAAGTGTCCCATATTTATGTCAACACTCCAATACCAACAGAGAAAGATACCAAAATAATCTTGTTTGTTTGTGAATGTGCTTGTGTACATATTTGGGGCTTTACAGTCATTTCCAAGAGCAATGACCTTCTTCCACAACCTAGAAGACCTCCAGAATAACCAGCAGGACATGCTAGCCAGCTGTGATCTGCTCTTGATTCAAACTTTAAAACACCTGCCGTGCAGAGCTTGCTATAGCTACTTGATAGCTTTTTTTGTGCAGTCCCAGCAGCTCATTTGAAAAGTATTCCATATTCCCAGCCTTTCCTCAGCCATCCAACAGCATGGCTATCCAAAACTGATAACAAAGTTCACCTGGTGGGTACCAAAATTCTGCCTCAGAATCAGAATAAAAGAGTCTGTCTTTTAAGCTGTATGGGTGACAAGATCTTAAGTAGGAGAAACTGTCAGAATGGTATTTCAGGCTAACTGTCCAGCACTTTAATTTTTCAAATAAGTTATATGAACACTAATGGCAGACTACACAGCATGCCTGGACGTATAAGTTTCTGTAATGATTTTGGATAGATCTTCTATTTGAATTAGTTCAGAAGAGCAGTGGAAAGAGGTTTACAGAACTGTGGGTGAACTACTACAGTGGGATGTGGGGAGACATGAGAGTCAGAGGAACACATGCCTGTTCTCCCAGACTTGCAAATTTCCTTTCTATTTAGCAACATCAGGATTTATGAAATTTCATCCTTGTTGTAGGATTTTCTGTATGTGCTTATAACCTTGAGAAAATTTATTAAGGGGATTTCCCAGTTGCAGAACTCCCCTGGATCAGGCCACAGAAAGGAAAATTATGATTATTTTGATTTCTTTTTCAGATTTCTCTCTTCCACTCCCCTTCCTTTATTTCCTCCAGTCTGGGTTCCTCTTCTCTTTTGATTATCTATTTCCCAGAAATAAAAAGAGAATCTAAGGATTCTTACTTGAAGAATACAAGGACTTACACTTACATATAGGTGTACCAGATGCCCTTGTATTTCCATCAAGTCTACCAAGTTCTGCCCCTGCAAAGCCTTGTTTACGAGCAAACTGAGCTCCAACAGAAAGCAAACTTTCAGCAACCAAGAAATGTTAGAGACATTTTCACAATATTTTTAAATTACTTCCCCCAGTAGAGAAGACTCATTGATCAAAGAACAAGGAAAACGAGATACAGTGAAGTGATTCATGCTCAAATCCTAAGGAAAAAAAAAAAAAATAGCATTTTGAATATTTGTGCTTTCTGCAGGAACCCTATCCTATCAATTTTCTATCAATTTTAAGTGAAAATTAACATAGTGTTCAAAAATTGTTATGCATGAGAAAACAAAAGTTATCTCAAATTATGGGCCTTGCTGTAACCGTATGCTGATTAATTACAAAGAATTGAATCTTTTGTATCAATACTTTATTGGGGCACTATATGGATATGACAGACAGGACATGCCCCTGCACTGCAGAAGGAAGCAGATTTGCCTAAGGTTAATTCCACAGTAGCTTAGTTATTAATTAATCTCTCCCAAATGCATTTTTAAAATGTATTTCAAAAGGCTTTTTCAAATAGAAGTCCTCTGTTTATCGATAGAATAGGTTTTAAGGAGGACAGCTATGCTGCAGTATATAGACAACATTTATTCAGCTGATCTGGTTAATTAAAATGCATGGTTATAACAGGCTCTCTTAGAACTGCAGCTGAATAACCCATGATCCTTTTTTCTCAGTACCACAGAACACTTTGCGTCTATTTAATAGGGCTGTTTCAGGATTTAATCAAAGATTTCCAATCTACACTCTGGAACAAGGAGTCTTTCCCTTTTTAAAATGTTTCAAATAAAACACCCATTTTCATAGAGATCCCTTCCAAATATCTGTAGCCTGTGCCCCTTACCTGCACCTTCATTGAATTTAATGCTTGTTTCATATAATTTAGTACTTCCTTTTCCACTTCTCTGCACCCCCAACACAAAGAAAAAACAAACAGTATCACATGTTCTTTCCAGCATAAATCCGTAAGTCCAATTTTGTTGAATGAATTCAGAACAATGTGTTAACAGCTTTGAAGGGGAGGGTAACTGGGAAAACTGCAAAAGCTGATAGAAAACCTGTGCCAGGCAGTAGATGGAGCAGGATTGAAAGTGGAAATTCACTTGCTATGTAGTACTTGCTAACACACTGCAGTGGTGCTGCATGCTAATGTAAGTAAGAGAAAGAAGAAGATGATTTGCAAAGGAATATTAACTTTAAAGATGAACAGGCATTAAACTGTTGGGAAAAAAGCCTAGAATAAAGGAATGCCTCAAAGTAAACCATCCAAAACTAGTGAACACTGGAAAACACAGCCCCTCCCTATTTCTGTTTATACATTGTAAAAATCACTGTGATAATCAAAAGGCTCATTTAGTCAACAATGGTAAAACATGTGGATACCTGAAAATTAAACATCTTCAGTTCAATTTCAGTTCGGACTGTATTTGACTCAGCACCTTCACATGTTGGTCATTCACCCAGCACTAACATGGATCATTTGTGACTACTCTATAATGATCCTCTATTTCAAAACTCTAACTCAAGATCGCTAGTCAAATACCTTGACTGGGTGGGCCTATACATCTTCTCCAAGCAGTACTGGAAGTCTCCAGTAAGCTGACGAACTTCTGTATGTTTCAGAGAAACATTATATATTAGGTCTCATCTGCTTTCCATTCAGCTGCCCAATGAGCCTACCAAAAATGACTGAAAAGAAGCTGTTCTCTAAGCGATGTGTTGCTTTTTAACAGGTGAATTCAAGTAGACCTCCCTGGTGCAGCCTGCAAAAAAACCCCTTCCTGGCAAAACCATACTGAATGGGTGCTCAGGGCAGTCTGATCACCTTTGCAAATACCTTTACATTTTTTTATGCCACTGAAGCAACAACATAGATCAGCGAAGAATCACTGCACATCCCTCTTCCACTGGTTTCATTCTATTGAAGAGTTTGTTTAATGGACAAAACAGTGCACTTTCCAGAGTATTCAACAGCAGCATTAGCTTTCTCAAGTTAACTGTCAGCTCAGGTGTGCTAATTTTTAGGAAGTGCTGTTTTGCTTGACAGTAGTAACACTGACTATAAGAAGAACAATATATAACAGCAATAGCTTTATGCTTTCCTATTCTATTACGTTCCAGAAATCAAAGCTTGCAGAGCCTGTGGGAAAGAAGCCAGTGACCATTAACCTTCACTTTATTTTAAGCTTTTATAATTTTAGGAGTTTAATTTCAGGCTTGCAGTCTTCAGGCTGCAGAGTTGAGATTGAAGTAAAATACAGCAAAGAAGCAAATGCATTGCACAAGTTAAAAAAGCTCTTTTCCTGAGGTCCCTGGACATCTCCCCCAGCCCTAATGCAAAATTTGTTTCAAGGCATTTAACAGATTTTTTCCTACTTGAAGTAAATGTGATAGAGTTTCAATTTCAAACAGATGGAAGAGAGAGATTTTCAAATCTTCACTAAGAATCCTGTGAAATTTCCACTAACTGCACCACAGATGCTGTCTGCTTTATTACAAAGACATGCCTCCTGCTTTGATAGTGGCCAGTTCAGTAAGTCCCCAGACCTCCCCAAGAAGTCATGTTGAGTAGGAAACACCTGACTATATTTCAAACCCTGAATTTCTTGTCAGTGGACTGTATGAATCAGAGCTAGAGTGATGGCTTGGACAGCATACCCATCTTTCAATTTTTGCCATCCATGTGAATCCAGCAGAAAACTCTACTGCGATTACAAAGCAGGAAATCACTCTTGTACCCTCAATTCTCTCCTTTTCTTCAACTCAGATTGGTCCACTGGAACTCAAGACAAGTTAAGAGTTTTCCAAATGATAAGTATTCCACAAAAATCAAAAAGCTTTTCAAGAATGCGCTAGCACAAGGACTTTGTGGGTATGGTTACCATAAAGCCACAAAGGTGTTTCAGAGAGTTTAACCTGCGTAACTAATCGATACATCAAAGCATTCCAAAAGGTTAGCTGAATATTACAGAAGACTGTCATACGCTCCAGTTTGTAAATCAGTGGTATGAAAGTAGGACAGCGGTATCATGCTGACAAGAGGCCTTAGCATTTAACAGTTTCCTCACTAAACAAACATGACTTGTGATAGCTGCAACAAATCCACTCTTCTCAGTATCAGCTTTTCAGCAGAGCCATAGAGAGGGGGAAGGAGACAGGGAGAAGCAGCCTAACATGCCACCTTCCCTTCTCAACACAACATATAGCAACTTCTGCACAGCGTGAGGACCAGCCTGGAGAAGCTGAAACATTAGGCCACTGTTGCTGAGGAATAGAACCAGAAGCCACAAATGGCCTACACTTCATAGACCTTCTCAGACATGTGTGACACTAATGAGACATGCAACATTATTCCTGTTGAAATTACAGTCCCTTATTAAACTTCCAGAAACATTTGGTTTAAGATTTAGAAAACTGTGATGACTGTAGAAGGTGCGAGGGAAGCCAGTACTACCAGTGAAAAGACGTTTTCATCATCAACAGCCCTTTCTGCATTCTGTTTTCAAAGGCTTGAGTGATTAAATAATATTTATAAATATTAATGAATATAATGAAATAATATTCATTAAATATTATTATCAAATAATAAATATCCTATAAAACACAAAAGCTATAGGAGAGGGCAAGCAGGCCAATCTGTTCAGTGGAAAGGAAGATGGCACCACTGATTCTTCATGTCTTCTAGAAATCAGGGTCAGGGGATTCAGGTCATCTTGACCTGTAGGTGAAAACCAGCTGATAATACCTTTTATGTCATGTCCCAAATCCTCCTCAGGGAGAAGAATCTAGAGCCACAACACGCTGTAAAAAGGGTTGGGGTTTTGTTTCTGAGTTTTACAGGCTGATGGCTTTCAGTAATGGATTCTGCAAATCTTTTATGTCACTGTCTTTATTGTGCTTAATACTCCAGGTGGGAAGGCCTGGCAACTGATGCAGGCAATGTTCTGACATGCTGCAGTGTGCTGCTGCAGAGGAGGCAGGCTACTGTCCACCAGCCCACAAATCCTCCCAAACCAAAGGAGGCCACAAACCACCAAATCATTTTCACTTTTCCAACTCCCCCAGTGAGCCAGCTATCTGTTGTGATCTTTCCCTGCTAACCTTCATATTTGTTTATCCTTTGGGAATTTAGTAGATAAGGACATTAAGACGACTTCTAAATTATACCCTTAACAAGAGGGTATCTTTTGTTTTGTTTCTTTGCTTGGTGTATGCAGAAATAAAACTCATCAATCTGGCAAGTATTTTTCTTACTCGGAGTTTTAGTATCAAATATAAAAAAAAAACCACTTAATTTTCCAGGAATTTCAATCTGAAAATAAACACCTCATCAAGTCAGGTATCTATTAGTTAATAAATTAAAGAATATAACCTTCCTCCGCAACTGCTTCATAACAGAATTAATTAGTTGTAATTAGAAATAAATTTCACTCCCTAAAGTAATCTTAACAACAAATATATTGAAGCATCTTTCATTAGAGAGTCTTGAAACACTTTACAAGATAGTATTAATGAAATTTATACAGAAAAGAATCGTGATCTGGTTTCCTTACAGGCTATGGCAGCACTGGGAGCAGATGCTCAGCGTCCCACCACCAGTCCCCAGCCCCAACCATTAGATCTGTGTGACTGCCTAACCCACACAACTCAGGGCAACTTTGTATAATCAAGCCAGAGTGGATTCCCATTTCTGTTTATGCATTAAAACTGGGATTCAAATAAATGCTGTACATTATCAGTACTTGGGAAAAGGGCTACTCCTCACTGCATTTTAAGAACTTTTTCAAACAGTGACCTTTTTGTGAGATGGGTGGGAAGAACACCCATCACACACAGTGATGGGAGCCTCACAACCATCAGAGCAGCTTTATAGGTTTTTCCAAAAGGCAGGTATACTGTAACACTCAGATGTGCCAAGCAGCTTTAAATGTGCAAGAGAGTATGGATCTCCTAAACTGTGCAGCTATTAGCTGCAGTTCAGGAAACCCTAATGGGAATTGCCTTCACCCCAACATACATGGTAAAAAATACAACTTCATCTTAGCTACTGTCTAGCCCCTACTTCAGCAGCAATGCCACTCTCATTTTTGCTTGTCAGATTAACATAATTTCACTTTATATAGTAAACGTTATATATTATACCCTCTATATCCTTACTCCATTTAAAAAAGCTTATTAATTATTATAATTTTATTGTTTTTTCTTACTCACAAAGCAAGTGGAAATTGAGTAGGAAACACGAGTCAGATGTAGCGAGACCAAAGGATTACGCAGCAGCAGGGGAGCAACCCCAGACACTACCATCCGAATTTAGAAAGGTACAGAACTTTTTAAATTAAGATATAACCTTAATCCCATAATAGCACACTTCCAGAAGTGTTGCTTGAAGATCTATAGCCTGTCAAGCCATAAAATAAAACTACTCGGAGCTTATAATCACCACAAAAATCATGTTGTGGTTTGGCAGGCTTTTCCCCTACATTGACAAATATAAAACAGATGATGGTGGCCTACAGAACTTAAGGGAAACATAATGCTTGACAGCAGAACAACACTGCATGAGAAATTATTGTATATCTTCCAATAAAATAAACTAAAACTCTCACAATATCCATTCTAGCAATTATGACCACCATAATAAATCCAGAGTTTCAGGGTTTTAGTTTTAAAAGACTCATTCCACTTTGTGAATTACGGATATTCTTTCTAAAGTGGCTCATGATCCAATTGCTTAGAGATTCATATACAGTCAGATTATTGTAAGATTATTACTGGGAATGTCTATTTAGATGAATACTTTCTATAAATTCAGAAAATTACTAAAATCAGATTTTGTATTTATCTCTAGTAATCTGGTATTAATATTTTTTTTCATTAACAGCAGAAATAATAACTTTGTATTTATAGTGCCAGACAAAATTCAGTTTCATTGTGAATCTTTATGTATTGATTTCTACTATCTGTCCCACCCAACATGACTTTGCAAGAGCATGCTGATTTTGGTTATCATTTCCAAAAGATCCAGGTTTACTGTTAAAAAACAACCCGTTTTGATCCTAGTATTTACATCAGTACCATCAAGTGGCATTGAAACACATCTGTCTGTGAGAAACTGATTAAATCCAGCTTAAATAAAGATAAGCAGTGATCCACCCTGGCAATGACCACAAGTCATTGTTATGTTTCACCCCTAATACATAGAGAAACAAAAGATGTGTCAAGAAAACAGACACTTTGAAATAAATATTCCTTTTTTAATTTTAATTTAAGAAATATTATAATGAAGTGAAACAGACTGAGCACAGGAAGCCAGGCTTGCCCATGAAGAAAGAACAGGGGATTATCCAGAAGGAACCAGACTACACCAAGGCTACTACAACATGCTACCCCAACCTCTACAGTAGTAGCAGCTCAGGGGAGCTCTCCTACATGCCTAAATGGGGTCCAGCTACAAACTGCCAAATGCTGCTCTTCTCCATCCCTCCCTATAAAACACAATGGCAGGTGAGAAGGGCATATAAATTGTGTTTTAGAAGTTGAAAACTCTGATCCAACTTTCATTGACCACATTAGCATTACAAAGGAATTGGAATACTAATGAGATTATGACTCCAGAGAAAGTAAGAATCAAACTGAAACAAATATCAACATGAAAATTCCTCTGTGACAGTTTAAAAAGCTCAGTTCGTGACGATATATGATACAATAATCTACCTTAAATTCAGGGACGCATATGCAAAAGCACAGACAATTGCAATACCTCAATAAATTGAAGGAATTTTTACACAGGGCATTTAACTATGTGTGCTTTCTCCTGAGCTAAGGATATCACGATCACACTAGGAAATGTCATACTAGACCTGCCTAGCAGGTTTCTAACGGTGAGTAACCTGTGTCTGACAGGTAGAAGCACATATTTACAAAAAGAAAAACAAAACAAAACAAAAAAGACAGTCTACAACAGTTAGAGAAAAACATGCTACTGTCTTAGCCCTTAACATATTATCCCTTCAGGCATGTGGATCATGCATCATACTTTTAATTTTAAATAACACACTTG
This sequence comes from Ibycter americanus, assembly GCA_035590275.1. NCBI lineage: Eukaryota > Metazoa > Chordata > Aves > Falconiformes > Falconidae > Ibycter > Ibycter americanus. The sequence goes on along the minus strand of JAVJGI010000065.1, from coordinate 35,699,621 downwards.
TCAGTGTTCTCATTATACATTTAGAAATGAAATCTTTTTATACAGAAATTCTACTGAAACCTTAACATCACCAAGTCCTGGCAGCAAGTTCTATAGATGAATTATGGACTGTGAACAAAAAGATTTTAATAGGCCATTTTTAAATCAGTTCCCTATCCCTTGAATCAAATGCTCCTAAACATTTTGCTCAGCAAGCTCCAAACCATTACTGTTTCAACTATTCTTCCCTGATAATACATAATTAGAATTGAACATAGACTCAAGAGAAAAGGTGAAATATTTACACAGAGGCATTTATTAATTTTCAGTGTATTTTCTAGCTTATCATATATATGCCCATTTATGTCCTTGCTCCGAACAAGCCTTTTGAACACAGTGTCCAGAAGAACACCACATGCTTTAACACTGCTTAAATACTACCAGCAGATGCTTATGGTTCAAACTACTCCTACTGTTGCCCACAGGCATTACTTTACACTTGTCAACTAATTTTTCTTGGTATGGTAGTGCTCATTCATCTAGGTTTGCTGAGTTCTAGAGGGTCCTGGTTGCATTTCCTAGGTTTGACAGACCTAAACCAACGTATATTATCTGCACATTTTGTCATTCTCCCTTTCACAGAGACTTCAAATTGTACCACATGAATCTAACCTGAATACCTGAGGGCTCCCTACTATTAACCTTTTGCCATGCGGAAAACTGACACTTCATTCCTTCTCTTTGTTTACTGTGTCCAGCCAGTTCCTAACCCAGAAGAGTAGTTCTCTTCACCTCAGGAATATCTGGTTTCCTAAACAGCCTCTTGTGAGGAACCCTAGCAAAGTCTTTCTGAGAATCCAAATAAATCCTGTCAATGTACTCTTCTTCACCCTGTCAGACAGTACTGATTAGCTGTTCTGGTAAAGCTCTTCTAGAAAAAAAAAAATATTTTCTGAGTTGGTGCAACTTTTAAGCACCTGAGACAGTAGTAGTTAACCCTCATTTACCACATCTACTTGACATTTAGAAGACTTAAAAGCAGCACTGTGCAATATTTCAAGTATCTACCATACCATCTCCCAGGAAACACATAAGACAGACTTTCCAGCAGTGGTTCTGAATTTTTATCTTTGGTGAGCTCAGGTCAACCCCATAATGCTATCCTTCATTTATTTGTTTTCTGATTCAATTATGCTTACTGCTAGTTTCCAACAGGATGTGCTTATATTAGGCTAGACATACTACAAAGCATTAAGGCTTAACAGAGTGTGCAGACAGATGTTATCTTCATTCGTACACACTGCATTAAATCTAGAAAAGTTTATTACAAAGCTATCATTCTCTAGGGAGAATTCAGCCAACAGTTCTTTCACTTTCCCTTTGGAAATCAGTGAGATGAATATGAAAATCAAGACTTATTATGTTAAAAACTACCATTCAGTAATGGGTGTAGAATTAAATTTGATTAGAGTCTTGTTGACGTACAATGCAAAAGCATGTAAATGACAAAAATTAAAATCTATTTATTTTACAGTTTGTAAATAGAAGCGTATGCAATACTAGACACAAATAGCATGCAAGTTTACAAGCATAGCCAATGTTCAGACAAAGACATATTTACTTCAAGTAATGTCTGTTATTCTAACAATCCATGCATGAATGCCTCCATACCAGAGTAAAAAGAGAAGAAAAATAACATTATATAAATTATTTGTTTATAAAACACATATACAAGATCAGTCACATTTTTGGCTATCCTATTAAAATACCATTTTACAGAAACTGATGCTGTCTTATCTGAGCTATTTTTCACTAAAAAGATAATTTGCCCTCTTTATGCCACAAATAGATACACCATAGATTAACACATTCTAAGTAAACATATTTTTATATATCTTACATATCTCAAATCAGGAGCCACTACTTATTAATGACAATAATTAAATACCATTAAAAGATATCTCCAGATATCTTCATGGCACTATAATTCAAATCGAACTTCTTTTGAATGCTAATCCACATAAAAAGATACAAGCCTGTGTGCTTGTAGCTAGACTACCAAATCCTGACATGAGCACTTCAACTTCTATTCCAGAGGTGTATTACTGGTGTGAGGTTTGAAGGAAAGGAAAGGACAGGCAACCACACTGAACTTCACAGAAGCAAACTCGATCCCTAAATTATGAATGAACTCTCTTATCATCCATCCATCTAAATTAGACGCAGTATAATCTTAGTGGTATGAATAGTCCTCCTTAACTCCATCAAATTGAACGAGGTGATGGATGTTCTTAAAGTAACATTTGGATGACAACTTTAATAGGCGAGTTTTTTAAGATTGAGGTCTCCATAGGCGATTTCTCTTTAGGTGGCTAAAACAGGGTTTTAAAAGTTTATCTGTGGTTTGAACATTGTTCATACATGTTTTTCCTTCACAGTTCTGTATAGTGTTCATTATTAATGTACTTAAATCTGTAGATACGTATTTAGAAAAGGCATACCTTTTCAAAATACAAAACCATTATAACACACCTGTTGAGAGAGAAGCTTCAGAAAACTAGCTGTTGTACAAAAGTAGAAATACTGCAATTTTCCTAGTCAATAAAATGCAGACCTTTATTCAAAAAAAACCCCAGAGCAATATCTATCTTGCAGGTGCCAACAGAGCAGGTTGTTTGTTTTGGGGGTTTTTTTATAATCAATTTAAGAAAAAAAAAAAAAAAAAAATTATATGAAAACCCATTTGCAACTAGGTTGCAGAAATTTCAGTATAATATAGCATATTGTTAGTTCATTTGCCTGCTATTATCACATCAAGATTAGATGTATTTGTGCTAACGTTGTCCTTACAGCCCCCTAGGAGGTTAAATATTCTCTCATTTCTGTAATAAATCAGCTGTTCTCTGCTTGCATGTAAAATGTTACATACCTGTAAAACAGCACCTGATGGTGAGACAAAGGAGGCAATGCAATTGCCATATGAGTCCAAAATTTTCTGTGGTTCAAAATCCTATTTCATTATATAGCTTTATGCATCTCACTGCAAAAATAATACAAGATTTTCCTGTGTTATTCTCTCTGTGATACATCATTGCCAATAATTTTTAAGATTATTTTAGGAACTGATTCACTCAAATTTCTAGAGCAAATCGGTATGGAAAAACATTTAACCTTAATTGTTTGGGGGCTTATTCTTCACTAGCCAGTGTGCATAATGACACAAACATTGTCTTTTCTCACTACAAATACTGCAGCTCCCGCTTGTCCTTGTATCACTTGCCTCGTATTTCTAAAGTGAAACTGAAATAGTATCAAAAAATTTATTGAATGTTATCAACAAGCAGCATGCCTCACAATGTCCCATGGCCTTCTACAGATTTCAGAGCAAGTCCTCAGCATCTGCAACTATGCTCAAAACTAATCACGACAAACATATTAACTAAGGCTGACTCAGGAATGGATTCAGCTGACTGAAATTTCATTAATTTGAGTCACCTGCTCCCATAAACCTAAATCTATAATAAATCATGGGCACTCATCAGTCTACCTGCAGAATTCATCTAGGTATTGACACTTTGTAAAAGCAGCAGAGGATCCCCAGAGAAAGACACAAGCATATGGAGATTTTATGTCGTCTTTCCTGCATCTGTCCACAGGCACAAGGATAGAAAAGACATCAGCCAAAGTCAAACATGAAACAATGAGAACATTTCCCAAAAGAGGCTGAAGAAATAGAAAACCAAACCAAATGTATATGTATTTCTATACAAATGCTGAGAAGGTTAAAAAAAAGAGATGGGTAAAACTCGATCATGGCATATGCATAGCAGTATAACAGAAAGGGATATAAGTCATGGCAAGTTAGTAGAAAAACATGTATGACAGGGCACAAATGTGTTTAAGGAACAAGCTACAACAATACAGTAAGCTATAAAACACCTTCTTTACCATTTCATCAAGGGTAGGAAGACTGTCAAAAGTCTGTGGGATCATCAAGGTGGACTATCCACAGAAGACAGCGATTGTATAAAACCTGCATGAACCTTTTCACACATTTAGTGCAGGAAATCTTTGGGAGGTTTCCATAAATGAAAGGATGATGTAGCTGAAAATTGACCAAAAATAAAATGACAATTCATTGCAGAATAAATTGAAAAAGTAAACTGTAAGAACTCATCTGGACCAGCCAGAATTCACCCACAAATTCAAAAGAAATTCAAGGATAAAATAAGTAAGCTAGTCACTGTGGCATGCCATCTAATGCTTTGAACTGCATCAGTGTCACAAGAACAGAAAAGAGCACAAGTAACACAGGTTCTTACTAGAAGTCTTGAACACAAGGACCAGTATGCACAATGTCCGTCTAATGTGAAACAGTAGGTAGGAGCAATAATAAGGAACCAAAGTAACAGGCAAATGGACAATTACTGTGTCTTGACAAAGGGTGAAGGATACTTTTGTAAAGAAAATTCGCACCTCACAAAGCTATTTAAACTTTATGTAGGACTCCAATAACAGCTGGGAGAGCTTTACAATTTGCAAGTAGTTCTTAAGAAAAAAAATAATCTAGAAACTTATTAAAATTATATCCATTGTGGAGAGATTGACTTGTAAAATGTAAAATCAAAATTGTCACATACACAGAATAAATTCAGCTTTCTAGTCCATCTCTCTCAGCTGGGATTTTCAAAGGTTAACAGAATTGGGGACCAATGGGTACTTTTTTAAATACTGGAATTTAACATTTTTTGACATGGTTCTGTGTCGAAGTTACCTCCAGCCATTCCATTAACAACTTCTCCAACTCACTTCTGTTATTTTAAGGTAAAATTAATTCCTGGAGTGGTGTTATTTTGCTGCTTGAACACCATAATTATACAAATCCCAAGTTGCTATTCAAGTTTAAAATAGACACATTGTTTTTCTTTCACTGTCACTGTTTCCCTCCCTTCAAAATTCTCTCAGTCCTTATTCATCACACTCCAATAGGTATTTGATAGCTGACAACATGGCAGACACCTAACGCAAATATACTTCTCAAGTTTATGATGAGAAAGACAGCGAGTTTCCAGACAGTGGAGATCTATGAACTCACCCTTTTCCTAAGTAAAGGGAAGGCTGTATGTAGGTGAATGCCCCCAAGGAAGGCTGTAGTAAGATCTCACTGAAGAAGGAAGGAGATGGGCAGGGGACACGCTGTTAAAAAGCCACCCTAGGAAGCTCTGCTTCTATTTGTTACTGCCCCTTTCCCCCAAAAGCCAAGCTGCCTGTGCCTGATTTCCTTTTCCCCTTCAAGCTTCCCTGTCGACCCCATGCATGGAGCCCAAGGTCCATGACCTCAAAGCAAGCTTCTGGTTTTGTACAGCACATCCCTATTGATAAGCTTTTAAAGTAGAAGCAAAAGCAATAGTTAAGAGTGTGGGGAGAGGGAGGGGGAGTAAGAGTGGAAAGCAGGATAATGAAGAGGAAAATCCAAGTGTTTTTGGAGGCACAAAGGGATTAAAAGAAAAAAAACACCAAACATGACTAGCTCTGCAGTTTAATATAGCAGTGTTAAATACTGCACTGAAACACAGGTACGGTGGCTGTTTTCTGCTTCTGTCTTATAGCATTTTCTTCTTTGGAAAGGCACTGCGTTAATAAAGATCAGGCACAAAAGCCTCAGAGATTCACTAAAGTGCTGCAGTTTTATAAATCTAAACAGAAGTTGTGCATAGCGTGTCACACAAACTTCAAAGGAAAAGAAATTACAAACGCATCTTGAAATCTGTTCTAAAATATAAGAGTGAAGAAAGTGATACACTAATTTTTCCAAAATCAACCCTTCACAGCCACCATCTTCACTTTAATCACTATTTCCTTGAACAGAGCCTCAGGGAGAAACAAAACAAACTGGTGTAGGCTAGTTTTAAAGCTACACCATAAATATCTAAAAGTTGTGCAGCATGCTCAGATTTTGAGAAATTCTACAAGTCCGTGGGTACCAGCAACCCGAGTCCTCTCTCTCAGTATCTGCACTTCCTGCAGCAATCTGCATCTCTTCCTACTAGTATTTAGTGTAGACCATTTTCCCTGGCAAGCTAGCTTAACTGTGCTGCCCACTGTCTCAGGAGTTGATGAGATGGAGACCTTCCACCCTTTCCCTTGTTATGCCTGCCCACTCTTCAGCCTTAAACGCAGTGCCGGGAGAAATAATATTCCCCTGTTGTGAGGCTGTTCAGGACACTGAAGGAACTGCAGGGCATTCACTTCCTGCCCAGGCATGTCAGGCAGCTCATAATTAAACCTTCTGCTGCAAAGCTTTTAAATATTTTTCTATTAACTTCTACATGATATTTTTTCAGCAGCTCTACCTATATAGTACCAATGTGACTTCTAGAAGAAACATTAATTTAATATGCTATGCTAGTATTTCTCTTAAAACAGTAAAAAAAAGGAAAAGCTTTACTATACAGAAGATATTTGGATTTAGCAATTAAATCTTAATTTATATTTCCTTGAGCAACATGAGAATTCTGCCAACATTTTCAGAAGAGTTTTAATATATCTGCATTAATTCATAGCCCATAACCCACCAGTACTTTCATCTACTAAGTGCTCTAATGCAGGTATAGTTGCCAGATCAGCTGGTGCATAGGAAGAAAAACTTCCTTGGTTTGACTAGATTCTCTGGTCAGCTTCAATGCAATAAAACAGAAGTAGCTCCAAACTTCAACATCAGAAAAGCTGCAATACTTTACACTTCATGTTAATCAGAAGCATATGGTCTTTCAAATAACATACAGCCTTCAGTGACTCAACATTACTGTTCAGAGAAGCAAGGGTAGTACGCTAAGCAATTCTTATGCCAAAACAAGAGTAATTCAAAATACAGAGATGGCTCTCTAATCCATCTATTTTTCATGCTTTAAAAATTATTTGGAATTTAAAAATATAAAAAGGAATGATGCAGTATTCACTTTAAAGCAGAAAGGCAATGTGATAGTTCCTACCAGCCCACTACACAAAGAGGTCTCTGAGCAAGCCAAACTATTAAGTAAAAAAATCTGAGGGAGAATTTTGCTTAGAAAGATGTTCTCATAAATTTTATATTGCATCATTATACTAACATCATTTCAAGGAGGTGCATAATTTAAAGATTAGCTCAAAGTATGTGTGTCCTGTCAATGGTGCCATAGGAATTCATCCTGCTTGCAGTGATCCTTGAACAAATCTGCTGTATGGAAGCTCTGCACACAGGTGCAATCTGCATTTCACTGTAATAACTAGGACTGCCCAAACTGTGCAGAATTTCTAGAGCAGTCTCTTAAAACTGATCCCTTTTTACCAATCTAACAATGCTGCTTCTGTGTACTTCCCATACATTTATGGGCGATTGCCCTTTCCTGGCCTGAGTCACAAACTTATTCTTCGAAAACATGTCATATCTGTACGCAAGCCAAAAATGGGTGCTACCTGAGCAGTCAGGAAGCTTGAGTTCTCCCACAATTCATCCATCTAACATTAATAAAACAACATCCCTCATTTTTTAATATTCAGAATTAAACATCAAGAATGAATAATTACATTATTGATCAACAATACTGAAAAAATAATGTAAATTAAGATTTTATTAATATGGCATTAGGATCTGCACCCTAACATTGCAAGAACAGCAAATAGTCTAGAGCAAATGATTTCTTGTGAAAGATTTGCCCAAATCTAGAATTAGCCAGGGCTAATGCCTCCTTTCAATGTGTTATAAGCTGTAAAGAAGGAAAAACAAACCTTAAGACCTGTGATCTCCCTAATGTTAATCACTGGTGTTTCCATAAACTCATGGGTAACTTTTCTCTACAGGGGCTAAGGACATCACTATCTAGGTCTGAAAACACAGAAGACTGGGAATATAATAGGGGGGAAAATATCTTTAAGATAAGCAAACCTCCTGCAAAATTAAAGACTTCCTCTTGCCCAGAGAACACAGTGTAACCAACAGCATTTCATGCAAGAGAACCAATCCTCATTAGCCAGCAGGCTACTGTGCTGAAACAGTGGAAACCCTCAAAAGATTTGCAATGAGTGGCGCTTTAAAATGGTTCCCTTAGGTAACCACTGTGAGATCCATCACTTACCAGTGAGTACTGTTAATGATCCCTTCTCCAGAGGGAATTTGTATTTAGATCTGACAAAACACTGGTGAGGCTTTGATATCATGTTTGTTCTAGGGAAGGACGAAGACAAACCATTTAGGTATTTTCCCTGTGCCTGGGACACTGTTCTAAAGATTTCTTAGAAAATGAGCTCTTGTGTCCTGAGCTTTGCCTGAGATACGCAACTAGAGAGAGACAGACTGTTGGGTGGCTTTGGTGGTGTTGATTTTTTTAAGATCTGTTCTTTTCAAATTAGGCAGAGCTGGGATTTGAAGTTTATCACCACTCTCCCAAATCAGTGTCTGAACTACCCAGTTAGCTGCCCTCTCTTTTTTTTTTTTTTTTAATCATTTGTTTGATTCAATTCATCCAGTTGATGAAATATTTCAATTTCAGCATCACAAAAGCTAAACACATTTCTCTGTGATTTTGGTTTGGTTTGCTTGTTTGTTCTTAACTACCTCAGCTTCCAAAAGCAACTGCAGATACAAAGCTACTTTCCAAGCTCCCTAATGACAGTAATAATACTTCTAGCTGCAAACTATAGCAGCAGTGAGATGCAGGAATAAATCCTCAGCGGCAATAGGGCAGCTGAAGTGAGGAGAAAGATGCTAAGGAGCAGTATGAGGCAGCTTGCAGCATCAGAGGGAAGTTCCAGGGTGCTCCAGGCAGGCAAGTACGAGACAAAGAGGACTGAGCTTTCAGCGTGCTTTACTGCACAAGCTAGACCCTGCTGCTGACACAAGACAACCAAAAGTGTATGTATTGTCTGCAAGGCCTTCAGGAAAATTAGCAGACTAGATAATGAAAGAGAAACCCTTATCAAGGAGGAGAACTTGCTGATCTTTTCCACCCCAGGCTGCAGCTCCACAGTTAAACTGACCTAATTACAGACTGTTGCAAGAGGATGGAAAAGACAGTCTGCATTTTCTCTCCCTCCCTTGTGCTGGCGCTAGACCTGGTACTGAGCAAAATCCGGGGTTTCGCAGCGGGCACATATTCAACTGAAAACTAATTTTTCTGCTGTTTTAAACTCTTACCAAGTTACTTCTAAGGCTGGATCAGTTCATTGCTCTGGCTCAGCCTGAGCACCTCAAAGGCACACTTAGATTAAACAAGGCACGAAGCTACACCTGGAGAAGGCCCCAGCTCCACCGAGAAAGACAGGAAATACTCATGGTCCTGGGCAACTTTCCTGCCTTTATAGCAACTCCCTGTGGTTCTTAAGAAGTCCTATCTACTGCTACTTTACAAACATTTCCATCTTGCTCAGACTACTGAGGTTTTTTATTCACAGCAGTAGGCTACAAGACAGAAAGCTTCTGTGCGCCTACCAGACTGCAAACAAGCAGTTGCAACGTATGCAATGTGTAGTGGAGACAGATTTTAGACTTCCAATAACATAACACAGTTTAGCAAGGCGTCAGGGAAGAACATTTGGCTATGAGTTTTCCATAAATAGCCAATTTGCAAAAAAGCTGTTCCAGTTCTAGAAATCTGTCACTTTTCTATTTTCAGTTCCTTATCTCATTATTTTATATAAATGTTCGGAACAGACTTCGTACTTCTGATACTTAAAGTGGATGTGTTTGTGGTTTTGGCTAGAAGACCATGCTTCACAGATACAAAAGGACAGAAATTAATTAGTGTGATAAACTAAAAGAGGGGTCAAATGGCAGCAGCTCCAGTCCTGCAGATCAAGTAGTATTAAAAATTGAAGTAAGAATCTCTTTATAAGCAGAACTGACATTTATATTTGTCTGTAAATAAGCAATTTATTTCTTTTCAGAACCTGCTTAGACAAACCATCTTTGAAGCTCCTCTTTGATGTTTCTCAATGACACTAAATAGATGCAAGAATTGCCTTCTGGCAATTCTCTAGGCCCTTGTCCTTGTTTAGCTGTTTAAAATTGTCTCCTTCTGGCTTACCTGTAGCTCCATACCAGACAAACTTTTCTAGGGTTTTTTTGCTAGTTTTTATTTCCCCTTCTTCTCCCTCAGTCTATCTCATTCTAAACTGAAAATGCACAGAGGTACCCAGACAATAATTTAGGGGTCCTGCTGAAACAACCTGGAGTCAGACAGATACAAGTCAGCTGTAGGACCTTTTAGGAAGTGCATCATAGTTCACTTCATCTGAAAGGAAGGGAGAGGAGTATGATGAAAAGGAAGCAGAGACATTATATCAAGGGCTCTTGGAACCGAGTCTGCAGAAGCAAACACAAGTCAAAGAGAAATCCAAACCCAAAATCACTACTGCCAAAAATTAGCTCTTTTTATTTATTATATAATTAGAAACATTCTTTATGGAAGCTACCACTTAGCATATGGGTCTGTCTGTAAAATTCTTCCACTGCTGTGCCTCAGAAATATTAATGAAATCTGAGAGGAACAGGACTACTGAAACAGACAAAGCAAGACCCATGTAAGTCAGGAGTGAGACTACAGCAACTGACAAATACCATCTTTGATAGATCTATTCTTAAAACCCTTGTATGTGCCTTTACTGTTGCATTAACAGTTTTTAGAAAACTCTTGGTTGAACTTAATCATGAAATTTAGCACGTTCACTGCCAGTCCATACATATGCTAAAAATGCTATGGATGTCCAGATGAATACTGAGAGCTCATCCTTGCAGAGAAAGGTTTAGGAACTCAAGACCAATTTTACACAGTTTATCTATTCATTTCCTAAGCCATGAGTCTATGAAAAATATTACCTTACTGGTATTTCCCAAGAACACTGAAATAACTGAAAATATTTCAGCATTTTCTTGCAACGTTGTTGCCATGAATGTGCCATACCGTTCAGGTTCACTTAAACCTAATTTAGGCTCCTCAGTACTCTCACAACATATCAGATAGCAGGAAAAAGTATTTTATGCTGTAGGCATATAACACTTTATAAACAAAACCTTTATGAAAGATAATTTTTCACGTTATGAAATCCAGTAGAATTTGGTGTAGGGTGGTCAGTAATAAAAGTAATTGTAGAACATGTCTTAGTCTCATCAAAACCAGCTTCTTGGGCTTCATGGAGAACAAACGAGAAAGTCACGAAAGATCATTTAACGAAGTGATTTTTGAGTTGACAAAATACAGTCCCTAATGTAGCTCCTTTACTGAAAAGTGGAATCAGATTACTCTTGTAAGAACAGAAGAGAAAGTAATATTTTCCCACATTTCTTAATCACCAAGAATTATTCTTCCCCTTTTTGTTTCAGATTAAAATAAAGGTCAAGTTAGTGACGCAAAGAAAACTAATGCTGTAAATATTGACCTCCATAGGTCTGAAATGATGGCGGGTACCACTGAATCCTTGAAACATGGTTGAGAGAAGTAAGTGGAAAAGTTTTGTAAACTACTGTAGAATTTTCTAGTGCTGTGTGCACCTGGTGAAGTCTTAAATATCTGCCAGACAGTATAGACAGAAGTGATTTACAGCAAACAAATTCTGTTCAAAACTAGCTAGCACTGAAGAGCTGGCTGATCTTCATTTAACATGATTACATAACCACAAATTAAAATAAGAACTGTCTGCCTTTTCAATGTGAAACTCAATTTGTCACAGAATGCCTCTTTCTTTCATGCTTGATGACAAATGACAAATATTTCTCTCTGTTTTTTAATGTAATGCAACCATAGTTAACAGATATTTACTGCAACATTTCATTACCCAGGTTAACGTGCGGTGTGGAATATCCTAGTATGTTTACAGAAAATACAACTATTTAAATGTCACTGAGTTGAAAGAGATAATTGGAATAGGATGAGTGAAAAATTCATTTGTTCCTTCTCCCTGAGGACAAAGCCATTTTTTCTTCAATGCAAAATGAAGAGTAAAGTGGGGAAACAGCTTTCTGAGAAACAGCTTTGCACATAAACAGGTGTAGAGACCTAATTTACAAAAATAATGCAAAACAGTTAATTCCATTGACCTCTGCCAAAAAGCAGCTTAGGTAGAATCCTTACAAAGCTTCAGCTTCACAGAAACCCTGAGCTTCTAAAAAGGCTGGATGAGAAACCCTAGGCTGCTTGTGAAACAACATATTCCCCAGTGGACCTCTTAGCAGACTAAATGCACCCCTGGGGAGACTATAATTGATTATGCTGCTGCCAGTGGCTGAATAAACAAAGGCGCAGACATGGTCACAGTTCCATTTACCATGCTTTAAAATTCTATGTTGTCATATTTGCTCAATTAGTAAGTAAATGGGTTCACTGTGTAATATTTCCCATTTAAAGATGAAAGAAAAGGAGTGGTATCTGTTTGTATTGGAAGCCCGGGACACACTCATTCTGCTGCCTGAAGTCCACACCCACATAATTCTTACGCCACCACAAGAGAAAGACAAGAAAAATAAACCTCATAAACATGTCTGAAAAGCGTTTTGAATTTATGATGCAGGCAAGCCTTCTTGTTCATACAGAAAGAAGCATGACTTTTTCATTTAAATTATCACTAATTTTAAGTAGTACAAAACAGCATAGCGTTAAGATGCATTTATTGATAACACATCAATTAACTGCCAAACAGAAAAAATTGTCAAACAGAAAAAAATCCCCACGCCTATAATATACTAACAATAAATGTAATTGACTTCAGTGGGAATCTTGGATAAAAACAAATACAGGATCAGACCCAAATATAGCTCAAGTTGCAAGTCTAGGGAGACAATCCTACTACTATTTAGCAGAGAAAACTGGTCTCACTCTGACATAACTTTCATGAAAGTTAATGAAAGACTTGCTAGTGTTTTATCATGGCAATTGGATGGTGCCTTAGCTTTGTTTCATCGCCAGAGACCATTAGTCCTCTCTGTGTGATTTCTAATAGGCAGGAAAGGGCTGTGGGGAAAGGAAGAGATACAAATTCTGTTTAGCCAAAGAAAATAACTATCTGAAAAGCTGATTCCTGTAACATATATTTCTGAAATTCTATGATCCCCACTAATAATTCACCCAGAAGAATTTTAAAATATCTGAAATACAGGTCAGAACAAGGGTTAGTGACATCAAAACTACCTAAGTACTGTGGATGTCAGTCACTAAGATTTTTATGTATAAGACACTGTAACATTTGTTACTTAATTACATTTACAGAAAACCACAGATGAACGGAAGCATCTTTTAAAAAGTTCTGCCCCACAGTTCTAATTAGCTTAACATACTTAAATTCAGGAGAAAAAAGATTTTCAAGAAGAGCCAAAAATAGCGCTGGTCGGAAATCTGGATGACATAGTACTCAAGAAGAATGATTATGTAAAAAATGGGATCAAAGGGAGGAAAGAACAGATACCTGAGTTACCTTCAAATAGGATAAGCAATTAATGTTGGCTCCAAGATATTTTTTATAAAGCATAGGAAGCCTAGCAGAATTATTTCACTTCAAATGACCTGAGCTGATACACTGCATCCAGTTGCAGATACTGCATTTTAAGGTCAGTAAAGAAAAAGGTAAAATAATCTACAGAAGAGAAAAGAAAATTAGAAGAAATACTGTTAAAGTTACCTATGACATGTTGAACTGGTTCAGTTTGGAAAAGATTGAGGGAATTGAGAGAACTATCCCCCATTTGATAAAAATTTGTAGCAAAAGGAGTAATAATCAGCATTACCAATAACAAATGGGGGAAAAAAAGCAAACCAAAAAAAAAAAAAAAAAAAAAAAAAATCCAGAAATTTGCAATAAAGATTTAGGCTGTGTAACAGAAAACACTTCTTCAAACTCCATTTGCAGTTTTCTCTTCATCCTTCTCTCACAGCAACAGTATTTACTGCCTCTATCCTACTGAGGGAAGAAAGCCTGATCTGTAGAAAGGCCACTGTGTAAAAGCACACTGTTAGGCACTGAAGCAAACACCATTTGTAGTAAAGAGCAACTTTCATTCAGTTTCACCCTTGCTTCTGAGTTGCCAGATGTTAGCAAAGAATACATAAGCTTCTTACAAGCCACAAATAAAAACCACAATTTATCTGAGGTTTTATGCAACTTTAATACTTTGTATATTAGGCTATCAAAAATATGAAGTGGTCTTAGGTTAAAGAAATGTAATGGATTACAAATTTGTCAGTGTAAGTAGGAAACTAGACATTTTTAAAAAGTCACAGATTTACACATCACAAAGCATAAATAGCTAGCTATGTAAACAATACACAGGAAGATGGGTGACTGTCAATAGGCTAGCAAAAGAGGTTAACCGTGAGGTTCCAGGACCAAATAATGACAAGATGTCCTAGAAGTTTCTCCCCCCTGGATCAAAGTGTAAAATCAGCGTGTTTTCCAGTAAAAAGAGACTCTAAACCGCTAAATATAGAAACTGCGCCAATAAACTACAAATAACATATTCAGCACAATGAGTAATAAAGATGCCTTAGAAATATGGGAAAAGCAGAAGTAGCCAGATATGATGTCATCAAGCTCATTTAAAATCTACCTAAAGCTAATTGTAACAGGCTAAGCTCATTCCACCTTTCAGGATAAATCAAGTCTATGTGCTAACTGCATGATAAAGAAACACGATAAAGGGATAATGTAGATTCTTTCTTCCTTGCATCTCCCTAAAATGGGGTATAAATTCAATTTTTCAAGGCACATCCTTCTCTATAGAGGTAGTAATATTCACTACTGTATTTCAAGGCAGCTTAGTTAGGAGGCTGCTCATACGGCATGGAATTTGGCAGCACTATGAGTGAACACAGTAGCGTTTTAAGCATGCAGAGTTGTTCAGAGATGACTATAACCTTTTATCGTGTGTAAATACATATGCCCAGAAGGTATTTAGCTTCTGGCAGCTGCAAAAGGATAATATTTAGGACAAATTCTGTGTATGGCACTTAGTTGTGGAGTTTGTTTTGACAGCCTATGAGTTACAAACAGCTCGGGGGGGAGGGGGGGGCAAAAAAAAAAAAAGCCAAACATAAAAAACTGGTTAACACATCACGGGGTTCTGAGACGCAACTTGCCTCCCATCTCCCCAATATACAGCACAGGCTCTAGACATACTGCACAGATTTTAAACCTGACCATTACATTAAAAAATAGAGTTAAGGCTTGCCATTTAACCAAACCTTTCTGCTGTTCCCACCTGCTTTTCACCCGCTGCCAGTCAGTGAAATTAATTCAGGAAGGAGATTGTGTAAAGGCAGCAGATTATATCAGTTTAGTTTTCCTCACTTGTGCTGTACGCTATTCTCTTAACAGCTGGTTTGAAATGCCACCTAGGGGTCTCAGTGAAATCGTGAAACTTGCCAGCATTTTGGAGCTGAAAAATGGCAGATTATGAATATAAAATATGATTAAAAATACCAAAACTGTGAAAGAAAATACAGATGGTTTTTAAAAATTAGGGATTTTAACGAGAATATTTGAATAAATGAGATGCAAAGAGACAGTATTTGTCTGAATTAAATGGATGGCTCAGTAGCATACAGACAGGACAGCCCACCTCATACATGTGAGCTTGACAGTTCTTAGGTCATGCCAGCAGTATTCCATGTTGCTCTTCCACAGTCCAGGTTTTAGAAATGCTCTGAGAAGAATAGTTTTTGTTGTCAGGAATGTATGTAAATTCTGCAATGCCCAATAACTGTTCTTTGCCTGGACAATTAAGCAAATAGGGCTAGTAATTTCTTTTTTTTCTACATCAAGACAAAACTCCAGCTCTCCACTTCCTTATACCATATGCTGCAGCTAGAACTGCTACAACTGTCTTGTCTTCTGTGTCTGAAAGAAGAGTGTTTTCATTCTTTACCTAGAATTCTCACTTCACAAGCTAACAGCCCCAGCTCCTGCTATAACCAAACTCTGCTTTATGTAATACAGTAGAAAATGCATTTCAGTAGAAAACTGGCTTTCCTAAGTCCTATAGGTCTCTCTCCTGTACCTAAACCAGAAGAAAAGGGTAGGCTTGGCTAGTCCCAGCTCAGCTGCTACTGAGACTGCCAAATACTATGGGAGAAAATGTCACTCAAATGTACATCTCCTATAGAACCATATTTTGTCTGTGCAGGATTCCTACCTAGGGCAAAAGTCAATATGGCAGCTAGGCTTGGCTAAAGCTATGCCTGAATAAAACATTTCAGAAAAAAAGCAGCAGCAGAAAACCTAAATACAAATCAGAAATGCTCTTGGATCAAAATCCTAGACCCGACCAGCACTCCAAACTTCGGAAAGTCTCAATACTGGCCAGTGCACAGTCCTCCTAAGAAATATGTCTACAAACTTTGTGACCCCCTCTCTGCTGAGAAGCCTGCTAGGATGTAAGCTGGGAAAAAGTAACTTATCCCCAGTTGACAGTGAAGCTATCCTCATCATGACTGATCTTGTTAGCACAACTGGATGAAATATGTGCCAGTATGCTAAAATGGACTTACAAATTAGGTCTCTACACGACATAGCAAGTACAAAGATTTTCTGCAAGACACAAAGTATCTACAGTTTTTCTCTTCACATTTGTTTTCAAATGTGTGGTCTTTTCCCAGCAGGTGAGAGACATAGATATGAGTCATTCCATAATCTGTCTTGCAGCACTGAGACAATACTAGCCAGTTTGTGAGCAGATCTGAACTAAAAAATGACAGTACAGATTTTACATGCCAAACTTCAGTGCCAATAAAAACAGGCAATATCAGTCAGATATGTTCCATGTGCATGAAACGTATGCAGAAACTAACCACAAGGCCAGAGGACATTAAAAGACACAATCTCCCAAGAACCTCTCCTCTATGTTTGGCATGTCCTAATACCTTCAACCACTGAAAGCCCAAAGAAAGCTTCTCTAAAGCCCCTAAAGGTGTTCTTTTTTTCCCTAATATGATTTAATAATACATCAAAACTGCCTCATTCTTGTGATAGGCATATTTATCCAGAGATTTGATAGTATCACTTAATGTGCCACAATCAGGCAAATGAGACCAGTTCCCAAATACCTTTGTTAAAAGTTGTGCCACTCTCATCTGACCACTAGGAAGTGGATTCAGAGGCAGTCACACAGCAGATGGTAACAGCATTAATAGTTGCCATCTTTGTCTAAATGTCCATTGGCACAGACTACACATCCAGTTACTAATTTTCAAGACACCCTACTCTCAAGGACCAGGTTTGCCTTCCTTTTCTATGCCACATAAAACCCAATTTAGGAAATGTACTAAATTTCCCTACTATATCACAGGTAACCATTATCCCCTTGGTATTTCCTATATAACTCACTGCTTTTGACTTGAAAAATAAACACAGGCATTAAAATTGGCTTTTCTTATAATTACACAGTACCCTTCTCTGTACCTTTATCAGACATTTATCACATATTTAGCTGCAAATTACTTAGGGAAGGTCTTATTCTGCTGCTGTTATTATTGCCAAGTAGTCCAATCAAATTTAATGGCATCATTTGTTTAACAAGATACTACCCAACATGAGAAAGAATGGATGGATCCATCTCCCAGTAAGGTATCTGCCTCATGTCAGCTAGGATCATGCTTCTGCTAACCACATACAGATTATGTGGTAATTTTGTCCCATCCTTGCCCTGTGTTAGCTTTTCAAGTGGTTCGTAATCAGCTCTGTTTTACTTATGAAAGCATGTTTTGCTAGGCTTTCCCCAAGAGCTTTAGTAAACAGCTACATGAAGCTTGTCTTCCACATCTCCCGTAATGCTTTCAAAAAGGAGGGAAGAAGGGGAGAATGATTAGAGGGGCAGAGCTGTGTTGGGGGTGTGAAGTTTTCTGCTACTTTTACCCCATCTCTTCAGCCAAATTTCCACAGAAAATCATAATGTTTTCCCATGCTTTTATATGTGCAAGTGCCAATTTGTCTTCTTGCTAGTTTTTAGCCAACTAGCCTATTTTTGGCCTAATTTAGTAGAGGGCAAAGCTCTTAAAAATATCAAGTTCTTACAAATTCTGTGAACACTGGGAACAGAGTATATGAGAGAGACTATGAATATTCCCACTGAAGTAAAGATGCAGTGGACTATTCAGCTCATTAGATGCAACGGAATTGGAAAGAATTAACTTGTCCCTCCCAGGCAGTAAAAGATTCCATCAACGCTGAACATCTGGTAATGCTGTTTTCCACACATACTTCAGTAGTAGTTGCTAAGTCTGCAAAAAGAATGGCTGTTAATTGCCTTGAAAGAAGGCCCATCACTCTAAAGAAAGGTAGGAACGTGTTTTGCTGGTACTGAAAATAGGAGCTTTCTCAGCCGCGTTCAAGTGTTATGCCTCAGTTTTCTGGACTGTACCAATCGCATTTATAAAGCACAGGAATTGTCAACAAATATATTAACCTTGCAAATCATTTGTTACTAAAATGCACTGTTAATGCTAAATGACAGTCATTTAGCATTGCAAATGCAAGCAAAAATTATATACTGTTTTTATTCAACAGATCTCACATGTAGATTTCGGACTGTAAAATAAAAAGTGAATGTGCACTCATTTACTTCTCAAGCTAAACAAACCTTGTAGATTTTTGAGTTTTCAATTTTTTGGTGTACACGAATCAGAAAACTGATGGTCCGTCTAAAGTATAGTCCATCAAAAATCAGTTACAGTATCTTTCCATAAAGCGGAGGAAGAAACAGAATTAAGTGAGAGAAAAGTTTGCTGTAGATATGTCTGGGTGAGGAGATGTGGTTCTATATGATTATGTGTCTGTTTGTCTCCTTTCCTGTCAGTTTTTAACCAGCTAGCCTGTTCTGGCCCAGTTTGACTTCTGTCTTTTTTAAGACACAGGTATTTTTTATTTTGGAAAGATAGAGGGCTGCACAACAATTTGTCATTATAAATGTCAATTCTACAGGAGAGTCAAATGAATATATAGCTTAAAAATTCTGAACTTTTACAATGCTTGCCATTAAAGCATTTCTAAATTAAATGAAACAAAACTGATAACAAAATTGAGCTGTAAAAATATTTTCATTATTTTTTTAAAACCCTGGAAATTTCAGCAACTGACTAGAAGTAGGCTAAAAGAGTGAAAAATTTTAAAATGTTTCAATATTTTCAAACTTAAAAACATTCTTATAATTATGAATGATTTTTTTTTTTTTGCATTGAGCAAAGGTAATAATGATTTTTTTAAAAAAATACATGCTAACTAAAAATTAAACATTAGCTTTTGCATCAGTACAAAAAGGTACTTTTCAAACCCAAATGATCATCTGGTTTTACCACAATAAAAAAAATTGACATTTAACTCCAAAATAGACAACCTTTCACCATGACGTGACAATGAATTAGAAATTACTAGATCCATTCTTCAAAAACAAAACAAACTCCAAAAGAAACAACAACAGAAGGACTCAAAAGCTCCTAATCACCAAAATAACAGAGAGAAAAAATAAACATCCAGGTATTTTGAGTCTATGCTCACCACACTAGCATTAAAGTGAAAGAAGAAAGTGTTAAGCAAGGTTATTACTTTTGAATTCTAGAAATGGATGCACAAATATGGCTATCACCACAAGCACACAATTTGTTCAGCTAAATCCTTATTTTTCTGAACATGAAACCTCAGTCAGAAATCACAGATTTAGTTCTAAAAATATTCAGAATCAAGAAATCATTAAGAAATCATGCTAATCCTTCCAGGTTTGAAACAAAAAGTCTTTTAAAATTTGTTTTCTGTTCTCTTTCATGCCTATGTTTATTTCCTTTTTCTCTCCTTCGTGGACAGTCAAGGTTGTATATTTGCTTTACAGACCTTCTCTCCATCTGTGCCAGCACACTGAACACAACCTAAATGCCTTGGCTTCCTATCATCTCCTGAATCACATACAGAACTTCTGTATTAACTGCCACTATACTGAGGGCATTACAAGGGAATGTCAGTTTCTAAAACTCATTTTAAAAAATGTTCACCATACCAAAGCTAGCTGAATTAATTCAGCATAGATTAATCTCTCTTCATTTTAGGGATCCAGGTCTGTGAAATAAAGTTTAAAACCTGGGACTCAAAATCCATTTGTAAAGCCAGCTTAGGGAAGGAGATTGCTGACTATATAGCAATTCTGGCTTTCACAACCACTGAAGTCATACAAATAAAATATGTGCAGTTTGCTAATTTTTTCACTTTTAAGTGTAATCTTATCATCAGGTGTATGAAAAATCATAGCCTTCAATTGTATGTGCATTTTGCTTTGCAAGTGAATGGACACAAATGTATAAAAGTTCCAGAAAGGAGTCAAATCAAGTAGGAAAACATACCTCTTCCCAAAGCACATTTAATTGCTGTTATCTACATACCAGAATTCATGATCTTTTGCTTTTTATATATTCCTGACCAGTTCCTTCAATATTACGTACATTTCTGTACCATAATGGTCATCATATAGAACACACAGTATGAAATACAGCTTTTAGATCAGCACGTATTAAAAAATAGCATCCTTTGATTATATGTGGCACTTCTACTCAACTGTGCCAGTGTTCTGCTTAAAAGAATAGAGTAAATAAGCTTTCTCTTATTTTTGACCTTTTATGAATTGTCTTATATTAATAGAATGTGTTTCTGATAGACATCAGGGTTTTGTAAACAAATATCAATGTTTTCCACTTTTGTCTCCCTGGCAGACTCCTCATTGCTTCAAAGGAAACCTTCTTATCCACAGCCTTCACTTGCATTTTTATTTCAAATTATAGAAAAGTTAAAAGCAATGACAGACACAGACAAAAATTAAAAAAAAATTTTTTTTTTTTAATCTGCAAGTGCTACCTTCAAGATTTCCATCTAAGTTCACTGAAGTTAATGGAAACAATCCAACAACATTGAATTGAATAGGATTCATACCAAGCAGTTATATCACTTCATTCTTGTGGCTGAACAGTTTTTGAAGACTTTTTCATACCTCCCAGTGAGCTAACCCCTTGATTCAAATCTCTTTTACTTACATTAAACACCATTTGGGAACATTTTTTGACATTTTTCAAACAATTAGCTTAAAAATGTCTAAAAAATGTCCAACAGCAATTATTTGCTTATTCTAATTGCCAACATACCCTCTGACACTGCATAGTGTCCCATACTGATACAGTCCTTTACACTGGGAAACAGTGGGATAAATACAGAAGCATGTGAGGAAAAGAAGGGATACCTAGTCCAGGCACAGGACTGAAAATTACTCCCGTGACTCCTTCCAAAGTCTCAGGAAAGTTACCTAAGTTCTTTCCTTTAATTTCTCCCTTTATAAAATGGAAATAGTAATACTTAACAACTTTGAAGGACATGATGAACTTTAAATCATGCTTGTAAACTACCTTGAAGGCAAAAACCACTATATGAAGGCTAAGTGTCACGCCCATCATCAGAAATTCATGGTGTATCCTTTCCTCCTCTGTATATATGAAGGCAGGAAATTATCTTACCACGGAGATTGATGACATCTGGAAATTGTAGGCAGCAACCCTCAGAATTACAGTGCATGAGTCACTTCAAAGTATTATAGTTCTTTACTCAGTGGGACTGTATTGACTCTAGCATATACTGTCAGAAATGTGTTACAGAGATGTTCTTAAGAGGGCAATTGTTACTGAAGACTTCCTGTTACCGGTGCACAAAGCAGCTAGGGCAAACTTCCCCAAGATGGAAGAGATATTGGTTGCATATCAGTATTCCCATCCCAAAATACGTATTTCAGATCATGTAAGAGAAAAGCTGTGCTGATGTACAACACTACCACCACCAGCAAAGCTGGATCCAGATCTAAATTCAGTCCCATTACATCATGCTGCATACATCTCTGCACTATGTTTTTTCCCCCACGCACATCATTACCTGTGCTTGCCCTTGTAAAAAAAAGAAAGTTAAGAAATGTAACCTGTTTAAGGTACCCCAACACATCAGATAAGGAACTGCACTGACAAAAGAGAGTTTAATCAAAACCAAATTTAGAATAAGAACTATTTCTGGCTCTTTCAAACGATTCACAGCCATATCCTCGGCAAGTTTAAATTGAGCTAGTTTCTTTGATACTAGTGGAGCTTTGCTGCTTAACAGGGGATGAAGGTAGGTTATTTAAATTCGAAGAAATAACTAAAGCACCACTTGAAGTATTTGAAGATGAGTCTCCATTGAAATGTCATTCTTTATATCTTCATCTTCTGATGGCCTGCATCCGTTAGTCTTTGCAAGAAGCAGCTTCACTCTGTCACTTCTATGACAGCCATAGTATAAGGACATGAGTTGTTTGGGTTTGATCTTGTGTAAATGAAATAATATTGAGTGACATTCTATGAGGCAGTGACAGCATAAACACTGGACAAAGTTTAGAAAACTAAATGGGAGTACTCAGGCTATCTTGACACCCATACTGTTTGCCTAAACTCTCAATCATTTTTTTTGGAATCAAACATGAGACAATCAAGGGTTCACTCAAAGACACAGGACCTTTAGTTAAAAATATTTATTATTCGCAACCTCAAAATGTGGTCTTATGTATCTCAAAAACAGAATACTAAAATGGAAACAATCACATCTGCAATTTTTTTCCTATCTCACCTGTATATGGCTGCAAAGTGCCTCATATCTTAGTTTTAGCCTTTAAGTTCAGCACTTTGACTTCGAGGGTTAAATTTAAACTGCTAGACCATATCTTCTTCTGAAGGCATTGAGGAAGTTCAACAGTATTTTATGCACTGAAAAACTGTTCCAGCACTTTTCATCTTCATGTTCCCAGATTTAGCAAGCTCAGCTCCTTCAATCTTTCCTCATAGGTATTATTGTCTAAGCCTCTTATCATTCCTATTTCTCCAGATTGTCTACATCCTAAGAGTGATACCCAAACCCAACACAATATACTTCCTTTCATAACTAAGTAGTATCCAAACTGCACTTACCCAAAATTGCTGTAAATTTTTCAGCAATAGCTGTTATCTTTGTAAAAATATAACTGAGCTTCCCACCACTTGAGATTTTGCTGTGTGCATATTTTCCAGGCATACAATGGTGAGAAAAGTGAATCATATGTTACTAAATAAAAAAAAACAAACCACCAATCACCAAAAAAAAATCCCCAAGTCTTGCTGTTTTGGCTGTGAGGAAAAGACTGAAAATATGAAATAAGTTCACAGTAAAGATTCCAAAATTGAGGTGAAAAATACAAATAACTTTTAAATGCGTTAATTGCTCATTTCCTTTTTCCAAATCTTATATTGTGATTTTGGACAGTCCAGTTGATTACTTTTGAACACTTCCGACTTTTGAAAAATTACCATATAATTAAAAAAAAGCAAAAGGCACTCCTGAAAATTCTTCTCTTTGCTACATTTACAATAACAAGACATTTACTGACCTGGTGTTCTCTCAGCAGTAATGGAAATCATAAGCAACTCAGTCCATACTATGGATTTTATGATTTTATTCTTAATATCACTTTGCATTTCCTGTTTCCAAAGGGAAATGAATACTGTCATGCATAGCTCATTTAAAAAGTGTTCTAGACCATTTTTTCAGCCTCACATATCATGATTGATGTTGGGAAGAATACTCTGGAAAAACTGAAGCTGAAAATCTCATTTGGATTAAGTTCTTCCCCACGATCTCTAAGAATGAAAAATAGCTTAAGGCCACAGAAAATTATTTCCACATATATTTTCACTGTGCACAAAAGACATGTGAAGTTCTGTCTTCAGTAGACACAATTCTTTAATTTAACATTGATTTTGACATGATAATTTTAGAGGTGACATAATAAAAGTAACACAAAGCAGAAGACACATGGATTCATGCCAGTAGAATTTAAAGGCTCAGAATACTTCTGAAGAGCATAATGTTAAGAAAACCTTTCTATTCATCTTATATTACACTGTATAAAAAGAGACGCAAACTCATTCCTAGCAAGCTTTTTTCTTCAGTTATGCTTCTTTCCATGGGTGATAACTCAGCATGAAAAGACTGCAAAAAAGGCGAAGAATCACTTAATTCTCAAGCTACCACAGACAAGCATAAATTTAATTTCTCTCAGGAATAAAAAAGCAAAACATTGTTGAAGGAATGGTGAAGTATGCATTTGCCTTTTATTTTCAGAAGGGTATCCAATGCAAGTCCTCAAAACCCTTTACAGGGAGTCTTATTTTGTCAGGCACTTCTTCCCACGCAGTCAATGCTTGTTTTGCTGTAAGAGAGACTTTTTTAATTTTTCCTTTGAAGACTAGCATAACTCTGATGCTGGAGTTCTGAATAACCTGACATGTCAGTGTGTTCTCTGTGTTGCAAGACAAACAGCATAACTCAAATACTCAAGGCATTAACCCAGGTCACTGATAGTGTGATTCAAAGCATCACACTTCTGCATCACATTAGAGGCACCCGTACTTCCGCTTGCAGTATTTTTTCTACTAATTGTTCTGATGCCAGCTGCCACTTCATTTTATTGGAGCAGGACAACAATCGCAGCACATCCTGCATTTCTATACTGCTGCTTTCATAAGAATGTTCCCATTTCATTCACAGCCCTTCCTGTTTTGCTGCATACATCAACCCTTGCCCAAACATCAGCCCAAAATACGCAGTTACTATTTATCTCCACAAGAGTTTAATAACGATGTTGATAGGCACGAATAGGTAATGACTAATAACACCCATTTCATCAGTAAATGGAAAAGCCCTGTCCAAAAGTCAGCATTAAAATCTAAAATTGAGAGATGAAGGAGCTGAGTTTCAGAAAGGGAAGTCCCAAAGGTGACCAGGCCACTAGCAAAGGCAGGTGACAGATAGAAGCCAGGTTTCCTGCACCTCATATGCTCTGTGCTGGACTGACACAACTCAGAAATCCCACCCACCACAGTTTACTGACCCTTTGTGAACCGAGGCAATGGTGTTAAAAAGGAAACATGTCAGTTCATGTAAACAAATTGTTTAACTGCTCAGGATACTGTAACTAATATAAAGAGTCATCTGAACTTCCTCTTTCTTTGATTAGCCAAGATTTTATAGCTAAAGTTTCAGGAGTATATAGGTATAACCATTGAACACAAAATGAGGTGATTTGCAATAATTTCACCTTTACATTGAGAGTTTGAAAGACTCAGTATTAGAAGCATATTGCTAGTAGAAGCACAGCTTTGGTGCATAGTAAATGTAGATATAAAATGTAGTCTTTGTGAAACTGAAGCATTGATACTAATGAACAAGGCCAGGCAGGTCTTGTTCATACATTTCCATAGAGCTCTGTGAATATTCATGAGTCCTAACCTGTGATGTTGTGGTGTGCCTTTTCCAAGACTGCTTCTCAAGTGGACGTTTCACTCATTATGAATAAAAAAGTTTAAAAATTATTACTATTCATGATGTTTCTTAAGACTGCTGCTGATCAAGAAAAGTCAAGATGGAAAAAAATTACAGGAAATGTAATTTCAGAACTCTTAGTGTTGCCAGACTTTTGTTAGCTGCCTTTACGTTCATTAAATAACAGGGCCAGCAGGAGGATGGGCAAGTCCCCTACAGAGGAGCATTAACTCTGATTAAATCCTCCCTGTCCGTTTAGGCAATAACGTATGACCTGGCAATACTGCTTTTTCTCCCTCACAAACCGCCCCTGAACATGAGGATTTTTCATCAGCTGAAGCTTCCTTTACGCTAGCAGACTCACACACAAGGGAAGAAGCCACTGGTCTTACCTCTGAATCCATACCTTTGTTTGCAGTAAATGCAACCACTGCCTTGCTGATAATCACAGTTTTAAAAGGGATTAGACTTCAGATTTTAGCAAAAGAAGAGACAGATAAAAAGGTGTCATTGTCTGTATCAACCAGATAATTCTATAATCCAGCTCCCTAGCAAACCATTTATGACCAGTACCAAGCAAGTCATTGCAGCAAACTCTAAAATTAACAGTGGTCATAAAACAAAATACAGCTTCCTTAATGCCTTTTGTTTTTTCCGAAAACAGTTACCAGCATTTAGCCTTACTCTTTTCTCAACTGCTGCAAAACAAGCACAATGTAACTCCACTGAATGCAACAAAGTATTCAAGACTAAGACCCATGCAACAGAGCTGAAAATGTGAGGCAGAAATGCTGGAAGTTCAGAAGGACAAAAGTCTTTGCTGCCTAAAGAAAATACTAGGTAAAATACATGATTGTCTAGCCTGTATGCAGAATTAATAACATTTTCAAAGTAATCAATTTTATCAATCATGCCACAGTTTGTAGCACTGCTCTATTTCAGATCATTTGGAAGCTGTCTTAATTAGGGCAGTAGTCCATTAGTATTTTATGCTACCATGGTCTTTCTTCTTTGTGGTCTGGTAACAGCATTAAAAGACACTGAAAGCCTTGGTGAGTACTACCTGTTTCAGATTGTCGACCAGATTTTACTAGTCACCTTGTCTGTCATTTTACCCAATACAGGCATCTCCCATAGTAGCAATCACAAGTTTTCACCGACTTCAAAATAATTCTGAGATTGAGTAGGTATCTTACAGTATTTTCTTAAAGTAAAAAGCTGTAATTGGGTGGTACAGTCTCCCAAATAAATTATAGCGCTAGTACAAGAAATCAAATCCTAAGGAACTAGCTAATAATGGGCCAGATTTTTGGATGCTGTAAGTGTCATCAGTGGACTTTTTACACTGGCAGGAAGTTTGGCCCTACAGATTTAATAATGTATCAGCAGACACATTTCAGCATTTTTGTGGAGGCACAAATTGGAACTCATCAGGTTACTGCCTAATGGAAGTAGCTGACAGCCAAGAAACTCATCTGGAGTATTTGAAAATGAACTTTATTAATCTCCTCCATGCATTCTTAGTATGCTGCCTTCTCCTCCAGCTGTTAGAAGTCATGCTTTTTGTAGGACACAAAGAACAGGGGAACAACAGAATGGCTAAAGCCAGCAACAATAGGATGCATTTAGGACATGATTATGTCAAGGGGTCATCAAGCACTGGAACAGGCTGCCCAGGGAAATGGTGGAGTCACCGTCCCTGGAGGTATTTAAAAGACGTGTAGATGTGGCGCTCAGGGACATGGTTTAGCAGTGGACTTGGCAGTGTCAGGTTTATGGTTGAACTCAATGATCATAAAGGTCTTTTCCAACCTAAACAATTCTATGATTCTGTGTGTTGTGTTAAAAGCTCAACTTTATGTCACATTCTCTCTAATGTTCCAATAGTTAAGTGTTTTTATACAGAAAGAAGAGGTTTGATATGTCAAAATGTTACACAGCTTGCTCAAGTTCCCACTAAAATTCACTTAAAGTGAACTTCTAATAGGATAAATTATGTTTCTAATTTTCTTTCAGATTCTTACTGCTATTCACATTTGAAGTGCATTGCCTTTGTTTAATACATGTAATCAGATCTGCAGTTTCTTCCACTCGTTTTTATAATGAATGTTATAAAATAAGCTTAAACTTCCAATATGGAAGTTTCTTATGAACTGTGTAAGCAATAGGAGGAGCAGAAGACAAAAAGAAGGAGGTATATAGTTCATGCCCACTTGGTGTAATCTGACTGAGGACTGCAATGAACTACTAGACTGATGCAACTTCAGGAATAAAAAGTTGCATCATATCTTGATTCTATGTTAATAATTGGATAAAACAGCTCAGTGGCCTGATCTTTAGATCATTACATCAGATATATTACGAAGATGGGACAAGCAAGGAAGGATCATAAGTTTACACATCAATGTCTAAACATGTGAATGCTCATCCGCACCAAACCTGAAAGTTATGGATGCTGATTCATTATAAAATTGCCATCTGATTTCTAGTCTATAATACTGACTTCTGAAATTAATGGGAAAAGCCACAAAACTGCATGCTAATTCCATATTGTAGTTGTATTTCTCAAATAAATCCAGCCTCCTGTGTTCTACATGCACGCAAATATAAATACAAGGCTCCTTTGTAAGAGTTCTTGAAAGGTTTCTGTGTTTAAAAAGGATTATTTCCTCAGAAAGGTGACATATAGCAGCACTTCAAACACAAAGCCCACCAGAATTCTTTTGGTTAAGATTCTGTGCATTCATGTTCATCAAATGTCCACTAGTTTCTTCGTCTCAGGAGACACCTGCTGAAAACGATTCTTTACTGCTACCCTCTCTTGCTCTGTGGAGACCACCTCCAGATTAGTGAAAGAAACTCATGCCCGTTAAGTTGTTAGACTCTGATGAAATTGGCACAATGGTGCCCACCAGGGTGATTTTAAAAGGGTGAGAAGGGAGACTGCATGAAGGCTTGCAGCTGGAAGTATATTTTTAGGTGCTATTTACGATTCACTGCAAGTAAGAGTAGCTCTTAAAACTGCCAAGCAGCTCTGGAAGCTGTGGGAGTCCCTAACAGCAGTGACATTTGCTGGGGACAGGGAAACCTTTTGAACTAATGCAGTCATGCTTCTTTTGGGAGGCGAGGGGGAATCAAAGAAATAATAACACAAAAAAATTTCAAAACAGGTGCCTGCTGTTAGATAGCTTAGACTTGGCCTCTAACAATAAGAATCCCACCCATGAGATTTAAAACAGATTCTTATGCATTTGGATTTTACAAGCTTTCTAAGACCTACAGTTTCATAAATTCAAACTGCCTTCTTCCAGCTTTCCCCAGATTATCCCCTGACATTACCTCTGTCAGGATGCCTGTATACAGATTAAAATGTGACCAGGATCTTGTGCTTCCCTTAATTGAGTGATAATCCAACTACTTCTAATTAAACAGATGATAAACTCAGAGAATAAGAGTCAACATTTTCATACTGAATATAGTTACAGCACTTAGACCTGCTTAAATGATACAACATCAAAGGCAAGAGAAATAAGTAAACCGGTCATTAGCAATGGATTTGTTGCATTTTTCAGAAAAGAAGCAGATTCTGATGACTGAATTCTGTCACTCCAGGACAGTTTATTTTCAGTCTGATTTCCTACATGAGGTATCAGTTAAGGGCAAAGGATTTAACAAAGTACGGATTGCAAAAGGAGCACTCATAACCAAACTTCATCAGCTAGTCTAAAGATGCAATGCTGGCTCCTCAATCAAATATAAATCAGTATTGTGTGAAAACCACATTAGCTGTGTGCCAGCTGATTACCTGTTCAAGAGACTGTATTACTCCCCTTGCCCCAAACACATAACGCATGCATCTACAATTTCTTCTAAAATGTTACCTATCAAACTGGCCATGCCATCACCTCTGTCTCACTCGAATGATAGCTTTGCTTTGTTGTGTTCCAGAATAAACATTTTCTTTTCTGACCCTTGTTCCTGTGAAAGACTTTTACTCCAAATTCTACATTTCAGCTCTGAAACTTCTTCCCTGAAAGCTACACTACTTCCCTGTGTCACAGTTTGCATTTGGATTTCAATAAAACAAAAAACTGGAAACACCACTAGAGTTTTGATGAAGTGATTAGCAAAGAGAATTCTGCAGTGGATAAGGAGTTAGAACAGAAGCAAAAATCCAGTGTTTAAAGAAAAAGTAAAGGGCCAGTGAGAGATTATAAATGGCTTATCTCAGTATTTTCATTAATGATCTTAACACAAAGAAAAATTATGATAATGAAATTGGCTGATACACAAATTTATGCAGTATCATCAATACAGGGGGTTGGAGTATTACACTGAAAGAGGGAGGTGTCAGAGAAGAGTGCAGTAGAAGGAAAAGATTAAAATTGATGGGAAATAGTACAAAGTCATGCATTAAGAGACAATATTTTTTTCTGTAAACAACGGGCTTCTTCACTGAAAATAACAGCAGGAAAAAAGTTATGAATGTATTCATCAATTTCAATCTTAATATGAAGGAGTAATGCAATGTGGCTTTGAAAAAGGTAAATCTGATCCTAAACATGTCAGCTGAGTAATTTGCAGTAAAGAAAGGGAGGTGTTAACGTTATTATAAAAGGCACGAGTTTCTCTTAGATAATACACAATTGTGTTCACAATTGTGACACAATTGCGTTCCAACACACTGCTATTTTGAAGTAACCTCTAAAAGTTATCATTGCACGTCCTTGAGTTGGTAGGAAGTAGTTCTAGAGCCCTTTGTATGGGAATCTAAAACTGGATTCAGCAAAGTGACATTCCACAAGCCTTTGTCCTTAGATATGGTATCTTTTTCCCCAGGTTACATTTGATAGTATCTTCTAACTGGATTAATCACATCAGATTTTAGGCTAACCTACTTCCCTAGGTTTGCTTGACTAACTCATATTCATATAAAACAGCATCTCTGGTTATATGGTCTGAATTACAGGAAATCTCAAACCTCTGACAATGCTGTACCAAATTTAGTTTTGATAAATACAAGAAATGCTTACTGAGCTATTTTTAAGGCATCTCTCCTAAGACTTCAGAAGCAGAGCTCTTGGCCATCACAATACTTAATCAAAAAACTACCAACAGGTATATACACAGACCTTTTTCTTGTCCCTAAAAGGTCCCCTTCCAACATAGAAAAAAAAGACTACTAATAAAAGGAGCAGAGCTAACTAGAAAGCCTAGCAATCTTGTTATACTCCTCCACTGAGATACTACCTTTTGACACACATTTGTTATATATTCCCTTTTGGGCACAGAATGCTTAAGGTCACGGTTATGGTTTCTACAGTGAATCCTTGATAATGAGAGACACGTCAGAATAGATTTTTATGGCCCTACTCTATTCATTTACCAAACTCCTTAATAAAGGTGAAATGCGCCCCAGCTGTTTTCTTGACTGTGTTGTTCCAGAAATTATGTTAGTATAAAATGTATTTTTATTCTCAGAGATTTTAGGAGACAAATGACAAGCCTTAATCATGAAAATATTCCTGAGGCAATGCAGATGCCAAATATCACACCCTGTAATGCTGTAACACTTCTCCAGAGAACTTTAGGATTATATAGAAGCCTGAAAGCAGGGGAACTGACGACTTTTCTGAATTCAGTGAGTTTTAAATTCTCTTGTTTACAGAAAGTGTTGTAGCTTTCAGACAGATCACAGTAAATACTTAAGACACCTAAGGTACTCCCATTCGAAAAGAACAATGACAATCAGGGAGGCGTGGGAATCATGAAGCTTATCCATTACCAACAATATAGCTATTTTGTATTATTTGTAGTTCCTACCACCTTTTATGTGTGCTGACCCTGTACTATCGAAAGGTTGCCATCCCTATATCCGTTTGAGTGCATCTGTGGACTGCCATACTGGTTGAAGAAAAATAATTTTAGTACATCTGACAAAATCCACAGTTTAAACAGTAGGAAATTTCCACCTTACCCATTTGAACATACACATCAGGAGCTTATCACATTTTGGCTGGCATTGCGTAGTGGTCTCAAAGCAAACTGAACTCCTTTTGTATGAAACGAAATCATAAAGATTTGCTTCAGGATGTGCTTCAGGAATGTTTCAACTGTTTGTGAGTGCTCCCTCCACAAGATCAGACATAGTCTGAAAGAAAACACACAGAGTGCAGACTGGGTCCCTATCACCAACTGTTTCACTCTACACATCTGTCTCTATTGCACTCACTCATCTAGATGTTGCCAGTGGTTTCTCTAGAAGCTCCTCTAACAAAAGCAATACTGGCCTGAAACTTTGCCCATTAGCCCTGACAGTTCTTGGAACAGTGGAAGCTGAGTGAAGACAATTAGATATATCTTTTTTTTCTTTCTGCCAAATGAGAGATAAAAGTAATAGTAATTTAATCTCGTACCATATCGCACAGCTTCTGTAAAGCAGAGGAAATCCTAGAACAAGACTAAAAAGTAGAAAGAAAAATAAGGTTGCCTTCTCCCAGAGGTACCCATCCTGATATGCAGAAGCCACTGCCCCCATGAAACAGGTCTAAACTTTCAAACTACCATGTGCATGCTAGGCCATTTTATATAAACAACACGCATGTTTTCAATTCTTTTCCTTGTTTCACAGGAGGTTTCACAGTACAAACTATGAGAAGCTATGAAATCAGGCCACATTAACATTTCAAGTAAAATTTGACATTTGAATCAACTAAATTAAATGATTGAGTCTTAACATCAGCAAAGATACATAAATATCACCTAACCACAATTTCCAAAATTTTTTGGCAACTGAAGGTATGCTTTCTGTTTCATGTTGCACCAATTTCAGAGATTCTTATTACAAAATTTAATATGCATTGATATGCACGGTTACATGATATAGATGTACAGTCTTAATCTACCAGTATTTTTAAAAAAAAATTACCAGAAGAATGATTTTACTGGTAATTTTCTTTGCAAAACATTGCCTCTGCAGTCTGCAGTAAAATAAAACTTTTCATATGTTCTTAAAAAAATCCCTCTGTATTGTTTCTCATCAAAATAGTTTCAGGCTGGTATTAATAGAAGCCATTGGTGGTACTGTTACAACATCACGCTGTTGCAAAAGATAATGAAAATCCAGAGGGACTGTTGCACTATGTCAGAATAATGTCACTGCCAGTCTGAGGAGATGACTTAAGAGTAGTCACTGGCCACGAGAGTCTTTGGGGGTGGCACCATGACGACAACATCACATTGCAGTTCTAGTAAAGCCATAATACTCTGAAAATTCAATTTGATTGTTTGGCATCTAAATAAATTACTCACACAGGACTAGCTGGAAACTAATCAAGCATTGACTCAGCAGCACTTACTCACCAGTGCCATAAAGTGATAGACAGTGACTTTCAAAGGCGATGAGGTACCAGAAGTATGGAAAGGTAACAAGCAAATTATTCTGTATTCAACTGCTGTGAGAGACCTCCCTAACAAACAAATTCTGCATCCATCATAATTACAAATAGGTACAACCCAAAAATGTGTTTATTTTGCTGGCATTTGAATTCTGAGCTCAATGGTAGATCCCAAGCACTTTTTCCAAAATGTTATAATACAAATAATGTCTCCCATAACTCTGAGACATAAAATATTAAGATCTGGATGCAAAATTTGCAATTCAAGTGCATTTCTACTAATCTTAAAAAAATCTTCAATCAAATGCCCTGAAGCCACTATTTTCAAGCACTTGTCTTACAGTGGTAAGGAAAAAAAAAAAAAAAATGAGGAGGAAACTCCATCAAGTTGTAACTTTATTCACCTACTATAAAGCTATTAACTAATACAAAGCTCTTCAAGCCAGGATTTCCCTTGTTATTATCTACACAATGCACAGATTTTGTTTTCATACCCTTCTGGTGATAGTAATATGAAGTAAAATTTTATACAGTTGTGAAATTAAGAATAACACACCACCACCAAGATGTTCTTTAAGTGCCAAACCGAATTACACAAACACAAAAAGTGGGCAGAGGAAAAACTTCTTCCTGACCTCTGTCTGGTTGATACTTCAGACTATAAAACTATTACAGAACATCCTATAGCAGGTACGGACACCTTTCTGTTTTGTCATCTCACCTTTTTCAGTATGCATCTGTCCTTGTTTGAGATTAATTGCTAACAGCAACAGACTAGATGAATAGGATTTTGGTGTGATGTGTTATCCAGGAACATGCAATAAATCATATTGCTGGTGCCTTTCAAACTCACTTTCTCCTCAAAAGGCATATCCTGTTTCCCTCCTAAAAGCTCATTCAATAATTATTTGAAATTATTTTTTCCAGACTTTATCATTGCTTTGTTTTTGTGTTAGACTTTACAGCCTTGATTCGTGTCTCCTTCAAAACAGAAATGCAAAAGCCATAATGCTTTCTGCTTATATGTGCACGTACTCATAAATTTACAGTAATGACTTTACAGCTCCAGTTTTATGAAAAATGTGTGACAAAAATGATGGCTTTATTAGATGAGAGGGAAAATACCCCACCAAACTACATTTCTAGGCATACGACGACCTTGGAATGATAAGGAGTGTTCTTCCAACATAAGGAACAATTATACTGTGTATACACATATACTATCATGGCAGGTATGTTTGTCTCTAACTGTTCTTCACTTAAAACTGCTTCTGCTTCATACATCTCTATCTGCAAATACAGATGAGAGGTCAGGTTCGAGAGGTCAGGTTGCATTTGGCCCGTAACACTTAAGAGGCTAAAATGGATCAAGAGAGGTTCCTTTGGTGGGTATGATAATTTAGATCAGAGCAGAAGACAGGGCAAAGCCTTTCTCTTAACAACCAGCACACCAAAACCCAAGCAGGGGAAAGAAACCCTAACTCTCCCTCACACAGTGCAGATACCACACA
Source organism: Ibycter americanus (assembly GCA_035590275.1). Taxonomy (NCBI): domain Eukaryota; kingdom Metazoa; phylum Chordata; class Aves; order Falconiformes; family Falconidae; genus Ibycter; species Ibycter americanus. The sequence goes on along the minus strand of JAVJGI010000065.1, from coordinate 35,665,375 downwards.
ACCCTGTCTGTCTCCCAGGAGGACACACAGCCTCCACTCAGACACCCTGTAGAATTCAAAGTCTCTTGAAAGAAAGAGAGAACTATTTCCAAACTACGTGACTGAATTAAATTCTCTCAATTTTGCTGCAAGAAAAATTGCAGTAAAATTAAGATTGGTTGGGCCTGTCACTCCTGTATTCAGATGTCCCCACTTTTAACATCAAACTCCAAACAACACAACTTCTTTTATATGGGTTCTAGTCCACTGATCAGATTTTAGCTCAAAATATACAGGTATAAAAATTAGTCACAGGTTTATTCAATATATACTGTGTTGGATGTGACATACAATGTAAAAGTTAAGCTAACTACTAACCTTTATTATAAAAGCAAATATTTTCTACAGTGTGTTTAAGCTAATGACCTGAAAAGCCCCACTCCCCACCCCATATAAACCTTCCTTTTAATGCTCAAATGAACCCAAATAAAATTGTAAAAATACCATGCAGAAGGTAAAATTATGGAGGTCCCCAATGACTTTCAAATGAAATCTGTGGCTATAACTTTGACCAAGTTTTGGAGGGGGTTTTTTTCTGGGTTTTTTTTACAGTCATTTCACTCCTACCTCAGTATCTGAAAAATACTAAGTTTTCAAATACATACTGCACAGTTTCCAAGTAATACGCATTAAACAACTGAAAAAAAGAGTTGCATAATTAAAAAAAAAAAACCACCAAAAAACCCCCATTTTGCTATGCCTAAATGCTACCCATTTCAGAATAAGTACAATATTAAAAAAGAACAAAAATAAATCCCTTAACTTGAGGCCACTCTTATTAGATTAGCTTGTCTCTGAATAAATGTAGTCTTAATGACGACTGTCACTGCAAAATGGAATGCAATCATTAGATAAACTATTGAATTACAAATTCCACCCACATATGAAAGGGTACATAGGAGTTTCACAACACAAGAGTACATTTCTGTACCAGGATTACTAAGGAGCAGAGCTGCCTGATTTTTCCTACCAGTTTATTCACCACAAAAGGCAACAATGGTTTCCTAAAGCTATTTGACAAATGTAGATCGAATATACCTTTTTTTTTTCGAGCCAAAACGCTAAAAAAAAGTAGGGGAATACCAAGGATACGAATGTAACTCAAAACATTTTTCCTTTATTTAGGTTTTTCAACTCTTCCCATAGCTAGCTAGAATTGTTGAGAAAAGGTTGTGGTGAAATTTCAGTAAATAAAGCAAAAAAATGTAGCATTTTTTTAATACATTTACAACTTTTTCATACATCATAGAGGTTTTTCTAATCCATGAAAAACTGTACTCTTACAACAGGCACAAGATGTCAGGACCCATATGATATGAGTCTCAGCAGTTGATTATGCTGTCACCTGTGCTTATTTCTTTGCAAAATTCCATTGCAAAATTCTGTTTAGTGTAGTGTTACTCCATGATGTAATGACCTGTCTAATTTCTTTCTGGCTGCTTCAGACTGAATAACAGAGCAAATATTAACTATTCAAAATTGCAAATTTATCTGTTTTAGTAAATACATCAGACTTCAACCTTCTTGACTTAAGGCATATCCTATTTCTATTTTAGTTCAAATATAAAACATCTGCTTATGAAGACATTGGTAAGCCTTCTATTCCCATTTAATTTACTGTATTGCTGTAACTATCATAAACACAGCCATGCATGAGATTAAATGCAGTTTATGAAATAAGAACGCCACTTGTTTAATTTGTTTCAAGTAATTCACCCCTAATGCATTTAACCACATAATGAAGTTAACACCAGTGCCGTTCTCTACTGCATTGTGTCAAGAAGTGCTGCACCTAAACCTGCATCAAGGTCACATTCCCCCATAACTCTCATAATCCCAAAACACCACAGAATAAAAAAAACCCTGCTGTCAGTGACTGAATAAATTTATATTATTTTTAACAGCCTAATAGAATTAAAGATTTGTGCCACCTCAAATAGAGGCCAGATTTTAAGTTACTAGGCACATAGGAATATTAGGCACACACTTAAAATGAGCTATGATGCTTCCCACATTCCATAAAAGTCAGCTTCCTCAGTGGCTCTTACAGGCCTTTAGAATTGCACAAAAACTTGCTGGGAAAGGAGGAGAAAATGCTCATTATACTAAAATGACCTCACCTAAATATATTTTCTTTGGCCTATTTTAAATACAGTCAAAGAGTATTTATAAGGCACTGAAATGATACAAATACCTTTACAATAGAAAGTAAAGCTACGACACATATAAAATAAGGCAGGTTCTAATACTGCAATTAGCTCCATGCCGGTAGATTAGTAGGCCTGCAAAGAGACCTCTTTCAGTCAGTTGAGCTCCAAAATGGCCACGTCTTGCAGATCAAAATTAATTAAATAGGTCCTTTTATAATTTCCTTGTTTGCATTTCCACTATATACAGAATATACGGAAATATATACATGGAAAACTTTTGTACTTAGTTCCTCTAGATTGCCTATTATTAGACTTTAAAAGGCTGGAAAATTATCAGTATCACAGAACAGTATCTGCTATGTGAAAGGTCACAGTCCCACGGATTTTCTGTTCTCATCAATCTTCATCCAATCCTGTCCCACTTTGGGGTCTACATTATACTTTAAGTCCTGCTTCCTTAAATTAAGACTTCCAGAAACTAGAGATGCTAAGAATGGTACCAGGACATTTGTCTCTACTCAGATTTTTCAGTCTACTAATTAAATAGCATCAATTCCTGCCAATTGAAATGCATACCTCCCGAAAACCCCATATTCTGTGTATTGTTGGATACTCAGTACTTAACCCACAAACGCTCTGTATTGCTACTGACTTCTTCCTGCTGTTGAGCACTGCCAGCAGGATCATTCAGAGGTTCTTCAAGTAATATCCTCCATTTCACAGAAACAAAATAAGAAATCCCAACACAAAATGGGTACAATTTTACAGATCACCTTGCATTTTACTATTTCATTCTCCAATTTTGTCATAAAGGTAAATGCAAGCTATTAAAGGGGTAAGTATTTTTACTGACTTAGCATTTCTGTGGCTTATTGCAGGATAGCAGCTCCCATGAACTGGTAACTTGAATAGATCACAAAGAAAATAAACTTTTCCCTATAGAAGTTCATTTCTTTTCACTGTACGATTAGTATAGAAAGGCTGGAAGAGAAATCCTTTGATCCAGGAGGATAATACTTTAGAGAAGACCAAATGATATTTTTCTGAATTCCATCACTGGGCAAGAAAGATTGACTTAATCAGTCTGGATTTCTGGAACTACTCCATTTCTACTTTTCTTTTGATCAAGCTATATGTGTTAAGATGCAATAACTCCAGGCAGGCCAAATTTATGCACAAGCTTCTTTGAACTTCAAACAAGCTTGCTGGACCCTTTAAATTCAATTTTATCTGCAACTCAATTACAGAGAAGTTGTTCTCTCTCCTCCCCCCATTTCCATTTGCATCATCTCATAATTTCATATAACCTCCTGTGGAATCCTATTTCCCTTGTCAAATGTGATCAGCTTCCCTAGGAAAGTTATAGACTGGAGTTAGCAAAGCATTTATTCACAAAGCTTTCTGTAGTCTATGCTCCAGTAAAGATGATTTTGACATTTAAAATAATTTCATTATTTTCATATATGTAAAACTGGAATCGTACCTCATAAGTTTTGTACTACAATCAGTTTAGTCCTCACTGAGATCTCACAGGAAAAAATCACCTGCTTTAGAAATAAAATGACTTACTGTAACTTGTTATACATTGGAGATGTGTGGGCAGCCAATCTTGGGAGGAAACTACTCGCAACAAAAATCAGACTGCTATTAGTTAGCTAAGAGCAGATGCAGGACCTGCAGTGAACACCTGAGTACAACACAGGGAAGAATTGCAAAGCAAACTGTAGATACTGATCTACAGCTGCACAGGCGTCATAGCATGCAGAACTCAAGCACAGTGGGAAACTGCTGTTCCAATGTGATAGAATGTCAAACAAAATACTGAGTTGTCTTCTGACATATTTGTAACTCTAATACAAAAAGCAGTTTGTTTCTACTGTAGGCCAAGATGGCAAAAATCTCCTTTCACTGTAGCACATTGCTCTGTTGTCAAGAAGTCACCTAGTGCACCCTCAGCCTCAGGCCACAGACAACTTTTCCTAGATCAGTCTGAGAGACATCTAGATGTCCCCATGACAGAGAATCCACACCTTCCCTACACAAACTGCTCCAATGCTTTTCTATCATTAGTATTAAAACGAAGGAAGCCTGTTGCTTCTTGTCCTATCAATCACAGTCCAGGAAAGCAAGCCCCTTCCCTTAAGCACCTTTTAAGCCCCCCCTGCAGTATCCACCAGGATTGCTTTGAGATTACTGTCAGTTCAGTTAATAATGTTGCTGATACGGAGAGATGGAAACCACACATCTTTGTGCTTGGAGATGCAAGTCAAGCTAACTACTGCACACAGGCTCTGCCTACATGTTGATTCTCTTGCACACCATATTATGCTATTTAGCCACACCGGTGAGACCAAAACTGTAAATCTGCTTTATTTAATTATCTGAATTACAAAATACCAATAAATATTTTCCAATAAAACTTCACTACCTTTGCCAATAACTTAGCACTCCAAAAGCCTGGGCAGCCTGTTGTAGAAAGATGAAGACAAATTCTGAGGCCAGTCAACAACTCCCGAACTTCAAGCTGAATTTTTGCAATCGTATGGACCTCTGCTTTCAGGAAAAAGTATATGGAATAGACAGCAATTACAGATAATCCCTGTGCTGCTTTACATGCAATTACAGGTACCCTCCTAGCAAAGGAATGATTTTCTTTACAAATAGATCTGACAGTGAGAACTTTTTAATCCTTTTTGAGTTTGTCCTTATGCAAGTAGCCTATGACATCTCTACACTGCTTTGACACTCATCTTGCTACAGTACTGCAGCATATTCAGCTCACTGCCATGTGCGGTGTGAAAATAGGGCCAGGCCAAGAAAACACTGCCAGAGTTATGGTTTCTGAAAGAAGCATTGGCAAAAAGATGCCTAGCTTCCAAAGAAAAACTCAGTAGCCACAGAATAAATTAATTGAAATTTCGCAAATTAACCAAAAGTTATTTTGACAAATGTGGTGAATTTATTAAGCGCCAATAAAATATATCAGCAAATTAACCCCTTGTTTTCCTTTTATATCTATTGTGTTATTAGCATAAACCCAGTCAAATCAGTCCTGATTTGTGATGCCTTAAGTGGGAGAATAATTAAATCCATTATCCCACTCTCCCAGAAATAAGCTATGATATACACCATTCTAAGTGGCTTGTTGAGGGGAAAAATACTCCATTCAGCCCAAATCTTTCATAATTCAAACATGAAAGCCCCTGTGCTGCTCATCCTATAGGGCTGTCTCTCCACATTACTGCTACCACTTTCACCAAGCTCTCTTTCTTCAGGATAAGGGAAGAGAAACTCCATTAGAACCTCTGCAGAGAAAGGACAGAAATGGCAACAATCTGTTTTGAACAAAATGCTACCTCAGCAAAATCAGGTCAAGATAAAACAGAAAATCTCTTCTCCTCGAAGTGCCTCACTCAGGAAGAAATATTTTCTCCTATCTCCAATGAGCCACCAACAAACTACACAGAGAAATATTCCTCAGGCTTATGGGCCACCCACAAGGGTGTTGTTATGAGGTGCAAATGCAGAATTTCCAATGTTTTAAGCCTGCTGTAGGTGCTACCCTTCAATCTCTCAGCCTCTAAATACGTTCCCAGACTACAGGTTACCCAGGACTTCCTTATGACAGAGCTATGCCATATGCTATAAGCTACATCCTTGTGACAGATGATTCAGTCCTCAGTTTTCATACACATCTTTTCCCATAATTTCAGTTAAGGTGAGATGTCCCTGCTTCACAGTTTAACTTATAAAGAGGAACATCATAAGTATGATTAACACATACACTAACACAGACAGGCTTTGTAAAGAGTCCTGAATACATGATTTCTCAGCCAGTCACAGAAATCTTGGGGACTAGGCTTGTCATCTATGTCCAGAATAGCATAACCATTTCTTTACTTGCTCCCCATTTGTTAAAGACAGATTCTTAAGCTTTCCTGGATCAGACCACTCCTTAACAAGGTGACTTTACCATCAATAAAACCTCTCCACAAAAACTCAGTCACTATTTGTGATACCTGCAATTGGAGAGACAACCAGCACGACTTAAGGACTTAACTTCAGTCACTCATGTATCCACTTGGAGTGATAGCACAACAGAAAGGTGAAAAGAAAACAGAGCTGAATAAAAGCTGAATAGATGGGACTTTGGCAAGAACATTTCTGATCCCACACAAAACATAGATCTCTCCAAATTCTTTTTTAACCTACTCGTCGGTTCTATTTCTCTACGTAACAAGGACTATCCTCATGCAAAAATGTATTTCTTTGATGTATACCTAATTCTGGAAACAATCAACAGCTTCTACTTATCTAGGAACTTTGCAAGGCTAAAAAGGGGTTTGTTTTCTTGGGGGGTGGGGTGGTGGCTGGGGGGGGTGATGCCAATTCTAACTACAACAAAAAGTCTTCTATCCAGAAGCTTACTGATACAATGTTTGCATCAAACCATCCTTTGGAAACACAATAAAGGGAATACTTTTAGTTCAGATTCAAAGCATTTTTGAAAATTTACATTTTAAAATAAGTCTGGAAGGACCTGGGGAGATCACCTTGTCTATCATGTGCCCCATCAGGAATGGCCATAATACTGTCATCCTTGACAGAAGTCTGGCTAATTACTTCTAACTTGCTTTCTGTGAAGTACACTTCACTATTTCTTCTGGCAATCTATTACAGTACTTAATTATTCCTAACATAAGAAATTTAATCCTATTTAAGATCTGCTTCTTGTTTTACCCACCACTATGATGGAGAACAGATCTTCCCTTCTTTGCAGCAGCATTTTATATATCTGAAGGGTTTTACAGCATCTTGTTTCATCTTCTCTTAACTAAAGACTTCAAATCTTTCCCCTAAATCATCATTTCTAGATTCTGATTTCTCCTGATGCTTGTCTTTCAGACAATCTCTGATTATTTTGTATCTTTCTTTAGCCACACTGCTCAATACTGGACAATATTCCTTTCCAGCCAATGCCTCACCAGCACTCCACAGGGTAAAAGAATTACTAGAGATGAGGCAGTGAACTATCTCATGTACCATGCCTTTTTCAGAATAGCATGATAATGCTGACTCACATGCCCTGTGGCGCGCACAGACACTTTCTTGCTGAATGGCCACTTACCCAGTTGTTTCTCACCCTATGGGGACACAGCTGACTAGTCCCACGCTGCCTTTAAGAAGCTGCCTTATGACCAGCATATCTAGGAGAGACTTCTGCAGGACTTCATTTGCTACATTCTTCCAACTTGAGAGTGAAACTGTACAGCTCCTTTGTCAGAATGCTCCTTCTATTCCCTCACCTGCATTTCAGCACATAAGGAGTAAGTTTACCTTCCAGTTCACATTCCCTAACATGCCCTCTTTCATTTTCAAGTTTTTCCCTATAGTATTATAGTCAAATTAACATACATCAACAGATCTAATTAAAGAACCCGTTTTATCAATTCTTTTCAATTTTATAACATTTATGCAATGTGTAAATAACTAGAAAGACAGCCTATGCTACAAATACATCAAAAACCTACTTTCTAAACACACAATTAAAACATATAATATATGCAAAATAGACATTCAGATTTCTTCTATAGTGTTTTCAGATTGTATGGCTACCAGGTAGAAAGCTGTGATTATGACACTGTGTACCACGAGTACCAGAGTCTGAAACACAAGATATTTTGGTGTTATGGCACATGCCCTAAGCAGATTTCCTGAGTCAGGCATGTCTACGGTCTCTGCTCAATACACCCTGGACCTGCTGAGCCAAATGCACTAAGCAGATCAATCACACACATTCAATAAATGGACTTATGCCAGCTCTACCGTTCATGTGTGCAGCTCAGCAACACAGTGTGACCTCTTTGGAAATAATCATGCATACAGCTTTGAAATCATCTCTCTCCAGTTTTAGTATGTATAAATTTGAGGATTCACACAAGAAAATGCAGAAATAAAATAGAAAAGAGAAGCAACTGTAAGTATAATAAAAGCTAATTCACTTACCATGCATTTGTCTATCACTACCATGAAAATTGCTTTAACCAGTAGTAGCTGTAGGCTGAGAATGAAATACAGTCTTTTACAAACTTAGAGGAAGAAATAGGCATTAATGAAACACTTTGATTTTAAAAGTAAAGATAAGAAAATTGGAAATTAAAGTTCTCAAAGCAACTGGAACTCTGTTATATTTTATGTGTGTATTGAAGTGAAAAATTAAAATACGTACACACAAATGGAGAGAATTATAAGAACTGCTGTGAAAGAGTACACCACCACAGTATTTCTTTAAGGGCAGGATTCATCAGATTTATGTTTCGCTTCCCTCCTGGAAATGCAGCATATCCCAAAAGAACTGAGAGCTGGATCCAGGAACACAAAGGATTTCCTTGAAAAATTGAAAAACTACAAGGACCTTTCATCTGGACAGGTTTGAAATCAGGATTAGTACCATTCTACTAGCCAAATATACTAGCCCAAAATACACAGAGGACAAAATTCTTCACAATTAAACCAGTTCCGATATTAATTAATGCCCTATTTAACTTCAAGTGCTGATCTTGATGAAAAGTAGCATCAGTTATGACAGGAGCAGATGTTCTTTGTTACACTTTTACATACCTCACAGCCATTATCATAACCACTTCAAAACACTTCAAAGCCAGGCTTGTACACACCCCAAACTACAATGTCACTCAATATATTAATTTTGAAAAAGTGTAACTTAGAACTAGTAAGCAAATGCAACTGTGCAGGGTGGATGTTAGAAATAAAGCCAGTTTACAATCTGACTACAGCTTTTAAAAATTTACTTACAATAAACAGGTGCTCAGTGCCATGTATAAAATTGAGATTTTGTACATGATAACCCACTATCATGTATTAAGCTCTGATGTCACAATTAACTAGGACATTTCTGAAAGGACACCAAATGTACTGAATACTCATTCAATACTCTGAAATCTTGATTTAGTAAATTCTTTCACCCTGATTTCTAATAAAGAAGAGATTTCACCCTGTATATACAAAAGAGTATGATACAAAGCCTGAATTTACAGGATTATTCAAAGACTAACAATATGTCAATGAGAGTGAATATATCTGTCTGTCACTGTTAATTCAGTAGTCAGCTGAAAATATTATTTGATCAAAGCATCCATCATGCTTTAAAGGATAGTAACAGATTAGGTACAATACTAAGATGATACATCAATCTTAAACTTATCATTTATTTGAACACAGAGATATACTACTATATCAAATGTAAGTAGATGCAACAAAAACATGAAATATCTATGCAATTGGTAAGACACTAAGAATTAAAAGAGAAAAGAAATATTTAGTGATGACTATTTTAAAGATCCTCATCCTATGCCTCAAGCAAGCTAATTTGGCAATAATCACCCAGTAACATTAGGAATAAATATGTATATAGTTCTCTTGCTGCTTAAACAAAACTAGTCTGAACAGCCTTTTCATTCTGAAGCATGG
>JAVJGI010000065.1:35621774-35647331 GCA_035590275.1 Ibycter americanus | reverse complement strand
CTGAAATAAAGTCCCAGTTCTGTGAAACATGCAAACCAGCAATTAAGGTCATCTTTAATGAACCAAAAAGGTCCATGACAAATTTTCCAGGACTTTTTTTTTTTTTTTTTTTTTTTTTTTTTTCAGCTGCTCTACTCAGCTTTGGTTCCTTGCCTGCATACCTCTGTCACAGTGTGTTGTCCATAGACTGCCTTGCTTACTATAATTTTCCTGAAAATCTGCCACAGTAACTAACTAGTGCAGCGCTTAAGAGTGAAAAGGATGATGAACAGCCTGGCTATCAGTAAACTGCCACTTTATGCCTTGAATGTTTGGCTTGAATTTTAAAAGAATTAATATTAAATTGGCCAAAATATGCTTTCTTGCCCTGCAAAATGTGTGGCCCTACACTGAAGATTTGTTTCATTACGAACAGATATACAAATATCCAGTTTGAGTGCCACACAAATATCTTAGGAGCAGTGCAACTGATGCACATGATATAAACATTTTAACATGTAAGTATTAATACTTCTCATCAATAGAAATAATCTAGCATATACTGCTTCGGAATGTAACAGAGCTTCTTCTTTCTAGAATTATATGGTGATACAGCATACTATGAAGACTACTTACACTCACAGAGGGAAAGAAGTTTAAAGAAAAAAAATTCTTTCATTAGCGCAAAAACTAAACAATATATGTAGAGGATGGATTGGTTAAGGAAAAAAAATGCTGTGTCATTACTACTGTCACATCAGAAAATAACAATTTTATATTTGTCTGGTAAACACAGTAAACTTATTAAGAATTTCTCCCGAGACCTGAAAGAACCATATACCCCATGCTTCCCATTCCATGAAATATACCAATTATATTAAACCCTGCTCTTGCTTTTCAAACTGCATCTGGTATTAACCTTCTCTTACAATATCATTAATTTTTTTAATAATGATCTTTCTTTGATTTACTTAAATAATTACACAGAGCTTATTCACTAATGTAATTGGAAATACTTCACTCCAATGAGATTTATGAAATTACATGATTTTGTAGAAATAAGCAAAACACTGCTCATTGCATGGTAAATTCCAAGAACTGAGTCTGTTAAAGCAGTATTTTATTTGAACATTAAATGTAAATCTTTTAATATTTTTGATACATTCATGTCTATTAATTTTATAGGTTTCCAGTTAGAAATTTGACTTTTAGTTTAAATTCTTCTGTGTTTTGAGTTGTTTCTCCCTATATCATTTAGGAAGTCTCTTCTCTCTGGGTGAACATGTCAATTCTCCTACCACTAACAAAGAAAGAGGACTTCATTCCAGAAAAGCCTCTGCCAAAGCTGCACTAGCATTTTGGCATCATTCAAAAGGTTTTTTTTAAGATACATGAAAACGCCCTTGTTCAAACAATTAGAAAAGAGCAATACACTAGTTATTTAACTAAACTGTAGTGGTAACTATATGGAGAATTGATATTTTGCCTATTTTAGTTATTCTGTGAATAGATAGATGATGATCCAAATTCTTTCCACTCCCCACTTGTACTGTTTGAGCAACACAAACCTGTCTCACAGAACAAGGACACCTAATGTCTAACTGTTGTTTTGTGACTGTGTACACCCGAGTTAAACCCCCTCAATCTGTCTGCCTCCACCCCCCATTCTATGATGTCTTGGCATTGCCTGAGTTTCAGCATAACACCCACTGTAACACACAGCTGCAAATTACCACTGAGAGCACTAACTTGCCTCTAGCCAAGCCAGGAGCTCCCAGCTCTTGTTTCTCCAGCAAAGCAAAGTGTACTTCAAAGCAACAACAGAAACAAAAACTAGCCTTTATCAGCTTGGTGGGGAGAGGGAACAAGAAAGGAAGGGTGGGAGAAAAATACCTGGAATTGTATGCAGCATGTACTAAGTTTTTTCAATGAGAATAGATGCATTATACATTGCAAAACAGATTTTAAATATAAAACACTTCCTACAATAAACAAACCATTTAAGCTTCAAGAAATGATTGAATCCCAAGGGAATCTGTCTATGTCTTCCAACTAATTTAAAGCTCTAAATGCAAAACTCAGCATGTGGAGCACATTTGGATTTCAGTCAGGTACTTCAAGGGACTTTTGAGACCATAAAAATCAGCAAATGGATTAAAGCAGTCTCAGTATAGGTTTTGCATCTCTGACAGGTATGTCTGGATTAGTCATTGAAATAATAGTACTCATATCATAAGCTGTTGCAAGCTATGAATGTAAGTTAGATTTTTAAATTTTATTTATTAATTTGAGAACACTATGCACAAGAGGACACTACTCCATGGAAACTGATTGTTTAAAATGTAAAAAGAGGAATTTATATTGCAACACTACTGAAAATGAAGACAGACACACATACGCTTAACATTCTCATTCTTCATAAGTAGTTTCCTACATGCAAAGATATATTTTCATGATATGCCTTTTAAATGAATTCACACATGCCATATATATCTAGGTATGCTTTGGCCAACCTAAAATACTGATCAGCATTGCCTCACAAAATAGTGCAACAGTACAAAGAGGTATCAGAGAAGGGTAAGGTGAGGTTGAAGTAGGGGAGTTATTGGCTTTTTAACCTTTCTTACACACTTTCTAAGGCTCCTGGGACTTGAGACTTTATTACATAGAAATACTCGTGATATAACATATCACTGACCATCAAATGCCTCAATATTACCGTAAGTCAGCTGAGAGCGCTGTAATAGCAATCATACTCATCAGAACAGTCTAACAGCAGACCTTCTGCACAAGCTGAAGAGCATCCTGAGTGATACAAGCTAAGCTAATAAAATCAAGCATGGCTGCATCTGCATGAAGGGCTTTGCCAGCACACCTGCGTTGCTGAGAGGGCATGATGACTTTTCAGTTACAAAAACACTGGACAGGATTCTGTCAGCTATAGATGTGACTGGAAAACCCCTTCTCCAGAAATGTCAGGAGAAGAGGACTGAGAGCATCAAGTTTTGGTTGTTTTCTGTGGTTTTTAAATTGGTGCCCCAGTTTAATTTCAAGCTATCACTAACATAGAATTCAAATGAAATACATCAGGTTTGTGTTCAACTCTGTTTTCTACACACAAAATTTTGAGAAAGAAAAATCAAGATAGCAGAGTAAATAAGACCTTCTCTTTGCTCTTAGAGACAGTGCACATTCTTTTCCCTTCAAATCTATAAATCTTTCAGCCCAGGCATCTGTTGGCCCATACAACTCCAATTTATACAAATACTAGATTAATTACGAGGATGTCTTATCAGTTTATTCTAGTAGACTAGTCACAATTGCATGCAACAGCTGGCAGGATCAGCTATGAAACCCACAATCACAGTCCATTCAGCAGGAGAACTGTTTAAACATCCAGGGCTAAAAGCTAATGCTCAAAATTTAAAACAGCAGGTGGATTCACTGTGAGTTTGCCTCAGCACCACCAGGCTTTCCTGTCTCCTTTCCTGGAATCAAGAAAGCCTATTTTGGGATACGACACTTAAGGAAAAAGAGCACTAGGGCACCTTACTGAAGGGTAGCCAAAGAGACACAGTAGAATACAAAGAAAAGCAAAGGTGAATGAGATAATAAATTAATGGCAGCCAACAGCAATATAACTAGAAGATGGAGAGGTTACACAAATTATTAATATGGTCAATAATAAAAAGGATGCTTCCTCTTAAAGACAGAAATACAGAGAAAACAATAAATCAAGAGAAGTAAGAAGAGGTTAACAGCTGGGAGATAAAAGAGAGAGAAAGAGCAAACTGGAAAAAGGGAAACATCTATATCATCAGTATTATCAAATTTCCTGATTATTTCTTAAAGCCTCTACTATTGGAGCTTTAAGAACCGTAGCTTTCACTAAAGTTAGAACCTAGTCTTTATAGTTAGATGCAAAAGCTATATAATATTCCTTACTGCTCACACACCAAAAAGTAAACAAGAAGCTAAGATTCTATCAACAAAAATACCCTCTATTTCTTAAGGTAGGCTCGTGACTTCTTCGGAGTCTGAATTGTGGTTCTGAATGGAGTGTGTAATACTTCAACTTCTAGTTTATTCCACATTATTTATTTTGCGCTGGTTTATTTCTCTGTAAACAATCCTGATGAAAAGTAATGAGACTGTCTATTATAGCACTTAAGGGATTTTAAAATTGCTTGTTACATTAAAATAATTAGAGAAGGATAAAGAAAATAAGATCAGATTAATCACACTCAACACAAGCCGATCCAGTATATGAGAATCTAACCTCTGAGGAATAAAGTCCTCAAAAAAACCTACTTATAGCCCTATGATGGGCCAAACAATTTAACTATCTACCAAAACAAACACTCTTAATGAAAATCTGTAAAAATAACTGCAGTCTGTGCCATAAGTGATTGGATATTGGATATAGCCACTCAGCAATTTTTGCTCATTAAGAGGAATACCACAGAATACCATGCACAGACCCTACTCTCCACAGAGCTCTCCTAAACAAAAAGTCTTGCCTTCAGTTTCTGCAAGACATCCTGCATGACCAGGCCGTAGTGTATTGAACTAAAGAAGGCACTCTAATGTTGAACTAAGCCTGGCTTGGACAAGTTTCTCTGAACTTAACTGTAATACATTGTTTCTTCAAGTTTATGATACGAAAGTTGTTTGTTTTTTTAAGGGAGACAGACTTCCCCTAAATATGAAACAAATCTATAACATAAATCAGACTAATCTCATCTGTTTCTTCCATTCAGCTTGCTTTCCTTCTGCATATACCAATAAACTCAAGTGTCCTTTTCAGTATTCTAAAGCTTTCGGAGGAGAAGGGAAAGAGTTGCGCTGAACTCTTTCAGAGCTCGTCCAAAAGACTTATAAGTGTAAAGCGTACAATATATACACATCTACCTACATACGTGTGGCTTACAAACATACTCTCTTTGAGACATCTCTACAAATACATTACTTACTTTTCAAAGGTGTCTTTTTTGATATGCTTTTTATTCATGCAAATTCTCCATATTTAACTATTATCTAATGATTGCTAAATAATGAATTATAACTAAGATACAGTATGACAGTCAGATTCTCCAAGCTGCAACAAACTTTACTAAGACAAAAACAGCTAGCTTTTCCTATATGTAACAAATGCTTGCTAATACTTTGAACTGAATCCATCATTTAGCCAGTATCTAAAGTAAAAACTTTTATCTGTGTTAACTTACTTTCAGTCCCACAGAGTTCAGAGCTGTCTTTTTTAAATTTTACTTCAGTAATTATTCCTTCAGAGTCTATCAATAAAGACCAAGTTTTGTATACCAATGAAAAACAAATAAGAAACCTAAAAAGGACAGTGCTCAAGTGATACGGATCTAATTGTAATAACATTTTTAGAAATACTTTAGGGCAATATGCACTTCATTATTAATATTATGAAGCAAATTTCAAACAATGCATCAACTGAAAGGATATAATTTTTTACTCATAATTATAAACTCTCATGCCTACTTCCCTAATACAATTTACTACATTAGAATTTAAGGACTGGTATTAAAAAATAAATTCAAAACTGCAGGCTGTTACAGTTAAAAAAAGAAAAAAATCCTCACCCAACCAAAATACCCAAACCAAAAATAACCCACCCACTCAAACACATAAAATACTCAGAAAGGCAGGGCAGATATTTACCTTGTCAGACAGAACAGTATTTATAACTTGTTCATTTTTTAACATTAATAGCTAACATGAATGTCTGACTAAAATAAGATGTAATACATACTGCTTTCAAAGCCAAGCAAGCAATTAAAGCTAATCAAGTCACAAGTGGTTCTCATCCCACGAATGCCAGATTCCTCGCAGGAAGGAAAGACTGTAAGCAAATGTCACCCTGTTCAAATTTTAAGAAAACTAACATGCAAGACAAAACGTCCAGCAGCTAGGAAACCAGAGCTCACTATTAGTCTGAACCCCAACAAACTGAATCAGAATGAAAAATAAAACCTTTTTGTTCTGCTTTCTCTTCTTCTTTATTTCTACCTCTTAAAAAGAAAGAGGTGATACTCTGTAGCAGCTGTTCACTTTGGCATTTCAAAAACTGGTAAAGGTCATTGTCAAAACTAGTACATTCAGCTTAGTGAAAAATATTTGCCAATTGTTTCTACTTTAAAATTAAGATACCAATCTACATTGACATAACTTTAAAAAATTTGCATTGTTTTCTCATGGAACCCAACAGTGGTTGAATGCTCTCTGTACTCTTTCTCATCCCTCAGAAAAAAGAAAAAAAATCACTTACTGTTTACATGTAACACAAAGGTTCAAAGGAAAATCACAGGAGAAGAAAAGTAAGTGTTCTTGAGTCACGGAAATAGTCATGTTGAAGTCACACACAACATCTGGACAGATGTGCCCATTGAATAGAAAACACAATTCTTTCTCACCAAGAGGGAATTAATTTAACCTTTGTGTGAAGAAAAATTTTGCTATTTGAAAAAGCTACTGTTACTGCTTACACTTTTGGTAGGTTTTTAATTACAGCCTGAACTGAGTAGAAATTAATTTTGAAAGAAGCAGAAAAAGCTTGAAAACATCCTTCCCTTTGGATTCCTTCACTTGCACAACTCCTCTCTGCCATTCATATGTGAAGCTGGGCAAGTTAATACCAATGCCTTATGACATTTCATGCCAAAGTTCTCACCAGCTGATCTAACAACATATTGCCCTTTTCCAGGCTTTAGAATTTGGACTTTGAAAGGTTGAAATACATAGACACAAGTTTTAAAGAACAACCACTTAAGAATTTAGAAGTTTAAAGAAAAACTAAGATCTTTAAAAGTGACTAGGAATTTTAGTAGTCATCCATTTTCAGCACTTTAAAGGGACCACAGTTTAATCTGAGGTACTCATCGCCTTACTGTAAGGCCTCCTCACAGTGTATGCAAATACCAATAACAACAAAAAGTAACTTCTGGTAACCTTACCCCCATGGCTGAGATATATTTTCGTAGAGGAGCTAGGAGGATCTGAACTGTAAATTCACAACTGTCGCAAATTGGCTATGACCTACTCCTTTAAGAGAAGCTTGAATTTAATTACCTCCCTTGTTTTCACAGTACAGCACTTTTAAGTAAATACATGCTTGAAGCAGCAGACAGTGAAAGAAATGGGAAGAGATCATGGTCAGATAGGTACTTTCTTTTCATAACTATACCCACCAGACAGGTCTAGGGCTTTCACAGAAAGCCATTGGACATGCTTCTAAGAAAGAAAATAAGGGACTTGTTATATGCAAGACCTGCCTAAAGCACAGAGAGGATTTAAACCCGGGGTCGCAGGAGCAGGAGACATAGGCAAAGGTACAGAACAATCTTGCTATAGTCCTGTCCTAAGACTCCATAAGGAACAGGGACTCAGCTTCAAGAAGAAGCCAGTTAAGAAGCTTGAATGAGTGTTCAGGTAATTCTTGTGCAACTTTATCAATCAATAAGAACCCTCTGAAGTACTTCAAATATTCCAATACCTACCTAGGGTATTGGAAGAAAACAGGAACTGCTAAAGAAGCAAAGTATCTGCAAGGTTACTACACTGTGCCTGGGATGTATATTCAAAAACAACACACAATTTGACAAGTGATTTGCACAGAAAGCTTGTGGGAAACAAGAGTATTTAGAGAAGAATCAAAGATATCCTGGAAATATTGGCTAATAAAAATGAATAAAATAGGTTCAGTGATACTTTGGTGAGAATAACATTCAGTAGTGAGGTTCACAGCTATAGGAACCAGGAGAAAAACTAGGAATTCAGGGGGTTCCCAAATGAAGACAGAAACTGCCTTCACATGTAATTCAAAGTCTGAAATCACGTTGTTAAGATTCATGAAAGCCAATTTAGATAAGATTTAGACTTCTTAAATACATTAATTATAATTTATTCTGATGTATTCTTTAACTAATAAACCCAAGGTATTTTATTCCTTCCAAGCATTTTTCTGTTTTACATGCATAAGGATTCAAAAATAGTACTATTTAAAATCTAACCTGCAATAAATTTGAGTAATATGGCAAATACATCACAAAGAAAAACCAATAGATGGTAAAGAATCAGGTTTGTTTTGAGGTTCATTTGAAACAACAGGATTCTTCACAGTGGTCATGAATAAAGCATTTCATTTTGATTCATGCCAATAAAACCTTTATGGTTCCCTGGTATATACTACAAGGACTTGGGGTTTTTTTGTTTGTTTGTTTGTTTTTTTTGGGGGGGGTTCTGAAGCAAATAGCAGAATTTCACTGACTTCTATATGCAATAGATTTCATTCTCATATGTTGATCATATGCTGATATATTACATTCCCATACCTATGTTGTAATGACATTCCTATATTCTGTACATTTTCAGAATTATATATCACAAGTCCATCACTTCCATCCATCCTTAAGCTCATTTTGTTCTCCTATTTTAGTGTACAACCCGGTTTACTTATTTTCATCCCTCCTGTTCATGGTCTTCTGTTTTTCAGCTTCTTATCTTTGCCATCTCCATGTGTAATATTCCTTTGCCCTATTCTATTTTCCCATGCCTGCATTCTTAAGCCACTCCAGATCCGTGGCTATGCCCTTATGCCTTTAGTTTCCACCCTTTCATTTCCAGGATTCTATGTCTGAGTCTGGAAATCCCCCCAGGAGGTTTGAACACCCCGTGCCCATTAAATTTAACAAAATTAACAAAATACCAAAATTCTTGGGCTGAAAATATTGCCCCTAATTCTAAGTAGAATAAATTCAGAAAAAAAAGATGCAATTCCCTTTCTTATGAAAGCCAAGCCAATGTCAAGCAATCAGATAAGAACACAACCACAACACCAGAAGCTTAATAAATGCTGCATGCCTTTCCTAGAACCTTTCCCATCTTCATTGATTGCCCAGATATTAATCTCTAGCTAGAAGCATTCCCCTGCCCAACCAGTTCACATCTGTTTAGCAGTGAATACACTTCTGCAGTCTGGATAAAATAACCTATTTCCTGTAGGTCTCTGAAACTGCTAGAGAAAAGCCAGAACCAAATTCTCAGTCTCATTAAAAAAAAACACCAAGCAACCAACCAAACAAACCACAAAAAAAAACCCTTTCTTTTTGATCTGTGGTAAATTTTCAACTGCCAGTGAGGATCAAAACAGAAATGCAAAAACATCAACATCCCAAACACTGGATCAAATTCTTGTTAGGACCAAACAGAATTATTTTGTAAAAAATTCTAGTTTGCTATACAGTTTTGTAAATACAATCTTTTAACTACATTTTCTATGTAAAACAATCCTGGAGTTTTAGACTTCCTTACTGAAAAGATAATGGGTTGCTGGAACTTTTATGTACACACACACACTGTACAGATATTTAATACTATGCAAGGAAAATCAGCTTGCAGGATAGATGCTTCCTTGAATAGTAATTGCAATTTTAAGGCTTCTCAACTGTAAATCTGAGATAAGCCAAGGCTTTTTGGATACCTATCTGAACCTGAACTCCAAACAATATGAAGTTCACACATCACTAGTAATTAAACAATGCCGTGGTTTTTTACTCCAGAATTGCTGTCAAAGAGATAAGAGCTATCATCACAAATACCGTGGTATTTCTTACTTGAGTTTAAAAAAAGTTCAAAGAATAGGAGGCTTATAGAGATAGAAGTTTTACTGAGACATTTACTACTGTCAGAAGGAATATAGGAAGGAAAAATGCAAAGGAAGAAATAGAAACAGGGATGTTCTGTGTTTAGTTACCATGTCACAAGGGTTAACATTTATTCCAGGACTATAACCTGAGAATCCCAAAGTGATACAGCACACCCAGACAGCAATAAAGCAACAGTTGGTAGCAGCTTCACCTGATGGTTACAAATGAGCTGTGGTATGAACTGCAGTGACCAAGAAGCCTCCTTGCCCAAATACTTACCCTAAAAAGAAACATGGCAGGTGGTCAGATCCTGACCATTCTAGGAAACAGAGACAGAAGCGGACACACTTAAGGAGGGGGAAAAGATGTAACAAGGCAAAAGGTGTAGGTCAGAAGAAACTATCTGGGAGTATCTCTCCTATGAAGACAGGCTGAGGGAGTTGGGATCGTTCAGCCTGGAGAACAGAATGGTCTGGGCAGACCTTAGAGCAGCCTTGCAATACCTAAAGGGGGCCTGCAAGAAAGCTGGAGAGGGACTTTTTACAATGGCTTGTAGTGACAGGACAAGGGGGAATGGCTTTAACCTGAAAGAGGGTAGATTTAGATGAGTTATGAGGAAGAAATTCTTTATTGTGGGGGTGGTGAGACACTGGCACAGGTTGCCCAGAGCAGCTGTGGACGTGCCATCCCTGAAAGTGTTCAAGGCCATGTTGGATGCGGCTTTGAGCCCCATCCATTGGTCTAGTGGAAGGTGTCCCTGCTCATGGCAGGGGGCTTGGAACCAGGTGATCTTTAAGATCCCTTCCAACCCAAACTATTCTATGATTCTATAACAGGTCTGCATATCACTAATTTTCAAAAAGGTGCAGATTTTTGCATTCTGCAGGAATGATCTGGTTAAAAGAGAACTAGTGCAGATTCTTCTGAAGAGTTTCATCACTCCTGGTTCATATTTGCCCAAAATAAGATAGAACCACTACACAATTTCACACATCACTTCAGCAAACAGCAATGGAGAACCACACAAGCTGTTTTTTTTTCAGAATGGAAACTACCAGACTAAGGAAAACGTCATTAATTCAGAAGTTGTTCTGACTCTCTAACCTCAGCTGGGCCTTTAGATCTTCTCCTGTGTGGCTTCCCACTCAAGCCTCTGTGTGCATGCAGGCAGTTGTCTACATTTCATGGCAATTGCATATATGGTTTGCTTAGCCCACCTTACACTGCTGACTAACTTCCTGTAGAGCTGCTTTACTGTAAGGCTGTCATGTCAGCATCAGAAAGAAATTAGAGTAAGTCCATAACCATAATCAGCTTGTTTCTGACTATAGGTCTGAAAGCAGTTAAAGTGCTCCTTTCCTCCCTTCTGCTTTCTTTCTAGATGTTACTGAGAAGATAATATGATTGAATTAAGATACATTATATGAAATATACATGAAAAAAGGGCTACTGAGAATATGGATCAGGTATTAAGATCATAACGTACACTTCTTCCAGTCCAACACACATACAACAAACCTTTTTCAAAAATGTAAACAAGCCTCAGGTCTTACTCTGAACGCACAGAGACAGATTTTAATTTTTACAAAGCATGTCAACCCATATATTCAGTTTTGAAAGATGTGGCACTAAAAATCTCTTCATTGACTATTTCAACCAAAATGTGGGCAACAGCACATTTGAATCCAGATTGTGTAACATTTTGTCCAGTTGCCTGGTTACCATGGAAGTTGGGTAGGCATTAGTGATTCAAGGCCATTCACCACCTTTTGCTTTTGTAAAAAAAGGGCAGCACAAATCTAAGTTAGCTGAGTTGGCAGAGAAAATGTACCAGAATATGTACATGATTCCCTGTAGAGCCAGAGCCTTTATGCCACGTCTCCTTTTTGTACACTTTTTGGGACATCTCAGACCTTCTAGCCTCACTATTTACTAACGTGGTTCATTCAGCAAGAAAGTCTGTATATCTCTTAGGCACATATGTCTGGTCAACAGAAATTGAACGGAGGTGGAAGTGGCTTTGCTTACATCCCATCTCCAGAATTTATGGCAGTCTTTAGGTTAGGTACAAAGAGGACCAGAGATGTTTTTACCCTACAATACCACAGGAACTGAAGGCTCAATCAACCTGGGCAGGCAGGGATCAGTCCAGAGCTTAAGAATTTTGTTGATTGTATTGAAATTGCTACTTGAGGAGATCCCTTAGGGGCCAGGGTTCTGTATGTGATCATAGAAATGATGAGGACATAGCATAGCACTGTAGCCTTTCCTCTATCATGAGAGCAAAGCTGCAGGAAAGCGTACATGTTCACTGCATTGCAACCTCCAAAAGTAATCCATGCCCATGGTGACACCATCCAATATTGTGCCGCATTCATGAAATTAGGTTAGAAAATACATTTTGAGCTGTAAAAGGAAATGTTCAAGTTTAAGAAAAGATACTGGTAGTGTCGATGAAGGGGGAAAAATGTGGAGCATTTCTTCTTACTGCATGTACTTAAAATGCCAGAGTTCTTCCTCTGGTAAAGTCCTTTCATTATTTTAAGAAAGCCTGGGGTGTTCAAACAGTGTTTCACCATAAGGGAGAAAAAAAAACCAACCAAACCAGCCACACCCAAGGGACGTGAAATGCTGAGAAAGCTCATGAATTTTTGTGACTGAAAAGATACAGCTCACCAGACGCATATGACACAGTATGGTGTCTTTAACAAATCTTTCAAATACAAAAGTCAGGACAGAAAAAGATACACTCCACTGTTTTTCTAATTCTATCCTATGAAGATACAGTTTTGTCACAGGTTTAGCTTACATTCTTCTGATTCAGGCAGTGTGATCACATGATACGCTACATATATCCATGTTCTAAGCTGAATGTTATTCAGCTCTTCATGAGCCATCAATATCTCACAACCAGGTAGAAAAGTCCTTGTATTTTTCATTCCTTGTATTTTTCAGCTTATCTCCGTGTTTTGCATAACATATGAACAGTGTTTATAATGGGACTTCCAACATGCTGTCACAAGCATGTAGAGGTACAGGTGGGACATGCAAATGCATCAACCAGTTGTGCTAACAAGAAACAGTTTTGTTTTGTATTATTTCACATTTCAAATTAAGATGCTTTTAAATATTATCTGTCTTCATACTTCATTATTTCAGTCAGTCTTCAAAATAACAGCAAGAGAACGACAGAAGTCACAAATATAACTTGTTTTCCTTAGTTTTACAATGGATTGGAAGTCTGATTTTTAAATACTTTAATCATGACTCACACAGCCATTACAACATAGTCACCTTTTTCATCCTTCAATTCTCTTAATATGTATTAAAAAAATCTAATAGTACAAATACAAATTCAAAATCTGTATTTGTTTCACTACTGATTCTACAGTGTATTATAAATCTGTGCTGAAGTGTGTTCAAAATCCCCAAGAAAATAGTAAAAAAAATGTAATAGAACTTTTCAGCCTAAAACATTTGAATTAAACCTGCAATAGTGAAGCTTCCAGAGCTACCACAGCATAACAGTGGATGAAGCTATCATCTACCATGGTCTAATTATTTACTGCAAGCTGATAGATTGAAATTGATGCTTATGTTATAAATAATAGGAAATGTGTCATCTGAGAGTATTTCCCAGCAGACCAAATGTAGCACACCCACTGATATATTCAAGCAAGATCCACTAACAACTCTTAAACTTGAAAGGCCATTTAAATTTCATTTGAAATATTCAATATATCCCCAACTAAGACACTCTTCTTTCTCCTCCCTGATAGATTGATTTTATCAGAGGCTAATTACATTCTAAAGATAATTTGAGTTCAATCGCATCTTAATCCTCAAACACGTTCAAGCACACACCTAGCTCTAGGCCACAAGATCAAAGGTGGTAGCTGTTTGGCTTAAAACACCCTAGTAAAGACCAGGGTTTGGGTGGAGTGGAGGGGGTAGAGGGATAGAGAGATTGTTTACATGCAGCACTGTATTTGGCATTAGCCAATGTTTTCAGACAGTCCATTTCTTCAACATCAAATTCAGGCAGGTACAATTTGATTATGTCTTTTGGTAACTGGCTGTTTTTCATCTTTGCTTTTCCCCTAGATACCACTGTCTATGAATGTGTCAACATTTCTTGCGTATGATCAGCCCACGATAAGTTACTGTGGAGTACATCATGAACTGCTTGCTCACAAGCCCTATGACTCCAATAACCAGGAAGAAACAGTGGAAACACACCTAGAAACTGATCTGGATCTGAGCACAATAACAACAGCCGCACGAATCAAGGAACACAGTCAGCAGCTGGCTTAACTGGTGGTTTTTTTGTTGTCTTTTTTTTTTTCCTGTAGCAGAGGCTGCAACCAAATTCTATGTACCATTATGGACAGAAGGGAGAAGACATAATATTATGGATTCTAGGATCCCTGTTCAAATTAAAAATGAATCACAAAGATTAATTGTTTCAAGTCTACAATTTGTAATTAGTTAAGTTGTGCAGTATTTTTCTGACTTCAGAGTATGACCCTTAAAGTGAATCTTTTTCAAAACTCATCCTACCTACCTGTATAAACTGTACAGATGTAATGTATTTTTCATATTGTAAAGTTTCAATTACCAAGAACAGCTGGTATGTACAGAACCATAATTTAATTACATCTTATTTTACAAGTTTCAGTTTCTAAAGTCTCAAATTAACAAAAGTTATTTCTTGTGTTATTAAGTTACTCTGTTTTGTAGGGATCATTTTGTTACTGCTTTTGTGCCCAGAAAACTTTAATCTAAAATTCTGTCCTTTGCAGAATATGCATCATTTTTACCGTGTTTAATGTGTAGAATTTTATCTACTGGTTCCAGAAATAATGCATTAACCAAAAGGAGGGTTAAACTATTCAGACTTCTAAGAAATTCTTAAAATACATAGCCAAGTTTTCTTATAAATGAAAAATACAAAAAATATAAAATTCTCCTCAAATTTACCTGTTGCCTTGAAATACAGCCTGATTTCTAAATCAGAAAAATGTAATGATAAACAGATATATTTTAAGAAAAAAGTTTACTTATGCAACTGTTAGCTGACGCTGATGATGTTTTGTAAAGTCTCACTGTTCTGCAAGACAATATGGACAGGAGACTTCAACAGGCAGCTGTCTTTACAAAATCTGCTGTGAAAGTATAGCCTGCTAAATCAGGCATTTGTATTTCTACTTAAAGACAAACAGGCCGAAAACCTGCTTCTGTCAAAGATAGCTGCTGATGGAAGTGGCAACAGAAACAAAACCTTGGAGTTATACTAGTCTTAGAATGTAAAATGTTACTCTAAAGCAAGAAACTTCTACTTCACTGAAATATACAGTAATTCGGACCAAATGTTAAAGGTTAATAGTTCTTTAACATTGTGATACATCAAGCTAAGAAAAAAAAAACCCAAACCTCTAAAAAAAAAAATAATAATGTAGTATTAAGTCTTTAAAAATTACTACATTGCTTATTTGTCTACTATTTAATATCTGGATTGAAGCATTCTTATCTCCCATTCCTTGGTTTTAAATCTTCAAGACTTCTCAATACTGTATGAGAATAACTTTTATAACACTACCCTCATGTTGTAATCATAAAAGATTACAGAAATTAGAAAAACATTATATGATGCCGACTTGGTTAAATATAAAAGGGAACATGAGCCTTCCAAAGTATAGAAGAAAAAAGTTTCATATGGTGAAGCAATTTTTTTATAATAAAGAGAAATTATATAACCACAAATCTATTTTTCTGAATGTTTACCCCACCATATTTTCATGTAGCTTCAAAGCAGAAGACTGAAATTTAAAATTACAGTTCAACTGTTTGTACAAAATATAAAGCAAATATAATGAAAAATAGCATCAAAATATTGTTAACAAATGAACCTGCATTCACTATCTTTTAAGTGGAAACAAAGTGTCAACACAGAATACATTGTATTGGTTATTTATTTAGCATCTTAGATTTTGTAACATTTTGCATAAATTATTTCCTATTCAAAACATTACTTGTCTTTTTAAGACTCATCTTAAACCTCCACACTTCAGTTTCTTATTTCTTTAGTACCTGAGTTCTTGAATTTCTGGTCATCTTCTACAGTGCTGGATTTTTTTTATGCACAGTTTGAAAATACATTTTGCTAATTATAAAATGAAACCCAAAATGCAGTGTCATTCTGGAGTTGAATGACTTTTATACTGCAGGAAGAAGCTAACTGCTTCATTTCAACATTGTTTTTAAGGTTTAATGTTTAGGCATTCTGGTCATAATAGAAGACCTGAGCTGTTAGGATCAAGTATCATCCTCCCAAAAGATTTCAACTATTCTTACTCCGTACTTCCTATTCTTTACCTTGACCTACTGCCCTCAAGTATTTATGGTGCGTGAACATGATCCTGGCACTGATGTAACTACTCAAATTGCACAAATGTTCAAATGTACTTCTTGTACCATGTACTCCTAATTTACGGAGAACTGTACAACATGAGTATTTTCAATGTTAGACACTCTAATGAACGTAGGCTAAGCAACATGATAAAATAACTCTCACGCCAAGAGTCACAAAATCTCTTTGATATATCTTGTTAAATGAGCACTACTGGGTATTTATTCACGTACACACAAATGTTTCTTCCTTTGTTTCTTGTCCTCAATAGCGAAGCATACATTAATGAATCTGGTTTATCTTGGACCTCTCCTGAAAGACCTGCAGTTTCAGACCAACATATCAACAGGCAAATGTTAGAACGGCAGGGTCACAGAAGTAGCAGCAATTCTGCACCTCACAGGTCTGCTATACTATCACAATCAACTTCCTGGGCATTTGTCATGCCAGGCTCTCTGTAACCCCAGCGGGCCACTCCAGTGCTCTGAAAGACAGATACAACATCCCAGGGCCCAAAGCATCAGTGGAATACTTGCCCACCCCACATCTAGAGCGTTGAAACATATGTTTCCATACACATAACTGAATATCATTTATTTCATGGACTACAGCAGCCTGAAATCTGCTATTCTCAACAAGATGGATGTCTTCAAGAAAACCAGGTGGCAGGTAGGTACCTTCCCCAAAAAATCCATATTGTAAAAAAAATCTAGGTTAAGCTAACCCAAACAAGGACTCACTCCTAAGGTCCTGTGTTAGTGTGTGATACCTGCCTTCCAACATACTATTGCCAGCTTTATACTGACTTGGACTGCACAGAAATAGTAAATGGTCTAGTTATGTGGACAAAACAAAATATCACCTAACAAAGCCCCAGTCTTCTAAGCTACAAATTAGCAAGAAGAAAGTAGGCTGAGCCTATCAGTTCAAATATTTATTTACAGAGGGTCACTTTCATATATCATTAGCCTTTGCAGCAAGATCCATAAACCGGAAACAGCAGTAGCCAACAGCATCGATCTCAGTCTTACAGTCAAGTGACACCACCATACCCTGGTAGATCATTTTATCAAGAAAAAGATGGGTGAATTCATTATGCTTGCAGAATGCAAACTGATAGAGAGTATAACCTCTATCAATAAAAAAAGCACAGACATTTTAAAAAATAAATCTAGCTACAAGCAACAATTCACAGTTCCTTGATCAGTGGATCATGTTTGTACAGCAAGCTACAGGGCTGAAATACCCATTAGGAAACTGAGCACAAGTACCTGAATGGAGTGGCTGTCTAAAGAAGAAGGTGTATAGGCAGATTAATGATTAATCTGACAAATTACAGTATATGTCTCAAGACAGTATATAAAAAAATAACACCTAAATAACATCTATACAAGAAAGCAAATGACTGTTTCAGTTACAGTGATCGAAATTTGCAGCATAAGGCATTGTACAAACTATTCACAAGAGATCTGACAGCTACCACTAACAACAACAAAATCCATACACAGTTTTCAGAGATACATCACAAATATCAGACTTCTTTCACACAGACTTCATACAACAAACAGAAAACGTACCAGCCTCAGAAGTTGTGTACTAGCTTGCTTTACTTACAGCCACTCAATTTCTCCCCTTCTATCTCCAGGCATTTTTTTTATCCCTTACTGTTATTGCCAATCCTCAGATTGGACAAGAGAACAGAAATTGTGCAAACCCCACAATGTGAATGGTAAAAAAACCAAAACAAACCTGCAAGGGCAACACCACTGACTAGAAAAATGAAGTCAGGATTCTGGTATGAACGGAACCATAATAAATCTGGAAATTGCTTTATTAGCAATGTAGGTACTTCAAGATAGTTAATTACATGCTCACGTATAGTGTCAAATACAAGCAGCTGTATTTAGTTACCAACTGGTCTAGCAGAAATAGTCTGTTGAACTGGTAAGAAAGAACAGTTCAATTCATGTTCCCTAGCCTGATCCTCCTCTCTTGAGGGAAAGATCTTTTTGTTCCAGACTTTTACATGGGTCTCAGGGGCCTGGGCTTCCTGAAGGCAAATCTTGCCAGTAAAGGCATAAATACCTGTAAATGAATATAATAATGGGTTTACTTGGTCAGATCAAAGGTACATCTAGGCTTGATAACATGGCTTGAACAGCAGCTGAAATATGAAACCCAAAGAACTAAAGAATGGGGTGAGCACACAGCAATATTTCCCCAGAATGCTCCTACAGTCCCCAACAATTGTAGGTCAGGGACTTAATGAGCCAAGCGTGGTGTCTTTCTATAGTCCCTCTTTGAATGTGTACATGGCTTCTTTGAAGCCATATAAATTTATAACACTCACAACTCCTGAAGAAAGTAAATTTACTTTGACAATAAAAGCTGCCTCCTTTCTTTATTCCAGTAGAGATGAATGATAGTGTAACAATAACACTTTTCACTTCCATTTTTGACACAGAAATATCATTATCAAGTAATTAACAATGACAGACTGACAACTTCCAGGTAGCTTGAATAACATCCATCCAGTCATCTAAAGTACAGACATTATCTGAAACCTTGTAGATTTAATTATCAGATTTCCCTTGTGGGTGTTCTTAAAATCAAGATTCAGCTCACTAGAAAGCAGAATATTCTTTTAGCTTTATCAAGTCCATCACAACGGTAAACAAAAAATAAGCTTGTTCCTCACGAAGTATAGCAAACCACTTTTCAACATAGAAAGACACACGTGAACCTCTTACTAGGTACAAGTTTGACTGTATGATCCATATTTAAAAGCAGATGTTCATTAAATTCCACAAAAAATATCTAACATTTAAGTGAATTAAAAGTTCTATTATAAAGTAACAAGGCCAAATTCCATTTTCCTGCTCTACCTTATTATAGAATCTGATTAATTTTAATTATAAAGTTTCAGAATAAATCAATGTGAACATCATCAGAGTTCATGATTAATGTTATTTTAATGAACACCTAAGGAATTAACATTTTGCCACTAGAAACTTGCCAAGAATTTTTATGTAAGCTGAAGTGCAGCATGTACAACTGTGAAAATCCCACATGGCAATAAAGCTTATATTCTATTTTATCGACATCAATTTTCTACGTAAATAACTCCTTCTTAAAACTGTCTTTTTAGATGGTTAAATACAAAGGAGCACCTGCTGTGCAGCAGCAAATGAGCCTGTAACATGAAATTCATTATACCCAGCCTTGTTACATTAAAGCTCTAATGCAACCATGATAGCGGACACTTCAAAGTGTCACCATTATAGACATGACACATGTAACAATAACAATACACAAGTGAGCATTAATTAATGTTGCGTTAGTATGGAATGTATTTAGATTAATGTTTGATGACTGCCTTATTAATTCCCTTGGGTCAACTCACGTAAACAGGATGGATGTTATTGTAATAAACACTAGAGGAATTAAAAATGTTCAGTTACATAAGAATATAATTTTTCCAGCTTTCATAGAGTGCCTTCCACTTTGTATTCCATAACAAACAGACTTCTAAGGTGGATGCATTTCAGCAATAGCTCTATCTACAACCTAATCATATTTGCCAATGATTGCGCCAATGAAACATATTTCAAAGTCAAATAATTTGAACATTGTATATACTAACTCTGTGCTTTTTAGAGAACAAAAACTAATCAACTGGGGATGAGAATACTCATTAAAAGAAAACGATGTGTCCCTCTAGCACTATGTACTTCAATAATGTCAGTAGCTTTATACAAGAGTGTGTTATAAATGAGGCATGGAAAGCCATTAACTGAACCATTCGTATTGAATACATTTTGTCGTCATTTATTCTTTCAAAAGAAATAATGAAACTGATTTATTTTTCTAGTAATGATGATGCACCTCCCTCTTACGTCTTGCTGTTGGTAACTTTATTTTTAAAGAATCTGTAAACTCACACAAATAGTCTAGACTTCACTATCCAAAAGCCTTATTCTCATTTTCAAGAAAGGAAAAAATACAACTATCAATGGTATATCTGAAAATGCAAATTTTCATGAAGAAAATTCTTTTTTCTTGTCTTCTGCTTTAGGATTATCTCGACAGTTCATATTTCTTCTCCTTACATTTCAACTACCTGTTTTCTCCAAGCTCTGTCACAATTGAGAATGCAAGAAATAAAAAATAAATCAAAAAAAAATTCAGGCTGAGTTACTGGAGGGAAAAAAAACAGTGTTAAATGCCTTTCAGGTATCCATCTCCAGAGCTGAACAGGTTTGCTGCCTACCGAGCACAGGCTTGTCTGACTCAAGTGCCTTTTGCTTCACCACTAGATCTTGGAAACAGAAGCTCATAAATATGCTAATGCTATAAGATGCTAATAAAAATCAACCTTTTTGTTGTTGTTGTACCACTACACAAGGTGGTGTTCGTTTTTGGTTTTGGGGTTTTATCACCTTTTTGCACCCTAAAGCCTTGAATACGTATGATTAATACATGTCAGTATAAACTGTCCTAATTCTACTTTCATCAAGTGATTAAAACAGAAACTTCAAAAGTGGAACTGGAAGGGTTCTGGATGATGTCCTCCCCAACTCAAAGCAAAATCACCTTTACTATGATAGATGTTTCTCAAACTTCTTCAAAAACCTTCAGTCTCTGGAGAAACACAGTAGCTACCTCAATTTGTATCCATACTTGATTATTCTTGCTATTAAAATATTTTTCCTTATACCTAACCTAATTGCTGCTTGTAACTCTTGGTTGTCTAAACCCATATATGCCATGGCCACCTTGACAAATGCCATACAGGTTACTACTGACTGAAAGTCTCATGACGCTTTAAGAGAAGAAAGTAAGATTTCTCCCAAAATTTGAACTTTCAAAAAACAGATGCACTGCTTGTCAAGATGACCAGTGCATTCTTTTAAAAAAAAATCTTTTTAAAATTATATACTTAAATAGGAATGGAATTAGCAAACCTGATCAGAAATAAGTATTGATTAAATTTCTATTTCAATTTTTAAGATGTTACCATTCATAAGATTTGTAAGACAGAATTCATAATCCTGTCTACTGTCTAGCTTAAATATAGCTATTTCTAGGCTACTTTTTTTCTGAAGCTTTCTTCCATTTCTTTTTTTCTTTGAATAACTCCTTGAATCTACAAAGTCTCATGAAAATACCTGGATCCTAAACAGGCATAAAGATCTGCCTCTGTTCTGCACTGCAGGATAAATGTTATGATTTAAATTCAAAATGACAACTCAAATGTAAATTGCTGCCAGCCTCTTCTCCCATATTCACAAGCAGTGGCTCTTGTTCATTCTTTTCGTCCCTGCCTGCATGCATTTTGCCTCAGGATTTGTGAAGTTCCACCTTTTCTTTAGCAAAGGAATTAAGAAACCTACTGAAATTAAGAACTGATTTCAGATCATTTAGACTGCTATAAATTATATTCTAAGATTTCTTCATGTAATATGCAAGTATCTTACTAAAAACCATAATTATTCTTTGAAAAAGAATAAATTGATTTGTGCTTCCAGAAATAAGAATTAATGGCCTACTGTAAGACTTTGTTTTTAAGTTTTTCTTTTACAAAATTCAGAGGAGAGGGAGGAAATTTATGCAGGGCCATTGCTAATACCACAAAAATACAATAATTACTGAAATAAACCACTCATATTGCTAGCTAAAACTTGAAGTGATTTAAATGCAGAGATAATTCAGTATTACTCCTGAGAGAGGATGTAAAGAAAGGGGATATAAACATTATAGGCGCAACTAAGTTCTGCTGCTGGAACAAAAAAATATATTCTCAAAAATTATATGCAGCTAGAATAGAAGATATTTAAGGGTGGTTTTTAAAGGTATGTACAGGTTAATAAGGCACTAAATAAAATAGGAGATGAGAAGGATTAAATTTAAGTCTGGACTGAATATACACAAGCAAATAACCTGATAACGAAAAAGCCTTCTGCCTTCCTCTCAAATGAAAAATATTTTATTTCCATTTTCTCTAGTACCAAGTATCTTCTGTATATCTGAGTAATCAGTAAGAGAGTAAGCAAATGTAAATCATTGAGAGAGATAAAAAAGCTGGCCTTGTATACATGAACTAGAAGGAGTAACTGACCACAGAGAAATAAAAAGACAAGACCCACATATGCAAATGTTTAAATCTCAGTTCTCTAACTGCTCTGTGAGGCAAATAAATAACTCTACATTAAAGCCTCAATCAACTGCTTTTATGTTAAAAATAGCTTATTGCTAACAACCTGTTTCACCTAAGAGGACTTTAGGGAAACCAAGAGAAGTGGAAAAGTAAATCAAAGAATTATAAATAAATAAATAAATAAATAATGTATGTTGGGACACCAATAGATTTCTCATATGAAAATTAATTCAATTACATGGGGCAACAAGGACATACAATGCTGCCTCTATCTAAAGCAGAAATCTGCTGCGCTTTAGTGGTATATTTTGCCATCAACAACAATTTTCAAGACTCTCAGCTATAAAGGTAACCATGAAAAGTAATTAAAAAACTAAGCAAACATTATAAAAAGAAAATCCTTAACATATATATTGTAGCATCAACAGGTCAACTAAACTGAAATAGTATGAGTTGCTTTATACGTTTACTGTCTGACTGAAGAGATAAATAAGCAAACCAGCAATTAAGAATGAGGATGAAAGGTGTTAACTACCAATAACAACTCCTGAAATCCTTACAGTTATTTCTCACACAAAGCCAGTATCTCCATTAAAGCAGTATAAAAATTAATCAGCATTTCACTGAAAAACATCTTCTCCTATTTCACAAACTTTAGGAGATACATCCAACCAGGAAAAAAAATAATTCTATCTATACAGGAGAAGGGGTAGATGTGTAAAATGGAGAAAGAAAGGACAGAAAAGACTAAAAGAATCCAACATAAAAGGAAGACCAAAATGATTCAGCTGTGAAGGACTTGAGAAAACTGTGTATTTCGTCATTATGGTAACAGATTAAGATGAGGAAGTAATGAAAATGGGAAGCACAAATTAAGTGCTCGTTCATATTGACTGGTCCCCAATCAGATTTCACCTACTGACAAAGGGGAGTGAACACAATGACATCTAGATTCAACAAGATACCTCATCTGCCATGCCAGTAGGTGAATAAGATGTTATGTTACATCAGAAGGATAGGATGGTAACACTATATATATATATGACCATACCATCTGCATTGATGTTGTCTTTTCAGCTTGAATACTTTTTGGACATCTCAAGGTAGATCCTTTTTTTTTTTTCTTCCCCTCTGACAAAAAGGGCTTTTACTTTGCAGCAATAACTCTCAAAAGAATTTGTTTTAAAAATGCATTTTTCACCTTTAGTAAAAGCACACCAAAAACCGTAAAACACTCTGCTCCCAAAATTCTTATAAAAATAAGAGCTCTGCAATCAGATACACTTGATTTAAGGATAATGAAGCAGGTTTTGTGTGCTGCAGAACCTTATAAATCTTTTCTGATTTCTTTTGGGGTTGAGGGAAAAGAGGAACTGTTGAAGGAAAAGATGATAGATTACATTTCCCTGTGGGTAATAAGGCTTCCTACAAGGAGAAACAGCATACTGAATAATTATATGCAATCTGAGGCCAAGAGAGTCATACAGAGTCTAGTCCTGTCAGAAATTTCAGCTGCCACAAAATACTGATAAAAAATGCGTGAGGAAAATGGAATGAATTCACACAATTTTTCATCATTTTTTTCTTTTCCTAATTTGCTTCACTTAAACAGTAGGTGAAACCACAATTTCTTCCTTCTGCTTTGCAGAAATTCTTCCAACTCGCATCATGAATGTCAATAGAAGAAGAAAGTAATAGCCAAACTGCATAGAGAGGATGTCAAAACACAAAACACAAAATACAGTTCCATAAGAGATATAACCAGGACTGTATTGTAACAAAAATATTGAGTATTTTTTTCAAGGAATGCTTATAAGATACTACAATAAACATGGGTGTCTGGCAATATAGGCAACCACAAAAAGCACAGCATGAAAAACTCAACACACACCATACTTTTTAAAAAATTAATGAGCCCCTTTCTCCCCTCACTCCCCCTTATTTTTACCAGATGCTACACAGCTGTTCTTTTATATCCATAGAGCTGAGCTCAACTCCTTGAAACAAGATATTCTGGCTCTATTAAAGTCAGTTGAAGTTCCATCACTGACTTTAGAAGAGTTGTCATTTTAAAGTAGTGGGATTTTTGCACTTTTACAGATGATAGTCAGGAGTCAGCAATGGAGATAAGAATGAGTGTTTTGCATAGCACAGTTTGACATAGACAGTAGCTACAACAGACTAGCTAATCTCATCATTAAACGCTCACCTGCAGCCTTCTAAGATATTTCCTATACTTGAAAGAATATTTGATGAGAGGGTAATGCCTTCCTTCTCACACTGAAAAAACCAACTCATCCATATAGCGATTTAAGTATTTCAAATTCATGTATCACTGAGAAATGGCTATTAGAAGCCTCCCAGAGATTGCCCCCCTCTTGACCAGAACCTCCTCTACCTTCTCCTTAAAAGAATCAAAAAGACACTGAATCAAAGCTATGCTTTACTGCAACACAGTTCTGAAAGAGAAAAAAGCTGTCCTGCTGGATAAAAGAAACTAAAAATCAAAGTGTTAGTCAGCCAATCCTTCCCTTGCTCATCATGTACCCCTCCCTTCCTACAAGCTTGTTCGCAGGCTAAGAATTCTCAGTAGGGTTTTTTTGAGATGCAATAACTTTATGAAACTCCCTTAGGATCCACAGAATTATCACCTTCTTTCTCTGAAGTCTCCTCCAAGACATACCAGTCCCTAGCTTAGGAAACTCCAGAAGTTTCTCTCAGCTGAGCATGCTCAGCTGTTCTCAAAGGAAATGCATTCTCCCTTCCTTTCAGAAAGCCCCACCTGAACAAGGGCTACAGGGGCCAACAAGGAAAATAATTGACCTTTCTGCCTGCCTCTAAGCCAAAATATAACATATAGTAACATTCAGTAAAGAGTAAACAAAAATCATACTATCAATCACATCATCCCAGAACATCAAAAGTTACAACTTATATCACAGTTCATAGATCAAAAGCATCAGAATAACTTAAATTGTTGTTTGTAGTTTTAGGAACTTCAGGCTATTTTCTAGGTTGCCTTATGTTTTACTTCAGCACAAGCTAACAAGATATTGAGTGAGAATTCATTAGCAGCTGGTCAAGTGTAAACAGTTCATCAATCATTTTTATTTCCTTACTGTCAGCAGTTCTAATTTCAGCTCTGGAAAAAAATTTGTGTTTTAAACTGTGAAATACATCACAAAATAGTGACATTTGATAGAATGTTTTTAGATTCTCAAGCTTATTGTGGAAAAGTCAGTTCAACAGATAATTAAGTCATTACTCCTTTATAACCACGAAATCTAATTTGGGGCGTGGGGGTGGAGGTGCTTCAACTAAATCAGGTGAACGGAGTA
>JAVJGI010000065.1:35609964-35621674 GCA_035590275.1 Ibycter americanus | reverse complement strand
ACATCACAGCCAAAACACAGCACAGCACCAGCTACTAAGAAGAAAATTAACTCCATCCCAGCTGAAACCACGACAACTCTATTCCAGAATAAATCCATCAGCTTGTACCTAAAGCTCCAGTAGAAATTCTGGGAAAATTAAAAAGCTCTCTCATATCTTATATTTACATGATTTCTGCCCAATGAAAAGCAACTAAATATTCTAGGTTGCTCTTATATTCCAGTCAGTTAAACCAGTTACTGTAAAAGGACCCTTCAGCTGATGACAGGAGTCACATCTTCAACATACCCAACACAGTGCCCTGCTCCAGTTTTCATGGTGCTGTTTCTGTAGACACACTTTCTTGAACAGCTTTTCTACAGGAAATCTACCTGACACTTGGCAGAAGTTCATGGAGAGGGTAGCACTGCAATTAGTCACACAAAATTGCATCATCACCCCCACGAATTTTCCGCTCATTTGACATACCAGATTTCAGAAAAGGGCACAGTGTGTTGGAGTCCTGGCATGGAATGGGATCAGCTTTTTCTTTCGTGTGATTGTAGCAGAAGCACACACAGTCTCTAAAGCTATGTCTACTATAGCTTTCTGTTTATTGGAACAGAAAGATTATAAAAGTTGAACACTGTAACTATCTGAGAAAGAAAGCTCAGGTGGCTAAGTGACTCAAAACATATGGAAAAGGTTACCTCCCTCTCATCTGTATCCTGAGACAGTGGGTAGCTTAGTCCTTTCTTGCTTCCTAGTCTAACACCTCACAGCAGCTTCCTGGCTTGCAGCATTCTTAGATAGCCTCGTCTACAACCTGGGGAAAATTTCCTTCCTCCAAATTTTATGTGGAGCTTGACTGGAGGTCCACTCCCTATAGCTGTGCAGGCCTGGGGCAGCCTCCTGCCACCCAGGTGTACCCCAGCCCACTCCACGCTCCAGGCAGTTTTCTCACTTGTACACAGCTCAAAGGCAGGAGCGCCCTCCGGAGCCTTGCAGAGCTCTCAAATCCAAATGCAGTAACCAGAACAGGTCAATGCATCCTGTTAGAATAGCATGATATGAAATGCATACAGAATACATTAAGAGCATAAACATTTAACAACGCAGTCATGCGTGGCCTGTCAAGCTGGCTGTTTCCCTGCTAACAGGTTAGGCAAAGTTTCATCTGCCTGACAAAACGTTAGGAAATCACTCCTCCAACCAGAGTCAAAAGAAAACAAAGTGATACTCCCTTTTACATAAAAGCACTAAGAAAAGTGATATTGACATTCCTTAAATTATTAAATAATTATTTAAATAATTAATATTAGAAGTAATAGTAAGTACAAAGAGTAATGTTTAATATTAAATATTTTTCATTATATTTTATATGAACAGTGGGAAATTCCTGTGGATTTCTGCCATACAACCAAATTCTAGGAAGGTTTGTTTCGCTGCTTGGTTGGTTGTTTTTTTATGGTGCATACCAACTTTCTTCAGAGAAAAATGTTAATATGAGAGAACATTGCACAAATGGAATTTGGTTGCTAAAGTTTTAATCTTGTACAGCAAAATTCTACTCTATTTCTTGCACTTCAGTTCTAGTTCATGAACAGATTATACGATGCAAACCTGTTAGGTAGATTCTGAAATACTACATTTAGATAAATCTTTCTAATGTAGTTATAAATTTGGCAGGGTAAAAAAAATCCTGCTGATATGATAGGCTGAATCACTGTTAAATGTACTACCTTCATGCAAACAGCTCGTGAGAAAATACTCTTAGTATGCATACAACTACTAATAGCTCCTCTTGTATATTCAGTCTTCCCCAGATACTGAAGGCAAAATTGTAGAAGGGACAGATTATTATTTGTAGATAACCCAGAAGCCTAAAAGCCCCACCAAATTTCAGTCCAGTTTTGATGACTGCATATGAAAAGCATTCACCATGACAATTCTACACTAATCTGGGAAAAATGGGAAAAAAGCAATTTGTAGTAAGAAAATGCACAATGAAGTCTAGGAATATTACTTTAATAAAAATGTAAGCAAATAACCAGTGGGGCAAGAGGGGACCTCATAGTCACTTTTTCCCTCCTGACCATTCTGAAACCGCAAAAATGTTCCTAGAGCTGCCCAAACAGATGTTTATCTAACCAGTCTTTAACTGTGTCCATAAACAAATCGCTATGGCCTCCCAAGGTAACCTGTTCCAGTGTTTACTCAACTATACGGTTGATTTTTTATCCTGATATCGCAGAAATTTTGCCTTTTGCCAATTACATTTGTTTTTCTTTTAAAAGATACAAAGAATAATTTAACAACAGACACCTTATGAAAACCTCCTCCATATTTGAAAACATTATCGTGTTCCTCTTCTCCATATTTTCCTTTCTAAACTCTAGTTGTCAGCTGCTTCTTACTTGTTATATATTCTAAAATCCTTGTTTCCTTTTGTTCTTCTTTTCAGTCCACACTATTCTTAAACTGTGATGCCCAAAACTACATACTGAGCTGAGCCCTACTGATGGTTCACTTCATCTGTAATTCTCTACAGTTCCTGATGCCTTATGAACAGTACCACTGCTAAACCAGAAATCCTGCATTTTTATTTATACAGCTGACTTCTTCCCCAGGGTAATCATTTGCACTTGTCATTTCAACTTGCAGATTTCAGACCATTTCTCCAAATTTAAGGTGGTGGTGGTGGTATGCTTTTACTGTCCTATAAAATACTTAGAGCTCTCACCAGGGTAGCATCATTCAAACTCTCACTAAGTCCACTCTTCATTCCCTTAGCCACCTTGTTAATGAAAACATGTAATATATGTGGACCCAGGCCAGTCCTTGCAGAATTACGCTTAAACTATCCCAAGTCTACCTGTAATATTATAAATATAAATTCACTAGGAATGTTATTTTTCAGTGAACTGTAACTTGGAACTTTTAAGTTAACTATGCTTCTGAAGTTTGCTTATGAAAATGTCCTTCTCTCAGTGTGAAACACTGTGTGCAAAGTTACATCATGTTTACTACTTCCCTTTTAACCACTAGCCAGCTATTCTGTTAAAGAACTAGATGTATTTGACAAAATGTATTTTGAAAATTCATGCTCGTTGTTTATCACCACCTTCTTATCCTGAAGATTTTCAGGAAATGAACATTTGAGGATTTCCTGCAGCTTCTTCCTGGTTATCCAAATTACAGGGACTGACCTACAGATTCCCTAGTTTTAAGATTAGTTTTGTTTTTCTATTACTTGCAAATACTCATTCCTCACTGCTTTTTACAATAAAGACCAACGGTTCAGAAACTCCTTTCTTAAATATTCTATAAACTCTTTCTGGCATGTATTTCACTTTGTCTTACTAACTGCATTAAGCACTTATTCCCAGCTAACTATGTAAAGTCTGAAGCAGATAGAAAACCCACAGTATCTTTGAGTTATTGCCCCCCATTTAGAAAGGTTTTTACTTTCCTTCTTAGTTTCTCTTATTAATAATGGATTAGTAGAAACCTTCTTGCTTTATGCAAATTCTACTGGTTTTAACACATTGTGCCACAGCGTTTTTGGCTGTGTCCACAATCAGTGATTGTCTCTTTATTTACATTGCATATCTACATTATTTTCCAGTCACTAAAAAGCTCCTGATGCAGGCAAGTTGGTCTTTCTATGTTTTCCACTTTACCAGAAGTTTGCTCCTGTGCTTTAAATAGATTCTACCCTCTACCTTCCTTTGAATCCCTTGTCTTTATTGCAATCTTTTTTAATGAATGATTTTGCTGTTTCACTTGTAATCTTTAGAAACATGTTTCTTACTTCTAATGCTCAGATTTCTGCTTTCTTCTTCAATATTAAAATTCACTAGTTCTTTCTTAGAGAAAAAAAAAGTCTTTGATGCTATACAAAACTTTGTCAGTGTGCCTTGCTGTATCATTTTTGCAATAGAATGTTTGTTATTTGGACAAAGAAGCAAGCAGTCATTCTACCCTAGAAACCACATACAAAAATCTTCATCTAGCCAACAGCCAGGCCTTACAGAACTGAGGGGAAGGTGCGACTTTCACAGACAGATGGTGGCAATGGTTTCTCAGTGCTCCCACAGGAGCGCTATGCTATAAGGTTGTCCTAAGCACAGAGCTAGATCTCACAGCAATCCCATGACACTATTTTCAAACTCCTCCTCATTTACTTCCTCCTGTCACTGAAGATTCACTCTCACCACCAGCCAGAGGAAATACTAAGAACAGGATCTTGTCCTGGCTGTTTGCAAGCAATGCATGATTCCAGATTTACAGGCTGGCCTATAGATCTATATCACAGATACACACAGCTTCTCCACTACAATAATGAACTAGAAAATAAAAAAATTAAAACTTTCACCCTGAATTAGTGGTCAAAACAAAAATCTAAAACCACTCCTCTGAGTTATTTTTTCAACCTCCATATTTTAATTAAGTTGTAATAACTATTTGGGTTTGTAGTAGTATTCCAGTAGAGCTGTATCTAAATAAATGACAGGCAAATAATTTTAATATTTTTTGCCAAATTTGAATAGTTTGCCAAACATCACTTTAGCTCCGGACATGGAAAAGCCAAACTCTCTGGCAATGTCTATGAATATACAGAAGCCTGAATTACATCACCCAATTCACCTCTGTCCTCACCAGTGTTGAAGAGTAGGATTGCCACCTCCCCATGTTGCAAGTGATACTTCTACAAATAAATTTTTTCTTTTTCTTTTTTTGATGTATGTTCAAGGGAATGTTATCTGACTCCTTCTTTAACCTCATGCTTGGAAACTGCCATCATGTAGCTCATACACAACCCACATGCCGTTCAGTTACAGTGTGTTTCTGAAAAAAACAGTTTCCCCAACCTGGCTAATTGCATCTTTATTTTTTGTCTCAACCAAGAGCCAATTACAATCTACAGATACATGCTGAACATACAGACTAGCATAAAACTCTTTTCATACTGAAGCAAATCCGTAAAGCACAAAAACAGGTAAAAGGAGGCAGGAGGCCTCTGCTGTTTCTGAGAGGAAGAGCGATTAATGTAAAAAGAAGTGTTGGTATATCCAAGCAAGTGAAACAGGCTCAAGTTTCTGCATTAAAATAAGCATTATTTTCCTATGGAAGAGAAAACCAGAGAAAACTCAGGAAGTAAAAACTCCTCTAAGCTTTCTAAGGAGGAATTAGCTGCAAGAACTAACAGGTGTACAAGAACATCTCTAAGGGTGAAACTTGAGGCTTGAAATAGGTCTTAAGAATGAATCCATAACACACACCTTGCCAGGAGTGGATAAGGAAGAAAGTGCAGGGTTCTTTCTGATTTCCCAGGGTGGACTGAGTTAACAGCTCACTGCCCACAAAAGGGACAGTTCTGCTCAACTAGCCCACTTCTGCACTCTGAGTTACTAATTCCTCTTTCCCTGGGCATGTATATAGAGCTTGTGCGCCCTTCTCAGAGTTTGACTCAGCTCAGTAAAGTGAAAGAAAATTAATCCAACAAGAACGAGAGAATAGTCACTTTGGCAAGCTGACCGGTCTGACAGACAGGGTAACTTAAGTATCAGAACTAGCACAAGCAAGGGGACAGACCTGAGTGGCTGACAGTACAAACACGTGGGTACACAATGGGGCTACTTATTTCAGCTGAACTGAGCACTTAGATCAAAGCGAGGGGGAAAGGGAAACTAATGAGACAGAGGGGGGGAAAGTGCTTCACAACCCTCATTGTGAAAACACTGAAATAGGCACCCAGAGAGTCAGTGGAATCTGCATCCTTAGAAATCTGGCCTGACTGAACATGGCCCCAAGCAACCTGATCTAGGGCCTTTCTTTGAGCAAGGAGTGTCACCAGATGTCAGATGTCCCTGATAATCTAAAACATTATACGATTGTATTTTAACTAATAAATTCAATGATCAAGTTAATATTGATGATAGCTACAGAGAAAAA
The DNA here is from genome assembly GCA_035590275.1 of Ibycter americanus. Taxonomy (NCBI): domain Eukaryota; kingdom Metazoa; phylum Chordata; class Aves; order Falconiformes; family Falconidae; genus Ibycter; species Ibycter americanus. The sequence continues at coordinate 35,615,737 of JAVJGI010000065.1, read as the reverse complement.
AATTAAGTAGTCAGAGGGCTCACTACTTGCTTACAATTCTATCAAACATTAGAGGGACAGCAGCTGCCTGGTCATATCACCAGGGCAGTGTCTGAGAGGCAGCCAGCAGGTTTCTGGTCAGTTCCACCAGTACGCTTGTTGAGAGGTAAGCTCTGAGTAGGGCTGGGCTCCAGACATCTCGTGAGGTCCTCACCAGCTAAAGGGAGGAGTGTGCTGCAGGAGAATTTTGATAGAATGGCACTGACAATCTACCAACTAACTGGAAAACAAACATAGCAAGAATCAAAGCACAACATCAGAAATCAGAAACACAGCTGACTAGAAATTCTCCAGAGGAATCTTTCTTTTATTGAATTTTGCTAGTTTACCAAAAGCAAGATATTCCATGGAAACAGAGCAAGCACAACAGATCTTTTGACAAAACACAGGCATATGCCCTGCCAGCTCTGCAAGATGGCCTTGGAACCAAAACCTGAAAGTTTCAGATCCACTGCTCCCAGTCTGTTCTGGGAAGAACTTGGAGGTACCAGTCCCTGAGTAGTCTTGCTTTACAAAAATTCTGTTCTTACAGCTGAGAGAGGCAGGTGTTCTGAGGATCACAATAACTAAGGAGCCAGACAGCCTAAGAACCTGGCAGCCTTACCTGGGACTTATTCAGATTTTGCATGTTCACTCATATGCAACACCACTCTGGTTTCCCATTGGCATCTAGAATGATACTACTTCTCTCATCTCAACAGTCTGGTCAGTTGGTCCACAGCTGTTCAGGAGTGAACAGGTATAAAACGGATAATAATCTTGGCAATATCAGTCAGCATCACCTAAGACATTCCAGTGTGATTCATTTATACATTTTGCTTTAATGTGTGCACAGTTGAACACAGGAGGTGGTTGGCAGAATCCAGAAGATTATTAGGCCTCTTTTTTTCAAATTAGAAACAAAGAGTTTTCCAATAACTTGAGAACCAAGAAATAAAAGCTCCATTTCCTAGCCAATTGTAGCAAGGATCAAAAATGTCATCATGAACTTGCCTGCTTAAAAAATGGCTATAAGCTGTCATACAGCATTTCATGATTCCTTTACCCAGTCATTATTTGGTTTCATTTAGTTCACACTTTCTACAGGAATTTTGTAAAGTTTTCACCTATTTCTCTTCCTGATTATTCCAGACAGTAGACTGGAAACATCATTACCAAACCAAAACAGTTATTGCTTGTGTGCATATCTTCTCTCATGTATACATTGTCCATTTGTGCATATGTACAGTTAGTAAAGATGTATTAATAATATAGTGCTCTTTTGCTGTACTAAGAAGAAGAAAAAAAGAAGTCCTAATCAAGTTTCCAGAGAAGGCATTTACTTTGGACTCCAGTTTTGTTTTCCATTAACTGCTTCCAGGGTGTATGTAATTACTATATTTATTTTTTCCTATTTACATGGAATTCAAATTGATTATTATTCTTCACTTCTCCTGCAAAGAGCTAAATATATTCAGTAAGAGAACAGAGGGAGGGATTCCTTTACCAGTTATCTCCTTTTACAAACTGATGGTTCCTCCTATACAATATAAAGGTTTTGAAAAAAATCAGAAACATCGCTAATTGATAGAAAAGATAGCCCTTGATTACTCCTGAGTACAGCCCCTGGTTAAGTAGCTGGCTTATCCTTTCTTTCCATCTTCATATAAATTTTCTTTAATTTTTGCTACTGATAATGAACAATGGTTAAAAATAATTAGAATAACCTAAGATAGCAAGGATTTTGCAGTAAAGAGAGTAATTAGAATAATTTACTTTAATGTATTCTACTAAGCATTGCAGCTGTCTGATTTGAAACATTTATTTTCTTCATATACTCAAACAGAAAGAAAACATGCCAATTGGCAACACAGGCTTAGAAAACAACTGCGAGAAACAGTTCTTGAGAAAAGCTCATCTTGAAAGGACTTTTTTTTTTTTTTTTTTTAAAATAATACGATGGTGTGGGTTGACTTGATTGTTTACTTCTCTAGCCTTCTGATCATACACTGGTCACAACATACACTGGTCACAATTGGTCACCAATGCAATTATACAAAAGAATATTCTTCCATCTTAGTTAAGTAAGAAAAAGAAGAGTAGCACATCAGACAGAGAAACAACTGGAAATGAATCCACTGAAATGAAAGTTAAAATAAAAAGGAAGTGCCATTAAATGTTGTTTATAACCACAGACAAAGATCTGATTTTGTTCTTTAAGCCATGTTTTGATTTTCTTCTCAAAAAGAAAATGGAAATGTGGAATTTGGATTTAGATCCTTGTGTCCCCAATCTCTTTTAAGTCATAGTTTTAAGATCTGGCTGAACAGTAAAGACAAAGCATTAGAAATTTGTATGCAACAATGGTTTTATGATACAGTACTGATTTAATCAAAAGTGATCATAAGCTATTTCACATGAAACTCCACTGTTCATTCCTCGCAAAAAAAGATCAACAGAAGTTGGGCAAGAAATTAAGTTGAAAATCTAGTTGAGATCTATGCAGATATCTCCATTTCCATCAAAGCCGCCACCCTCTGGTTCTATAAATTAAGAACTGCAGCATCTCATAGGTTGCTGGCATGCAAATATCTTAAAACTGAGTAACTACAAGAAAAAGCATTTGATTTTAGCCACACAGTAGATCTCAATATTATGGCTGATGAAATTCATAGGGAGAGCCTTTAATCAACCACTTCCTGAATGATTTCTAAAAGAAAATCAAGGTGTCCTTCTAACCTTCGTTTTATATAGAGGATTAACTAGCACAGAAATCAGTAACTACTCTCCCTTTCTCCACCTCAAGATTGTCAGAGCTTATTCAAATTAAAGAAACTTTGGTTTTACTACTTCATGTAATTTCTTGTCCTACCCTCGTTACCAGCGTATCTTTTTATCCTCAATTAGTAAACAACAGGATTTACTTTATATTAAAAAAAGCTGGCAGGGACATCCAGGAAGTTGCACAGACTTTGGAAGTAATTCAAATGTTTAGAATCAAACTCCTCATACTGAAGTCAGCAGGGATGTCTGGAGATGATCCAGTCCAACACACTGCTCAATGCATGGTCAACTATAGCCATGTTCATTTGGGTTTTGAACTGGAACTCCACAACCTCTATGGGAAACCTGTTTCAGTGTTCAGTTACGCTCACAGAAAACAAAGTTTCTTCTTGCTTAAATGCAATTTCCTATATTTCATTTTGTGCCGCTGCCTCTTGCCCTGTCACTAGGAACCCCTCAGATGAGTCTACCTTTGCATTCTCTACTCCTTCTCATCAGATATTTGTACACACTGATAAGATGTCCCTGGAACCTTCTGTTCCCCAGACTGAACAACCCCAGCTCTCAGCCTCTCCTTGTATGGCCAATGCTCCAAATCCTCAGCCAGCTTCACAGCCCTCCACTGGACTCTATCCAGTATAGCTGTGTACAAAAGAGAGCCCAGCACTGGGCACAGCAATCCAGATGTCTCTCACCAGAGCTCGGTAAAGGTGAAGTATCACCTCCTTGACCTGATGGCTATGCTCTTCCTCATGGAGCCCAGCAAGCTCTTGGCCTTTGCTGCAAGAGCACATTGCTGGCTCATGCCCAACTTGGTGTAGGGCTTGGCCTTTCCCTTTGTGGAACTTCATGAGGTTCTTTGTCAGCCCTTTTCTCCCGCCTGTTGAGGTCCCTCTAAAGGGCAGCACAACCAGCTGGTGCATCAGCCGTTCCTCCCAGTTCTGTATTATCTACAAGTTTGCTGACAGTGTACTCTCCATCACCCAGGACATTAATGAGTTAAACAGTACTGGACCTAGTATCGACCCCAGGGGTATACCACTAGCTACTGGCTTTCAGCTGGACTCTGTGCTGCTGATCTCAATCCATTGAGCACAGAACTTTCAGACCACCTCACTGTCAACTTAGCTAGTCCATACTTCATCAGCTTGTGTTATGGGAGAAAGTGTTAGAAGTCTGTTTAAAGTCAAGTTAAACACACAGCATGCTACCACAGTGAACAAGATTACACAGAGACATATGGGATAGTGTAAGTTACATATTTAGCAATTAAGGGTTTTTTAAAAAGAATTTAAGGCATTTTGGATTTGTTTAGAAAAAAAATAAGTATTTCATTAAAAAGTTGCATTTGGTCTTAATAGAATATAGATACTGCAGACAAAAGAAGAGCTCCCTAAACTATCAATGATTGATCTCTTCAATAAGAATTGTTGCATAAACAAGAAGTAAATAGCTTTTAATCTGAAACAGAATAAAATTTAGAAATGTATTTGGACAACAAAAATCAGCTGTCCTATACAAAGGATAAAAGACAAGACAAATGCATTCTGAGACACCAGACTTAAGTAGTGTTCCTAGAAACAGCATACTAACATTTTGAAAAATGATCAGTCTGTAACATCCTCCAGAAAATAGGAAACTGGTCAAGAAAAACCTCATGTAATGACAACCATTTTCCATAAACTATAAAAAAGGGAGAAAAAAATTGTAAATTAAACAGTTATGTAGATGTTGAGTTAACAAATACTTTAATTTTTTTTTTGTAATGGTTGTTTATTACCATAATCAATGATTTATTTCATCTTGGAGAGAGAAAATTCTACTTTATTGAAGGTTCCCTGAAAAAAATCAGTCTTCAGCAATCCAATATATTCCCAGTCCTGTCAGGTATACCAAATACAAATTACTGACTATTGTACTGAATCATCCTCTACAGAGCCATCAGTCGCTCATCACGCTACATTACTTCAATGCAAGCCTTAAGTTAAGATCCGATTAATCCTGAAATAGCCTGGCTCAGAACCGTTAAATGAAAAACAGGGCTTAAGAATAGAAAAATCTTTCATTATCTTTCTCTAGCTCACGTGCACAGATCCCAGATTTATTGCAAATTCTGTAACACCATCTATAATCAGGAAATTTAACTGCAGCTTATTTTTCAACTGTAAATCTATTTGGGGAATTCACTAGACTACTTTTGTATTTTAAGCACACTAAAAATCATCTTCTTGAACAGTTCATATTTAATTTCCCTATAAAACTAAATGTTTGATCAAAGTTAACATTTAGAAAAATAATTTTCAGTTATACATACTGCATATAAAATGTAAGAAAACACACTGTAGGCGTGTTCAAAGTCAACTGAACTAAGTACTTGGCCAATGCAAAGCTTTTGACACTGTCCCACATTATATCCTTATCTCTAAACCAGAGAGACATGGATCCGATGGATGGACCGCTTGGTGGATAAGGAATTGCCTGGATGGCCGCAGTCAAAGAGTTGGTGGTCAACAGCTTGATGTCCAAGTGAAGAGCAGTAATGAGTGGTGCTCCTCAGGGGCCGGTACTGGGACTGGTGCCATTTAACATCTTTGTTGGCGACAGGGAGAGTGGGATCGAGTGCACCCGCAGCAAGTTTGCCGATGACACCAAGCTGTGTGGTGCAGTCGACACACTGGAGGGGAAGGGTCGTCATCCAGAGGGCCTTTGACAGGCTGGAGAGGTGGGCCCGACCTGACCTCATGAGGTTCAACAAGGCCAAGTGCAAGGTCCTGCATGTGAGTCGGGGCAATGCCAAGAACAAATACAGGCTGGGTGGAGAATGGATTGAGAGCAGCCCTGAGGAGAAGGGCTTGGGGGTGCTGCTGGATGAGAAGCTCACCATGACCTGGCAGTGTGTCCTTTCAGCCCAGAAAGCCGTCCGTATCCTGGGCTGCATCAAAAGGAGTGTGACCAGCAGGTCAAGGGAGGT
>JAVJGI010000065.1:35578437-35609551 GCA_035590275.1 Ibycter americanus | reverse complement strand
TCCCTGAAAGTGTTCAAGGCCAGGCTGGATGGGGCAGTGAGGAACCTGGTCTAGTGGGAGATGTCCCTGCCCATGGCAAGGGGCTTGGAACCAGGTGATCTTTAAGGTTCCTTCCAACCCAAACTATTCTATGATTCTATGAATGTCAACAACAGAATTATGAAAACTACATGCTTTCCTGCATAAATGCCAACATAATATGCCATAGGGGCATACCAATTTTACTGGAAGAAATCTTTTTTTCTGAAAACATAATACTCTATAAAGTCATTTAAAAAAACCCTGAATAATAATAATCTGAGTGACACTTTCCACCCACACATCACACACTGAAATTTTTATAGTTTACATTTTGCTATGCTTGACTTCCAAACTTGTCTGGAACAGCAGGTTTTTTTTAACATGTTTGAATATGAAGAGGACAGTAAAGTAAGAACATTTGAATCCATTCTTTTTACAAAAAGATGTGAGTACAAGTTCTGTTTGTTCATGTTCCTGTATAGAAATACAGAAAAAAAAGATTTCAGGAAGTCAGTTATTTCACCCACTTTCATGAATAACCAAGTTACTCTGTTCTTGAATACTTTAACAAGGGATTTCTTCGACCCCCCTGGTTAGTCTAGTCTGCCAGGTTTGGGCTCATTTCTTCAACCAGAGTGCAATTACACAGAAATTTTCAAGTTATGTATTAGTGAAAGGAAGCAGAAGTAACCAAGAAGGACAAGTCAAACAGTCCCCTATTCTTAGTTCCCTAGACATATATTACTGGCAACACTTTGGAACATCCATCACTAAAGTATATTATTGAACAAATAACACATTATCATAACTCTGAACAGTTGCTGTACTCTTCAGTTGTCTCATATATGATTGTTTGGAATCATTTTCACCATACAGAGAAAGTTAGAGACTCATCAAGCTAAATACATAAAGATACAAAGCTGTAGATGAAAATGCATTTCTTCAGTCACAGCTCTTAAGATTTTTTAATTAATGAACTGAATTATCAGTTTTACAGAGTCACAATACCATGTAGCCACACAGACAGTTTCACTGGAAGCCTCAATCAAACCATGTTATGGAGCTCTGTAAAAAGATGTACATGCCTTAGCAGAACTGGTAATGTCCTTCCAGCAGTTTCACCAAAAGCAACAACAAAAAAGGACAAACAATGTGAAGATGGTAAAATACACATATTTATCAATATATGATCTGTGGACTGCTTGTAAAACTTTTGATATCTGGCAAGAAGATCTCTTATGACAAAATTTGAACACACATTACCATAGCAGTTTTCCATAGAAGAGCAAACAGTAGCTGGCAGGTACTGAGATGAGAAGGTTTAAGTTCTAGGTCATGAAAAATGTATTCATGAAGGAAATTATACATTCCAAATCCATTTTCAGCATACTATCACAAAATACTCAGATACCCCCACTCAAAAACCTAAATGCAAATTAGCCCCAAATTAATGACACTTAAAAAGTGGCAAACACTATGTTTTCTGAAATAGCCTGTGTTCTCTGAAGCCTGTCTGATAGGAACAGGTTAGGTGAACCCTTATGTGAATGGAGAATATCAGCTTTACCATAAAGAGCTGTAGCAGATATGAAGTGTCTGGAGCTTTTTACCAAGTTTGGTTATTTGACTCATGCAATGTGAACTTTCTCTGGTAAGAGATACCATTCTGTACCCTAATTTCTTATTTATGGACTACCAGTCTTTTCATATACATATTATTAACAATGAGTAATCCACTTTTCTGCAGCTATAGCACATGGATAATTAAGGGAAAATAGTCCCAAGAGATGCAAATCTCTAATAAAGATGATGAGGCGATTCTCTAAATTAAAAATATGAAACATTCCCTTTTTAAGCTGAACAAAACATTTTTTCAATCTGAAATAACTCTTTCTGAGGAATTCTTGCAATTTCTAGAACTACTGAAAATGTTGCCCCTGAGCACTGAAATGAAAAAAACACTGCTCAGAACAAGACTAAGTAGCTTAAAAGCGAGATACACTGCACCACTGTGATGATAAACCAAAGTGTCTTGCCTTCCCTCTATCCAGAGAAGCATTAAAAGTCTTCACCAGAAAACAACAAAGTACAAGTAACATGAAGTTTGAGGTATCTGTATGTCCTTCCACTCTGAAAGAGCAAGCATGGCACAAAATGCTATCAATCACAGGCAGTCTCTACAGAGACAGTGGGTCAGACCTTAAGCTGTTGTTGAAGAGTACTCAATACAGGCATAAAGCAAGACATTAGCACTCCTCAGCACTCAAATTTATGAATTGAGACAAAGGGTAAGGCCCAGAACCATGCCATAAATAAATAAAGGCTCCTGGCTTACACTCCATTTTCTGGTTTTGAATTTCCAATGCTCAGGTTCCAGTAAGTGAACAACAATTACAATTTGAAATCTAGACAGACAGAACTGCACAAGTCCCAGCTATCTTTTTCCCTGCAGCTGGAACTTCCCCATGGCTGCAGAGAACTCTGTACTGCATACCTTTTCCTTAGAGGGCTCAGCACAGCCCAGCTCACTCCCTGTCTCAAATGTCCCCCTACTTTCAGGGATCCTAGCTCCTAGTGGCATCCTCACAGCATTTCAGTTTACATGCTCAGATCCAAATATGCATGTGTGTCATAGCCAGAAGCTATGCATACAAACCTGTTGTGAAGCAACAGACTTCAGAGAACCCAAGGAGATAATGCTCCAGAAATTGCATTCCCAGTGAGATTCAAGTATGCCCTATATACAATACAGGTCTTTCGCTATCTGCCACCAACTAATTCATCTCCCTTGCAGCATCATTACTGGAGCGGGCCAATGCTGTCTGACACAAAGCAAATGAGATTTATAGTCAGCTTGGCCTGCCCTTAGGCTAAATAGATGGTCAGAGCTTGATTATCAGTACCCTGGATACGTAATATAAATATGTACAATGTGGTCAACTTCAGTCCACTTCCTGATCTGGTCTCAAGGTAAAATGTATCATCAGTCTCCTTCCATATTCTTAAATGTCTCATTAAGAGACTGAAACCACTGCTGGCATGAGAAGGGATGGCTTGGCTCTGCTCCGGGCCACACTCAGTGGAGCAATGCCACACACACGGTATAGCAGTGGTACAGCAAGCAGCAACAGCCACCACCACCGCTGGCACAAGCAGCACAGGGGCATCCAAAACTGCAGACTAAATTACTAAGTTCTTGCTAGTTTGCACAGTCACACACTTCTGTGAATGTTGTGTCAAAAATTCTGTGAAATATTTTTAACAGGAGAAATTATTCTGTGGCACTGATGTGTTTTTCAAATCTGTATAAAGTTCGCTAATGTATTCAAAATGGAAAGAATATTGTTTTTATAAATATATTTTCAGATGTCAACGTTTCAGATTTTTCCTTTGAAATTATTTTTAAAGATAGAAGTCTTGAAAACATTTAAAAACTTTGAAAATTACAATGCAAACCATTTTACTGACATTATTTGACCCAAAAACTTAGGTAATTTTGACATAAAAACCTAGATAAGAAACAGAAGGTTTTGAAATACACAAGAAAGAATGAAATCACAATCTATCAGAACAGGTGTAAAGTATACTGGCTCAGTACGCATAACTCTGTGTGTGTATATATAGATACACACACACACACACATATATATATGTGCACACACATCCAACCAATATCCAGAATAAGCTGAGAAATTAATAAAGCTCAAATATCATGAAACAACATTCCAGAAGTAAGGAAACCAGAATTCAAGAAAACAGCTATCATACCATTAGTATATCTGACCTTTCCTTATCAACCTTTTTTCAGCCATATCTGAAAGATCTAGCCAGTGATCTTTATGGTGGGTGTAGAATAATTATTCAGATACACCCTCCCTATTCAATGAAGGCAGAGAAAGCAGTGCCTGCAATCATCCTAATTGCTGCTCACAGCAGCCACTTTAACCCACACTCAATCATAATTCTATTATCCTTTTTGATCACCCAGATAAGTGCATATCCCTATTGTGACTAGGAGTAAAAGCAGAGAACTCAAGAAACATGGGGTTAGTACTGCTGCACTCCAATGTATTCAACAACTTTTCATTTTAAAGGATGAGCAGACACAAGACAAGAACTTGTCATTAGGAAAATGCAAGTGCTTATTACTAGAACAAAATGATAGCTCATATGGATACATTATTATCCACACACCATAGTATGATTCTGCCATTGATAAGCTATCCAAATTCACAGTAGTAATTCCTATTATTTGATGTCCTGAAATGCAAATTTATACCTTAATAATATATGTCTATGAGTAAAATTCAGAGAGGATAACAATAGTACACAAATAATTCCAAAATACCAGAAGAAAAATTGCTGCCTTTCAGAAGAATTATAAATATATTTGCAATTTACTACCTGTCTGAATTACTTCGCGAACAGAAAAACTTAAAGCTTCTTGGAGACAGAGTGGGTCTTTATTAGCATAAAGAACATTTTGCTTAACTTCCCATTGCATCACCTCACTGTGATACAGCCTCTGCGAAAAACAGCCACTGACATAAAAGGCATTATCTGTTGAAAAGATGTTTCTCCCAGCTTGTAATAAAAACTCTACATTTTATCACTGACACCAATAGGCCCTTGAATTCACTTGGTGTCCTTAAGGCTTATTAGAGACTTTGAATAATTGGGGGGAGGCTAGTTTCAAAGGAAAAAAAAACCACCAGACGGTGCAGAATTTACACAAAATGCAGGCACTCAAGTCCTGGGCAATGATCCTGTTAAAGCTGAACACTTACCGTGTAGGCCACATCTACCATCAGCACCAGACCTAGGGGCTTTCGAGATAGGCTGGATGTTGCCAGTGTCAGTGCAACTCATACAGCTTCATGGCAAACCAGCTGCTAGAGAAGGATTTGCGAAGGTGTCACTTACTGTGCGTGGTGTCTTTGGAGCAATGCAGCTCCCACTAGCAACACTCAGATAGGAAAAAGCCTTAAGTAAAGTAATCAAACTAATATACCAGCAAGAAATGACAGACACATATCCAGGGGAAAAAAAAAAAAAAAAAAAAAAAAAATCCTCTAAGCACCTGACTACTACAAGTCAGCAGAGTGACTGAGAAGACCGAAATGATAGCAGGTAGGTTACATTTTGTGAACCATACACCATCAGGATGAAGACAGAAGCAAAAGCACGCCCTTTGTGGACAGTGGACAAGGAAAACTTTCCATTCTCAAGCTGTGGTACAAAGCCTCTGTGCTTCACTGGGCATAGGGCACAAATACACCACAAGAACGTACACATAAACTTACATAAAGTATTACATAAAAAGTGTGACTGCTTGTGGAGTTCAACAGTGTTCCCAGGGAAAAGAAGGGAATTGCAAGCTAATCCTTAAATTGTACTATGTTAACAAATGGCTGGCATAATTTTTATAGCTCATTCAATTCACAGTCTTAGCTTATTGAAATTATTATTAGAAGAGCCCAGAAGACAGTGATAAATCAGTACTGTCTCCTGGATCTATCATCTGTTCTTCAGTGAGTTAGAGTTGTGAAATAAAGTAACTGACACCTGATAATCTTCTCATTGAAAAACCCATTTAATCCAGTCTCAGTAATAGCCATAAACTATTCTTGGTGAGAGTTTTTCCACTGAGATCAATATTAATTGTACAAGCAGATCAAGAGCACTAAAAGAAACTAAAAACTTTAAATTCACTCCTGTCATTTAACCCTAGTACAATACCTCATACTTTTAAATCTTATGTATTTCTTCTTTTTTGCTTCCCTCCTCGTCTTTGCCACTTTGTGCAGACACAGTGTTCTGCAGCAAATTATACAACACTTTCCCTTTTTGCCGTATTTAAATAGCTGCTTCCTGACTTTCTCGTCAGTGGAGTGGGTTATGTATTCTTCTTTTCCCCTTAGTATGTATTATGTAATCCTAAACCCCAAGATTATTTCTGAAATAGAAAAGATAATCACAATTTTATTTCAAAAGTCCAAGATTTTAAGACCATTTGACTTACAATCACGTAGTTTTACTCGTGCAAGACACAGAATTTCCATAAAGAGTTCTTGCAACAAACCCACAATGATCTTTTGGACCAATATGGGTTACTCTACACCATATCTGCATTCTGCCATGTGCTCTGGCTACCACAGATCAGAATCATAGAATCATTTAGGCTGGAAAAGACCTTTAAGGTTGTCAAGTCCAACTGTTAAAGGTTGATGCCTCCCCTTATTAAACTTTCAGCCATTTAATAGCATACCTGATCCACTCTAGAACAGATACCACAATAGACATCTGCTACAAGAAGGTATAAAAGACTAGCTCTAGTTAGCTTAGAATGTTAAAGAAATCTCACATAGTTAACCCCTGTGTAAAGCAGCACCAAAGAGGTTCAAGAATTTTGTTGCATTTAACAGAAACTGCAGCTAAATTTTAGGTAAAAATATGAAAGCATCTTTATCCAGTATAGGGTCTGAAACAACTTGATGTCACAGAAAATGAAATAAATCTGCTGTAAATTCGAACCTGCCCTCCAATAAATAAAGAGAAAATATCAAAAAGTACAATATCTGTGAAATGAAAAAACATCTGTTATGCATAGATTATCTTAGTCCCTACACTTCATTATCCTAATAACAATAGGATAAGATGAAGAAAACAGTCTCATTAGAACAGCTTTGGATTGGGTTAACCAGTATGACTTACAGAACACAAAGGAATTCCAGCTTTCCAAGAAAGAAACAAATAGCTGTATCATACAATTATCCTCTCAATGTGCTTGATGAATCATCTTGTGGTATCTTTAGATAAGAACAGTGTGTCTACAAAAAATGTTTCCAGAGGAAAAGCATGATATTAACACTGTGTACCCATATTAATAGTATCTGAGTCTCCACTGGTTTATCATTTAACTGCCAGAGATAAAAAGTGCCAAATCCCTTCTTTAAATCCAATAGTTATTTTTAAAACACAATCAAACTATATTCCTTTTCAAAAATTCACAGATGACTTGGCCTAAAAGCACAACAGACAACCAGATTTCTGGGTTTACCAAACAGTCCTAGCTTTCTAATTTAGCAATTGAGTCATTTTTACACTTGTAACTCTGTTATTTTACGCAGATCAAAGGTAGTGGTGTGAACGCTGTACTTTAAAAATTTATGCTAACAGATTACTTATGTTTTAATAAATTATTATTTAAATTGTTGCAGTCTACAGAAACAGAGATTACATTTTAAAACTCTGGTCTAGGAAGTGACATTATGAAGAAATTCTTATTGCCAGCATATGATGGATTACGCCTGTTCTGTACTAGTGACAGTTCACAATAACCATAAAATAACCTAAACATGTACATTGTGCCTGTAATACAGCATTTTCCACAGACTGTATGATATAGTACGATTCATACTCATTCTGGGGATCTGTATTTAGCGTTTGATTAGATTTACGTAGAAAAATGTTCCTTTCAACCTTTTAAAGTGCATGTTGAGAAATATAGGTTAAACACTAATTTACCCTAATTATAGGTAAATTCTAATATACACTAAAATAAGCTTTGAGACAGACATTAAAAAAAGGAAAACAATCTGGTTACCTACATTGTTGATGTATTCAGAAAGCAGGTCTTGGAGAGCTTGGCGGATAGCATTGCACTCAGCAATGATGCGTTCTCGATGAAAATCACGCGTGCAGGAAGAATCAGCTAGCAAAGCTGCTCCACTGATAATAGCTTCCAGACGTTTCTCTAGTGATGGCCTTATTTTCTCTTCATTCACTACAAGAGGATCCAGGATAATTAAATTCTGGAAAACATTAGGAGTACAGGTAAGAAAAGTCAGCCCAATTAAGTTGCTGCTTTATTTTTCACTTGTACGAACTACAGTGACATTATGCTTCCTAGACTTGTGACTAGCCCTTTCCATGCGAAGTATCCAAGGTATTTTTGACCATGGTGGATTCTGTTTTCCCTGCTGGGGCTAGTCATTTGCAGACAAAGCCAAGTTCTCCCTGCCATTTGGATCTCACTAGTTCTAAGCCAATATCCACATTATCAGATCCTACTGGCCGGGACCCAGTGCTAAGATAGCAACAGAGCATTCCATCTGAAGCTGGTTCACACCTAAGCAGCCCACAAAATAAGTGGAACAACATCACATCACCCTGCAGGCCATGTTGACATCTGACCACAATTGCCTTATCTCTGAGTCCTTCCTCCTGTTTCCTGCTTTTGCTTCATGAGATCCAAGACTTTCATCCTCAGATTCAGTCTCTCCTACACCTATATCTGGCATTTCTTCTTCTACAAATTCACTTATGGGAACAGAAATACTATTTGTCTACCTTTATAAAAATGCATGCATTCTTATCATTGCAGTATCTATTTGGTCTATCTTCACAACATCTTACTCTAGAACTAAAAGCTATCAACCCCATCTTATAAGCAAAGAACTGATGCCCAGACTGCCAGGTTCACAGCCATACAGAAAGTATGTCTTAAAAACAGGCAATTGTGTGCCATCTTTCCAAGTTCTTAGCCAGGATTGTTTCTGCTCTTCGAGTTTTGCCACTGTGGTTGTAAACATAGAACATAGAAATGTGTTTCTATGTGTGTAAACAAACACACATAGAAAAAGTCTTTCAAACTCTTTCCTGTGTCTGCCTACACTTCTTGAGGGTCATCTGTCTTCCTTATCCTTCCTATCCAGTGGGCCTGTCTTGTACATTTACCTTGTAAATACTTAAGAAGAAGATATGAATCTTATATTAAGCTTGTACTGTCTATGTACAATTATGCCTCTTTGTATGAGTGTACTACTCAGTAATATTTCATGTTTTTTCTAAGTGTCTCGGCTTTGAAAGAGGGCTTCAACATCTCCACAATTTAGTCTTTTAGAGATCAGGACCACCTCTGAATTTAACACAAAACCAGCAGTGGTAGCTCACAGCTGAGAACGTTAAGTCAACATGTGCAGTCTAGTTCTGCTGATTTTTAGTCTAATACAATTCCCCACTGAGGCAGAAAGTCACTGCTGCTACCTTTAACAGGCTGAATATGGGCAAAGATCAAAATAGTAGCTTTTGTTCAACAACTGTTTTTTCGAAGGACATAGATATATGTGTCCTTTTGCTTCTCACTTGTTAAACAAAAGCAGACAACTCTTTTGGCATGATAAAAATAATTACATTTGTCTGTCAAACAAATATTCTAAAGAGAAAGACAGTGAGGTGATATTTTCATGAAATGTGAAAACATATTCAAGATTCAGCATTTATAGAAAGTCAACTAATAATTATTAATCTAACTGAATATCTGAAACAGTGTCATTATGGTCCAGATCACCAAGTCTTTATCACACATAAATCCATTCGCCTGTTACATCCATATGTGGTACCAAGCATTCAGAAAAAATATTAAACAAGAGAACTATGCCATACACACTTCAGTGGAATTTAGGTCAGGTAAATCAAAACTTATCTGATTTACTGATGCTTATCCAGTATGTGCCAGACTATTTTTAAGCTAGAGAATTTTAATTATTTTTTCAGCTTAGATTTAGTATCACAATTTCAGGTACTGTCTATCTTAGGTAATTCTAAGAGTAATGAAAGTGTTCTATTAGAACATTGTAAGATAAAAGCTTAAACAGCTAGGAGAGGGGACTTCAGTCACCTTGCAATTTTCTAGTTGGTTATTATTAACAATCTCTTACACGTTAGGTATGATTTAGTGAAGGGAATGCTTTGTTACATGTTCAATCCTCCCATCTTTTCTGAAATGTACAAGAATTATTTTCAGACAGCTGGGAGATTCTCCAGAAAAACGAGAGGAAAAAAAAAAAATAATAATCAGACTTCATAATCTGAATATTTCCAAAGGAAACCAGTGCAGGTTCTTTCTACATTACTGTGTCATTCAAATGGTAGCTTGTATTTCC
This sequence comes from Ibycter americanus, assembly GCA_035590275.1. Lineage (NCBI taxonomy): Eukaryota > Metazoa > Chordata > Aves > Falconiformes > Falconidae > Ibycter > Ibycter americanus. Next base: position 35,599,583 of record JAVJGI010000065.1, on the reverse strand, counting down.
CAACCTGCAGTATCAGTGTAGTTTCTAAACATTCCACCTCCACTACTGTTCCACTACCTTGAAGTCCTCTATGTCACTTAAAAGCATTCTAGTTATTTAAGTAATCTCAGCACTTTGGCCCCATACTTACTATCTATTAACACACACAAAATCAGGGTACAATGAACCTTCTTAAACAACCTCTGTAAGACCTTCTGGGGCCTAAAGTTCTAGAATTATGTTATGCTTTGTACCAAAACAGGGACTACATGAACTCTAGTCCTCAAATTTCCACAGACAATGACTAGAAAGAAGAGGTACTAGTGAATTTCTGTCTGTCTCCACATTTTCTGTGTTGAATTTTGGGATTTTCATACCACTGCAGAGTATCAAAAAAATGAGGCCAGTGCTACTGCTAGTACAATTTTCTGTTGTCTATTCTGAGACTATAAAAAGTCTAAAACTAAGTTTATGGACTTGTTTCAGCAAGTGACAGGACAGACCATTAAAATGGTTTATAGGTCTATGTCAGGTGTTTATGTGCATCCAGCAGATGGAACTATAGATTAAGGTATTAACAACATATTTCCAATCTCCTGGATTTTCTCAAACCAATGTTCACATAATATACTGAAAAAGAGTTTATGTGCAACCAAGAGGGAAAGAGCTTAAATACTTTGAAGATTAAAAATACAGCTATTTGTATATCCGTAAAAGCAACATATTAATTTTATTTGTATCTCTTAATTATTTCCCAATTGAAAGATGCAAAATATATGTTGATCATGGAAACATTACTCTCACATGCAACTTTGAAACCAAATCCAAACTGGGATGGAACAATAACTTGTCCACTCTCAAAGACAGAACAAAGGAAACAGGCAGTCCACTGCTTTCATCCCCTTTTGCAGGGGTAGAGAAGTTGAAGCCAGTTAAGAACTACTTGCTAGTTAAAAAAAAAAAAAAAGAAAAAAAAAAACCACAAAACACAACTTTTGCCCTCTCCAAGAAAGAGAGAAGAAAAGCTGCAAGTTTGCCAGGGCCTGGTAGACTGTGCCATGAAGGCTAAAATCCAAAGAAAAGAAAGAGCGGTTGGACAGAATGAAGATGGCTTGTTCTTCTACTCTGAAATATCTCCACATGCCCTAACCTCTTGCTGGCAGTGGATGGAGCCAGACTGGCTCTCCCAGGCAACAGCACAGGAAGTTGTTTTGCTTTTGCAGGCAACTTCTTAATTGCCAATGCCTCGAGCCAGGCCTGATAGGAGCAGTAATACTCTTTAATGCTCTTTAATGTTGTCATCAAGAGCCCTCCTTTTCTATACCTATCTCCACCGAAAGAAGAAAATGTACCTGAAGACACTATTCTGTAAGACACCATTTGTTCACAAGGATAACTTAAAGACACATTAAGAGTATTAGAATAGGCATCCATTTTTTCCTCATTTCTTCTCTCTGCTGAGCTTCCTTAGAATAGTGAGATTATGCGTGAATATAAAGGAAAACTGTATCTAATTTACCTGGAGGCAAACTAAGTTACTACATGTCTCAAACACAATATGCATTGCAGGAAATTAGGGAAATGCAGTAAAGGAAATTGTAAAGGAGTGGTAAGAAGTGCCATTAAGGACTCTGAAATGCAGGAGAAATTAACCCCTTTCAGCTGTTACCTCTCCAAGTAAGAATGCATAACTTCAAAAGCAGAATCAAAATAGTTCTCAGCAGTAGGAACTGTGTTTACCTGCATAACAAGTGTTGAATAGCTGCATTATCTAGGTCTTCATTACTTTGTCTATACCCAAAGACACAGCAAAATTAAAAATGAAAGAGCTTTGACTTTAATAACTAGCATATTAATACAGATTTGAAAAACTGCATAAAACTAGTCACTAATGTTTAAATATTTATTTTTTCAATAAATATATAATTAACTTACACAAAATAGATAATTTCAAACTAACCTTATACATAAAAGACTTGTCCACAATGATCTTCTAAGAATGACAAAGGAAGATATTCTAAGATATTGTCAGTTTCCAGAGGTCAGGACATCAGTTTCTGATGTGGAAAACAGTTCTACTTGTGTTAGAGTTTTGAAACTCTGTCTCTGTCATTCACATCACAGTCCTTAACACCAAAGCACTCTGTGGTACCTCACCTCTGCTGGAGTTGTGCCACTTGGTCACTATCCACTGGAGCAGCAACTTCACTGTTGTGCTCCTATATCTCAAGTAAGCACCCTCAACACAAGACTATACAGAGAATGTCTATCGTAGTGTAAAACTGACCTGCCAAGTAGAATATTTAAGTGTTACTACAGAAAGAAACAGCTTGTGGAAGATTGTGGAAAACTGATTGTAGAAGACAAAGACACACCTGAAGGCTACAGTCAATTAGCCATTTAGGTAGCAAAATGACTGCCTTCAAATCTCAGATGAAACAGGAGTTTCTCCTTTAGGAAACAGTTTGTAGAAAGGTCATGCAAAGATGGACAAACAGCACCAGCAAAATGCTACTACAGTTCATCTCCAAATTATGAAAAAAAATAAATCTAGGCAATAATAACCAGGAAAATATGACTTAAGATTCTGCCCACAGATTAAATTCTTCAATTTCATCAAATATTTATGATCAGTACATCTACACAGAAAAGATGATCCAATTTCTAACCAATCACAAGACACCAGATATGCAACAAGTAGTTTTGCAGTTTTGCTTTAACAGGGCTAAACAGTGGTTAGCTACCTGAGTTCTTAAGCGTAAGTGAGCATTTAAAAGGAGTTACTAGGTCTCTATTTTATCCCTCATTGGTCTTCCGATCTGTGAAAAAGAGAGGCTATGGGTATTCAGAAGCCTGGTTATATTTCCTGACATTTTGGCCCAATTTATAGTATTTTGACATCTCATACATAACTGCTCTGCTAGATAGCCATGGTCATTAAAGGACCGTGTATCAGATGAATATGCTGACAGAGAGTCAGGCATGCAAGACCTGTATCATTTTGTAAGAAATCTCTTTACGTTCAGAAGATGCAAGACCAGTGAAAGGTATTAGATAACCTGCATGTTAAAAGACCTACACGCTCTTCTAACACAGATCTTAATATGTAATTAAATTTGTAACATTACGATTTTGTGCTTATTTATGAATGACATGGTAGTTATATGGAGCCTTTAAAGAGAAATTCTTGAGAATCACCTGATTTAAGAGTTAGCTGCTTTAATTTTACTGGCAGTTTCCTCACCTATAAATCTGTAATAACTTTCACGCTGCCAGCACTGGCAAAGAATGACATTGCAAAACATCTAGATACTAGATTGTTGGGTAAGCTTCGTGATACATTTCCACACTATAAACATTTAATGAGATTTGTTCCCAACAGACTATTTACTACATCAATCTATTTCATGGCACTGTATTTGCAACAAGAAGATAGAGCAAAGGTTATTTTAGGTCCTTAGCCAATAGAACATGCTGTTAAGAATGAAAAGTGTAACCATTTAATTCATAGCATCATTTTATGAAGTTAAATGCTCTGTAAATTGTTCTTTATCTAACTCACACAGCTTCAGTTCCCATTTGAGTTACCTAGGTAAAAATATATTTAAAACTCCATAAACAAATGGCTTTTTACAACAGAATTCTATGTTCTTATGTTTCTGAATAAAAACAAGTTCAATCCAAAAGACAATTTTTTTCATTTCATGATTATCACCAATCTTAAACTTTAAAACAATAGTAAATTTAATTACATGTTTTAAAAATCATTAGAATAGTACTGCTCACGTACAGTCAAGATTAATTTGTCTGTGGTCAGAAGATGCAATCATTTTGCCAAATTTTGTTTAAAAAAATTGTAATCAAGACAGGTAAATAATAGCTCTCATTTAAAGTATATCATTTATCATTCAGAGTTCCATTGTAACAAATCATGTATTACTCTTAAATGCTTTTTTTATTCCATTTATTAAGAAAATAGATTAAAAACTATAATTTTAAAACCCACTGTGAGAAGCAAGGAAGGATGACACATAACGTGGAATTGTAGCCTGTTCCTTTGGGGGAAACAACCTGTCAGATTCAACTTTGCGCATAACTGAAAGGTCTGTTTTGGTCAATAAACTGCCACTGCAAGATTTGTGTCATATTTCAATGTATTTCTCTACCCTCTCATTGAAAATTTTAGAAAAAAAAATCTACTAGCATCAGTCGTAACACCAATTCTTCTGAAAACGTATCAACAATATTAGAGTTCCAAGGCTGAGATTTGGTAAATCCAAGAATTTACAACCAAAAAGACCCATATTTACAAATATTTTTAGAAACTTTCATTCCTTTTGTTGATCTGGGCCTACATCAGTTACACCAGACGAGAAGCATGGTCTGTAATCTCATCTGCAGGAGATCTTTTAACATTTTTGGCAAGACAATGGAAAATAACACTGGTAAGAGCCAGAGGAGCCGTGAGAAAAAGTGAAAGTTCCATACAAAAGCTTAGGATCAGGTCAGGAGTAGAAAAAGAACTGACCTTCTCCAAGTATTTGCTTAAATAATGGAAGTAGAAATGCAGAATTTGTGAAAGCATATTGTTTCTGTCACTTTATTTAATAAGCAGAAAATATAATCATGTTTCCAACTTCTTCAATTATATAATGAACCCAACGACAAGTTTTGGAGTAAAGGACTTGTACTTGTGTTGTACTACTTCAAATGCAGTCAAGGTAGCAGTGATCACTGTCATCTGATATTCGCTGTTATTTGCAAACTAAACTCATGGGTTCTGCCCACTTATTCAAGGATGTACCTGTCTTCATCATTAGTGACACACTTGGAACTAACTCTTCCCTGCTGTTCGAAGGAAGCCAAATACTGAACACACATGAAGACTTAACTCCAAACTCTTTTGAAAGAAGTGATCCCTCCCCATGAAATAATTTAGGGTGATACTATTTAGATCAGGACCAAGCAAAGCATCAGTTTCTAATGCCTTTAGGTCCATCACTTATGATAGCTATAGTTAATTTATAAAAAAAAAAAAACCAACCCACCATTTTTCCAAAAATGTTACAGTCTCACAGGTTTACGTACCTCAAGCTCATCAAGCGCACTTCCAAGAGTAGCTGTGTGAGATGTAGGTTGTCCCATTTTATTTCCAACTCCTTGGGAAGCATTAGAAATTACATTGAGAGCATTCTGTATTTCATTGCAAATTGAATCCTTGCTGGCTGCAAGGGATGCAACATCTGAATGTTCCAAACAAGCTGAACATATTGAATGTAGGAGCGAGGAATTTTCCTTCAGGGATGCACGTGCTGCAGCAATTTCATCTCGCTGATTGCTAGATTTCAAATCCTGTCAGCAAAAAAACATGCTGTTTATTTCCAAAAGCGCTTCAAAACTCCAAAACTGACAAGTAATGTACAAACAATTTTTTTTCCTATCTCTACTCTAAGGAAACAACCAGTTAAATTCATCAAAGATTGTGAAAATGGACTACAACAGTAATTAGAATTGAATCATCTTTATCTCATAGAAAATGAACAACGTCTGTGTAAAACAACCCAAATTTTTATTCTGCCTTATAATCAGTACCATGAACTGTCCATATTTTGCTGGTTTTAAGCATAGTTTTCCTATGAGAAAACTGGCTTCAAAATTAGCTGTCTTTCCTCCAGACAGGTCTTTCTTCTTAAGTAATAGAGGAGGACAGAGGTGCAGACAGGGTTAAGCAAGGAATTCTGATTGATGCATCTAAACAAGTTTCCTGTGTTTGCTTCCCTGCCCCACCAGCATAGGTCCTGAGCACACTGCAGAAAGAAACAGCAGGTCAGGGATGAGAATCCTGTACTCCTGGGAAATGGAAGTGTGGAAGCTGTGGAAATGAAAAAGGTGCTTGAGAGAAGCCATCTCTGAAGTGCCACTGCCCGTTTCTCTCTCTTCCTGCTAGGTACACACCCAAAGCACTTGCGGATCTTGCCATACTCATCTTGTTCCTCCCTTCTCCACCCAGATCTTCTTAAACCCTACTGCTTCCTGCAAGCCCAGACAACAACGAACACACAGCTCAACAGAGCTGTCAAGTCAGATTTAACTGTTCGTAGGAATCAAGCTTGGGAGCTGTTCTTTGAACAGCTGAAAGTTATGGACTTTAGGACAACCATATAATCAACATCAGGATTGCAAAGAGCCTCCTGTCTCATCCTATTTTACTCTAGACATTCTCCCAACTCTCCTTCTGCATCTTGTTCCTTTAAAAAAACCTAGTAGATATTTGCAAAATGGCCTGGGTGAAGGAGACAGTTAAATTCAGGGAAAAAATAAAAAAGGGAAAACAGCACATCAGAACAATAAAAGCCTGTGGCATCAGCTTCAAATGATAAGAAGAGGCACAATGAAGAATGAACAACAAAATGCATACAAAACTGCTCACAGCCTGCTCTAAAGCAAGCTGAAGTCTTATTAATTATTTTATTTTGCATTGCATGAGGCTCTATATGCATTATTTACAAAAGCATCATAGTATCCACTTCTCACTGCATAAAGTTCATAAGTTTATGGCTGAAGAAAAGAGCATTCAGTATTAAATGAACCAGTCCTATGTTTTTTAAATCTCATTTACTGCAAGATATGCATTGGACATAGGATTGCATCTTACTTCCGCAGGCTAACTTGGAAATCTCAGGGTTACTGCAAAAAACAAGGACACACAGGAAGGCAGTGGAGCCTTAAATAGAGTCAGACAGTAGCTTAACCAGCTGATCATCTGAATTAGAAAACTGAGTTATTTTCTTGAGCATATGAATACTTAACATATTTTTACATTTTCAATAAACCAATATATATAAATGAATCACCACTGTGCAGGAATGACTTTATTGCCAGTGTGCTCAAATCCAAATATTAGTGCACTTCCAGTCTTCGTAAAGCATCTGCAATTTATCCAGTGCACTCTCATCAAAAATTGTTATTTATTTTTAAATCCAGACTCTTGCTCTAACTGGCAAATCTACCTTTCGTACAATTAAATTGAAAGACAATAGAATGCCCTCTTTTCTCCTGTGCTGCAAAAAAGCTACAGACCAATACAACACTTCAGTCTAGCTGCCTCCTGTTCTTAACCATTTCTTACTTTGCTGCATCGTATGCAAACAATCAAACTCAAAAGTCCTTCCAAACGACTTCCCACCCCACCCCACCCACCCCCAAAAAAAACCCCAGTGCTGTCTAAGCAGGAATGAGGGGTTCATAAGAAATGCAAAACTGGCAAGCCAGTAGCACAAAGCCAGTAACGGCAAGTCATCAGCATCTGGAAACATGTCTGGAAACAGTCCAAAAAATTCAGTGTGTTAATGTTTTTAAAACACAGAATGCTTTGTTTCACACAATATTGTGTAGAGTTTCAGAATCATGGTATTGGTAAATTTGCTTATGAAGAACTTCACTTTTATCCAATAAAACTATTTTTAAAAAATAATAATGTTTAGACCCATGAAATTCCTCACTACTTCATTGTTCAGTTGTGAGCCTGGGACAGCCCCAAAAGATGCTGTAGGGCTATTGTTCTTTCCCAACTTGATGAAGAATTCATTCCTCAAGATTTTTCATGTGAACAAGAAGAGACAGCTGATAATTTTAGTCTGGTCTTCTGCACAAACAGGCCAAAAAAACCTACAACTGAATGATTTCTCTATCAAATCTCTGTATATGTGGATTATCAGAATAGTAACCAGTTCCCTGAAGAAGGAAATTAGTCTCTGCAAACTGATTGTTAACCCATAGTCCATAAACTTTTTCCACTGGGGAGAAAAATGCAGAAACGGTCTGACTCCTTTTTTTACTTGTCAAAGATAATATAACACTCGGAAACACAAGAAAGCAATGCTAAGGAAGTATACAGTTTCTTTTAAGTTATCCTTTGATAGAACATACATCAGTTGAGAGCTACAGAGTGTTAACATTCTCCTATGAACTATCAAACTGTCATAGTTCTAAATAGGTTGATGGGCACTGTGCTAAATTTGAATGACTTGCACACTTTTAGACAAGTTCCCAAACTAAGACTATAGGCTTTTAATGGTCTGAGCATTCACTGTGTCAAAATTGGCTGCACTGAAATTTGGACCCAAATAGGTACTCTGTACTTACTGACCCTTGCCCAAATATGCTACATTAATTTTGACACAGAATGCAACAAGACAACACGCTATTCAAGTGTGCTAAAGAATCACACAGGGGAAAGTGTTTACATGCAAGACTGAAATATCTGTAAAACAGCACCGGAACAAGAGGAACAGAACACAAACCATGACTATGTTTTTTGTTACTCAGAGATTGTTGTAAGCGTGAATGGATCATCTTCTATCTGCACAGAGGCAGAAGACAAATAGGACTACAGAGAAGAAATTTTCCAAACCAGTTCTTACTACTACTTTCTTTATATCATAATATCTGAGCATCTATAGTTCATCCAACTACATTACTGAGCTTTAGTCTTCCTTTTCTTCACAGCTTACCACTTCCCTCTTATTCCAACTTCTTTTTAGACTAATGGACTATTTCCACTGGTCTGGGATGTGTTCTTCCATACTAAGTTAGCAACTGAGCTCTAGATATGTCAAATGAGACCAGCTGAGATAAAAGATAATCCTGTCTCCAACCCTTGCCAATTTAAGAGACCCAGTATAGTGATACTTCCCCAGGCTACTGTCCCACCCCCATCCCAGGACACAGTATTCTGCCTTCCTCATACCTGGCTGTCCCTGATAAGAATGGAAAATAAATGGATAGTCACAAACTCCCAGCTGTGGATTGTTCCAGCCAAACAAGGTGAATGGACAAGAAGACTTCAAACGGAAAACTTGAAAACTACCTTCACAGTTAAGCTTGGGTTGCACTACTTAATAATAAGAAAAAAATACCAAAAAAACTGTTTTTTATCATACTTGATATATTTAAGGTTTGTCAGCACAATACACCAGGAAACCAGCTCTTGTTCACCGAGTACTCATATCAGCACAACTCATTGGAACCAGGCATCACTGTGGGTATAAATCACACTGCCATATTTTGCACCAGCTGCAGTCAACACAAGGTTCACAAAGGCAGCTTCAAATAAAGTGCACTGCTGTCCCCTAGCTCACTCTTTGCAGAGACAGATGTCATTGAACTGAGTTTTTTCATATTTATGAGGAAAAACACAGACTTACAAAACCCACAATTTCATACTACTGTAGGGCTGGGGGATAAAAGCATTACTTTTTATCACAACTTAAACTTGGGCTTTAGTGTTCAGCTTTCAGTCAAAAGAGACTACCAAATTGTGTATATTTGGTGAATCAGAGACAATAACAAAGCTCAAACTCTTCCAAGTTTACTCATGCACTATTTATCTGGGTAAGGCTCCAGTGTACCTATTTTATAAGTACTATGTAGTTTTATTCAGCAGAAGAAAATATCTCACAGACAAGAATGTGAAAAAGATCTGGGATTGATGCTGACTGCCCCATTGCTCTTCAGCTGTGTCACTTTTGTCAAGATAATACTACTTTCACACAGGTTTTAAAGGCTTATACCCATCAGGGTGCCGAAAGCACTGCTAGGCCTCGCAGGCCCTGCCCAGCCTGAGCCAGGGGCTCCATCCACACCTCACTCTTGGGCCCTGGAGCCCCAGCTCAGCTCACTCTGGGACCTTCAGTCCCTCTCTGAGCTATGTCATACAAGTGCTGGTCTCCAGCTCAGCCACAGCTGTCCCCCTGCCTGGCCATGGCCCCGGACCCAGGCCTCGGCCCAGACTGACCTCCTGAGCTCAGTCCTGCCCTGTCACCACGGTGCCTCTGCGATACCACTGGGCTGTCTCACACCTGGCTGCCCTCACCGGGCCGGACCCTCAGCTTGATCCATGGACTGACTTCCCAGCTTGTCCCCTGGCCTGCCTTGTCACCACTCACTTTCCCGATCATCTGGACTCTTGGTTGAACTCGGCTACCATCACCTGGCATGCCCGGCACACCCTGACACAGGGCGGTGGGACAGGGCCCTGGCCAGCAAAGGCCCTGCCTCAGAGAGCAGCCAGCCCTCACTGCGATGCCACACTACCTTTTGCTAAATAGATAAGCATTTACCATCAGCAGGATCACCTGCTACCAACTCTGTCAAAGCTGACCCTGCCTGCTCCACAAAACGCTAAGTTTGCAGAAGTTAACAGCATGACCTCATGGCCCCTTTCCTGCACTCCAGGCTTTTAACTACACATCTGAACTGATGACCTACATAAGTGACCGTAACCATACAAAACAGAGACACAAACACACACTGGGAAAAACGCCTGACAAGGTAATGGTTTTGTTAGCACAAAAAAGAATCACTAGAACACAGACCTGTACTAAACTGTCCATGAAAGGTCACCTTACGTGCATTCACAGCAGGTTGAACACCACTGAGAAGGTATACCAGTAAATTCAGAACGGCACTGAATCAAAGGAATTTGTTTAAACACACCGTGGTGCACTTCCCATTGACTGAATCAAAAGCCTGCCATTACCTCTAGGAAGCAAAGGATTAGATCTTCCAGTGCCATAGGGATGGAAGCTCACTAGAAACTCTTCTCAAAAATACCTCATCTGCTCCTTCACAGAGAAAGCACGTATTCCCAAAGCCAATTCATTCACATTTTGCTTTCTTTCTTTTTTTAAATACATAGGTTTCCAGTCCAAACAGGTAGATGAAATATATGAACAGTCACACTCCAGAAACATAAATCTTTTTCCTTTGTCATTTCTCTTCTCCAATAGACAGACAACCATGAAACACTGACAATCCCCAAAACAGCAGGCACCTGTTTGTAGGCACTTGTTTGTTTGCTGGCACCACAGGAGTAAGCCATTTTAAAAGGTGTATCTTACAGATTGACCAGGTCTGGAGGCAAAAATAGGAACCTATCTTTACAAAGCAGCAACACAATATGTGCTTGATTGTTGGGAATTCCAAGCTAACTTTCTACTAAAAAAGTCTCAACCAGCCTTGATTTATTTTTCCTAACTTCATCAGCAGTTCTTAGTGTCTCATGCTAAACTACACTACAGCACATACACAGAGTACATAAACACCATATATATACACTCTGTATAGCTATAAACCATAGGCAGAGCTTGTTTGCATCAGCTTTATGCATGAATACACAAAATGTGAAGTGTTACACTACAAAGCCATGTCAAAGTTTTCATAGGACTAAGCCTTAAGTAATACCCTCTGCCCCTAAGATGACTCTACACTGCCTTTACAAAACCATAACTTTCAGTCAACTTACTGCAAGCAGGAAACAGATTTACAGGACTGAGGTTCCCAGTAGAACCGAAGCCTTGCAACCTTCTCTCTGTATCTATACCTATTTACTATTAATCATACTCAAACTGATATATAATATCACAGAAAAGCAAAGCTATCTTATACAAAGTATCAAAAACTGCCCATGACTGGTTAATATTCCATCTTTTTTAATTTACTAATGTCTCTCGGGAATTTGCTGTTCAGCTAGGAAAGATACAGCTTCTTGTGATGACACTATTGCATCAGATTGCAACTACTGCACAATATTCTATGTGTCTTATGCTTCACCAACTTCTAACCCAGTTACAATTGACAGAGCAACACCTTGCTGTCACTTTTCTGCCCATTATTTCAGGATTTGGTCCCCACACTTCTAATACCCTGCTCTGTTAACTTTCAGTCTCCCAGATGAAGTAGCTGATTTTGAAAGGTAGCAAAGCAATTTTTCCATGTAAGAATTAATACAAGAATTTTTCTTTAAAGTCCAGCAATCCTTTTTCTGCAAACATACACCACTTAATATATTAGCTCACAAAGGTTTTCTCCTAGTACAGTTATGGTCACATTTGTCATCAATGAACTTGCCTGGAACTAGAGCAGGAAACATTCATCAGGGAGAGGGCTCTGAAATTAGGAACTTCTAGAAGGTCTTATCACATCTTGAAGACAAGGAGATGGCTAATGAAGATGTGAAGGACAGGACACAAGGAAGAAAGAGAGGGAAGAAATACAGCAGAGATATAGATTAATTTAAAGACAGAAAAACAGGAAATGAGGGAAATACAACACAAAAGAGTGAGAGTGAAAAGTATAAAGAAGATTAAGATGAAGAAATAATGGATGGGAAGGAGTCAGTGAAATACCAGCCTCACTTGTTTCCAAGCACTTGAAAATAGGATAGCCAGTGTAGAAGCACCCACAAGTAGGGCAGCAGCCTACAGTCCTCTTTTGTAATTTAATGAGTAAAGCAGCAATCTTTTCTTTGTGAAGAAAAAGCAGAGTAAAGCAGCAATTTTTTTCCTTTGTTAACATTTTTACCTAAGGAATACTTTCGCTTTATGCTGCTGTCAAATACAGTTTAAAATTTTCAGAAATCCAGTGTTTTCATGATGTAATTTTCTTTTCGTATCTAAACTTGTTTTTTCAGTGCTTAGCCCTTACTGTGACTTGGAGATAGATCTCTTTACAGAAAGCTAAAGCAGTGGCAGGTGTAACCATTTGTTTCAGAAATGCATTGTATCAGTTAGTGTTAGCTTGACATATGTTGTTTAAAATTCTATCCTATGCTTTAAGCTAAATAATCTGCTGGTTAAGATCCATACTTGAGAGAACAGAGCTCAGAGATTGACACATATTTCTGGCAGTCAAGATAATTTATAATTTAATGTAAAGCTTTAATATTAAAGCAACCTATCACAGTTTTCGATAGACAAGAGATTTGTGCATACACACCTAAGTAATACAAGGCAAATAATGGAGAACGTGGAGCTTGCAGAAGCAGGAAGTTCAGAAGATGTCCCAAAGCAGGACCTAACTTATTTCATACATGTAAAGACACCTGAAAACTGGCATTTGTGAGAAATGTGTTGTGGTTTAGCTCCAGCCAGAAACCAAGTACCACGCAGCCACTTGCTCACTCCCCTCACTCCTGCTCCGAGGGACGGGGAGAAGAATCGGAAAAGAATGTAAAACTTGAGGATTGAGATAAGAACAATTCAATAATTAAAATAAAATAGGAAGAAAAAATAAAACAAAAATAATAATAATAACAATAATAGTAAGAATAACAATTATAATGAAAAGGGGAGAGAAAGGGAGAGGAATAAAATCCAAAGGGAAGGGAGAAAAACCAAGTGATGCACAATGCAGTTGCTCACCACCCAGTGACCAATGCCCAGCCAGTCCCCAAGCAGTGATCCACAAGTCCTGGCCAACTCTCCCCAGTTTATATACTGAGCCTGACATTCTATGGTATGGAATATCCTTTTGGCAAGTTCAGGTCAGCTGTCCTGGCCGTGTCCCCTCCCAGTGTCTTGTGCCCCTCCAGCCTTATCACTGGCAAGGCCTGAGAAACTGAAAAGTCCTTGACTTAGTATAAGCATTAACTAGCAACAACTAAAAAGTCTGTTACCAACATTTTCTCACACCAAATCCAAAACATAGCATTGCACCAGCTACTAAAAAGAAAATCAACTCTAACCCAGCTGACAAATGACAGGTTAAAACTATTCTGCAAATATTCATTTTAAAAAAAAAATTAAAAAAAATCAAAGTAAAACACATTGAGCAAGACTCAATACAAGATACTTCATACTGCAGTTATTTCAAAGGTATGGAAAATATAAAGTAACAGCATTCCTATATAGTACAATGCACAGAATACAGCTGTTAAAGCTTTCAGGAAATGTTTTGTCCTGGAATTTTATCTTCCATTGAAAACTCATTGAAAAATGTGGCAGAATGACATTTTTTCACAATTATTTCTGCAATGTTATTAAATTCTCATAATACCATATGTGATTATTTTTTTACTTGATTATTTTATTGAGATTTTAAAATAAGAAGGGACTTGGGGGTATTTATTAGACTGAACACTTGTTTCATTCTCTGCCTTAGTGGCTCCTTAGGCAGTGGCTACTTCAGAACAATGTAAGTAAAACTATTGGTAGTGGAAGATCATGTTATATATAGTCCCCTAGCGTTTTTCACTGATACACAGTTTAACAGATGCCAAACAAATAGATCTTTCACACTTAGCCTGTTCTGTTTTAGCCATCTTTTTATACAAATAGTCTTGTCTAAACATATTCCATCTGCCACAAGAGTTCAGGATCTCTTTCTCCAACAAATCAGCTCAAGTTCCCCTAGGTACAAGTTTTCGTAGTCTTGAACAGAGAGTATAGTTCCATTTTCCTAGATTTAATATCTCAATATGACAGATGTGAAATCATAAACAATAAACAGGTACAAAACTCATATCAGGCAGCCTGTTCCAACTGCTGTTTTCTCAGATTATATACTCAACAAGTATTCATGGCCGTTACCCCTATTCTTCTGTCAAACTTCAGTTACGGTTTAACTATTTTTAACATTCATTGTAGAGACTTCCAAAATATTTAAAATAAGCTAATTTCCTTTTTTCTAATTAAAAAATCCGAAACTAAAACAAGCCAAATCAAGTAAATCAATGACATAGTCTCACACACTCTCTTGAGATGGACACAATTCAAACACTACAGGGAATACTGTTTCTATAATATGAAGACACATACAATTGACATGCATAAAGAGTGGCACTAAAGCAAATGGAACAGAAGTGCTAATCCATCAAAACAAACTTCTTACCATTACCAATTTCAGAAATATTAACAGTCGGTTTTGGTTTTGCTGTTCAGCTTAAACTGCAAAATGAGCTGGTTTCAAGTATTTATCATGGACAATAGTTTCCATTTTTTCTTGTATATCAGTTAAGTTTTTAATGTTGTTTTCTGCATACCTTGCAAACACTTAGAGGACAGCAACTCAGAGCAAGAAAGAAAAGCCATAAGCCCTTCAGCTCTGTACTGAATGTTAATGCATTTGTATATGATAGATTTAATACAGAACTGAGAATAAATGACTTCCAGCAGCTGCACTCTGTACCTATAAATTGCTGTGAGTACTACAAAATCCATACAGAAGAAGAACAGCTGTATAATTTACAGCGTCAGTATCTGTCAGTGAATGCTGCAAATATAGAACTTGATTTCTTGGTTTTAACATTCCTATAAAAATTAGAAATTACCCTTATATAGATTCTATTTAGATTAGATCGTTTATTCATCTTCCCTGATGGCACTTCAATGTAGAATGTCATTTACCTCTTAGTGGGTTAAACAAAAATCAAAAAGCATAAACAGCAAAAGAGTTTTGTAAAATAAATGTAAGAAATGTGTAAAAAGCTAATGATCAGCATGTTACATTTTACAAAGAATATGCTATGTACTATACATAGAAAAGTATAGTGTTCTGATCAGATGGTTTATACTACACAAGAGATATATGCTACACAAATCCACAAGAAGCAAATCTCAGGTTTAAAGAGATGGATTTTTCTCAGGATGGATCCTTACCAACAGTACGGCCAGCCACCACATTCCTATTGTTCTTTATGCTTGAGAGAATTTTGCATCACTTTCACAGCATAGTGAAACCAGCCCAAGAGTATGACTTAATACACTATAAAAATATGTAGTATAACACAGTAGCTATAAAAATGGTATATATTGTAACCAATATCTAAAAACTGCAGAATTTGATTAATTTTGTGGAAGAAATCCAAGGTTTTGGGTTCCAAAGTCACATGCCCATTCAACAGCTATACATGACTGCTTATTTGAGAACACAAAGCAATGGATCTTTGTTAAGGGATAAACAAAGCCTGAATTTTTCACTAGCAAGGAAGTATAACTTATCAGCCTGTGGTTTTGATTCAGACAATGAGAAAAACTTCTGAAGTTTATTTTTTTTTCCAGACATCACATTTTAACAGGTGCATTTATAAAAAACCATTCCATAATAGCATCTTTATTAACATAACTAATTTCAAAATTCATGCAACTAAAATGATTTTGTTTTGTTGAAGGCATTACAAATAGGTCCTTCAAGAATGAGATCAGTATGGAACTGCATTGCCTAGTACATCTATTACCTTAAGAGACTATTGTCTGTTAACAGTACTTTAAACCCCCATTTTAATTTATATATCAGCTTCCAACTTTTACAGTTGAGATGACTCAGTAGGAGACAATGTCTTCCTGGTCTCATAGCAAGTGACAGCTAACCCCGTAGAGCATTTTTTATATAGTAATAAGGTTGGTAAATGTGGTGTTCGTGATCTTTAAATATGTAAGAAATAAGGTGTTCAAGTCCCACAAAAAAATCCAACTGAGATAAGCTGATCTCAAATAAGACATTTCATTGTGATTTTTGTTGCAGAAAATCAGAAAAGTCCCAATATATAATCTCCATTTTTCTAAACTGAATGTTCTATCAAAAGTTCAGTCATATGAAAACCTTTCGAACTGGTCAGAACTCAGCTTTATCCCTGTATCAGACACATAACACTACAAAACAAAACAGCAAGTCTGTATGCATAATCTCATGTGGCACTAGCTGTTATAATTCAGTGGGTTCAACACAACCCCTAACCTTAATACAAAGAGTACAACAGGTAACATAGACTCATAGAATCATTTAGGTTGGAAAAGACCTTTGAGATCATCAAGTCCAACCATAAACCCAAGACTGCCAAGTCCACCACTAAACCGTGTCCCTAAGTGCCAAATCTACATGGCTTTTAAACACCTCCAGGGATGGTGAGTCCACCACCTCTTCCCGGGGCAGCCTGTTCCAATGCTTGACCACCCTTTCAGTGAAGAAGTTTTTCCTAATATCCAAGCTAAACCTCCCCTGGTGCAACTTAAGGCCACTTCCTCTTGTTCTGTCACTACATAAGTGGGAGAAGAGACCAACCCCCACCTACCTACAGCCTCCTTTCAGGCAGCTGTAGAGAGCCATAAGGTCTCCCCTAAGCCACCTCCTCTCCAGGATAAACAACTCCAGGTCCCTCAGCTGCTCCTCATCAGACTTGTGCTCCAGACCCTTCACCAGCTCCGTTGCCTTTCTCTGGACACGCTCCAGCACCTCTGTGTCCCTCCTGAAGAACACAGGATTCAAGGTGCGGCCTCACCAGTGCCTAGTACAGGTGGACAATCACTGCCTTTGTCCTGCTGACCATGTTATTTCGGATGCAAGCCAGGATGCAGTTGGCCTCCTTGGCCACCCGGGCACGCTGCTGGCTCATGTTCAGCCGGCCGTCAGTCAGCACCCCCAGGCCCTTTCCCACCAGGCACTTTCCAGCCACTCTTCCCCAGGCCTGCAGCCCTGTGTGGGGTTGTTGTGACCCAAGTGCAGGACCCAGCACTTCTTCTTGTTGAACCTTGTACAACTGGCCTCAGCCCAATGGTCCAGCCTGTCCCGATCCCTCTGCAGAGCCTTCCTAGCCCCAAGCAGATCAACACTCCCCCCCAGCTTGGTGTCATCTGCAAACTCTCTGAGTGTGCACTCAACCCCCTCGTCCAGATCATCGATAAAGACATTGAACAGGACTGGCCCCAGGACTGAGCCCTGGGGAACACCACGTGTGACCAGTTGCCAGCTGGATTGAACTCCATTTACTACCACTCCTTGGGTTCGTCCAGCCAGCCAGCTTTTTACCCAGTGAAGACTACACCTGTCCAAGCCATGAGCAGCCAGTTTTTCCAGGAGAATGCTGTGGGAGACGGTGTCAAAGGCTTTACTAAGGTCCAGGTAGACAACATCCACAGCCTTTCCCTCATCCAGTAGGCGAGCCATCTTGTCATACAAGGAGATCAGGTTTGTTAAGCAGAACTCACCCTTCATAATCATGCTCTTACGACAGCTGCGTTCAGTAGAAACAACACCCAAAATATGATTCTCATTAATACAAGAAAATGCAGTGGAAAGCAGTCACAGCTTGAAGTTCATTAGGGAAAATATGATGCAAGCCCTACAGACACTATGAAACACTGAAATTTTTACCTTCACCGAATTGTCCTTTAATAGATTGGTTACAGAGTTGCACTGTATGTCCTAAAGAATAAAATATGAATCCACAGCAGATCAGAGTCATCATCAGAAACAAATAAATCTGCTTCACTTTATCATCATCCCCCTACCTCAGAACAGAACAAAATAGCCTATAATTGTCTTTCCTTGAAAGAGAGGAAACGGTAAAGAACTTCCAGCTTCACGCAGCATGGCAGCAGTTTTGCCAGATGTCCTTCACACATCCATATGCTGACTTCCTTACTTTTTTTTTTACTCATCTAAGAGACAGAAACCTATTGAAATCCTTTCCTTATATTAATAATTTTCATTAGCAGTGGAAAATTCATGTGAATCGCTAAAAAATATTATCAGTAGTTGGGTTTGGGTTCCCCCCCCCCCGGTTTTTTTATTATAGTATCAACAGTGTGGAAGAACACTAATGAATTAGAACATCCAAAGATTCACCTAATGAAACTGCTTGAGAAATTTTTGAGTTCAAGGGTTTTGTTTAAGTATAGTTATTCTCTATATTATCAAATTCTTGCTTTGGAGCAATTTCTTAGTTTTCTTATAAACCCCTCAGTATAATAAGCCTTAATAGAATACACTCATTTCCATGACTAGCAGTTTTGCGTAAACGACAATGAGGTCAGCTTTTCCATTGAGGAAAGGTCATTGTCAAAGAAAATGTCCTCATCAATAACATTTCTAGTAAGAAACTACAATACTATGAGGACCTCAGACAATTTAGGGAGTCTAGGATAGCCTTCTTGGTTGAGAAATATTTACATTACTCAGACTTAAGTGTTTCTAAATAAGCCATCCTTTCTCCTGTTGAATCAAAAGACACCTCATTAGCATTAGTTAAACGCCAGAACCTTACAAATCGTAAAATAAACTATACAATCTTCAGTAAATACTTCAAATGCTTATGATAAAAATTTAGAAAAAACCCAAATTCTTTTATTTAAGAAACAAAATGGAAGAGGTTTAAAATACCAACCTTTCCCTACTTCCCTTGATCATAATAAAGGAGAAAACCCAAAACTGACACAATTCGGTGCAGATAGTTCATAAAATATACATGTCTTCCAAAAATTTTCTACTTCCTCAAAAATAAATCACAAGTTATCAGGTTTGTCAGGTTTTCAAGAGTTCATCGGAAGGCAGCTAGGATTGTTAGCTGTGCTGGAGCACATAGCATGAGGCTGCAGGAACTAGGTTTACACAGGCTTGTAAAAAGAAGGTTGCATAAAGTAAGGAATCCCATTTATAGACTTTCATTTTTACAAAGAGGGATGTTATAGAGAAGATGGAGCCAGGCTCTTCTCAGAGATCCACAGCTAAACAATGAGAGGAAAGCAAATTGCCATCAAGACATGCAGAGAAGACAAAAGTTCACCACAAGTGGATGATGCACTGCAACAGGGACCTAGAGAGGTTATGAAATTTTCATCCTTAAAGATACTCAGAAGTCGACCAGGCAGAACTGAGCAGCCTGACCTAACTTAGAACTTAGCCATGCTTTGAGCAAAACATTGGACTAGATCCCTGGAGGTCCCTTTCAGCTAAAGTATGATACTAACTTTCATTATTCAAGGGCCAAAAGTGAATATTCTGTAACTTTATGGAAAGTTAGGAGTCATCTTTTTTAGGGAGTTATATAATAACAGAGCCCTGCTTGAATGGTCCCCATCAGGGTAAAGGATAAGCAATTTATTGTTATGGAAGATTCAAAACCACATCCATGTAAATCACTAACTTCAAAGTATTCCAAGGTCCTGGTTCTGCATCTTTGATGCAGAACGCTCCTACTATTCAGGATATGCAAAATTTGTCATGGTGGAAAGCTAACTACCCCATATTCCACAAGTCTGACAGACTGGGAGGAGGAAATGTTTTAGTGGATTTCTTTCTGCCCCGCCCCCCATGTTGTAGAACTTCAAATTCCAGTTAAGTCTGGAAAAATTTAATGAAGAAAGAATAAACCACAAATTACAGGTGAGATACAAAGTGTAGGGGAAAAAAATGGCCTACTTTGCATTGGCCTGTGCAACAATTTCCATTATAAAAAACCTGCTTTCAGCTGTTCATAATTTTGATCAATATACAGGTTGGGCTGAAACCGATCACATCAGGAATCTGGAGGGGATTGTTTCTCTTTTCTTATTTGATGTTTTGTTTGTTTACAGAAAAGATGGGCTGAGGCACTTTCAACTTACAGGCTAAGGAAAGCATTCTCCTCATGTTAGCACAGTCTGAGAAGTATTTTCCTGAGAAAATATAGTATTTCCATTTTTTGAAGAACTGACTTGAAATTTACTTCCCTTGATATCCTGTAAAGTTGCAGTTGCAACAAAGATCAAGCATAAAATAGTCTACAACATAATGGTTAGGACACTTTTCAGAGACAAGTCTCAGAATCCACCATCCAGGGAGACTTCTCTGACAAGCCACATCTTGTAAGCGTACCAGGATAGACAAGGTAAAAGTGCAGAATGACAGTACCTCCATCTCCTCCTTCACACCAAAAATACTTTTTAACTTTAAGCCTATGTCACAAACCCAACATGAAAAGGCAATTTTATCTAAATTGTTTTTAAAAACTATTCTTTAAGCAAGTAAGTTATCCCTCTGTACTAATTATAAGACATTGTATTGAAGTAATCATACGCTACTGCAGTTAACCACTCAGTGCATATCTTGGCTGCTTTTCACAAAATAAAAGCAAAGCACTACAGAATCAAAGCAATTATCTGTACTTGCCATGTTAGCACGTGGAGGCCTGAAGGCTTGCTGTCTGTAGGCTCTTTTATTTTTTTCTATCTGCATCCCACCAAAACCTACTTACCATCAGCATCCATGCTTCTTATATATTACCTGATGCTTCCCACATACTTTTCTCACTGAAACACTGGACGCTGTTTTGCTCCGCTCTATCAACTTCCTGAAGAGACAGCCCCTTTGCTGCTTACAGCTACAGCCATGAGCAAGACTTGTGCACAGAAGCCCAGCTTCCCCAACCTCTAACGAGAAAAGACTCCACAATAGTATGGCTACGTATCACACAGCAGAAGTTTGTCAGTTATCATAGAATCATAGCAAAGTTTGGGTTGAAAAAGACCTTAAAGATCATCTAGTTCCAAGCCCCCAGCCATGGGCAGGGACATCTCCCACTAGACCAGGTTCCTCACTGCCCCATCCAGCCTGGCCTTGAACACTTTCAGGGA
>JAVJGI010000065.1:35490779-35576653 GCA_035590275.1 Ibycter americanus | reverse complement strand
CTACCCATCCTTGCGTTCCACCCTCTGTAGGCTTCCTTTTTGTGGTTGAGTTTGTCCAGGAGCTCCCTGTTCATCCATGCAGGCCTCCTGGCGTTCTTGCCTGACTTCTTTGTTGGGACACATCACCTCTGAGCTTGGAGAAGGTGATCCTTTAATATTAACCAGCTTTCTTGGGCCCCTCTTCCCTCCAGGGCTTTACCCCATGGTACTCTACCAAGCAGATTATGACCAGTCAATATATAAATAAGTGATTTCCTCCAGTCCCCACATTTTCTGCACATACTCTTGAGAACGAGAGAAACCGTGATTGGGATATAGGCTCTGACATACATTAGAGGAAGTGAAAACGAGGGGGGAAATGAAGGAAAGATATGTAGATAAGTGGATAGGGAGGAAGAAAATATGGAAGAAAAATAAGGTAAAAAGCAGGAATGTAAATTAAGGAAAGAGGTAGGGGAAAGGTAAAGGCAAAAAGCAGAAGGAATAGCAGGTATAGCAGACTAGTACACATGGCCATCAGGCCTTAGTAGTATGTGTCTTGTGAGTCCTAAGATCTTCTCAGGGCATGTGATCTGACAGACAAACACAGCAATCCCTCCTGACAAAGGGGGAAAGATGAATTCCAACATCCCAAGTGTCACAGAACACAGAGAGAAACCTCAGTTTCTCTGTCCCCTGGTTTCCTCTGCAACAGACTCCTTTTTCTGTCTTTGGTGGTATGTCAAAGAAGGAAATAACACGGGGTAGATGGGAACAGAGGCTCAGCAGTCATTTTTTAAACTACTACCATAGATATAACCTTGTATTTTAGATTTCATCTCACAAGGCTTCATTAGTAAAATAAGGCTAGGTAAGTCAGTCTAAGCAGCACTGTACTTCACATGACCAAATAATGTATCAAGCAGAAACCACCTCAACACATGTAGCATTTAAAAACTCTTTTTTTCCACATTTCATGCAGAAACTTAATTTCACGTGCTCAGCAAGCACCGAATATTTAAATATTAGGACTCTGTGCTTCTGTATGCTTCTCACTAGCAGTCACCCCTCCGAGATGAATACCATGTTACTAATGAGCCTATAATTTTCCATTGTTAGTTACAACTTGACTAAACACAGATTTGATCCAAAATCCCCTCAAGCCAAGGGGAAACTGCTATATAAGTCTTTGCAAAAAATTATGAATAAAATACCATAACAAACAACAACAAAGTCTTCTTTTATATTTCTGGATTTGTTTTTTTACAAAGTTGACTTAGGCATTTCTTTCATTGGCTAGCTAAGTCTTGCCCGATTATTTTAAATTTAATTACTTTCATCTCATTACAGTACCAGTCTTTTGTCTGCAGCACACTCACAAATTCTAAGATTTACAAGTATCCAGAGTGCTTTTCATTTATAACTCTGGATGAGTGGTGCAATTTCCTGGGTTGCTGAGACTAGAATGAAGTAAATTATGTTCTCTCTTTATCCACCCTAAGCCACACTACAATCAACATAATATCTTCTAATTTCAGGACTGTGAATTACATTCATATAAAAACTGCAGTAGAATTCTTTTGTCTTGGAAAGTTTATTTAACATGCAAATAACCTTTCTGAAATGTTTCCTTCTTTCTAGATTATTCTTGTGATAAATTAATGCAGCATTAAACCTTTTTTCATAAGACACCTTACTGTTAAAATGATAAATCACACTCAACGACTATCTAATCAATTTACTTTTTAGGTTATTATTAGAACATCATTTCTGAAAAGCAAATAGAATTTTTTAAAAGTGTAATCCTTCAGAGACCTGATCTTCAAACCCAGGAAGCATAACTGCCTTCTGAAAGGGAACAAATCTTTTGTATTTTATTATAACAGTCATTTTTACACAATATTGGAGAAATTATTCTTGCTCAGGAAAAAAGCTTTAACATTTCAAAAATAAACTTTTTCCAGCCTGAATGTGAGATGCAGTCGTGTATATGTATATTTCAAAAGTGAGTTTCATAGGTTCCCCCCCTCCAAGAGATTTTAAATTTGTGAACCATATTCTGATTCTGCGATACTAGCTCTTTAAGAGAAGAGGTAAAGGATCTCCATTCCTCAGCTGGAAAAAATTGCTGTGAGATTGCATAGCAGCACCTGGGATTAGAGCCTCAGCATATAGGCATTGCATAAACCTAACATGAAGGACACTTTGCTCCTGACACAAGATAGCAGAAACAGGTAATATATATAAATATAAACAGAGAAGAGAAACTACATGAAAAGGAGAAAATAAACACGTGAGCAGAGGGACCTATCATTTTAGCCACGTGTTCTGCTTTTTGTTCTCTTAAGCATAATCATGCTAGGGGGAGAAAGGAATGGAACAGGAGGAGGCAGGAAGCGCTTGTAATTATAAGGGACGGCAGCAATCTTAAGAAAGCTTGTTAAATGTAGGTAACATTCCCAGTATGTCAATAATAATAATAGCAAAAAAGAAATCTCACTCCTTTTAATGATTACAGGAATGGAAAAAAATAGCACCTGGCACAGGACTCATCTAACAGAGAACAAAAGAATAGTGGTCCCAAATAGGAACAAAAGCCATCTGGGCTACTGCAAGCCCACAGACTATATGGAGGCTCTGAACAGGCCAGCTGTACTATGCACTCACTCCACAGTTTGTGATATCGAGTGAAGAAGGTTCTGCACATGAAGTCCCGTAGTACCTTGGCAACCATATTCCTCCAAAGCTAAATAATCCTTCACTTCAAGCATTTTTCATGCTAATCAAATATCAGCAAAAACTACTCCTGCCTCATTCTAAGAAAATTGTGACCAAACTGGAAACTGTATTAGAAAATCATAGCACTGAAAATATTCTTCTGTTAAAGTGCTACTCATATACTAACTACAACAACAAAAAAAACACCCAGAAAAGACATTTAACAAGTGCATACACCTGCATTCTGTATGCTTACTCAACTTACACACCCACACAGCAGCTGCAGAATGACTGTTATTAACTATTTTCCCCCGCTTTTTTAGACACTCTTTTGACTTACACAAAAATAATTTGTTCTTGTTAGGCAGTCACAGAATGTTAACTTCTAGATTTAAAATCAGTCTCATCAATCACTTCAGCACAGAAAAATGTCCCAAATACAAAACATTTGAAATTTTTTTTTGAACACTGTATTAAACAGCTAGCTCTGAAAACTCAGGTTTGTGAAAGCCAGTGAAATATGTTCAAGTCCACTACTGATTCAGCCTGTTAATGCCACAGTAAGAATAAGAAGCTGCCAAAAATCTAATCACATAATAAAACTTCCCACCGGAAAACAATTCTGATAATTACAGTCTCCTCAGATAATCAAGAAAGAAATAATATCTCTATAAGAACATTAATTTTTCTATCATAACAAAATTCTTTCTATAGCATTTGCATTCGATGGCTGCTATATTACAAGAAAACTTTCTGATAGCTCTGGACCAGTGTGACACATGTTGTCAGACAACTTGGTATGTTTGACAACTCTCTTTATGAGGAACTGCTTGTGGACTTGCACCTAGTCACCTGCAAGGAGGTTTGTGTGTCAATTAGTAAGAATCCTTCAAAAGAGAGAACAAGAGATGTGTAGGTGACTGCTGAAATACATAAACTATGTATTTAGAATTCCAATTATGATAATCATGACAGTTTACAGCAATTAGACAGGAACTAGCAAAACCAAAACACATGTTTTGCCTGACCTGGCTAAAATTGCAGTTTCAGTAGATTACAAAAATAGTGATATAAATGGATGTACATGCCAGGAAAAAAGCAATCAGCATGAGAAAACTACATAGCCAGCTAGCAATATATTATGAGATAAGGGGAGCAAAAGTTCATTACACATGCAATTAAAGTATCCAGGCCCTTTTTTCCCCACTGGTTTCTGCGTGGCCAGTACTGCTGCAGGAGTAGGGTGCTTCACAGACTGCCTGAATAAAAGGATAGGCCCCAAGCGAAAATTCTGGGTCAAACTGATTGTGCAAGAAAGGTGAGGGCCTGTGGCTTGCTGTCAGCTTGGAAGAAATGCAACACTCGTTACTCCCCTCTGGAAATAATGGGATAATCATTTCTTCCAAATGAGGCTGCTTAAGCCCTCCAACAGAGATGGTAGATTTCCTCTTCCTTCCCCTAAACACTTGTATCTGAAGAGTACCGCAGTGTGCAAGACCTTTTAACATTAGCTCAGCACTGAAGTGACATCTGCAGGCACCAATTAGTAGCTTTTGGAAAGCTTCACAAAGGTGCAGCTCAAAGCAGCCTTGTATTCTGTCTAAAGTGCTCCTTTCTGTTGTCCCCCCTCTGATGAAAAATCACACGTGAAATGGAAACTCACTGAGCTCCAGCTTGCTCTGAGTGGGATGTGGATGAGGTTAACACAGAGGATGCTGAAGAACCCATGAGAACTCCATCACTGCGACCTACAGCAACTGAACATATTTCTTCTCTGATTAGAAGAGGGGTCTAGAGTGAATGAACCACACAGAACCCTTCTGTGCATCTGGAAACCCAGACAGAAATAATGACTACCTAAGTCCATATTTCCCTAAGTTTTCATTTCCCAATGAAAACAGGTCTGTTCTTTCCTGTTATAAAAATAAAAAAAAAAAAAAAAAAAAAAAAAAAGAAAGAAATAAAAAAGCAACTTTCAGAGGATAAATCAGTAAAACAAGTTTTAGCTACTTCAGATGTACAAAGAAAAGTTGCATCAAAAATGTAATGGTTTGCTTCTTAAAGAGAACAAAACCAGAAAAAATGACTGTTACTAATATCTTGCTCTTTTAAAAGGCTCCTTATCGAAACACAGACCAATGTACTGGCCTATTGGTCCCTGTCAAGCTCAGACTCCGTTCCTACACGCAGGGCACCAATCCAGGAGAAACGGAAGAGGATGACTAAGCTTTTAATCATTGAGCTGGGAACAGTACCAGCC
This sequence comes from Ibycter americanus, assembly GCA_035590275.1. NCBI lineage: Eukaryota > Metazoa > Chordata > Aves > Falconiformes > Falconidae > Ibycter > Ibycter americanus. The sequence continues at coordinate 35,571,696 of JAVJGI010000065.1, read as the reverse complement.
ACAGCATGACCTTCAAATGAAGAATAATTTCTTTTCAAAGAATTGACCCAAACTTTATTGTTAGGTTAAGTAGTAATTTATCCTGCAGTTTCTTTCCTGGGAGAGGTACAGAATTTTCCAACAGACTATCTACCCATTAACACCAGGAAGAACTGTTCCAAAGTCATTAAAACTCATTCTTTTTCCACAAGGAAGATTTTTTTTAAGGTACCAAAAGGTCCTGATTCATGAGGGACAGCGCCTACTCTCTACTGAAGTCATTCTCTTACTCACACTCTGATTCAGCAAAGGACTACATAAATCTAATTGAAAACATGAGTGACATCATCAACCTCCATGGGACTAGAGACATACTTTCTGCTTAATTTAAAATAATTATGATGTGGGCATTGATAGACTAATAAATGGGCAGAGATGATTGCCAGTAAGACAGAGAACAGCTGTTACATGTCACCTCTAATCATCAGGAAAAAAAAGTCAGATTTGAACCTCTCCTCTTCAAATGAAGGCCCCACATACTGGTATCAAATCCTTGGACCAAACAGTTCATCAAATACCATATGTCAAAAAGTCAAAGACTCCAATCAAGTCTTCCTGGTTCAGTAATGAAGCCTAAAAGAAAAATCATCTTACATCACTTAGATGGAATACATTTCTCAGAATTTGCAAGATTCTTTTATTTTAGAAAAGATTAAATATTCAGTTTTTTTAATGAATCTAGGTTTCAAATTCGTAGCTTGTACAAACCACAAAGCAAGACTGCCCATTAGGAAAACTACAGGTAATGATTTTATCATTTCTGTTCTCCAGCTCAAGAAAGAAAAACAGACATTTTCACTCTCAAATCAATTGAAAACATTCAGCTTTTCATGTATAGACAATTCAAGATGGTAGTAAAAGCCACGTGCTCACAATATGGTGTATTTAACCTAGCCAAGAGATCAAGGCAGCCTGTCTTGTATATCAAAATCCAGAAATATTCAACATAAAATTCCCATATTTTCCACTTTCCACATTAGTGCACAGGATGTATGTGTAAAAACTCCAGTTTTTACAGAGATACTTTTTTTGTCAGGATTATTGTTCTATATACTAGCACAATTAGATTAACTTCTGTAGGACTCAATACTCCACTCTTAAATGCTGCAAACCTTTTGGAAACCTCTTTGCTTGCAGTTCCGTGGTGAAACATTCAGTTGAGGGAGGATAAGAATGATTAGAATAATAGCTGTACAGAACTACTTCTCTATTTATACATCATCTGCAATTCTCTAAATCACATGGATTTGCTTTGAAGAATATTACACTTTTACATTTGCTGCTTACTATCACACTGAAGATCAAATTGATAAGCTACAGCAACTAAGTTACATTATGCTACTGCTTCATTAGGAAGCCTGATGCACGGTCATGTTGCAATACACTACTCACGATATTTAAATCATTGAAGAAAAAAAAACCTTACCATACTCAGAAGTACTTTAATGGATAACAAGCTGAAAAAAACAGATCCCAGTAACTTATTTGAGCTTCACTGTATTTTAGAAAATTTCTGAACATTTCAGTTTTCTCAGATTAATTATCAAAAGTATTTGCTCAGTACAGTCAGCAAAAATATTTCATTTGTTGCAGCAGCTTCAGTGCCAAGCAAAAACATGTATGAATGAATAAATAAGGAAGTCCACAGAAGAAGAGTGCCATTAGCAATAAGGCAACTAAGCTCAAATAAAGATGTTACTACATCCAGGAGACACCAACGCTTGGTTATAAAAAGACATACCACTCTTCCATACCACTGTCACTGTACAACAATGGGACTACATGGAAAAACATTGTTTGGTGAACAGCGGGGCTAGAACACAGATACCGTAAGTCCTGGCTGGTTTTGCTGTAATCTGTGGTGTTCCTCTACAGTTGCTAACAAGGAGCTGAAGTTCTCAATGAAGTAATTCTCTAGTGGATGCACATCACCTGTTACCAATTAGACAAAGAAAGAACTGAGTGTGTTGCATCTTGGAACCATTTTACCTCCACTAACCAATCCTGCTAGAAATGCTTCAGGGGAAGGGCACTTCCAGAATAAGTTTACAGGTCAGATATCCTTATGTTTTTCACTTCCAACTAAATCACAGCATAGTTCTTAATCTATTCCTGCACCACTCATCTTTCTTAACAGATCAAGGCAAGTCACAGTTCTGCTCTCTGCATTCTCAAAGATTACAGACTTTCCTTCTCACACTAATGACCACTGATTCGTCTGCAACCAAATTCTGCTCTGGTAATTACAACATCAGAGCAAAGAGCCTGCAGGTTACAGTCTGTTGCTGCTTTCTGCATCTAGGTTACACCATCATATGCATGCAGAGTGCCATTTGACTCATGCATTTTACTCTGTCATGGTACAGATTTGGTTACTTTTTTCTTTTAGCAAAATAAAAGGCTGGACTTGAAGAAAGACAACTTTGACAAACACAAACAACTTTGACTAATAGTCACAATGTGGGTAATGGAAACAAAAAAGGAGACAAATGGGTTAATGCTCAAATATTTCTTTACCTTCTCAGGAGGGTGAAGGCAGCCTATCCAAAATAGAAACTAGGGCAGATTACTATAATCGAATTTAAAAGAATAACACAAACACATAAAGGACAAAAATCAATACTGGCAAAACATACAATGAGCTCGAATTAGCCAGGGACACCAAAAACAGCAAGACAAGGTTCTGGAAATGCTGAATAAGTGCTGGAGCACTAGAGGGAAATTTCCAGAGACAGATTATACTGTGAAAGACAAAATGTCCAGTTTTGGGTGGTTTGCTGGTTCTTTTTTTTTCAGACTTGAAAGATCAGTTGCAATCATTAATTAAAATCAGAAAAGAATAGTAAGGCTTCAGATTAATATTGGAAAAGAACACATTAAAGAATACTTAGGATAACCTGGCAGCTTTCAAATTGCCTAAACTTGTTTAGTTTCATCTCATCAAACCCTGATCAAGCCTCAGAGTCATAAATGATTAAACTAAAGACCCTGCTGGAGTACTGATGAGGACATTAGAGAATGGGGGGAAGGGGGCAGGAATCCCTTAAAAAGAGGAAAACAAGAAAGAGTACAGGAATAGAAATTTAACTGTAATTCTGTGGGGGGAGATCATTGGTAAGCACAAAAAAAGTGACAAGTAAATTAAGCTAATTCAGGTTGGCTCAAACAGTCTCATTTCTTCCTATAATAGGCCCATGGGTGTGTGACTAAAAAGTCGATGGCAGTAACATATGCCATTTCTGTAGCATGGTTTTTAACCCCATCACAAACGAGGTTCTTCAAAGCAGGTTCAGAAAACATGCTCTAAATAAAACTAGTGTAAGGACTGTACAAGCACATCAGCAGGGGAAACAATCTGGAACAGCTGACTGCTATCAAATGGAAATATGTATCAAATAAAATCTTCAGAAATTATTTCTGCATCTAGAAAAAACTAAACATTCTCAAGCAAGGTTACGAAAAAGAGAGAAAGCCGAAAAGAGAACACAAAGATAACAAAGGCCAAGATTAAAACTGAAATAGTCTTTATAACTTGCAGAAACAGACCTAAACCTAAAAACAATTTAAAAAGCACACATTTCAACATGCACATATATCTGTACTCAAAATGGAAAAAATAAACTGCTGGCTATATTACAGTCCTACAAAAAAGTATTACAACAGTGAGTTCACAAGCTTAATGCAAGGGAAGTATGGTGCCCTGTTGCAAATCCCTCTCTAGCCCTGCCCAAAACAGCAAATATCAAAGTGACATGAATGACTAGATTGTAGCCTGTAAAAACATCTGGTTACCTTTCATCACCTTCAACAATGATAAATCCAGAGATGAAGTGCTGTGAATAGTTGTGAGCATCATAACCATCATAACCCGTGCCCCCCCGCCCCCCAAAAAAACAAAACCCTCTCTTCAAAACAAGAGGGAAGAGAGCACTGAGCATGCACAAGAGTCCTAAAGAAACCACTTTAATTTAGAGTAATAACTGAGGAGAATGAAGCTGCAAAGAGGAAAAGTTACAGGAATTATGGATCTTTTTTCAAACATATAAGAAGGAAGTGAATCATCTGTTCTCTGTGATCAGTGGACAATGAATAAGAAAAATAGAAACAGATTTAAATGACAGCAAAGAAAACAAAAAGAGAAAAATTTTAACAGTAAGGATAGTGAAATACTGAGATAGATTGTACAGAGAGGTTGTAGCACAGATGGTGCCAGATTTGAAAGAAAAAAAAAAATATCTTTCGGAATTGCTCACTTCCCGGGTTGGGATGCACAGGTACTGGGTGACTTCCTGCATTTCTTTCAGACCTACTTTTCTGATTCTGTGAACACGCATTTTGAAGCAGATAGCAAATATCCTGACTCTCCACCAGACTAAGCAAAGAGAGATTTCGTATCTAATACAGAAGGAAATGTGTCTGACTAACAGAAGAGAGTTACAAAGGCATAAAGAGGTTTTCACTATGGGTCAGTAAACTGGATCTCAGTTTCTCCAGTCATGACCAAAATAACTGTCTTGTACAGACTTATGTAAAAATATTAGGCATGTTGTCAGAACAAGGCAGAAATACACAGGGTCTGTGCTTCTGCTCTACTGGCCATGTGGCTAAATAGCCCTGTGCATGTGAGTTTTGCTCAATGCCGCAGCTTGCACAGCCACTAAATTAAATGCTACAAAGCACACAGCAATTATAAGTACAGTCTAATGAGTAAGCTGCATGTGAAGTCCAGCAATCTAAAAAAGACATTAAAAACAACTACTTCCTACACATCTATGTTGTTCTCATTCACTATGTCTGAGCAAGTTCCTAAATTACAGAAGGACCCAACGTGGAACGTAATGCTTGTTTTTTGGTCCCAGGTTTTAAGTATCCTCCATTCAGTAGCATTGGCATCTCAAATTTATTTATCAAGTAGGTTTGAAATGATTCCAGAGAGCATCACACTGCACCTGAAAGTGTTACTTAAAGGCCTGAACACTAATACTGTGCAGTAAAGCATGGTGCAGAGATTTCCCTCCTAGCACTGACGCAGGGTAATACATCTCCACAGTAGAGACACAAAGAGATAACAGCCTCCACCCAGAAGGAACTTCCACATGTTAGCACAGTGCTGTGCCATGCCAATGCCACAGCAGTTTTACTGCCTCAGAACAACCCCTCCAGATACAAAAGATTAATATTTCAGGCTGTCGTACAATGATCAGCGCAGCACAGTGAAAGTAAACCCAAGTTTATTAGCCTTGTGCAAAGTTGGGCTGATGCAGCGGGACAGCTTTGGGATTCTTGACCATCTCTGTACAGTTGTACACGGGCATCACAGTTTGAAGCAGCACTCATTCAGGAGTCTGTGCCTACCATATTCCTTTGCTTAGTTGTAGTTAAATCTCTATTTCCTTGGTACATGTGAAATCCATTCCACATACTTTGTGCATCTCTGCTGTATGAACCTCAGAAATTTTACCAAACATACATACATCAGTGTTTGTTGAGAGATATCTTTTATTTTAATAGAACCTGTGGAAAATAATTCCTGAATCACCGTAATATTAATTTTATTATTAATGGTAATAATTTAGTAATGTATCTTTCAACCTTTCACATAATCTTTTAGAAAACATATTACTTATATGCTGGAATCCGTATTATTGCAAAAATTGTCAAGCTTAGCTGCAAACACACTATCAGGCCTAAAAACTTCTCACAGACTCTTGACTACATCTTAAACTTTTAACTGAAAAATCTCTTGGAAAACACCACTTACAACAGTTCCACGAATTTGGAGCATACCCCGGCACACCACAGCTTTGCAGACCACTGATCTAGAGGATCTTTATACATCACAAGAGTGCTGTAATTAGTGCTATACCAACCAAAAAGTAGCAGAGACAGCTGATTAAACACAAGCAGGGAATTTATTTAGTAAACGTTAATGGTTTTGTAAAATTCAACAGGCATCCTGTCAAGTGTGGGATTTTTCCCTCTCCTGATTAAAATGATGTGCTTCTGATGTGCCTCTGACATCACTTGCTTCCCCTCCTCTTCCAATTTCCTTATCTAAGTGCCCTTTGTTTATTTGCTTTATTGGACTTGTGAGTGAAGCAGGCAAATTACAGACATCACATGAATCTGCTCTAAGGGCAATGCAGGTTTCAGTCTTGTTATTCTTTCCCTGCAAGCATGTGACAAATGTTTACAAACATCTGTTTTATTAGTTTAGACCACCCTGAGGTATTTTTTTTTTTAACTACACCAAACCAGTAATCACCCTGAAATGTCTCCTCTCACAGCATGTTTGGATCATACTTACAACAGCTTTGCATTTAGTCATTGTGGGATCTCTCACAATTACTCCCTTACAAATACTGCCATACAACAGGGTTGTAAGGTCAGGAACTGCTTTACTGAAACTGATGAGCCTTCAAAAATCACCTACTTGGTAATTGGCAGTGATGATCAGGACCTGCCTTGAAAAAGCACGTGATCTCAGAAGGTCTTTTCAGGCTAATCATATGCTTTCATGGGGTTATCCACAAACAAGTCCAGCAGTAAGTCCTCATGGCTAAGGAACAGAAAGGGCTTCCTGTAACTTCCTTCCCTTGAAAGCAATGCACTGGATCAGCTCTTTCTATTCACAGTCCAGCACGCAAGGACAAGTAAGAATCATGCTTTGTTTTACAAAACAACTTACCTTGGTGTATACCAGCTCTGTTTTAAAACTTTTTTTTGTGCATGCCTAGTCATAATTCATGACACTTTATAATATTCAGAAAGAACATTTTTCAAGTATCTTCCTCCTCTCCAAATTTCATATCCACCATAAAGCTGTACTAAGCCACCTATCTCATGTTTTACATCACTGCAACATTTTGAAAGAAGACAAAGGGTAGGAAAGTTAAATCATTTGCCATATATTTCTCCACTACATGTTTGAATAAACCAGCACGAGAATATAAAAATGATTGCTTTATCGAAAGTACATATGGATGGATAGAGGGCTAAGACTCACAGCATTTAATATGTTTTGAATTCCATGTTTCCAGTGAATGACCCACCTTTCATTTTCATTTCTTGGAAACTCTGGGTAGATTATTAAATTAACCAAAAATTTGACATATTTTTTGCACTAAGATCTGACAAGTTGTTATATTCTTCTTCTCTTTATTTGGTTGTATATCAATTGATTTTACGAATTGTATGCAAAATGTGAAAACCTGCCTTTTTCATTTGAACATAGACATTCCTGAACTGAACTAATTTTCAAATAGTTTTTCACAGTTTAGGAATCAACTCTCCAACCTCAGATTTTCATGACATAGCCTCTATCAATCTGAAGAATGTCTTCTTAGTTTATCATTTCCAGTCCAGTGCAACAGATATATAATGATCAGCGGCTGACCATGGTGAGACACCGGTCATGTTTCATTGCAAGTGCTAAAGTTTATTTGCTCCACTTCAGCACTTACAAAATACGGTGAGACAGTTGTGTAGATGAAAAAATCAGATCCAGCCTTGATGACCACACAGCTCTTCCGTACCCCAGCCCTGCCTTTCACACAGAAATTACAGTTCACATAATCCCCCTGAAGTTAGCCTTACTCTGACACGCAAGTCACAGCCTACCAGAGGTAGGAAAGAACTTATCTGAAAAGGCAGAAACTGGCTGCAACATTAAAACCATTTTCACCTACATTTGTGTTTTGTATTCACTGTCCTTAGTGATCTCAAGATTGAAAACAGAAAATCCTAAAAGTAAAGCTTTAATGAAGTTACTATTGTAAGTCTAGAAATTCTGATACAACTCACTAGCATAGAAAGAACAAGCTACCTTGACGCATCTCTATACATTTCATAAACAACAGTAACTGCTCAGCAGTCTGTCAGTCATTTTGCACACAGTAAATTTCCGTAATACCCCCACACCAAGCTAAGGGACAGCTTTAAAGGAACACATTTAAAATATTTGTGCTGGCATCTGGCCCCATCAAACCTTTAGCACTGACTTTAATAAAGAGAAAACAAGAAGAAAAAAAAAAGGAAAGAAAAAGAAAAAAAAAAGAAAAATACATTTTAAGTGTCTTTAAGTCATTTATAAAGCAAAGTACTTGCTGGTTTCAAGGCCATTTTACATAGAAAAAGAAAAAGGCCAAGATTATTTTGTTCTAACTGATCATAAAAAAGCAATTCTAACATTTGAAAAGTCTGTCTATCTAAACAGAAAGCAATAATATCTGCAGCAGTATTAAGCAAGCATTTCAATTAGAAAATTACTCCTACAAATGCTATAAAATCAAAAAAATCTCTAGAAAATAGAGAATTATTCCAATAGTTCAGTTAACCCACACCCAGCTTCAGTCCAACCCTTAACAACTACGACACAACACATTTTTAAATCCCACAGAAGGCTTTACTTTGGTAATACAGATGTGCTGCTATTGGCTCAAGCTAAAAATAGTAACATCAGCTGCATAGATTAAACAGTACATTCTTTCATGAGTGCTAAAAAAGATCAAGAATTAGGAACCATATGGAAAAATGTTGACATTTCTTTGGAAATTTTTCAGTAAATAATGGAAAATCTATCTACTGATTAGTTTACTGAATGTCAGATTGTTTGGAAACTGGGTGAATATGATAAAAATGTACATCCAGTAAGGTAATCAAAAATGCCTATTTAATCAGTGCACTAATCAGGGCATGTTCTTTGACAAGCTGTGAAGCTAAGAAATTTTTGAACATTTTAAAACTATAAGTGTTGAAAAAATGTATTATTGAATATGCAAACAACCAAATATTTCTTAAAACCAGTGAGTGGTAGGTAATAAACACTGTATAAGGGCATTCTTCCTGAAGTACTAGGTCAGAAACATACCCTGTCAAAGTATAATATGCACATTCGTTAATAAATAATTGAAAGGTTTAACAAGTAGTGCGGACTCAAGCCCTGCAATTTACAAACACCTTAATTCAGCCATGTAAAAATTCTCCATGGGATCCATTCTGCCACAGATCTGAAAGCCAGTCCTTACCACACCTAGCAGTGTCTTCATGGTGCAGTGTAACTATCTCTGTTGCAGCCCTATTCCTTCCTCCCCTATATCAACTGACCGTTAAGCAACTCGGGGTGGGGGGGTGCAGAGAAAGGAAGGTAGCTCTCCAAGTAGTAGATGGAGAGATTCACTTGCACAAAGAACAATCCCTGTAGTCCCAATCATGACGGCTAGGAAACAGCCAGGGGCTCCTTAGCAACCACACATTAATGATAACTGAGTTTTATTTCCCTACAGTCGCCAAGGGTATTCTGTAATATTTCCTAGCTACTGCACCAAGCACTATAGAAGGGGTGGGTGTTACAGGGGAGAATAGCCATCTTCCACTTCTATCTTGTTTAGATTTCTGCAAGAAGAAGAAAAGTTTTTCATATCTCCTCTTGTTCTGCTGGAGGGAGGAAGCCAACTCCTCAGCCTGCATACCACACACCAACACAAACGGACTGCAAAGTGGCAGGAGGCGGTGGCCCAACACTCTCTGGCCACATAACACTCTCTCAGATCACTATGCCACCCAAAAGAAAACAAGCACTGAAGGTGCCTGTATAAGCAGCTGTGTAAATAGTCAGGGCTCTTGTCCTACTGGAAGAAATAATTAGATATTTAAGGTTCAGACACAAAAATGTATTTATATAAAACAAACTCCAGGAAAAGCATAGTTACATCATTTTTCCTGAATAAGCTGTGCACACAAAAAGGATAAAAAAAGTTATTACCAATGTGTATTATCTTTTATGGTCATATTAATTTAACAAGAAAACTGGAAGCGTATATAGTAATATATTAAAAAGAGTTTCAGTTATTTCACAAAGCCAAGGAAAAACCTGAGAGATTATTCACAAGAATTTAAATCCATGTTTTCATTAGATCCATAAAATCATCTATTATATTGAAAATACTTTTCAGGCTTCAAAAATCTGTGACCTGAAAAGAGATCTATAAATATACTGAAACACTACAAATGCTAAGTTACATAAAAAAGTTAGAACAAAAATTTTAAGCACGTTCTTTTCTTCCAACATTTATGCTTTTCTTGAATCTGCAGGTCAAAAATGCTAACACTCAGAATATCACTGCTCATCAGGCTTTTTATTTTCCGTCTGTCATTGAAAACAACCTGGTATAATGTTGTCTTACTAGCTTTTTGTTCCAACATCTTGTAACCTTACATCCCTACTCGTTGCTGTTATCAATCATGTGAAAATCATTGCAGCAAATGTTGAAATTGGAAAAAAAAATAAGATTAATTGACGTTGTACTAGAACGGCTATGTAAGCACATCACACTGCTCAGTTTTAAATAGGTCACGAGCTAGAAGGGAAATGAACACCTCTCATGTACCAGGGAGCTGTGTAATGTTAAAAATCTTACATTTTCTCTGACACTCTAGGATGAACAGCAATGTACTGAATTCTGTCTTACTGTAGTAATACTGAGGCAGTTTCATTGTGATAAAATTTATTTATCACAAAATTAAAGACTGTGGAAACCAAAATAATTTCTCCTAACAAAATGGAAGATAGCCATATTCCATGGTACACAGGAACAGTGAGACTTCTCTTCCCGTAGAACCAGATACTGTGCGGTTCAAGTCTTAAGTTTTTTTCACACTGGATTTCATCTGCAGCCCTGAAAGATTTATACCCACTGCACATCATGTATTGACTGAATGGCTCTCATTTATTTTTTGAGAATGTTTTGGAAAGAATGGGTTATGTTCCAACTTCTCTTTTCACAAGCCTCTGAAATGCTGTCCGTGAGGATTTAGGCCAGTACTAACAGGAATGCTGGCAACTTCCTCTTAAATCCAGTTGGATCCAAAGCCCAACAGACAGACCCTTCTCTGATAGCAACAAATTCTGCATTAGTCCAGTAACCTATTTTTGTATTTTTCAAGCACTTGATGTTATAGTCATTTAACAGTGAATAGGTTTTCAGAGAAGGTCAAAGGTCCTAGTATTTACAAATCTCCAAAATCCTTTCTCTTTGTAGAAGATTATAATGTAACTATATAATTTGGCATCATACTGAGCTCTGTCTTCACTGATTACTGAATTCTTGCCAGAATAAGCTGCATGCTATTTCCTTCATTTTTCATTAGCACGCGATTACCAGAAGCTTTAAAAGCAGTTCTTTAAAAAAAGTAAGCGTGGTTTTAATCTTTCATCACAGATGCCTGCCCTCTTCCATGCTTCTTCTATACTGTTATTCCAAATAGGCTGAGTTTTTTTAATGGGTTCTAGGCACTACTGCGGTACTTGAGTAAACTCCTGTGAAGTTCTGAAATATTTTCATTACAAAGAATGTTTCCAATTTTTTTCAAAGTTGTTATCAAGTATTTCCTGCCAAGCCAGCACAGCTCACAAACAAACAAAACACTCAGTGTTAACTCTAAACAGAATTTGCATTCCTATACCTAGGATCTTATTTCTGTCAGACCCCAGCTGTCACATCTATTTTAAATGCAGACACATCTCTCTATGTGCAAATGGAGTGTCTGTGCCCCTTGAACTGCACATGACTTAAAAGCAGTTTACATGCCCCTCCCATGTTGCTGATCACCCGAGTGATCTCCAGCTAGGAGAGCAGGACTGCAAGGGAGGGAATTACGTAGCCAAAAGCCCTGGCTCTTCAAGGCAGTGGGCCTCCATCACCCAATCGCCCCAGGGGTCAGCTGTACCCTGAGCGATCACAGGAAGCCCTGCTTGTGAACTTAAAGCCAGCTCTCCCTCCCTTAGGCTTTCCAAGGTTTTACGACACATATCTTGTGGCTCTTGGACATACAAAGGTTAGGGTATGCAGTCAGAAGGCCAGGAACTTTGACCACCTGTGGTACACTGCATTTCTTGATATTGTCTTGATATTACTGTTACAGAATGGATATAGTATTTCGTTTACCAGTTCTTTTGTTTATTAAAAAAGCAAGATGAAGATGAAAACATACACAAAAGGCTATACTTCCCACTAGCAATCACTTCTTTGTACCAAGGATTATTAGACCTGTTGGAGCAGGTCCAGAGGAGGGCCACAAAAACCAGAGGTATGGCACACCTCTGCTATGAGGAAAGGCTGAGAAAGTTGGGGTTGTTCAGCCTGAAGAAGAGAAGGCTCTGGGGAGAGCTTGTTGGGACCTTTCAGTACTTAAAGGTGGCTTATAAGAAAAGTGGAGACAAACTTTTTAATAGGGCCTGTAGCAATAGGACAAAGGGTAATGGTTTTAAATTAAAAGAGGGTAGATTCAGACTAGATATAAGGAAGAAATGTTTTACAATGAGGGCAATGAAACACTGGGGCAGGTTGCCCAGAGAGGTGGTAGATGCCCCATACCTGGAAACATTCAAAGTCAGGTTGGACAGGGTTCTCAGCAACCTGATCTAGTTGAAGATGTCCCTGCTCATTGCAGGGGGGATGCACTAGATGACCTTTAAAGGTCCCTTCCAACTCACACTATTCTGTGATTCTAAGATTCTATGATTATTAGCTGAGGACCTATCTGTGGGGAAATGTTGCAAAAACAATGAATAGAATATTTGCTGGTTTTGAAATATATTTACATCAAATATTACTAAAAAGTAATGTTAGTCCAATTTTTGGTCTAAACTACTTCCCTAAATAAAATACTTAAGAGTGCAAAAGTAAAGTGAAAATATTATAACCTGAACTCCCCTATTTTATCTAGAGAAAACCCAGCCAAAGCTTTCTGTCCTCATGACTTTAAACAAGATCACTGACACAAGGAGAGTATTAACGCCTCAACGAGAGGCATGTACGCCCCACTGAGATCACAGTGCAGCTGGAACAAAACCCTGTGCCACTTTCTAGAACAGTGAGAGATTAGGCAAACAGTCAGTATAGTTACTGGGACTGCTGAAATACCTCTGCCTTAAACACAGATCCAGAAAGCTAGAATTGCTGCGGGGAAGCACAAGATCTGGATGTCTCGAGGTCACACATAAGCAGTGACTCTAAAATTTGTTCCAGTATTACTAGTTTATCACAGCCCTGGAGGTCTGCTAACCAAAACCACAGTGGATTTCATATACATTCTTTTCTGGCTACTGTTTGAGAAAACTAGCCATGGAGAAGCAAAACAGTTTAATGTGCATGGTAAGAGACAATGACCATTTAGGCAAGGAATCATAAATGAATTATAATTAGAGAAGTTACCAAACACATTCAGTTTTACATAAGTAAAACTGAAAAAGTAAACAAAATATTTCTATATTTGTTTCAAACACATATATAACATATTCTGGATTCTGTCTTGCATTTCACATGCTGTTCCAAAAGCTTTGGGTTACAATACCTGAAAGAATCCTTGTTTGATTTTGTCGATGCCATGTACTAGGTGAGTACTTACAGAACCGAGTTGTATTATTTTCACTTGTTTATTCCTTAATTGGGAGTGATTAAGTTGAATCTGCAGCAGTTTTCCTGCGCTACCATGTCTGTTGCTACCTATTTTCAGACACGAATAGTGCACAATCTTCTGCAAAATGATTATTCAAATATTCCTTTTCATTTGTGTGTGAGCACTCGTTTTGTCTCCCCACACCACTCCGGTGAGAAAATGTCTGAAAGTTCTGGAGCAACGCAAGCCAGAAGCAACAGTGACAAGAAAAAGCTCATGTTTGATACTTCTGGGCAGATTTAGAAGTAGCTACATTAAAATTTTGGCAGATGGATGTGGTGAAAATGTATTAAATTGAATACTGCTACGAAAAAGTCTTTGTCTTTAATTAGAGATCACTTAACTTGGACAGGGAGCTCAGGGAGCTCAAGGACTTCAATGAGCAGGTGGTGTTTGTCTTGAGCCCCCTGAACAAGCAAGATATGAGCAGGACCATCCAGACAATATTGTGTGCAGCTATGTCATGATGGTAACTCCACCACACTCGGGCGTCTACTCAACATCCCTGACGTGTGTGAACCTTACAAATCATGAGATAGTGCACACCTGCACTTAGCCTAAATGTAGAAGTTTACATACACTAGGGGTGTGAACTATTTTTGTTTTTCACTGAGTATAAAGGTGGGCAAGCTCCAGGACTGGGCCAGAAGCCTCACCTACAGGTAGACATACCGTGTAGGAATTTTCCAAGTTACCGAGAGACTCCTGGCACCAGCTGCAATGGGGCTTCCCAGCTGAAGTGTGGGCCTGGATGATGTTAAGCAGATAATTGGTGATCTATCCTTTTCTTAGTCTCTGTAATGCTTTGCAGTAATGATCTGATGCTTTGCTCCTATTGCTTTTTTATCATATTATGCATAAGTACTGCTGTTTCCTTTTATCATATTGCATGCTATTTTTCCTTTATTATAGTGTAATATAATAAATGTATTTATTCTTATATTTGATTTGGAATTCATTTTTGCTTGGTATCCAGTCAATCAGCAAAACAATGGACAACGGCACAACTACTCAGTGGTGTCTTCCCCTCCCTGACAGTGAGAAGTGTCAGACACTTGAGTAGCAGCTCAAAATTAGGAAACAGTCATCAGTATAGTACAGGATGGAGTATTAAAAAGAATTACGACAACATCTGCAGTCTCAGATGACAGGAAATACTCAGGTAACTGAAGTAGGATGGGGTGGGGGGACCCAAAACCAAATTGTATCTTGACCTACTGCTTCTCCACATTTCTAGTTCCAACTTGGCAAAGTTACACAGCAACAGACTTGCAAAAGACAAGTATCTCTACAGTGCCACACTGTGCTGAAGTTAAAATTTGAATCGTGTTCTTTTACCTCAACCAGAAAGATCTTTGTCAATGCTTTGATTTTATTTTATAGCAGAAAATGGACCCCTTAAATCCAAAACATAAATTCAGTTCACAAATATCACCATTAGTCAAAAACTCACTGCATTTTCTTGCAGCTTAACATTGCTAATAAAGTTTCTGCTGATTTCACTAACAAGCCAGAAACTAAAGAAAGATGTAAAATCAAAGCTATCCTGCAGGCTGTTTTAAATTTACATCTACATTGGAACATTCAGATTTCTTGTCATAATTTTTTAGTAATTGCAACTAGACCAGCGCATCAAAAGCAGGTATGCTGACCATATACACAACCTGTACACCAGTATATAGCACTACCGCCCAGCGTAAGAAAGGGTAGCCGAACAGGTCCACAAGGAAGAAAAAATTATCTTATCATTGCAGACTTGTGCAGCAAAGTGTTACAATTAGTACCATGATATAGACAAACTCCTCATAACAGTTATCTCTGTGCAGATGTCACTCATCACTGCTTTTTAAAATCCACTAAAATCCACTTTAAAAAAAAAATTCTATCTTCCCCTTAACCACCTTCCTGTAACACATCTGGTCTGGAATTTTCAATATTTTCTGCTTGAACATAAAAACACATAGTGGTTTTTGTAGCAACTTCATGGACTCTTTTGCTGCCGATGTTCTCAACAGGTATTTATTTTTCAAGCGTGGTCAGCCAGTTAGGCACTGAGGTCTTAAGTCATTGTGGCATATTTTTAAGAACCATTAGGCTCGTAACACCAATCATTTAGTGAGCAAAAAGGTGTGGTCAGCAATTCAGAAAGACAGGGTACTGCATTTTAAAACATTGATCTGTCTGCACGATACAAGGACCATAACTGAAAAGGTGTAATCCCACATCAAGACCTAGGCAACTTGAATTGTTCAGCAAATTTATCAAGTGCAGTATGAAGATATGTGCAGAGAGAAGTTAGAAAGCGAGCAAAATGAAGGTTTTCTGGATTGGGGTAGAAAGAGGGGGAAAATCTGTACAAGAGAACCAAGAAAAACCAACCTGCTTTTGGAATATGCCCAGCTTCTTCCCCCCAAGAAAATTACTACAAAGCTTCTAAAGTCCCATCTTCAAATGCACACAACATACTGCCTGGAATTCATTACCTGGGTGGAAGGCCAGATCAGGCTGTCTTTAGACAGGTAGTTAACAGTTTCAGAGAAAAAAATATTTAAGGCATGAAGTTTTGCCAGCATAACTCAAGAGCAACATTCTACTCTTGGAAATTTCAGTCTCATCAATATGTTTCTACCAAATGCTCTCCTTTTACTGCTATTTTTTGCTCATTACTTCATCACCATTTTCCACCCTTTCAGATCTGCGGAAAGGGGGGAAAAAAAAGAATGTTTGATGTTCCTTCTGCACTTTATGCCCTCCATTCCTTAGATTTGAACAGGCATGTTGCAAATATTGGTCTACAACAGCAAAACTGTGAAGGCCATTTAGGCAAGTTTTCCAACTGATTCCTATTTGTGGTTAAAAAGATACTCAGATGCTTGGCTGATTCAGGACCCCTTCAGTTTCAAAGAACAAACAAACATTAACCACAATCTCCACATTTTCCAGGTTGTATAGATAAATAATGACTTCTTTTTTGACTCTGGGGGAATTTATTTAAAAGAGAAACTGTATCTGCCTGCCTGCAGAAGCTGCTGTGATTAAAACATCAGTATTACATGAGTCATCAGGAGGGAAAACTGGAAGAGACAATTCTTTAGAAGTTATCTTAAAATTATGTCCAAATATGGATGTTATGGTTCCTTAAGAATTCAGGGATTGTTTAGAACTATATCAAAAAGAGTAATACAGTCTCAAGAGATATAGTGCCTGCCATTTTAAAGGGAAATTTTAATCTTACATGCACCAAAGCACATATCATGAGTCTATACTAAGCATATAACATACTAAACATAAAGCTAACTTTAAAGAATCTTCCAGTAGATTAAATTTGTTTTCACCATAACTTTATGAGTAAAGGGACTAGACAGTGTTTTCTCCTGCATTCAGAAACAAATTCACCTCTGAGAAAAGGTCATTCATGAAAAAATTCACCCTTAAGGATAAATATTTGGAAAGCTCTGAGCATATAAAACAGAATGCCAAAAGAAAAATACTGCAACTCAAACCACAGACTGGTGTTTCAAACTAGCAAACTTTGAAGAAGTATATTCAACTGTCACTGCAATTTTTTATTTCCTCAACAAAAATAGTAACCAAAGAAATTTCTTTTCTTTGAAAAGCCACTCATTTTGGAAAATGAACTTTTTCGTTTAAATAACTTTATCAAAGACATATTAACTCCCCTCTTCTAGATAAACTGTATGTAATAAAGAAAATTTTATCTTAAATTATAGGAGAGCATATTTTTAACTCTATTTATAATATTGGTAAGAATAAGGAATTCATGCACAAACGTAAGGCACAAAGTATAATAGTGGGTAACAACTTGATTGGATTTATTTCTAGGACTAATATTAATAGCCTGTAGGTAGACTTTTTACCCCATACAGAATCCTAATGAGCTACATCCTTGTCTATTTTGCAGTTTCTTTTAAAAACACACACCAGAGACCCTGGAGACTCTCTCAGCCATTCCATTCCAAAGATTACAGCCTGAAAGTTCACTCTGTATGGAAAAGTATACTGGAAAACCTATGTAGAATATAATTTTATTTACCTATATATCTGTTTACTTAAAACCTTTTTATATCATTTCAGGTTTACTATCTCCCATTCCAAAGCTGCAATTAAATGAAACAAAATCTTCCAAACCTAATTAAAGTTGTAGTTTCTCAACTAAACAGTAAGTATACACAGTTATCTATGTATATTTTCCTGTATATTTAATATACATATTTTCAATTTAATTGCTGGTGGTAAATAAACCACAAGTACATTATATACATTAACAACAGAAACATGGTTGAAAACTCTTTCTGCTCAGGCATTTTCAGGTTGATCTGTAGAAGGAAGAGCAGGTCAAAAAAAGGTCAAATATTTTCCATTTCAGTGTGCATTTTAAATAACCCATTTACTCCGTTATTTGCACTGAGAAGTGCTAACCCACTTCATTCTCATGAAAATTTATACCTAATTAAATGCACTGCATACAGTTTACCAAACACAGATCTTTACTGTATATTATACCTTAAAGAATTTTTTCTGACACTTACATAAGCCCCTATCTATCCCATATTTTGGCCACGTTCGACATGACTTTGTAAATTCGCTGGCTTTTAAGCAGCCTGAACCACAGCAGACTGTAAAATACAGCTCTGCTAAGATTTAGATTTAAAGATTCAGTCAGGACTATAATAGAGAGCAAAATAAAACAATACATTGTAAATGTCTATTGGAAAGACTATAAATAACTGCAAGTTAAAAGAACTGTGAGAAGCAGCAGCATATTTTTTTATCCACCAACAGTAAATAAAAAAGCAAAAAGAAGATGACTTCTGAAGTTCTGGGGCTCAAACCCATTTTGAACATGCCTTGATAAGCTGTCTCCAAAGTGTTTCACATTCATAATGTTTCAATTAGGAACAGGAAAAACACTCCAAATACACAAAGGCCAAAATTGCCAGCAGTCAAGGCTCACATTGCTTTCATATTAACATTTGTTGCATAGAAGGAGGCAGGACATGCATGTGTAAGCCAGCAATGCCACTACATCACACCCACTCCTCCAAAGGAGGTCCTGACAAGCAGCATTCTGAACTACAGATCGTGCTGCTTCTGATTAAGTTACATAAATTCATATATTTGGTCCTGAAGCTGGAAGTCTCTGATTCAGTTCCTAATACTGGCCAACACAGATTACCACAAATACCAGAAATACACATTGGATCAGCTTGATGAATGTTTTTTGTAAAGTGCAGGCAGCCACTCCCACTAAAAGAATCCTAACCATTAATGCTCAAAATCATTAAATAATATGCTATGTTTGTTGAATATGGGTGATTATATTTGCTACTGACAGATAACAGGACTTTTGCACCTTTTTCATTCAGGTGAGTATACAAAAAGATAAGACAGTAGCAGCCCTTTGGTAAAGCTGTGATGTAACACTGCGAAAACAGCAACCTGGAACAAGGAGACATCTTCAAAAGAGGGGGAAAAGAAAAAGAAAATTAAAAAAAAAACAACAACCCAGAGCTGTGCTAGGAAAGCGCTCCTATATGAGCTCTGACAACCTTACATCTCCCTGGCCACACTGTCCCCAAGGCTCAGGTCATTGATTCCTGTCCCACTTCATCCCATCATTACTGGTGCCTCTGGAGAGCATCCTCATTGCCTCACCTCTCTTCTTTTTAGGAGCCACTCAGTCTATACTGAGGCCATACCTGCTGTATCGCATTGTCTGTCCTGTTGTACCCTGAACCTTAGAAGTCACATGCAGAATTCAGTGTCTTCTGAGAAGAATCAGCTGCCTCTTCTCCGCAGGAGACAGTTTCCTCTCTGCTTTGTAGTGAAAGCATTTTTAACAGACTTGAACACGCACAGAAGTTCTGCTAGCTACCTCATACCGGTTCAAGAAGTAAGCAAAACCTGAGATCCTTGGTAGATTCTTCAGGCTGCAAAAATTCAGCTGCAAATAGGACCAAAATGGGCAAGAGCACACCTGATAGTAGTCCATGCAATCCATTCACATCAGATCTTGAAAAACAGCTTTTGGATTCACAACATACCACAATTTTTTGCCTTCTAGGCATAGCAATGGAAGGAAACATGGATTATTATCTTATTACATAAGCCACTGATAAATTGTAAATGCAGGAATAATATGATTCGATCTTGTTAATAGTAGTCCTTCAGACTTATAAGATCCTATGACATTCATAAAATGTTATGTAACTGAGCTTTGAAAGATTAGAATTATATTTTGATAGAAAATTAACTCTCAATGCGGGAAATTTCTTTGCTCCACTGCCTTTCAACCAAGCATTTCCAAATACAATAAAAAAAAAGAAAATTAGCTATTTGTATACCAAGTGAGACCCTGCTAGAAATATTTGAACATGCTCCATCATTATATTAAGAGATCAACCAAAATAAGATTGCTTTACTATCGATCTTACCTTGAAGACCATATTCTCCAAATTTACAGAAACATTTTCTTGCACAGGTGAGTAGTGCAATACAATAATCTGCATTAAAGCCTCTGCTCAGCTCTTCTTCCTCAAGTGTATTTCGCAGTGAAGTCAAGGGAAGCTACTCAAAACTGGATTGCTGAAGAGATGCAGAGTAGCGATGCCTCTAGTTCAGGACAATTTCTGCCTGCCAGCAGGCTGTGATCAGGCATGAAATCCCTTTTCCACTGAAATCAAGAGGACTCTGCCACTGCGGGTCTAGATTTCACCCTTTCTGCTTAGTATTTTTTTGCACTAAAAGTGCTACAACATACTCTTTAGAAAAGGGACAGCTAACTGGCAGGGCAGAGACTATATCTGGTCTACACATCTTTCTTGTTTCTATGTATACTGCATATTACTAAGGTCACATTTCTGTGCATGTCGTCACAGCAAGAACAGAGAAGGAAAAGCAATTTAGTCTATGAGAGATCCTTAGGTCAACTACAGGACCATCCCAACATGGCAGGCCCCAGGGGTTTGGCTTCACCAAGGCATGTAAAAAGATGGTTCCTGATTGCTTAGAAGTCAGTTAACTATGTTTCTAATATGCTGCATGCACAGTGTTAATGGAAATCCATGAAGAGACATGTGGCTCAATTAAAGTGTTTTGACTGAAATTCATAGAAGGAAAGAATATGGATGTTTGTGTCCAGAACAGTGGATGATGCACAGATGATTAACAAACTATTCAGGTAGCAAATAAAATGGATTAAAATAGATCTGATTATCCTAAGAGTTATAATGAGTGTGTGTACACATAAAATTCAATTTCCTTTCCAGCCTTGCTATCTAGAAAAGGAGTTTTTGAAGTGCTTTTGTATTTTATATATTACATTGTATCACGTATATTATATAGGTCAAATATATGTCTAAATTAACAAGAATAACCATAACTATGTTTTCACAGTAATCTAAATTATTCTTAGCTTATTCCTACAACTCCTACAGGTTGTACTCTGGTTTATTAACTGCTCCATTTACTTAAGTGTCTCTAATTCATATGCAAGAAAAGACTCTTTTCACCATAAAGCCTCATGATATAGACTGACTTTAAGAAAGATAGCATAATTGCAGTTTACGCTGAATCAAGTTAAGGCACTGTTTTACAAACACAAAACACCATCAACCTGACATAGAATGGAATTTTGAACTGCACAGTAGGTGAATCTTAAGGTTTTTAGTAACCAAAGTCACTGCTATTGCAGTAAGAAAATAACCAAAACAAAACTGTAACACCTCTCTTGTCAGACAAACTATGCTGTTTAAATATGGTTCCTGCCATCAGCCCTCTGTGGAACCAGAACCATACTGAGTTAATGAATGTTCAAAAGGAATCCAAAGCTTCTCTGCATGTAAATTTTTTGTTTGGTTGGTTTGTTTGTCTGGGTTTTTTTAACAAGACTGGGGAGATCAGGTTTTTTATGAAACATGTCTTTCATTCATACGTAAAATACTCTCAAGACCAACCATGGATGACATAAACACTAAGCATCACTGTTTAAGGAAGCACTCCATAAATGCACAAGGAAATTAGAGACCCGTAAGTCTGAGATGAGTGTGAGAAAAAGAATCTGCTGGAGTTCTTTGAAGATGTAACTGCTGAGACAGATAAGGGAGATACAGTGGTTGTCAGCTTAAAAATGTGTTTTGGTGTCTACACATAGTACAGTAAGCCTTCAAACCTGTATAGAAATCTCACGGTCTAATACTGAAGTTTAAAATTCTCACATTTAAAAGGGACGAAGGTTAGTTAGTGAAGCTTCAGTTTGTTACTTGGCAAGAGAGGGCACAAGGTGCCTCTGCGTTACATTCAGATCATAATCAGTGCAAAAAGATAACAAAAAGACCCAGCTCCAGCACTGCTGAAGGGATACAGCATTATGGTTAAACATGTTTAAAAGCAAGGAACAGGAAAGGTGCAGCTACTGTTGATAATGTGCACTTAATGTCCTTGGTCACGTCTTGAGGCCCTGACAAGTCATTTTAGTAAAAGCAAGCCACACTACAGAGCTGAACACAGCCTTTGCTGCAGCCACCTGCCCTGGTTGAAGGGGAACACCTGTATTCTAAAAAACCACTTTTCCTGATTACTCTTCTTGCAAGCCATCCTGTCAGTGACAATCCTTGATTTTACAGAGCTGGAGTTGCTGCCAATCACCAGATTTATGCCTTCCAGAATTATGTTGAACCCAATGAACACTGTCCCAAGAGGCTTTTCAGAGCCCTTTGCACAGGAGGTGGTAAAAAATACAGAACCCAAAACTGTACGCAAGTTGTTCAACTTGGATAGCATACTAATGGGATTAGATGCAGGTACCAAATAAAAACCAATCTGATTTTTTTGGATACATGTTTCTAGGGGATTTGGGGGTGGGCGTGGGGGGGTGATATTTTAATTTTTTTTTTTTTTTTTTACTTATTCATTTCTTATTAATTGGATTTATAATTATATGTAACTCATGCAGATTGAAATTCATCTGTTGTACTGTGGTGCATTGTTATTACTATAGTAACATCTAAAGGACCAAGTTGCAACCAAATGCCAGTTTTAAGATTGGAGTTAATTTTGGTGAATTTTCTACTTTTGTGATAAGGATATTCAATACAGAAGTCAGAGACAAATGTACAGCTGTACTGTTCCATTGTTACTAAATAGCTTTTCAGAGAAGAAAGACACTCTTTGATTTAGCTCCTTTCCAATGTACCTTTACAGCTGAGAACAGAGAGACTAGCATCTTGCAATAAACCCCCACAAATGTGCTGAAGAACAACAGGAGGTACTTGTCACAGTTTATGAACTTTTTTTAAAAACGAAAACAAAAAACTACAAGCACTGCAAATCAGTACTACAATAAATTGTTTTAATTTTAGCAATAAAAAATGCTAACAATACTACTGAATTGCTGCCACTCACAATCTTACATTCTTTCACTTGTTAGAAGCAAGTCTAGCATATCTAAGGACTGTTGTAACCTCTGTTTTCTCAGTCTAACCAACTGTCAACCTGGGGTTTTGTTTGTTTGAATAAATAGAATAGCATAATACTTCCCTGCTTCCTAATAATTGCAGTTTAAAGATTATTAGTTAACAAAGACAGAATTTTCTGTCATCACTCTTTGTGTGCATGTGTACTAACATTACTTTTTCCTACTTAACTCCTTACTAATCTTACGGAAATTCTTTAAGACAATATAATTGAGATATTTTGATGGGTCTTTAGAGGTAGGGTCACTGGAAAGACTATGCAGCAGGGTTCAAATATCAAAGTGATAGGTATACAGGAACATACAAGAGGCAGAGCATTTCGTTTATCTTTTTCACTTGCCAAACATCAATAGAGGAGGAAAATGTTTTTAGTGTGGCACATACAAGCTAGGACATGCAAGGATGTCTTGTGTGGCACTATTACTGGTTGCCAGAAGTACTATGGATAATTAAATGTCATTTTGCAATGCACTTCAGGAAACTTTGCTGCCTTACCCCCTAGAAATATTTTTTTAAATCTTCTGTTTTCTTCTACTGTTAATCTTTTTATATAAAGTATTAAAATGCTTTAAAAAAAAAAAAAACTGTTGAAAATGAAAGATCAAAATATTACATTCCAAAATGCTTTGATATGGACCTGTACACTAATGGATTAGGTCTAGAATCTCAAGCTATGTTGTGAATCTCACTTCTATAAAATGTTGTTAACTATGAAAGGATTAGCTAGACTTATTTTAATCTACAGGCTAATAATATTTTTGATCAGTCGACATGGTGGTTAGCATTTGCTTTTTATTACTGTGAATTTATTATTTATCAGATATTTAAGTACTGCAATCTACATTCTTTCTGTTACCTGTTCTTTAAAAGCAGATGTATCAAGATCATGAAGTGACTCAGATAATCCATAAATCCACATAAGGTCATATCTGCTGTTCAACGCATGACATAATGAAAAATTTAGAGCATGAATGAAAAATAAATCTGATCTTTTTAAGATTACAGCACCTTTTTGAACACTAGGAAGGCCTTAGTAAGGTGTAATTTTTTGAACATTTGTGGTCTTATTCAGTAAGTGATTGAGCTGTGCTGAACTGAACTTCCAATCTTGCTGCAGCTGATTAATGCTGCCTTGACTACAAATATCAAAACACCGCAATTCTATCTAGTCAAAACTCTTTCCCTCCCCCACTTCCCCCTTTTTTTAAAACTTTCTCAGAAATGAAATCTTGGCAATATTAAAATAATTTTGTGTAACCTAGTTTCAATGGAAACACACTTTCAACACCAAAATAATCTTCCAATTTTTTCAAGATAAACACAAGTTGTAATTTTTTAGAGAGTTGACTGGTTCCTGGAAACAATTTTGCAATACATAAATGTATTCTTTCTTATGTTTATGCCACCACTCCATGCATGTGAATCTCCTTACACATTTAAATAGCTTTATTGGATTATGGCCATGAAGACTGATGCTTTAAGTCTCTGTACACAGAAGTCTCATTCAACTCAACAGGATTTTTATGTGCTAAAAAATGGCAGAACCAAAGCCATATGGCCTTTTGGCTTGGATTATAGTATCATATGAATATTGACTTTTTATTCACCTAAGGGTGAATTAACATAGTCATGAAATATGCAGTACCCTAAGGAAATATTTGTACCCAAAAGCTGGAGCTGACTTTTTAAAATCACAAAGCCTGTTCTTTCACAAATGTTCCTCAAGTAAAGCATTGGACTTCAGTCAGTGACTGTTAAAAAATTTACAATGCAAATCTGTAATGTACTTATACTGTTTTGTTTTCTTTACCTCCACACCAACAAATTTAGACATATAGAGGTTGGCTGTTCCATCATGCTAAGGTGGTGAATACAGGACTCCAATAAAATTAGTCATGTGAGTAATCCTTTAATGAACAAACCATTAACATCCTGCAGACTTCCACAGATACAGAGGAAAATAAATACCGTTGCTCTTATTTCTGTCATAAATAAGTGGGTATCATTTATATTCCTACAATTATTCAACTTTTTTATAAAGTCCACAGTTTACTTCCACACTAGTCTTCCCCAATGCACTTAACTCAGTAGTAATTAACAACTTCCCTATTATGAAGATGTTAATGTAGTTTTTTCAGATTTCATTACTGAATTTTTCAGAATGAAGATGAATGTTGACTTGTGTAAACCTCCTGCTGCTCTGTACACCTGCAGACTGCCTTATGCAGCCTTCCTATTGTCCAGAGCATCTGTTCATATCTTACCTTCAAAATGTACTACTACTTCACATTTTGATTTCCCCTACAACTCCTCAACAAAATCTTTGTAGAGTCAAATGGTGAGAAATTGTAAGCTTAGCAAAGTTACTTTCCATTTTTTCAATGGCAGATTTTGTAGTACTTCAAAACCTGCTCCACTTCATACCCTTGAAATACTGGGGGTTTTTATTAATACTGTGTTTAAGGCAGTTAGGGGCCACTGAGACAACTTATTTCCCAGATGAAGAGAGTACATAACCTGAATATACTGAATACTTGTCATATAAGATTTATTCTGCCACTGTCTTTTAATTCCTTCCTGAATTGCTTACAATAGCACCATCCATATAATTGAATTCCCAAGAACATATAAGCCATTAAAAATATGAAGAGAATATATTTATAACATACTAAACATTTGCACTAAATTCTGTTGAGTTTTACCAGCATTGCAAAAAAATACAAGTCATAAAAAGGTCACTGGAACAAAATTTATCCTATTCAAATTATTGCAGATGAAAAAATATGGTTTTCCCAGATAGAAATCCTTCTGTAACTGCATGCTATAGTCAATCACAGGATAAACCTAACATCCGGTTTAGTGGTTTGCTATGAAAACAACGTATTTTCTAACCACTCAAAAATGGAGAAATACTATAATCTTAAGGAAAGAGCCCTACAGCCAAAAAGCTAAAAAATCATGTGCAACAAATCAAATATGAAAAATTCAAGGAACAGTGTGTATTTGTGTAGCATTTATGCAATATAATTAAATCAAATAATGAAGATGTAGAGCATTTGACAATAAGTTGACATCATACAATGCTGTTGTAGGGTTGGGGTGGGGGGACGTGGGTGTTGATTTTCAACAGACATACCCAACATATACAAACTTTCAAAGACCAGGCTTTCCAGTAAATTTAAAAATGCTCACTGTTCCCTAATGCATATCCAGACCTTATGCATGTCAGTAACATTACTAAAAGCAGACTGAGGTTACAAAAATTTAACAGCAAGGCAAGTTTCCTAAATCAACACATTATGATGGCAAAATGGTAGCCCTCCTAGCTTGGTCTGGAAGGCTTCCTTAGTCATTCTTTACACATACAGACTACCGCTCAAATCAGACCATAAGGCTTCACTTGCACGTATAGCCCCCACCTCATCATTAGACTATTCATATGAACAGGATCAGGCATGTGAGAAGCAAATACAAAAATGACAGTTTCGTAGTAATGAGGACTGTCAAAGATAGGTAATTGCTTCCATAAGGTGACTGAATGTATGAAGCAGTTTTTTGTATTTTGCTCATAGAAGCAAGCCAGTGCTAGACTGGAATCCTTAGATCTCAGTCCCGCATTGACCCATGAATGTTTGAGTCCCAATTTAAAATCAGAACAGAGTAGGGTAGGGAGATGAGAAAGAAACCAGATTTTTTTTTTTTAAATAAGGTTTGTGTTTATGTTTCAAAAAATAGCATCATGGACTAGAGAAAACATTTATTTTAGATTTTACTCAGAAGGTAAAAGAAAGGGAAAAAAGCCGCCATATAAACATTGGGATTCTTTATGGGCCATTAATGTATTTTACCAAAACAATTAATGGATCTGGAGAAAAAAGCAGGCATGCTTTTGTTCAAAAGCATTGTCTGTTATCCTAAAAGAAGCATTAGCTCTCCTACAACCTGGACAATTTTTTATCTTTGGACTGCCGCAGCTACAACACAACTGCAGGTTTTAAAGTTTCATACTACAACATAACTTTGTACTGCAAAGTTTTGTACCTCATGTAGGTTTAACTTATCCAAAGAACAAGAGTGCATATGGTAAAAGTTTTCCTGGGCACATAAATTGGTATTTTGGAAGAATCCTTTATAAAAGACAAATAGGCAGAAAGACCTGACAAGTTTCAGAAGCTAACATTAAAAAAACCAAACCAAACCAAACCAAAAAAACAAATATCAAATCGTTATCTCGTATTATGATTTACACGCCAGAACATTTCAAGGAATACAACTTGTATTCAGTGCTTCATCTGTTAAGAGAAATTAACAGCTACAAAAACAAACTGAAGTTAATATATATTGATATATATATAGGTATAACAGAAAGTTATTTCTGATGTTCAGGAAATGTCAACTTAACTAGATGACTGGGAAAGTGAAGAGAAAAAGTCCAATGAGGGAAACACAAACATATATCTGTGAAAGAACATTCTGTTTAGTATGACATTATCTACTCTAAAATTACTAGTTTTGACTGGAAAACCTAAATTAAACACAGACAAAGATTAATGGGCTAAAATAAAATAATTTCTTCAGTAAAATAATTGAAAGACTGCTTTTAAGAGAATATGAAAGAGAATTAAAGAGAAAAATAGTCTTTATTTGGTCCAGTTATGTCTTTTTTTTTTTCCTTTTTTTTTTTTTTTTAGTAGTTTGGGTTGGAAGGGACCTTTCTAAATGATCAGAATTATCAATGCTACAGGAATAAATCTAGCAGATAATGTACATGACAGGTAGTGTCAGACATGAAACAGAAAAGGTACACAAAGGTACACATCTCTTTGCATTTTCCCTGTGTTTAAATTTAGAATTGATAGTATGTGCATATACACACCATCTGTCTGTGTTACATATATTCACAAAAAGATATAATTATAAAAATGTACTCAACAACATCATTTTAATAAGCCACTGTCCAACTCAGGGAGTAAAAAGCTTATGGGAAATAGGTGTGATGACTACTAGAGCTGCCCCAAAGTCCTGTTTATAAAGTATATATATCTCAAATTTTTGACTTGTTCCTCTTTAAAAATGGTATTAAGAACAAAAAAAAAAAACAAAAACCCAACAGTAAATGATTCTCTGTAGCAGGGAGATATTGCCATTCATTCTTCTGTTACTAGTCTCATCAATGCCATTGTGAATTACAATGTACAGGTGACACCTGTCAATTCACAAACTTCTCCAAGTCTCTCACCATATCTATGGAAAGATTAAACAGTGGAGGTGGTAGAAATTCTGTCTTATGAAAACTCCATTACTTTTGCAAGGTATTTGTTAGTACAGTATGAATAGGTCTACAACCAGATAACTATGAGTTCTACAGTTCTTTCAAGCAAACAACTACACAGGTAATTTTTGCAGCAAAGGAGTCAGGTATCAAAGTAGGACGTGGTAGAAATGTTATTAGTAGTAATTCTTCTGGATAAAGGAGCTGACAGAATGTTTGAATGCCTATCAGCACCCACAGAAAGTGCAAACTGTCCCTAGGCTGCCCCTCTGCTGAGGTGCAGGCACAACAGTTTCAAGGAGCTAATATGAAAATAAGAACAGCAGTGAGGAGAAAGTACTAAAACTAAAGTTTCAGAGAGGGGCATAAAAATAGATAGCCCCTCAGTAGTACTCAGGACTTCTCAAGGATGCCCAAAGAATCTGATGTTGTCAGGGAAAAAACACCTTTCCAGAAAGATTAGGGAACCAGCACATGGAAACAAGTCTATGATCAGGCAGACTGCCTTTCCCCCTTCTTGTGCCACCCTGACTACAGTCACTACTTGTCACAATATCACAATGCATTATGAAAGTAAAAAATATGGAGGAGTAATCCACTGTGAAACAGTATCATGTGATCCCAGTTCCCAGTCCCACGGCAATGAAGAGCAAGCAGTACTGATTTACTTAACTAGAATTCTTCTTATGAGTTACAAAACATAAGCCAGGAGATGGCATTTCTTTCCAGCAAACCAAGTATTTGCTTCCTTTGGTTTTGAGACAAATCTACACTCAAAAAACCCCTATTGATTAGACATATTGGAAAATAATTCATCTTCTAAGACAACTGCAAAACAATTGCTAAATAAGATTAAACCCTCTTCCACTCCAGACAGCCATATGTTGGACTGACCACTGATTCCACCGGCCTCCTGAATTTTAAGTCATTTGGTCTGCCACTGCTGCAAGTTACAAAAGGAAGCAGTATATCAGGCTGTAGGAAAAAGTTTATTCATGTGTTAAGGAATACAGAAAAAAACTTTATGATACAGCCTTTAACAACACCTGAACCATAAACAGATATACCATTCTATTTATAGAATAGAATTTATAAAGTCTCTGCACTTTATCTTCCACAGAAAAGGGATTTGCTGTATAATTTACACACACAATATAGTTATAAGGCCATAGCCCTTTGAACACACACTTCACTGACGTTAGTCATGCCAACAAAGATAAGGGCTTGCAGGTATAGTGCCAAAGTGATTCTCTGGGAAGATGCTTAAGGAATTGAGGGATCAAAAGTATCCTGGGCTATATTAACAGGACCATAGCCAGGAAGTCAAAGGAAGTGAGTATTCCCCTTTACTTGGGGCTTGTTAGGCCACATCTAGAAAAATGTGTCTAGTTTTGGGCCCTCTGATACAGGAAAGACATCGATAAGCTGTGGCGATGTACGTGGAGTGCCATCAAATTGCCAGGGGGCTGAAGCACTTGCCTGTCAGGAGTGGCTGAGAGAATGGGGCTTGCTTAGCCTGGGGAAGATACAGAATGCACCTAATAGCAGCCACTCCAGTACCTACAAGAAGGTCATCAATAAAAGAGTCAAAGTCTGCTCAGTAGTGCATGGTAGGATGATGACAGACAACAGGCGTAAGTTGAAAAAAAGTCCAGATTAGATGTAAGCAAAATCTTGTTCCCCAGGAGGACATCCCAACAGTGGACCAGGTTGCCCACAGCAGTTGTACAGCCTCCATCCTAGGAAATTTCCAAGATGCAACTGGATAAAGCCCTGAGGAACCTCTTCTGACCCCCAAGCTGACCCTGCTTTGAGCAGGAGGTTGTACTAGGACCCTCATGAGGTCTCTTCCAATCTGAATTGTTCTGTGGTTTTATAATTCTAAGGAGAAACTAGTGGAGCTGGTAGCCATTAATAAATCATTGTGACACTTTGTGACATATAAAATAATATTGCATTAAAATTATTATACGAGACTATAAAGTCCTAATACAAAGTTCACAAACCATTCTTATAGTATGTATGAAGATAGTAAAATTTATATGCATGGTAAAATGTCTCATTTAAAACTTTTATAAGATTTAACTAGTTACATTTCATTAGCATTACTTCCTTCTAAAAAAGAGGATTAAGTATTACAATTAAGCACATCTTGCTAAAAGGCAGGTATGCATTTAAATATTAAAGTAATGGACATGCTTCAGCTTTTAACTCTGATTTTCTAACTAAATAAATCTTGTCTGTGTCAGAAGATTTTACAGAACAATTCCCACCAGTGTTAATACTGCTTCTTCTGAACTCCCATTAACAATATCAAAGGAAGCTCTAATTCAAACTAGATTCTTTGACTAGGACCATCCTTTCAATTTTGCCCCCTAAGTCTGCCTTTCCAGCTTAACTACCAAAACAGCACACGTGCTGCAATAACCTCAAACCTGTTTACATTATGGCTAACATCAATTCACCCAGAAGAGGGGTGTTTTGTGGTGCCAGTTTGTTGTGGTTTTTTTAAGTGTGAGATGTGGCTTAATGTTTCTATACCTGAGTACACAAAACATGGCTCAGCTCCACCCCAAAGCAGCTTTCCGAGAGCATGCCGTCATGTTTGTACATGTATTTCCTAGATCTGTGAAACTCCGAATCAGAAAAGGCTGGAAAAAACAAGATCTCAGCAGAACACTTTACTTTCAGAGGACACATGCACAAAGCAATATCCAGAAAGGAAAAAAAGAATAACCTATACAGATCAGGCTAAAGGTATATTTAGTCAAGCATCCTGTCTCTGACATCTGAATAGGACTAAGTCAATCACAGGTGCCTCAAAGAATATTGATGAACGCACCAGGGCCTGAGTTCTCTGATTGATATTTTAGCATATTTGCTATAGAACTTGGAAAATTAGAAATATTGGTGTATGGAGATCACAGCATGCCTTACACATAACTTCATAAACTTCTGATTTGGTTTAGAAATGAGCACACAAAGAGTCCTTTGTCACAAATCACATAAACAATGGTGATTGTAAATTAATGCAGGAAAAGAAAACAAGTCCTTAACCCAATTAAACACGTTTTCCTTTCCTGGCTCTCAAGTACATTGTTACCCAACTAAAAAGTACTGCTTTCTAGCTTTAATTTTATTGGGGTTTAGTAGATAGGTAAGTTGATCTCTATACTAGTCAGCTGACTAGCTAGAAACTGAATAAACACTACTTCCTTTTTCTTGTCTAGTTCCCACACCACTCAGATGTGTATGAATACTACTGACAGCTGTCATCCCACACTGAGGAGTTTGCCCTTGGCAAAGATCCATGAACTGTGGGACCATTAGAATAAGAATAATATAGAGTACATATACATATACAATAAGAGTAAGTAGACTAGCAGGAACAGATGTATGGCCTTACAGGTCACTGTACAATTGCACCTATGGCAGATTTGCCTACCAGCAACCCCCAGACTGCTAAGATATGTGGGTGATCAGTATCCTCAGTTCTGCTTCCTCCATGGGTACTGGTTCCTAGAGGGAAGGGTACCAGCACTCAGTGGATAGGTGACAGCCCCCTGCAGAAATACTTGAAGGTGTCAACTCTAATCACATTTTTAAAAATCTCGTTGCTACTAACACTCTTTGGAAGACTGCTGTGGTTAAGGTTTATCTCTACTTACAAAGACAAAGAATTCAAGGGTTGTCTTACTGAGACTACTAAAAGCAGTGAAGAAAGGACTGAGAGAGAATGCACTAAAATTATTTTGAATTTTCTTAAATTATTTCTCTTCTGCATCTTCTTTGGAGGACTCCAATAGTGCTCAAATCTTTTTTACATTATTTCTGTTCATATTTTATTTTCAGAATTGCCTTTTTTACTCCCTCCCCTGACAACTGTGTTAATTCTGTAAGTATGTTAGAAGCATCTGTCACTTCTCCCCTAAACTATGAAAGACACGTGGGAAGGGAGTACATTGCCTTTCTGGACTATCCTTACTGCTGACAATAGTGGTGGGAAAAGATTAGGCAAGATTCATGCAGTGTGCAGACAGAGATACACACACTTCTTTAAATTAATCTTCATTTGTTCTAACCTTTTCAAGATTCTTAAAAGCTTCTCAGCCAGCTCTTTGCAATTCTAATGAATCATTTTCCAGGGCAACATAAAAGCTTTCCCATTTCATTACCAATAAGCCAAGAAAGTGGCCAACGCCAGTATCAAGAACCCTTTAGCACACTTTCAATTATCTTTCTCACTAACTCCTTTCCCTGACCTCCCAGGTTCAATTCTATACACACCATAGTAATGAATCTACCTGCTCTTCCTGTGATAAAATGCAGTCCACTTCTCTAACAGACACTTACCATTGAGTTCAGAGGGGATAGGCTCAGGTGCGTCAGGACACTTTGCTATCATTTCACTTGTGTTTAAAAACGATAACCTACTTGTAAAATGAGAGGGGGAAACAGGGCGGGGGGGTGGGTAGAAGAAAATGGAGATAATATTTCTCCTTATATTGTCTCTGTACCTATACTCTTCTCTATCAATTTAACAGTAAAACATATTTTGCATCTCCAAAGTTTTCATCTGCAATCAAATTTTAGCTCCATGGACTTCAGCCCTTCCATTTAGGTTCAGATCCTTGACATGAAGTACTGCTTTAAGAAAGCTGGCTATTAGTATTAGTGAAAATATAACCTTTGCCAGAAATCTTACCCAGAGACATACGATGAGCAGCTCATTTCTGGCACATCTGTTATTTGTCTAGAAACTAATAATCAGTAAGGAAGTTAAATGTGATGCTGCACACTCTGTTCAGATCCTGAAACAATTTATTGGCTTCTACTAACTTAACAGAAGACGAGAAATACTGCAGTAGTTTCTCAACATGCTCAAGCA
Organism: Ibycter americanus; assembly: GCA_035590275.1. Classification (NCBI taxonomy): domain Eukaryota; kingdom Metazoa; phylum Chordata; class Aves; order Falconiformes; family Falconidae; genus Ibycter; species Ibycter americanus. Next base: position 35,538,545 of record JAVJGI010000065.1, on the reverse strand, counting down.
AACTTAACATTAGCTGACTCAACTAAATGTAAGGAGAAATGTATAATACGTCTCTCTAGTGTCTGTCCTTGCTAGAAGCGTAGTATAATATCTGTATCAGTCAGTAAAGAGAATCAATAACTAACCAAAACAGCTATTACTCAAAATATACATCAAAGTTATTGGGATCATCAGCTCCAAGGACTCCTGTCTCATACTTCCCCTTTGCCACTCCCTGCAATGGTTTTTGAGTATGTGAACAGTTCAGAGGACGCAACTAGTATTTCTGAGGGCAACTAGGTACTGGGGTGAGGCACAATTAGGTTTCTGCATACAAGAAATTCAGCAGCAGTCTTGCTTAGTTACAGAAGAGACTGGAGAATATCAGTGATATCTACCAACAAACATAGCTATGACACTCATAGTTCTAACAATCGCAAAAGTTAATTTAAACCATGCCATACAGCTGTAATATCACTAAAATACATGTAAGAGAACATACTGCGGACAGAATGACAGTGAAATGGCTGTTGTATAAACAGAATTGCTTTCTCAACGCTCTGTTCATGGCTAGCATTTCCTCAATACAGCAGCATACAGAAAAATCTGGAAGATAGCAACAAGGCTCCACCTTCTCCTAGCTTTTTAAAGGTTTTTCAGTCCCTGATTAGAAATCATATACTAAAACTGAATCATGAATATGCCTCAAACACCTGATTCCTCCATGCTTTTAGGTCCTATTCAACCAGCACTTGCAATAGCTGTTTTATTCTCAAATTTTTTCTGCACTGACTGTGCCTAAACTCACTGTTCCAAGCTAGATTTAGTATTGATTGTACTATAGTACAATCTGAAGTACTTTCCTGATAATATATATGAATTGTAACTTTTTATATATTCAGTCTATACTTACTGCACATTACTAGACGATGTCAAGATCATGTAAGACCAGCCCATGGTCTGCCAATCAGACCTCTTGAATCCATACCAGCAATTCTTCTAGGTCTCATTCTGTATTTCTGGGCCATGTTCAAAGTGCAAATTAAATATATCTCTTCAGTACAGTAACTCTGCACTTCAGACATACCATCTGCAGGAACTGCTCAGAGACATCTTTCCCAGGTCCCAAAAATGAAAAAGGGAATCACCATTAGGAGATCTTAGCCTCCAGCTCTCCTTTCCCTGAAGGGTATTTAACCATACTCTGTGACCATGTGGTCTGTTCATCTCTTATACACTTCAGTGAATCCAGTGCTGAATTTCTTGAGTGCAGAGAACATAACAGCATAACTTGGTAAGTTTATAAAATAAAATACGCTCTTTTTTTTTGGCAACCCTTTGTGATCTAGCTAAAATAAACTACATAAAATTGTTCTGCAGTACAGTTTGTACTTCTCTCCTACAAATCAAAGAGGATGCCCATCTTTCTCCCAGTGTTAACCAACCAAGTTACAGCTAAAATTAATATAATTGCTGTTGCATATGTAAAGCTTAACTGAAGTAAGACTCTATTACATATTATCTCTGGTTCTTACAATGTAAAGTTAGATCCATGGTTAAATTCATGCAGAAAAAAAGATCATTCTTATTCAAGGAAATAAACCTAGATTTAAACTGGACATAGGAAAGTATTCACTGTTCCATTGCCAGCAGAATTTATTATCATTAGTTATAAAAGCACTGTTACAAGTATCAAAATCTTGCCTACAAAGAAATTTTTGTTCCAATGACCATCTATAAAGCCACAATTTCGCTAAATGACATGAAGGCAGACTTTAAGGTAGATCAACTGAGTAATAAGGACTATAATAAAAAGGAACCAGCTGTAGTGCTCTTAAAAAATGAATATTTTACAAAACAGACTCATATTTTAACAAAAGCTAGGTAACAAATACAGGAAAATATTACAGCCTGGTGAGCTCCAACAAGCAATGGGAAAGTCTAACTGTGCTCTCCCAAGTCCCTAATGAGAAAAAGAATCAGTGATAACAGGCCTATATATCGCATACAATTAGATGTATTTCAGAGGGGTAAGGATCTGAAGTTCTAGAGGGACAGGAAGGATGAATTCAGATCAGGAGGGACAAAACTAGGTTGAGGCAGTGACCTCTGTCATGACCCATCCTTTGCTCTCCTTCCTCTGTGCACAAAATCACCATGACCTGTCAGTCCACACATACACTCCAACTCTTTAATACTAATCCTTCACACGCTATATATAAAAATACACACCCAACAGTACTGTATCTTTTGTGCATGGACAGACAAGAGTAAAGGGAAATGGTATATATGTGGGTGTGATTGCTACATCTGTTTGAATGTAATGTGGTAATCATCTTTCTGTGAGCAAAATGAATGAGTCAATACCTTTAGAATGAACAAATAGAAATGAGGTGTGGATGACAGAAGGGCTTGGCGGAGGAAGGAGACAGATTGAACAAAAATTGATGCAAAGCAACTGGATAAGAAATTTAAGCACTGAATGACTACAGTGAGTTTTAGAGGGAAACTGCATATAGGTAACATTATGCAAATACAAAATACAGAATGCAACTTTAAGCAGAATATGTGCTGGTGAAGGGAGAGGGTGTTGGGGAGACAACACAAAAAGAAGGTCTGAAAGCTCAACTTGATCATGTCACAAACTACAAAGTAAGAATATTGTATTGGATTCAATATAAGACTAACAAGTAATTTGTTAGTGTATGCAATATTGATTTCTATCTTCAGGGTTTTGTTTCAGCCCTCTGTAGCATTGTTCCAGCTTAGCAGTATCCTCAAACAGCTGGAATCTAAAGGCTATATGGGTATCTACTATTCAAGTGACAGAAACCTCATGAACATGGCTTATGAGCTCCTCCCTCAAAACAAGGTTGTTAGCCAGGGGCAAGCTATGAAGCTCACCTGTTACATCATGCTAATTGGTTACAGAACTTGAGTTTCCCAGGAGACATAGCGATCCCTACCTCTACCTCCTAACCTGTGGCCAGGCAGCCAGAGGTATCCACATGAGAAAAATAGAAAAAAAAAGAAAACTACATCCTGCATTAACTCTCTCAGGTTCAAAGAGCACACTAAATCCAAGCTTTCTATTTCCTATGTCAATTTTCTGCCTACTAAAGCACTGAAGTACGGGAAAGTAGTAGGGGCATAGTAACTGCAACACAAGCTCAGCCTTAGCAAAATATAGCAAGAAGACACAACTGCTCCTAGCAGAGTCTGCTTTTGCTGTTGTGTGCTAAGGGTTCCTTGAGCAAGCACTTCAGGAACAGCATTCTTGCAGGATTTGTCCATCATTCCCAAGCATTATATACTCAAACCATTTTTCACTCAGAGCTCAGTCATTGCACAAAGCTTTGAATTTCATCTAACCTGACTTTTATGAAGTGCCAAGGTAGAGAAACATTTTAAGAGAATTTATTTCTCTGTGAGAAACTAGTATATGTCTGTCAGGCTTCGATCAATATAATATAATATTCCCTTCAGACACTCTCTTAGCAACTATTATTCTCATTTTCACCATGACAAAACATCATTCATTAGACAGTCTTTCCTAATCAGGGCTCTACATTCCAAATAGTTATTCCACTTCTAACTTGCTTTATGTCAGCATCTGAACAACAGGTTCTTCTCATATTAAAAAAACCCAAAACAAACCCCACACAAACAAACAAAAAACCCATAAAAACCACCACAAACACTAAACTAGTGGCTCAGACTATATGTTTTATGCTGCTTCTGACCCTGTAAAGGTGTGTCAGTTGTGCTTAGACTGAACTTCACCGAACCACTTCCTCAGGTGAGACAAGTGAGAGCAAAATCTTAATATGAAGATCCCATGCCAGACTGGCCTAGTATAGGGGCCAACCTCCTGTCTTCTCATCCTGTGCTGACAGGATTTACCTAGTTTGACATAAATCTGCCATAGTCTGGCAAAAAGAACTTCAAATATCCACAGAATTTTACTGGGAAGTCCTTATACACCTATAGATTTTTAACTCTTGGATGGAGGCATTTAGTGATGTCCTCCAGTAGGTCTGGTACTAAGAGGCTTGCTCAAGGGCACACATGCAAGCTGTGAGAAAGCAAATTGAAAATGTTTACAAGACATCTACATAGATCTCTCCCTCCTGCCTTTCTTTTCTTCACTTTTTAGTAAGGCAGATCTTACTCTGACCACCACTCCCTACTGCTCCAGAGTGGTTTACTTCAAAAAAGAAAAGAAGGTCAGATCAAAATAGCACATACATCCCTTTGATAGTGTTCAACAAATGAAGCATACTCTATAATTCTTGCTTTTTCTGTAAAATAGTCAAACATGTTACTTCCCAGAAAATTAGGGAATTATGGCTAAGAATCATGCATCACTTTACTAGGTGATGATTTCAACCAATAAAAACGTACTGTGCTGTAGATCTATAAGACAGGGACAAAGATCTTGGCAGTCTTTGAAAATAACATCCCTTAAGTATTTCAAATTTCAAGCCAAATTTTTATTATTTCCAGAGATATAAAGTCAGCACTTAGACCTAGTCCAAATATAAATATTGCTTGTCATGCACAAATATGAGTGTTGTGTTTTATAATATTTTTGATAAAAAACACTGTCAAAGTTCTTTAGAGTATAACACTTCCCAGATCATAATGTTGCATAAGCTTTTACACAAGGCTTATATAATATAGGAATCTTGACAGGTGTGTGAATGAGGACATTAAAACCCAGCAGTCCTGTGTCCCAGCAAGACCTGCAAGCAAGCTGCTGCAAACAGGAGTTCCGCAAGAGTGAACCAGCAGGGGAGAGGAAGATCTGTACAGCAAACCATACTGAGAACATAACATAAGGAAAATTTTTCTGTATACAGCTGGTGTAATGAGTGTCATCATTAAACTAAAATGGCTTTCAGAACTTCATGTAGTTTCTCCACATTGATTAAAATCAAAAGAGTTTCCCTCTCACTACTTGTTCTACCTTCCTTATCAAACACTAATGCATTTCAAGATCTTGAACATTTTCTATGCTACTGTATTTCCTTCCCCAATGGGTAGTTCAAAGCCTGCGTTGTAAGTCTTGCACTTTGCCTGATGGCACTCACTACTCTTGGAAAGGCATGATGAAAACCTGCAAAATAAACAGCAGTATGTTCCATTAACGCAGTTGAGTTGAATGAATGCCATCCTATGACTACAGGGAACTTCTCAAGTGATGACAAAGCTATTCAACACCCCTTGCTACCAATGTTCTCTTGTGAGAGAGTGTGGAGTTTTGCATTGCAATGGAAGACTGAAAGGGAGGAAACTTGACTAGTCCTTTTTCAAAGAGAGAAACCAAGGAATTAGACCAGTCAGTTACACTTCAGCTCCTGGGGGAAAAAACTGGAATGAATAATGAAGAACCCTAGTTATCTAGAAATAAACACGGGAATGAGTAATAGCCACCACAGGTTTTTCCAGAGCAAGTCTTGCCAAATCAGTCCAATTGCCTTCTCCCTCTGTTCTTGTAGTCACAGGATTAGCAGCAAATGTCTCATAATATGACTAGATTTTTGGCAGTCTCATGTGACTTTCTCATAAATAAATGGGGAAAAAAAATAGATCAAATTAGTCTGAATCAATGGAGATTTCTTAAGAGCAGTGACCAGTGATCCACTGTCACTACAGAAGAATGCATTAAATGATTTTCTGCAGGGGGTCTGTTTTGGGTGCCTCACTAGGCAACCTAATGTGGATAAGAAAACAGAAAGGGATTTCCTGGGAGGGAGGACAAGGAACTGTTAGTTCACTGGAAGGCAGGATTTGAGCTCAAAGTCGTGTTTATAAATAGGTGTGATGCTCTTGGATAGGATACAGTTCAGTAAGGGTGAGTACATGTCATCACATGTAAGCAGGAACAGTCAGCTGCACAATGTATGATTAGAAACCACCAATTAGGTGTCACTTCACAGGAAATTGTTCAAGGATCATAGAGATGATTGTGCTTACAAGAAAAGTCAAATCACATATGTGTAAATAGAAGACACTGGAAAAAATCCTTCCATTCTACTTATCAACAGCATCCTTTAATAAAGGGGTAGAACTATCTGAGCCCCAGGATATAACACAAGGTGTCAAAAGCATGACCCTAGGAGGAAAGACAGAATGGTTTGTGGCTAGTTCTTTTAAAGCAGAGAAGCCTGAGGGAAGGCATGATAACATATACAAGACAGCAAGGTAAAAAGGAATAATCCAATTCTTATGCCCATAGTAGAAAGTACAAGATGCAATGACCTTAAATGTATTAAGGAGGATTCAGATTAGACATCAGGAAAAGGAACTTTCAGTGAAACATAAGGACAGCCAGGGATGTTGTGGAATATGCCGCTGGAGGTTTGAACAAAATTCACATAAAGGCACCTGTCAGTGTAGGTCATTGTCTGTCGTTATTGATATAGCTTATCTAATTCTGTAGTGGAAAAACAGAATAATGTTCTCTTCATGTACCTTTTAGTTTATGTTAAAACAAACAAAAAAAAAAAAACAAACCCACAAACAAAAAACAGCCAAAACCCAAAAACACAAATAGATCTGAATATATTTTTTCTTTAGATTTTTTCCATACTTGCAGTAACTGCCAAAGCAATTTGATACAAAGCCTATTATAACACAAAGGCTTTATCAGTATATTCAAACCAACAAAATTCTGTCCAGAAAAGGTATCATTTATATCACCACATAAACGCTCCCTCTTGGTATAAACTGTACCTAGACGCAAAACTTCACTTGTGTGGTTATGTTTAGAAAATTACGATCTATTTTTTTTTAAACACTCTTAATATGAGAGGGAAAGAAAAATTTGGAGTGGCCTATCCCCAGTGATATGGAGATTCTGCAGTCAAATTCAGACACCACCATACTTCTCTTCCATTAAATTCAGAGCATTTTATGAAGCAAACCATGAATCATCAGCCTGTGTATTGTAATCTTTTATTGTAAGAAGATTAACCTGAGTTCTCAAAATTCTGAATTTTACAGAGCGACTGAAACATGACTCAACTTATTTATGCTAAAGATGTTATCCATAAAACTTTGACTTTGTATATATCACAGCTTTATAGAGCAGTTATCCCACTATGATTCCATCTAATGTGTGATCTTATTTCTTGTCAGCGAGATTAGCTATGCTGTGGGAAGATCCACCTGGAATGAAATTTGTGATTTCCTTGCAAACAAGATGACACTTCCATGTGAGACAGTCTAGATAGCAGAAACAGGGAAAATTTACTCAAACAACAACTGTTTGAGCATCATCTCTGCTACTTCAGCACTTGAAAGATGATTTTTTTAAAAAATTACTGACATTTGTGAGAAAGCACAATGCTTGTTACCCTGGCACATAAAACGCAAAAAAAAAATTATTTTTATTTATTGTCTAGACAGAGCAGAAACCATTAAAAAAAAAAAAAGGAAAAAAAAAACCTAGATATTCCTTTACCAAGAATAAACATAAGATTGACAAACCAGTCTTGCAGAAACAAAAAAAAAAAAATTTTTTTCTTAAACGCTCTAGTTTAATCTCTGAGCACTGCCTCTCCCACTGGAATCTAAACTGCTTGTAGACATCCTGCTGCATTAATTCGTAGGGTAACAAGGACCATCAATCATTAAAGATACTGCTTTCTTAAGCCTCACAGGGCTTGCACATAACTCTGCAACATATAAAAACATAACAGAGTTAGATTATCCTCAGCAGGGATAGCTGCAATCCTCTCCATGTTCATTAAAACACCATATACACATGACCTATGATTGCCAAATACAAAAAGAAATGCATACGCACAAATCAGAGTAAGGAAATCAAATATACCACACCTGAACACGTAAATCACCTCTGAAAATATTCAGTCATTCACTTGCAGGACACAGGCATACTTCAGTCTCAACAAACTTTGAGGTAAATATGGAAAAGTAAAAGTCATAAATGGCTTAACATCAGACAACCAAATTTAGTATCAAGAAGTAGCACCACTAAAACTTTCAAGTTTCTCACAGTTCTCATAAACATGAAGACACAATCACTTCCTTTCAAGCAAGTAGATGACTCTAGTAAAACATTAATCTTTCACTTACCAAACACCCTACTTCCTTATAATATTTTATATTCATACAAATCTATTTGTTTTGCCATCTCCACTGCACGAACAATGCAGTCTAAAAACACACAAGCGTGAACTCTTTCTTCCAATTCACTCACCCACACAAAACATTTGCCCCCAGTTACAAACATGTAAATAGCAATATTTATTTGGAAAAGTCCACGAGTACTTTCTACATTATATCAAGTGCAACCAGAATGGTAACCAGAACACTTCACTCAACAAACAGAAGTTTCACTGCAAGTAGCTATGAAGTCTACGTGGACACAGACTTCTGCAGATCACAGACTGGGCAAGCAAACAAATAGTGTTTTAAATCATTTTAATTCAACAGGACCATAGAGAGAAAACCAAACCAAAACCTTATAACAAAATAAAATACACACATTGAATAGAAAAAGAAACATTTTTCTCTACATTCTCCTAAACAAGGATACCATAACATCCATATAGAAGAAACCATAAGAAGTATGCATACTATTTTATCACAATGATCTGCTGCGCACCATTCATATTCTAAAAATGTCAAGAGGCCTGCACAAAAATAATTACTTTGTCCCATAAAAAAAAAAACAAATCACAAATGCACCGATCCTATTACTGAAGCATTCCAGCACAAGCACTCCCCAACTCTTCCTGGCAGAATGGCACTACCACGTGCCAGCACAGGAAAAACAAATGCACAAGTGGAGTGGGTGGTGCAAATGGCTGTCAGATACTTGTTAAGGGGTGAAGCTGAAGTTTGTAAACCACAGAAGAGAGAGCTGGAAGTGTTTCCAGAGCACAAACATCTCTAGTTTGCTACACTAGTAGGCTATCACCTCTTTTTACCCCTGCACGTATATTAGGGTTACAAACCAAAGGCTATATAAATGTCATTAAATACTTCAAGTGCATTGTTGTGAACAAACAACTATATCCTAAATGCTGCAAAATGTTTGGATCTCTGGGCTCTGTTGTACAATTTATTTGAGGAAGTAGTTTCAAGCTCTGTAATTCATGCTGTAAACGCACTGGCCTAAACTGAGTTAGCTGGGAAGAACTTGGTAACGACAGTAAAATCTTCATCTAAAATACATTATTTTCTTACCTTCAATATGCTTCTAGATTATTTCTCTTTAGCTGGTCTAGTCCTCTAACTTAAGATTGCTGCTTTCCTCTCTCTTTTGTCTAATTGTAATGTGGATTGTTGCCCTACTCAGGATGTTAATTACTGTATGCTCCATGATGTGGAAAAACAAATTAAAAAACTGCTTTTTTATTGCATTCACCTCTTCTTGAAACAGCACTCATTCCTCGACACCAATTTACGGGATTAATAGATATTTTGACTCCCTTACTTGTTAATTTACAGAAGTCTCATACACAGTCTTACAAAGTATTTGGAGCACTTGCAGAGAAGACACCAACCACTAGAAGATATTAAATACATTTCATCTGCATTAAAGCAAAACAGTAGTCTAACATTAATGTATCAATACACAGCCATGAATGACACCTGCATGCAAAATAAAGGTATAACGCAGTTCCTCACAAACAAATGCACTTAGCTACATTTAGAGCATTGAACATACATACTGCCTACTTTAAGGAGCACAATGTTTCATATAGCTAGTATTTTGCAACTTGTCTGAAGACAATATATCTGCATGAACTCCAAAGGACAAGATCTTTGCCATCGCTAGGAATGAGACAGATCTGAGTCTAAGGAACAGTATATGCCATTAATATTTTTCCAGGACACTACTATAAACAGAACTTTCTTACGAACTTAAGAAGCTGTCAGGGCCTGCTACTTTCTTTAGACTTCAGAGTAGTTGATATCAGTAAGAAAAGCTTAACATTTGATATAACTCTAGCTTGCTTAATGCAAGTTTTAGTAAATGCTTCATTGCCCCCCCATTTCTGACTTTCTGCATGTCCTGAATACAGTCTACTCCTTTTTTTCCCCTCCTCATATTACATCTTTAGCTGTACCGGATTCAGCTGAATGCCACAGTTTAAGACATAAAGTATCTGTGCCTTAATAGCTTGAATTTAGTCAGTCTGATGCCCTTGAAATGCAATTCCACAAGAAAAACAACCTCTTAATTTAAGGACGGAACATTTTTCTCCTATCAGATTATTCCAACATGAAATACCTGGCCAACTCTGTAACTAATAATACATATATACAAGAGGAATGTGTTTTCAGTTCATTAGCGGAAAAAGTGTTGGCTTATTTAGGGGTCATTAGATCACCAGTGAGTTTATATGTTCATGTATTAATTCTCAGAAGATGGCAGATTTTTCAGTTGTACATTCCACACTGTAATGTATTTCTATTTTATCTTCAGCGACATCTAGGCTTGTGATTGTTTTTCTCATTCAGCAGTGAGAACATTCATTTTAGCACGACCACATTCATACAAGAAACAAGACAGAACCTTGATGTATTTCATTTTCTTACAGCCTGCACTGCAATGATTTACTGAGAGGAGACAGTAACATGTAATAGCTGGTTCTCACAGTGGCAGTGGGAAGACTCATGCTGGTTGGTATCTTTTTTTCTATTTTCCTCTCCCTCACCTGGACCTGTATGTTATGGGTAGTTCCACAGCAAAAAAATAAAATCAGATTTGCTTTGACACATTATTGGCAAGACTAAGCAGCTTGCCCAGTAACAGCCTGGTAAATGGAAGAAAAAAAGAAAAATAAAAAAAGATATCACCAGCAGTCTGTCTGTGCTTGAGCTCTAAGTTGCATTCATCAAAACTGTCTTCATAGATAGAATCTGGAAATTATTTTTTAAGTGGTGCAAATGGGAAGAAAAGTCATGGTAGCAAACTTCACGTATGATATACAAACCTTATAGAAAATAACTAGTGTTCTTTGTTAAGTCATCTTTGTGCTCCATTTTCATTGCAAGTACATACCATGTGTGCCAGTAACAGGAAATCACTCTGAAGCTGTGAACTGACCTGCCAGATTTTAATGAGTTTTAAGTTGTCTTTTGTATCTGATGAAGATCATTGTTTCACTGCTTGGTTGCTGCTGATCTCCCCTCTCAGGCAGTTTTCAATAAACTCTGTTCATGTATTTATCTTCAACCCCCTTGACTGTTGAAAGCTAAAAAGTAGCATTTTGGATTTTACTGCCACCATTGCTACACACAGCAAAAAATATGAAAAATAAACAAGTTTTATAACTGGAAACCTTTTTTTTTTAGTGACAACTAATTATAATTTACCAGAAAATTATCAACTGGCTATCTAGCACATGAGATCACTATCGTTTTATATGAGTAAATTTTGTGTTCTCTAGCCTACACTTAGTTTCTCCTGCCAGACTTCTGCATTTCTCTATAGAACTGTCACACAGGGAAAAAAAAAAACTAATAGGCCCATTTCAGGTAAAAATCATTAGTCTTAAATGCTCTCAGCAGTGCACACAAATAACTTTGGTAAGTCTATTTTGTCCTCCTTGTTGGAGAGCCAAGATCAGGTCTTCCACACGGTGGGTCCTAAGGAAATGAAGCTCACAGGGAGCCAGAGCATTTCAGACGCTTGTGCATGGATGAAGGCACTGGAAGTAATCAGTCAGTTACTGGGGTCCTGTGAGCAAAAGTTTCCCCAAAGCATATTCGATCCATTCTCAAAAGGGAGTTATCACTTGCCTCTTTCAGACTTCACACAGCTGTATTGGATGTGTTTTCTAGGGCCTACGAACAGTCCAAGGACAGAGAGGCCGGGGCAGGTAGACACATCATGTCACAAAAAAGAGTCAAGGACCCCTCTTCTACCCACTCTTAGAAAGTTACAGAGTGCATCTCCTGACCCACCCTTCTCCCTCACACCCAGCTACATAAAATACTACAGAGCACATAGTACATCTATGCACATCACTGAACTTCCCCACATGAAATAAATCCACTCAGATCTGCACAGTTGCCCAGCACCAGGATGCAGAAAAAAGGACAGTGCCAACCTTTTTGGTGGGCTGCGTGAGAAAAGAAGGATGGCAAAAGGCCAAGATAACAACTGCCTGCTGCGGCGTTCCACAGGGTCTTGGGGGATTCAATAAAAGCAGAGCCTGGTACATGGAAATAACCCAGCCTCGCAGGGAACGCAAGAGGAGCTCTGCCCTTATGCCTGATGCAACTGAAGCTCAGAGAGGATGCGAATACTACAACCCTTCATTCAGCCAATCTCAGCAATTGCTTACAGTGACCGATGTCTAAGCTTGGCTCCGAAAACCTAGTCAACTAACAGTAGAGATACCAGGGGCTAAAACTGCACATTCAAGGATAGAACTGAATAAAATCTATTCAAAGCAAGGTGAAGTACTGGTGTTTTGTGTGGAGTCAGTGTATACTGTCCCTGGACAAGCCACATTCTGCAATGCATCCTGCCGCTCTTCATGTCTATCTGTGATCTCTGCAATGAAGTTTAGCACCTTGTTAGCTGAGTTCTCCATGTGGAATGGTCTAATTACATTTTTTTTTTTACATAATTTTTGTTTTAATATTCTCCTCCTTCCTTTCACACCAATCACTTAGGAACATAAAGATGTAAGGGATAATTTGGGAGGGGGATATACATGAGGGTTGTGGGGGGGGGAGTTCCCAAGAAAAAAAATAATCATCATCTGCTTTTTAATGGGAAACAGAAGGAAGTGCCCCAAACATCAAGATAGTTAGGACTTTTCTCCCTTAAAAAACAGCACTGTGTGAAAAGCCATTCTCCAAGGCCAGAGCAAGCCCAGGAAAACCCAGACAATTGGCAGGTCCACAGCCTGTTGACATTCACAGTCCAGAGCATTATGATGAAGTTTTTGAAGAGTTAGATCATTTTAAGCAGCAGATGCTTTTAGTATTGTGCAATGCATATCATACGTCAGAATCTTTACCCCAAGGTTCTTATATAAACATATGATAAAAGACAATACAGTTTCCAAAGAGAAGGCAGAAAGCTTCTGACTGCAGGGACTTTGTCTACTGGCAGATCTCCAGGTTCAAAATTGTCTGGTATAAATACAGTAGGAATAGGTCTACGGAGAAGAGTTTTACACTTTTTATTTGCTGGAAGTGATTCTTGATGAGTTCATGGTCCATTTCCAGTATTCAGAATCTGACAAACACTACAGCATATCAACTGGGGGCGGGGCGGGGGGTGGGGCTAGCAGTCTAGAATGGAAGTCAGGAAGACCACAATCCCATTGATGCATGCAACACCATCGTTTTCTAAAAACTAACATAGCAGATACAATGAAGAAACCACACAAAAGCAGAAAAGAAAAATACCATTTGAACGATAGAGACGAGTGTTGTGATAAGTGTACCACATCTGCGAAAACACTCATCTTTCCTGCAAAAGTTTTGCATGTAGTTTTTCTGTTAATCACATGTACTTCAACTGTACTTAATTAATGTCTTTACTTTTTTTTAGAACTTTCCCTTGTTCTTTTTTGTTTTAAAATAAGACTTATCAGAACTGGGGTTTTGTTTCTGTTTGTTCTTTTTCTGTACACAGAATAGATTGCCACAATCACAGAAACTTCCATTATCAAATAACTGACCCTGTTATTTTCAGCCTAATTTAATTTTTAAGATTGCCCAGGGATAGTTTTGCTATATCTTGACACAACCAATATGACATTCCTTCTAAAGAGTGCTGACTGCTTAAAACAGACTACATGTTGGTTCAGACATATATAATGTAAAATCTCCATGGATAAAATACCTATCTATCCTATAAAATCCTCTGTTCAGAGAAGCTTCCATTAATCAGAAAACATGTCATATAAACTTGAAGTATGTCCCGTTCAGATACGTTTCTCAAGCCACTGCTCTCTTACTATTTCCAATCATTCCCAAAAACTTTGTATACCCCAAAGCTGTTTGGCTACAATGGGGATTATCTTATCAGGCACCATAAACTCATCCAGGGTTTTTTTCTTAAAATTTATGACTCATTCTGTGTTATGGAGAGAATTCATGAATAAGAAGCTGATCATGTACAGATGACAAAATTTGCATTGATTACAGTTCATATGTTCATGAAGTGAACAAGAGAAGCCACACAGAAACACAGCTTCTGCGTCTCATTCTGTTTGTCTCTTGGACATGCATAAGGGGCTCAGATGAGCCCAGAAAATCAGCGCAGATGTAAAACGCTGTCAATCATCTGATGCACTGTATGCCCAGAGAAGCAAGCTGCCTCTCACTGCAGCAGGATGAGCACAGTTTTGTATCTGTAAGAAATAGTACTTTAATTATCCCTCTGTTCTGAACTAAGCAGGAGCCTGGAGCCACTGCACTGTGTTGTCTCATCTTTCCCCAGGAAAGGTGGTGTCTCTTCAGCTACAGAAACTGCCTAGGAACCCCATGTAATATCCCAGAACGCAGACCCATGCCGACTGCCCAGGACTTCCAGGTGAACTCAGACTGCCATGACTATTACCAGAAGAAAGCAAACCCAGACACCTTTCAGAAAAGATGGTGGTTTGCAATTCTTTGTGGTCTTGTGAAATATTAGAGCATGCTGAAACAGTTTAAATGTGGATTTCCGAAGATCACAGCAAAAGGTGCCTGTTTGAGATCAGCATTTGGAGGCATGAAATTATGCCTTTTATAAATTTAAGGTCAAAGAATGGAATTTCTCTCAGTGGCTGGCTGAATTCTGTCAAAGTGATTGCTTCAGTGCTGTTAGGATTTTACAGGTAACAGGCCAGTATACCTAGAACTTTGTCTTTAGTTGGCTTCAATCTAACTTAAAAAATCGTCCATTTAAAGTAATTAACATATTTTGGATCACTAGACATAATGTTAATGCAGCAACACATTGATTTCTCCAGTATTTGTTCATCAGAAGTACTGGTGACCACTTGTGATTCTAAAATCATCCCAGAGATTTCAAGATTTTTCCCATTTTGCAGTGGACCAGAAAATGAAGCACTTTGAAAAACCTTTGTCAAGGGAAGAAACACATTACCCAGAATTACAGATACCAGACTCACTAGACCATGTTGGTTTAAGCCTCACAAATCAAATAGAACAGGAACTTTAATCTGAATTTGGAGCAAATACTATTTTTGGACAGAAGACATTCAATCTGTCCATCTCATGCTCTTAATAAAAAAATATACCCAAATGTAACTTTTTAATAAAAAAAAAATCCAACCAACTCCAGCAGTTATCTGTACCAGAAATGTCACAGCTAATGACTGCCATTTCAGAGAGTCTAGGCTCTGTAGCACAGAATTATTCCTTTGTGCATTTTCATACACAGATTCATTATTTCACCTTTACTCTCGGCTAAATCATATAATCTACTTCAGAGCACTGTATCTGTACCCCCCATTATTCCTCCATATCAGATGCTCTTTATTTCTGTCTTCCTTGCAAATGTGAGGAACTCAAATTATTTAGGCCAGAAATTTGTCATTGAAAGAAGGGCTAGTAGCCACTTAGTCAAACACTCTCTAATCCTAGATTCTCAGCATATGCACCTAAGTCTGGTTAACGTCACTGCATCTGCAGCAGCTCAGAGAATACCTTTTTCTTTAAAAATCCTAGTCATTAGGATAGAGAGCCTGGTCTTACAGTCCGGGCTCGAGAAAATCCAATACCACTTTAAAGTTAGCAATAGTTTTGCCTTAGGAAAAGCTGAAGGAATACAGCTCACCAACTTAATCAAATTAAATCACTTTGCTTCTCTTTTGAGCACTGAATGTTTCCGTTTTGAATCTCTGCATCATGCTAAGTTTGCACTGAATTTTCTTGATATAAACCAGAGAGAAATAAGTCCAAATACTGGCTTGTATGGGAGTGGTTCTCCAGCAGTCTCTCATCTGGCCATTTTTCCATCATTAAAATTCTACTCTGCTACACAAGATCCTGCTTTATTTATCACATAGCCTAATCCACAATATGCTTACTGACATTGCAGGCAGTTGCAACAGCCACACCCTGGCTGCAAAATGACATTTCTTCACTACTTGTCCTTATCTGCCCAGTGAAGTGTTGCTGGAGAGCAGGAGCAGCAGAGTGAAATTAAAGGTGTCCACTTTAACCTGCCACCTGGAACCTTGCCCGGCTCATCACTGAAAATCTGCCTCTCCCTTTTTTACCATACTTAGGTACTTCCACCTTACTCCTTACTTCCTCGGTTATGATTAGAGCAGTAGATTTGAGCTGTCTTAAAACTGAACTCTACAAGGTCCTGGCTAGGGAATAGCCAATCCTTTTGGTCAACATTTGCAACTAAAAAGGAAGCAGCAAGGAGAGACTAGTGTCACCACAAACTATAGCATTGAGGGATTGTGGGACAGGAATTCATTAAGATGACAAGTATAATTAGCAGCTGATTAAATTAGGTCAGGGTAATCAATCACTGGTTTTTAAAAGTGGCTGGGTGCAGCACAGATTCATCTAACATCAACATGAAATGTAGTTAAACTACTTAACTCTTGCTTTATCAGTGATGTCAACTGTTAAAACACATTTCACAAATACTTTGCGCTTTTTTTTTAATAAGCTCTCCTCAGAAATCAAAAGCTATTAACCCCAAATGATTTATTCCTTTTAAGGCTCACCTCAGTCCTGCTGTATAAAAACAGTTTTGCTAGCTCCTTCAGAGGACATTGCTGCCTAGCAGAATATTGCAATTGTCATATTATCGGTTATTGTTGCATTAGTAAGTACCAATGTCTTTAGACTCTGACCCCATGTACATTCCACAAATTCTGGTTTTGTCCCACATTATAACAAAGATATAATCTGAAGAACCAGTATATTTAATTTGGGGAAGGTGGAATATCGGTTTCTAGTCTACTGAAAGACTAGGGTTCTAATCTGAGCCACTAGATACCACTGAAATAAAATACCCACACATCAAAATTCATATAGGGCACACATATGGTACCATACCAAATGGTCAGGTACAAAATCAGTCCCCCATGGTATGCACACAAGATTCTTTATCAGCTTTTAAGTCATGCCCTTTTAGTGCTACTTGCTTAGTTGTTACTGTGATTTAATTACTAGCTGAAGATTACATTTCCTTCCCACTGTTATACTCAATTTTGTATTGTTTGTTTTTAAAGTACCTGGCACTCCATGGTTAAACTTGAACCATCATCCATCCTTGGCTCCCAAGACATTTTAGGCACATTTATCAGATACAAGATTAGACTGGAGTCTTTTACACAAACTGAGTACATTTGGGGCACAGGTAGACAGTAACTCACTTTCACAGAAACAGCAACAGACTGAGCTTTGGAAAGACCAGCGGGGAGCCTTTTTACCCCTCTGCTCAAGTCCCAGGCTCCCTACAAGTCCCCTTCTGTTTTCTCAAGAAAGTAAGAACCAGGTTTAAATACACCTCACACATCTATCTGAACCTCTTTACAGCACCACTGTTTTTATTCCTGAAAAAATATATAACTGTTTCAGAATTACCCACCCACACCCCCCCTTTTTTTTTATTTTATTTCCCTTCCAGTATCAGTTTTAAGGGCTTTTTGCCATGGGCACCTCATAACAGTTCAACTTTTCATATCTTGGAGGTTCAAGGCTTTACATACTAACTACTTATAGCCCCCACAGAAAGGGGGGAAAAGGTTGTTTCTCATAATTCTTATTCTGGATGCAAGACAAACCATGATGTCCATTTGCCCCAAATTCCAAAACACTTACACTAGCTCACATGAGACTATTTCAAAGACATGCAAGACAGTTATGCTTCATGACTGGATTTTCAACAGGATTTGAGTGACTACTACTCTCCTTTTACATTTTGAAAACAAAAACATACCTCCCTGTTTCTTTAAATCTCATCCATTTATCACAGCTGTTGAAAAAAGCAATTAAGTGCAAATGGTTCCTTTGTGAGTTTTGGATACCTTTATTGGTCCAGAAGAGGAATTTCACCCACTCTTCAGTTTGTCAGTGTTCATACTTCCAGCAGAAATGTCAATACTTTTTAAAAAGTAGAATACCCCTGTATAGTAACACTTTTAATCGCTTACTAAAAATCAACTTCTTGTTATTCTCTCATCACATTGACTAATATGAGGCTGGATTCTGAAGCCATTAGCATCAGGCAGCTTTGGCATTAACCACAGAACAAGTATCAGGCACTCAGATTCAAGTGTGACCAACTATGCAACTACGTATACTTCCTAGTTTGCCCCCTCAGGCTTCTTGTCTATTTTACCTAATTTTTATGCCTGGCAAGTAAAAACTCTATCTATGAGAAGACCAGAAAAACCTTCCTCCTGCTCCTCATGCAGCTGCAGAGTCAGCACACCAGATCTCCGTATCATGATCCACACACAAAATAACTCCAGAAACTGCTGAACAGTTGTTTTTACAAAGGAATTCTCTACCATGTCTCAATTTTTCCCTGTCATTTGATTTCTCCTTCCTTCAAATGAAAAAGGCATGACTTTCTCAGAGATCTGGCTTCCAACACAGATAGAAAAATTGCATACATGGAGACACAAACTGCTTGCAGCTTAAAATCATGCAAGACTAGCATTACAGACAGACAAATCCAATTGAAGAGCTGAGCTGTGTGTAAAACTATGGCGCATGCAGTGCACGCAACTATGTAAAACTACTATGAATGCAGTGACAAAGTTGATGAGAGATGCAAATGTCTTCCACCCCACCATCCTGAATGCATAATCAAAAATTGTAAACAGGGAAATACCAACACTTTCAGGTGGGCAGGGGAAAGGAAAGCCTCTTCACCCATTAAGCAAACCATATAGACACACGGGACAGAGAGAAGCGATGGCTAGAAGACAGAGCTATAATCATGGAGCTGCCAAGAAATGTCAGGTAGCTGAAAACAGAATTGTCATAATTTTTCACCCTCTTAGCTACTGAGGCTGATTTGTTGTTTGCTTTTTTTAAATGAATGCATAAATCAATGCTTTTAATTACACAACAACATGATAAATAGTTGTTCTTATGTCAAGGGGAGATACAAAGCTAGACTACTGGAAATGCAACTTACACTCTCATTTTATAATTTATATTGTGTGACTAACCATTAAAGGAGGAAAGGAAAGAAGGCATTTTTGGAAAAGCCCATGGGAATCAAATGCCTACATGTCCTTAAAATTACTCTAAACTGAAATGCTAGGCTTGTTCGAAAATTCCTAAACAAGAACTCAACACCTCCAGCCTTGCAGAATAATAGACAGCAGCAGAGCAGTAAATACAAAGGTAAACAAACTCACCCATTTATTAATCCGGGTTGGCAATTCAAAAGACATAATTCTGCCTTTACCCTCAAATACACAAAAAAATGTACTGTCATTTTTAAGTCTAGGGAAAAAAAAAAATCATCAATTCTCATTCAAATTCATTGAATAGCACAAGTCTTAAGAATTTCCATAATAATTCCTGCCCTTCGATTTACCTCTCAGTTACTACACACCTTTTAGAAAGGCATGGATTATGGATATAAAGGCTACAAGCAGTGATCAATGTACTGCACCTCTTAACTAAGCCATCTCAGTAGTTAATTGTCAAAAACATTCATTTGCTTTCTGGTTTGATCTTTTCTGACTTCCATCCATTGGATCCTGTCATACTTCTGCATACTAGAATAAAGATTTAGTTAAGTACCTCTGTGATATTTCCAATCCATAACCTTTTGCAGATAAGCTACAATGACTGAGCTCCTTAAGGTTTCCATCACAACACTTATTTTCTTGACAATAAATAATTCACCTCTACCCTGAACTCCCTCCAATTTCCAGCATACTTTTAAAAGTGTTTGTCACACAATAAACCTTCCAGTTGATGGGTGATAACCTCTTTTGAAAACTTGGCTCTAGTTTCTGGAGTATAGCACTTTGGTGAACAAATTTCACGCTCAACACAAGGCCATCTTAAGAAGAAAACAGAACGATCAAAGGTATAGAATAAAAGTGCACTTAACCCATTTTAACAAAGAGAAATACCACTTGACTGTAGAAATGAGTCTACATTCCAAAATTAAGACTTTTTAAAAGTAAATTTGACCTAAATGATCATGAAGGCAACAGCTGGACTGATAACAATGGACTGCTCCAAAGTAAAACAGGTTAAGGGCTCTGCTCCATATCCTGGAAGCATTATTTCCCACAAGCAAAGAAAATCACTGTGCACCCCATAAACATCTTTGATACAGCCCTTAATTTCTTCAGTTTCTAAAGCACCTTCTTAAAACATTTCTAAATACAACAATCATCAGGAAGCAATCCTAAAAATATTTTAAAATGGGATAACCAAAATGGTTTCACATAGATTCAGTCCTTTAACACACAATTACCTTGAGGGCATACAATCAAAATCTAATAAGTAAACATTAAATTAGCACACCTTTACAACAGGATGCTGCTTTTTCGTCTGTTCACATAGCAAAGTTCTGTTGTCAACTATTAGATTACCACATTGTCGGAGACTTCTAAGCAAAAACTAAGTGTTTTTGAATTACAGCCAGCACTGCTACAAGCATCCTAAAGGCACTGTTAACACTAAGAACAGCAGCAGCAGTGATAATTTTTCAGTTTGACAGGTGCTAAATATCACTGAATTTGATGATAATTCCATTTTTATTGTACCTATTGCCAGCACTCCTGAAATGACCTTACAGTAAGATCAGTACAGCAGGACAAGGGCAGTGATTGTCCCCCTGTACTTGGCACTAGTGAGGCCACACCTTGGATACTGTGTTCAGTTTTGGGATCCTCACTGTAAGACAGAAACTGAAGTGCTGGAGCATGTCCAGAGAAGGGCAACGAAGTTAGTGAAGGATCTAGAGAACAAGTCCTATGAGGAGTGGCTGAGGGAACTGGAGCTGTTTAGTCAGGAGAAAAGGAGGCTCAAGAGAGACCTTATCACTCTCTACAGCTGTCTGAAAGGAGGCGGTAGGCAGGTGGGGGTCAGTCTCTTCTCCCAAGTAACAAGTGACAAGGTGAGAGGAAATGGCCTCAAGTTGCACCAGAGGAGGTGTAGATTGGATAATAGGAAAAACTTCGTCACTGAAAGGGTGGTCAAGCATTGGAACAGGCTGCCCAAGGAAGTAGTGGAGTCACCATCCCTGGAGGTATATAAAGGGTGTGTAGATGTGGCACTTAGGGACAAGGTTTAGTGGTGGACTTGGCAGTGCTGGGTTAACGTTTGGACTCGATCTTAAAGGTCTTTTCCAACCTAAACAATTCTATGATATAATGAATGGCCTTAAACCAGTAATGTTCCAGCTGAACAATATACGGACAACTCCCTTCAACAGGAACAAGGTCCCATATAAGAAAAAAGGAAATGTGCACCTACTGCGGTATCTCAAGAAGAGTGTTGAGATCTATCACCAAGTCCCCTCTTATCCCAAGATGCTTTATCGTTTTGTCCTATCTCATCTCCCCTGTAAATACTGGTATTGCAGAAGTGTTAATATTTAGGTTGATACAAAACCATGCTCAATGTAAAACTTACTTAACTCTTATTGGAAACATTCCAATAAGTCACAGAGCAAGAGAATAGCTTTACTACTCATTGTGGCACAGAGCTAGTCTTTTTTAGTGAAAGGTCAGCAATGACAGTCAGTATGAAGGAAATTAAAAGCTTGTTTTAGTTCAAAGGAATTGCCAGACTGTCTCCTGGACGAGAAAGAAGTACATTTCCTGGAGACGGGTATCTCCTGGAAGGCTTCAAAATGGCAGACTGGCTATAAACTCATATCCTCAACCCAAACAAATTTCTCTTATGTATGCAACCCAAACAAATTTCTCTTATGTATGCAACCCAATCCTAGAAGCATGCAGAAAAATTAGGTCACCGCAAGTCTGACTGATGGTCATCCATCTGGATGGTGGAGCAAGATTGCTAAGTGAGCAACTGATTAACAAAATAACAAGATCACCAAAAATCAATTAATTTTAAGTCAGTTTAGCACACTGACACATGTCTATGCAGGGTTACACAAATGCCAGAATGGGAAGAATGAAAGGCATGGAAACATGAAGCCCATGCCAGGGCTGCAGGTGGGTCTGCAGCAGCCAGCACTTAGCTTGGCCAACCAAGCTGTCTTGGTTTCAGCTGGGATAGAGTTCATTTTCTTTTTAGTAGCTGGTACAGTGCTGTGTTTTGGGTTTAGTATGAGAATAATGTTGATAACACACTGATGTTTTAGTTGTTGCTAAGTAGTGCTTATCCAAGTCAAGGACTTTACAGATTCCCATGCTCTGCCAGTGAAGAGGTGCACAAGAAGCTGGGAGGGAGCAGAGCCAGGACAGCTGACTTGAACTAGCCAGAGGATATTCCATACCATAGAACATCATGGTCAGTATAGAAACTGGGGGGAGTCAGCTGGGGGCTGCTGATTGCTGCCCGGGTTGGGCATTGGTCAGCAGGCAATAAGGAATTGTATTGTGCATCACTTGGGGTTTTTTCCCCTTGGGTTTTATACCTCTCCCTCTTCTGTTTATTACCATTATTTTTACTTTATTTCAATTATTAAACTGTTCTTCTCTCAGCCCACAGGCTCTACCTTTATGCAATTCTCCTCCCCATCCCGCTGGGAGGGATGTGAGGGGTGAGTGAGCATCTGCACGGTACTTAGTTACTGGCTGGGGTTAAACCACAACACAAGTGACAACAACCTGAGTGTGAGCAGATCCTGTGCACTTCTTCACCTGCATCATTTATCAACATTTTCAAGAGGTCAGCCTACATTCCACTGTTGAGTATAAATGTTTTGTTTGCATTTTATCATCATCTGGCCTGTGTTAAACATACTTTCAACTAACTTGGCTAATAAACCATCTCTCTTGGAAAAGTATGGCAAGTCTGTAGAGATGAACATATGTGTTCCACTAACCAACAGTAACAAGTAAAGCTCTGACACACAGCAATATATCTGGGAGCAGACATGAATATGGTGGGAATTCATCACAGACAGCAACAGAACAGCAACAGTAACTAGATCTGGCATACAGATGTGATTCAATACTTCATATTGTGTTTGGGACACAGAAGAATGGCAAAGAGCATCGTTCAGGCTTCTTGACCACAATACTATATGTCATCTATGACAGCTTTGCAACATTAAAGTCTCCAACTCCAAGAACTTCCCATCTGCCTTCTCTGTAATCACCAAAGAATTCAGCCACCCTGGCCAGTTCCATGTCAGCTCATACATACACTCAGCCTATCTGCAAAATTAGAATCTGAAAGCTCTGAGAAGTTTGACCAACATATGCTAACAGCTATGGGGGTTTTGTATAAAGAAAGCCAGAACTGAATTCTTGACCTCACTACCTGTTTTAAAAGAGACATTTCTGTTGGCAATCTGCTAGCTATCCAAAAACTCAAGACCTTCTACCCCATTCTGAAAATTGCCAGTTAAAAATGACTTAATATAAACCATCATCCCAAATACGTTTGCCTTTGTATACTTCTACCACCCATAGAAGTCTGGTCTACGTTTATCAATCAGAGTAAACATGGGTCATTTTAAACATCCTTTAAAAAGCACAGGTTTAATTTCCCATATGTCCTGTAAACTTTATCACTGAAGAAGTACATTGTTATATTGCACTTTATGTCTCCTGTCTAAAAAAAGACAGAAGCAGATAACTATATTTCATTCAAAAGTAATATTACTTTGACTATATGAAACACTTACTGTAATATGAATGGATTCATATTCATATTGTATACAATTGTATGCAATTAGTTTGTCTCCAAACAGATGGTAGTGACTCAATATTTTGCCATTGGTGCTATGAATATACCCTTAATCTAATAAGAGAACATATATGTTGTTTCTTATTAAGAATTAAGCGTGTGCACTCCACAAACTCAGACACAAATATCACAAACTCAGAACAGCTTCAGTCCCAATCCAGGTCTGTGATTTTTGTACAATGATCAAACCAAATCTTAATCTTTTGACAGAAAGATCACTTTCTTTTCAAAGCAGGACATAATTCAAAGCATCTCCTATAAAAAACAGATATGGCAGCTTTTCAAATCCCTCACTGCAGATTCTCCAGCAAGTTCTACTGAGATGAAAATCTCAACTATCAAAACCAGGTAAAATACTAGTCAAGAAAACCATAAAACTACTCATCAGGTATACAATACAAATTAAGACACAGAGAACACCTCTAGTCTCCCTTATTTGTTTTTGGTTTGGGGGTTGTTTGAGTCTTTTAATAATTTCAGCCTTTGCTTAGTTTATTTTCTTAATAGCATTTTTTAACATTTTAGAAAGATTCAAAGAACAGAAGATAGAACACCCTGTCTTCTGTTCTGTGCTTGAAAGCAGGAAGTGATTTTACACCTAACACACCTTTAGTACTTCCAAATGCAAAAGCTTCTGCCACCACAGTTAAATGCAGAGCAGAAACAGCACAGGGAGATTTATGCATGCCTGATATTAAACAAGGATGTTGAGATTCTACAAATGGCTTGAAAGTGCAAAGCATTGAGATGGGAAGGGTAGTGAAGATCTGAAAACAGGAGAAAAGACAACCTGCTCAGGGTGAAATGAAGTATGTTATTGAAGAATATTCAGAGTCTTCTGAAGAACCATACATATATCACTTAAAATAATAAGGAATTTTGCAAAGTTGAGAGTGAGAATTCAGACTAGAGAAAGCTACTCCCAATACAAGTGTGATGATAGCCTGAGAAGTAATTGTAGAATTTACACTTCCCTGGCTCACGCTCTCCAAGCCCTTGCAGATGTGACATTTATTATGCTTGACATAATTATGAGATCAGATAACATAAACCTACATTAGCTGCCAGTTAAAATATTGTCTTTTGGTTGCTGGCCACCCCATGTCAAAGGGCACAAAGAACTATGCTATAGTGCTACCAGAGTAACAGCTCCCACCACACTGAAACTCACCCAAGCCAATTGCTCCCTGACCTCCCTGTCTCAAGAATCAAATATTCATGTGTCCGGATACCATCTGTCCCTGAGCCCTTTCCTAATTTTTAACTATCTAATCAATTACCTGATATAAACAACTGTAAGTGGTCTGCCCCCAAGCAAACGAAGTGTTTGACAACACTGACACCAAGCGACAGAATTCAGAAAAATACAAACCAAAACAACCCCCACATAGAAATGCTGAGCATTTCATCAGTACGCTCTGAAAGAGGCAGTCTTATTTTACAAACACAAAAAAGAAGTGAAAACTTATATATTAAAAAACCGTTATAGTTATAAGAGCTATTTTCACAGAATCCATGCATAAGTGACAGAAAGTATGCCCAACATTAACAATTCGATTTAACTTTGATCTTGCAAGCACAAGTCAAAGATCATGTATACTTCAAAGTTTTACGCAACATAGCCTCATAAATTCATTTCTAAAGAAGAAAAAATGAGTAGTTTGCATGAACAGTCAATATCTGATTCCATTAACTTCTGTGGATTTAGTTTATTTTTCAAGTCAAAAAATACAAACAGTACTTTTATGTCCTAAATGAAAACAAAAAAAAAATTGTTATGTGTTAATGCAAAGTTTAATAGACTGCTAAGTCTCACTTACTTGCTTTACCTATCCCTCTCTCTGTTGAGAAATCAGAACCCATGCAGTCCAACATCATATGCATTAAATAAAATTGTCACCCCTCCTACTGGCTTAGGTGATGACATTACACAAAACATAAAACCCTACTGATAGAACAATAACTCTATCAAACATATCAATTTTACCACCCACTATGTTTACACCCAGTATTCTATGTCTTCCTACCAAGCTTCTGTGTTCTTACCTGCTGACGTTTGTATGCCAAATAATCAAGATTTTCCAGATCTTTTCGAAACTTCTGGTAGGTTTTCTGTAGGTCAGACTTACTGGATACATTTCTTAAAGATTCAAACGTTCTTTGAAACTGTGAGGGTAAAAACAAAAACCATCATTCACATAGTTGCTGTATGTTTCACTGTATTAGGATTTTATTCTACAAAATGCTAATGTTACGGAGCTGAGTATACTCTTGAGTATAACCACCTTCTAGACATTCCTACAATTTTGTTTTGAAATTGATCCCAGAATTCAAAGCACAGTACATATGCCCCGTTTAGTTAAATTAAATCTTCTCACTTCATAGGTCAGACTTGCGTAAGACAAAACACTAGCAATCAGCACAATCTCTAGAGGTTAGTTCTTTTTCTATACCATGTTACAGGATGGAATATATTCATATAGATTTAAAATATTAATTTTTTTCAACTAAGAAAAGCATATGCAACTTTATGCAGTTGCAGGCCCTGTGGATGAAGTACCTACTGTAAGCTTGCCTGTGATACTGATGTCTGGGGAATGATGCAAAAGACCAAAAGAAATTGACTGCTTTCCAGTCACTTCTGTAAAACCTAGCCCTTCAGTAGTAACTACAGCACACATTTCTCTATACCTTTCCTAAAACTACAGTCATTGAATTGGAAAAATAAAACCTAGGAGTAGAAGAGGAAGAAAAACTCCACTCATCTTCAGTCTCTCTTTAAAAAGCTCACAACAGAATTGACATCTAGTGCTGACCACGGATGTAGACTGCTCCACAGTATGACTCATTCTGTGGGTATCTGACTGAGATCAAGCCCAAGCTGTATATGGTGTTGAACAGCCGCTAAGTTATTCCTCTTGGGGGATAACAAACAGCTGCAGTGGATTTCAGCTGATGATTTACAATAGGCAGATACATTCTGGAATTTTCAGGCAAGTTAGCACTTCTTGTTTGCCATGTTGCAGCTTTTATTTCAGTCTCACTGCTCTCATAACCAAGATGCAAGTTGAGGCAGTATTTATATATATTTGTAATTTATCTTACTGTACCTTGTTCAGCACAATTAGAGGTTAACTGGAGACTTTCTAGTTGCATTTGAAATGTTTGCTACCAAAAAAACAAAAGAAAGCTTTCTCAAAGTATACTTCACTGAATTCTGTAACAACATGGGTGACAGAACATAAATGCTAAGGCAAAAACTGAAAGACTCTCTATTCTTTTCTGTTTGATTTCATTATCTTTCACCTTTTGTAGGATCTGTTGTTTTCAGATGTTATCTCTGGTCCAGAGTTGCTCTGAAAATCCTTGAATTTGCAATGCTTGCTTTCACCAATTCTGTTAGATGGAAGCAATTTAATCACAACATCTGCAAGCAAGACCTGAGTACAGTTTAAGCTGACCAAAAGCTATCCACAAAAGCTATCTTTGTAAGTGTGTAAGAAACTGCTCATAATATATCTGTACAAGTTCATCATACACCCTCAGCTCCAAACCATGGCACACACTTCTCCAGAAATTACCCCAAAGCTGCTGCACCCTGTTACGGGGCTAAGCAATACAGCGAAAAGGTCTCTAATGATTCCCAAACTCACTAAGTGGACGTATGGTACAGACTTTTTTTGAGTTTGTTTACTTTTTTTTTTTTTTTTTTTTTAAGTCATCAACATGTTATACTATAATACAGTTGTAGAATCATCATCCTCCTCTAGGTATGCCCTTAATCCCACAGCTTCAAATCTTCCTGTGGCAGGAACTCTACTAGCAAGCTCCCTCACTTCCTTACGTCCTGAAGCAACCCAAACATTAATAATGCATTTGGCTCTCTAGAAGGAGATATAAGAACCAGCATATGAGGATGAGTAAGTACAAACCAAATGTGTAACTATAAGGGTAATAAACTTCAATAAAATAGATGGGTAATGGCCAGGACATCCACTTAGAAGTGTCTTTAGGTGGAAGGGAAAAACACTGTTTTAAAAATTTGGCTCAAAAGTAAATAAAAACCAAATAAGCAATTTTAAGAAAACGTACATATGCTCTTTTTACTACTGTCAACAGGAAATCAGAAAAACATGCCTTAGACATACAAAGGTTATCGTAATATGTATTACACTTAGAACCACATCTGGATCTTTCTGTATCATTCGCTACCAGTATGAACCACCATTTTTGGGTGAATGGCAAGAAAACCTCTCTCATTGACACTTTTACTGTCTAGAGGTGAAAAGTAATACCAGTACTGCCAGAACTATTTTTTTCCCTCTTTCACCAATAACCAAATGTAAATAATCATAAGAGATCCACAGCAGCTCTTTTTTGCCTGTCACTTTTTCCAAAGTACTATGAACACAGTTTCTCAAAGTTATGAAGTAGCATTCCTTTATTACTTTTACACTCTGTGGCACTACTGGGTAACTGCCTGGATTGATTCTTCCGCTGAGGAAAGCTGGACCACAAGTAGAGAACAAATACCAGTATTTCCACAATTCTGAAGAGTTCCTGTTTGTCCAGTTACCGCAGATAACTTGATAGCAAGGATACTGCATAGACAACTTTATAACTTTTCAAAATACAAGAATGTTACATTACAATGAACACCACAACATTGCTTTCACAATTAAAAAAAAAAAAAAAAAAAACCACCAAAAAAACCCCACACCAAGATCAAGAACTGTAAAATTAGAGCCAAGGACCCTGACACTACAACACACAAGGTGGATAACACACCAGATGCTATGTCCTGAACATGCACCATCGAGACATTGATGAATGAAGGTTGCATGCTTATCTGACTGGAAACCAGCACATGATGGATGTCTTAAATTAAGTGGAGCAACTCTCACAATCCCATTTTAGGTATCCTGAAGCAACAAATACTATCAAAAAGTCCTCCAACCTTCTCTCAGAAAACAATCATGGTTCTATCTAATTAATAAGTACAACTGTAAGCATCAGGACTAAATTTCCTATAGTCTCACAGCATATTCATTGTAATGTCACAGAAGAGATGTGAGCTCTGCAGTAAAGCCTTTTATAAGGCTTTATATAAGAATACTCTGGTGTCTTTATAAGTTCCTGATGCAGCCTTTTTGGTTTTTTCTCCACTATCCATCTACCTATTTTCAGGAACCTTAGAACTTCTGCTCTTCTGTCATTCGTAATGGAAATGAGGCAAGGAGTTCAAAGAGAAGAAGCTGAGGCATAAACAGAGTGGTTGCATAATGTTTCAAGAGGAAATCATACTCAAGTTTTTGTACTACTTAAGTTAAAATTTACTATGTTCAATCTTCAAATTAATTTATCCTATTTAATAAAGACTTCGAAGTCTCTTCATGTTGTAGCTTAGCTCTGCATCTTTCTGTAAAAGGTTAATGTCACTGTTCACTGCTGCTTCCATGTTCAACTGTTGCTACCTTGTTCAGCTCTTGCAAGCAAACTGGTTCATAATATTAGTACCTGTAGAATAAGTAATGATATTAAAGGCAGTTGCTGTCTGATTTTTAAAGCTTGGTTTACTACATTTCAATAATGTAACTTTGCAGCTGCACTTCATAGCATCCTTTATGGAATCCCAAGGAAATAGCTTCTGCACTAGACAAGTTCGAGCTTGTTTGGTTCAAGGTGGACAAAATTCTCTCTAATTTTAATGGGATTCCCTTGACAAGCCTGGGGACTTCAACACAGGCCATAAAAATTAATGGCTCGTCAGCTAAACAGGAGGCCAGACCACAAAAATATGAGATTATAAACATGCAAAGTACTTCATTGCTTACAAATCAGAGATGTGGGAGGAGACCATTAAATATGGAGTACAAACTCTTATTGCTGGTAATAACCTTACAATCTTCATATAAACAGAAAGATGTATGGGAGGCAGCAGCTACTGCTTCTTCAGTTTGTGAATTATGCTATTTGACAAACCACATATCTTTAATGTCATTTGCCTGGGAGGCTAGCTAAGTTATAAGGGTGACATAATCAAATGGCCTGCTGCACATCCTTTACTTGGTTTCCTTCTACATTCTTGATTCAGATTTAGGGCCAATGCTGCAAAAAGCCAGTCTGTTATTCAAGAACGAGAACTGTCTCTTTTCTGGCTTTTCTAGAGCGGCATAAGTGAAAGAGTATTTGTCTTTCAGAATATCAATATTATCTTCCACTGTCCAGGGCAGTGAAATAGCACTGAACTATTTTTTCCAGTTCTGAAATATTTCTCTTTATTTTCATATGGATTAACAGAAGTCAAATTAAGGATGAGAAGCCAATTTTGTTTCCATTCTGACATAAAGAAGCCGTTCATTAAAAAATACCTTTCTATTTTAATAATGTAGTGCTTCTTTAGAAGACTATATTATACCAATTGTACTGTTTTACAACACCAGGAGGTATAGTTGAAAAAAACATTCAAAAACCCTCTTAAATTCCAATTACTGAAACACATACTTATAAGAAAATAGTTGCTCTCCCAATATTTTGCTGTCATGGAATGGGCAACATGCCTCTTTGGAGAGGTTTACGGAGAGTAGGTCACACAGCTTTTTCCATTCAGAAAATATCAGATGATTTTGCTCTTACTTTAAGATCTGAGGACATGCATTTCCATGGTAAAGCAGATACTGCTTGGTTTGCGTGCATTTCATCATGTCTGCCTCCAAAAGCAAGAGCAAGTTATAAAGTAAGTTTCTCTAGATCAGAATGACCTGTGCATGCTTAAGATACACAGAATTGTTGATCAGACAAGCCATTCTACATTACACTGACTTCATTACTACACTATCAATAAATAACTTGCCAAGAGAAACTGATTTTCCAAGGTTATTTTGTCAATCTAGAATTTACCTTCCAAGATTAGCACTCAATAGAAGGAAATTTCAGAGTGTCACTTCCATATTATCCTCTTATAAGCACTGTACTTCAGTGTTAAGTGTTGCTGTAGAAGCAAAACACAGTAATAACTACTCAGAAGGAAACAATTTAGCAATGCTCTTTTTTCCTGATGGGTTCAAAGAGACTCTACTGCAATGGAGTCCTAGTCACTGATTAGAGTGTGCAGGCATTACACAGTCCAAATAATGATTTAAAATAGGTGTCTGCTTTTCTGACATCCCACCTTCCAGCTTTCTCAAAATAGTTTTTAAACTTAATCACCAGACATAATACAGATTTCTCAAACTCAGTTGTACTTTTGGCAACTTCATGCATTCTGTAATAACCTGTGCTATAAACCACCTTTGTACCATAAATCTCCTCAAGCTTTGTGCTTACAACTTACTTCATTTGGAATTTATCTCACAACTTTACAATTATCTATTTTTATGAAAAATTAGTATGTATCTTTCATACTATGCATGTTAAACCAAACCAGAATAAGTCCATCTTACTTAAAGAAAGTCTTATCCATTCAAAATAAGCCTTACTTCTTTCACTCCCCCTCCCTTTGTATGTGGGTTGTGCAAACAGTTTGTTTAAAGCTTAGGACCGAGTCCAGATAAATTTGCTTTCATTATTATCTTCTCCTGGTTTGTGTAACCTTTTACAACAAGATGACATGTAGATGAGGGAAAGGCTGTGGATGTTACCTACCTGGACCTTAGCAAAGCCTTTGACACTGTCTCCAACAGCATTCCCCTAGAGAAACTGGCTGCTCATGGCTTGGATGGGTGTACTTTATGCTGGCTAAAAAGCTGGCTGGACGGCTGAGCCCAAAGAGTGGTGGTTGGAAATAGAGTTACATCCGGCTGGAGGCCAGCCACAAGTGGTGTTCCCCAGGGCTTAGCACTGGGGCCAGGCCTGTTTGATATCTTTATTAATGATCTGGATGAGGGAGATCGAGTGCACCCTCAATAAGTTTGCAGATGACACCAAGCTGGGTGAGAGTAGTGTTGATGTGCTTAAGGATAGGAAGGCTGTACAGAGGACAGGCTGGAGCAATGGGCCAAGGCCAACCGTATGATGTTCAGCAAGGAGGAGTGCCTAGTCCTGCACTTGGATCACAACAACCACATGGAACACTACAGGCTTGGGGAAGAGTGGCTGGAAAGCTGCCCAGCGGAAAAGGACCTCGGGTGCTTGTTGACAGCCAGCTGAATATGAGCCAGCAGTGTGCCCAGGTGGCCAAGGAGGCCAACAGCATCCGGGCTTGCAACCAAAATAGCGTGGCCAGCAGGACAGGGGAAACGATCATCCCCCTTTACTTGTCACTGGTAAGGCTGCACCTTCAATACTGAATACCCTTACCTTCAAGAGGGACATAGAGGTGCTGGAGCATGTCCAGAGAAGGGCAACGGAGCTGGTGAAGGGTCTGGAGCACAAGTCTGATGAGGAGCAGCTGAGGGAACTGGGGTTGTTTAGTCTGGAGAGGAGGAGGCTCAGGGGGGACCTTGTTGCTCTCTACAACTACCTGAAAGGAGGCGGTAGGCAGGTGGGGGTCAGTCTCTTTTCCCAATTAGCAAGCACTAGTATGAGAGGAAATGGCCTCAAGTTGCACCAGGGGAGGTGTAGATTGGATAATAGGAAAAACTTCATCACTGAAAGGGTGGTCAAGCATTGGAACAGGCTGCCCAGGGAGGTGGTGGACTCACCATCCCTGGAGTTATTTAAAGGGTGTGTAGATGTGGTGTTTAGGAACATGGTTTAGTGGTGGACTTGGCAGTACTGCATTAACGGTTGGACTCAATGATCTTAAAGGTCTTTTCCAACCTAAATTATTCTATGATTCTGATCAGTTTCCATTTCAGAACCTGGCCCTGTACCCCCAGGGTAGCCTACAATTATTTTTTTTCCCTTTTTCCATTTTTTAATATTTTACTGCATAATACAATACCAAAACTGTCAAAAAGTAATGCAGGGAGCAAGTTAAATTCTAGTTTAAGCAGAGTTACACAAATTGTACCAAATACCTAAATCTGAAGCGTAGGTAAGCCTGAGATGACTTACCTCTCGTGTTTTATGTAACCATACTGTTTTTCTCCTGCTCTTTTAATGTTGATGAATACTCTGCAGGGAAGGGAGGAACAGACAGCACTGTGCCCACAGGGTGCAAGCTCACAAGTTGCTTCTTATCTGTAGCCATTCCCTTTTTTTTTTCCTAGTAAGAGTTTTAAATAACTCTAAGCAAGCATTTTATAAAGATCATGCTGTCTGAGGCGTTCATGAAAAATATGAAGACTTAAACAGTAAATCTACAAGCATGACAAGAAGGGAAAAAAGGCAGATAAAACATGTTGGCTCAGCATGATCTGAAATAGATTTGAGAAAGACAGACTGCCAATGTGCTTTGAATGAAATTCTCAGAACTTGCTACCTTCTTGCTGTTCGCTTCTGATCAATAAATTCAAGCAATTCCATTAGCCCGTTAAATTCACTTAAATAATATCGAGCATTACTAACCATAATGAATGAGTCTGGTAATACAGCTCTGAATCAGAGTGCAATACATGAGATAGCCCTTTGCCTGACTACATTTTTCACAACTCAGTTTTTTGATTAGAGACTCCAAACTCTAAAATTAGTACAGAAACTCAGATACAGACATTTATTTATTTAAACACTTCCCTGTTTAAAAAAAAATTTAAGTTGTTTAAAGAAGCAAAAGCTTTCTTATTCTTATCAATATGATGTACTTTATTTTCTCAGTCAACTCTAGAATGAGCTTTTTGTTTGCACAGCACCATCATACTCTTATAAGGCTGTAAATTCCACAAATGGCTAGAAGTGTACTGTACCAGAATACAAACAGTCACTGAGAATTTTTACTGGCTTCTAATACACATTATTTGATACACACTTTGCTGGGTAAAGATTCTGTAGAATCCATAAAACAACCAAAATTCTCTCCACTTGAAAAGTGAAATTTCAAAAAAGCTCATCTCATGTTCAGAAAGGTATGGGTTTGGACATTTAGAGTGAAAATCCTGACAGGTTTATCAAAATCTTCCAAATAGACTAACCTGTTATTTCTAGCTTAAAAGTTGCATTTCAATATTTTGGTGACAACAATATTCTATATTTTCAGCATTATACTCTGTTTTATATAAAGATTTTATTACACAGAAGCCAAAATCAGTCCAAAGTCTAGGTAAAATGTGCAGAAAACGATAGTTTTATAGACTACATAAACTGGAAAGAGGTAAGTGAGGTTCTTTTTTCCTAGGTATACTTAGAATGGCAGATGTGACAGGTAACACTAGATGAGGCTTTATATGACAGCTAGTCACATTGTCATTATTTTCTTTCTATTTTTATTCACAGATTACAAAGGAAATTAAAGTTTAATGATCCAGACTGCATTCTGTCAGTAGAAGTATGGTTTTAAATGTTTTGAATGTCAGTGTTGGGATTAACCAGCTTTACTGAGTGAGCCAGACTAAAAACTTTCAACATTCTTTGATAAATGGGTTTGAAAAAGAATGAGACACATAACTAGATAACTCCCCATGAAATACTTACATATTAAGTAAGATCTGATTAATACTCTACAGAGTTCTTTGATGATGCTGGACTGCTTCAGTTTTACACATACAAACAAAAAATCTTCTTTGGTTAGAATCTTCA
Source organism: Ibycter americanus (assembly GCA_035590275.1). Lineage (NCBI taxonomy): Eukaryota > Metazoa > Chordata > Aves > Falconiformes > Falconidae > Ibycter > Ibycter americanus. Next base: position 35,504,099 of record JAVJGI010000065.1, on the reverse strand, counting down.
TTGCATTTATTCTACTATTACTACTATCTTTTTTTTTTTTTTTTTCAATAATTTTGGCTCAGTCCTTTAAATTTCTTCATTTTATTCTATGAGAATTATAGAGCTCAGAGTTAAGGAAATAAAGGGCAATGAAATTTCTCATCTCTTAAATGATTAATAACAGCTGTAACATCCATGTCTTTGTGAAGAAGAGGATAATATGGTAGAAGTATTAAAATTTTAGAATGAGTTCAAAGAAAAACTTCTAATGACTTTTAAAGAGAGTTGATTTTCAAGTCATATGAACAGGCAAACATTGAGAATATTAAAGCTGATACAGCAAAGACAAGGTCTACTTTCTACACTGCAGCCACTGTGTGAATATAATGTCTTTTTGTTGGAGCAAGTCCACATTGAAGAAAACCTGAATTCCTAAGGGAGTTTTAAAGTATAATAATTAAAGTTAAGGACTTTGAAAAGAGCAAAGTTGAAACTCATTAAAATATTTAATTGCATTTAAATCTGGCTCAGTTAGGCATGACCAAAGTTGTTATAAACTGAAGGATGTTCAGCAGCATATGTTGAAATTACTCTATCTTCTAAGTCAATTTTCTAATTAGATGTCAACATAAAAAGACACCATTACCGCTAATACCACTGTTGGCAAGTTCAATAGCCAGGGCAGAGACTAAATAAATATGGAAAATGTCCCACCTTCCTCTAAGGACTAGGATGAGTCTTTTTATAGAGGCATTTTGGAGAGTGTTATGTCACACCAATTTATTCTATGAGTTAATTGAGAATTCAGTTCTCACTCCTATTAAGAGGATAAATTAAAGTATGGAAGAAGAAGAAAACTTGATTGCACACTTTGCCTTTTTCGAGTTTTTCCTGAATGATACTTTGCATTCTTTTACAATTTTCAGTTACTGTTTGTTTTCATTTTCAAATAGAAATCATGAAGTGAATTATATGGTTGTTTAGAAATACTGAAACTCTAGGAAAAAAGTACCTAATTTTAGTTCTCTCATGTAAAATGTACTGAAAATATTTTAGAAGGGTGCATCTAGGATTATGAAAATACATACCTAAAAATGTATTAGGCTACCAATGAAAAATAGAAGAAATTTTTCCACAAACAGTACAAAAGACATAGGCCACTCCTCTTACAGCTGACAAATTTCATACATATATAACAACACAGAAGCTTCTGCAAGTCAGTGTTCATTTAGTCTGTACTGCATTTCCAACAACACTGCATGTTTCAAAACCATATTGAAACCCACACAATGTTATTATGAAATACTGTTCCTGCTCTAACTGGGAGCTAAATTTTCATTCCCCTGTCCTCACCAAAACGAACTTGCTTCAAAACAGTCCCCTGTAAGTCAATGGGTCCTCTTGTGGCATTATTAGAGGTGGCACTGATTATTCACCTCTGCCCTGAAACATTAAAAAGTCAATAGAACTGAATTTTTATCAGTCTGTCACACATTACTGAAGATGTTAGGGGGGAAAAAAAGGAAACAAAACCAGACCAGTTCCTTACTCTTCCCAACAAAGACACACACCAGACTGAACGGAGTAAGGAGCCAGAGAAGAAACTCAGTAAACACATTTTTGTGGTCAGACACATGATGCTGGCAAGATTAAAATCATGCTGTTCAAAAAAGGCTGCTCACAGGGGACACCATGGCTGACATTAAAGGAACTTGCATTTATGTACACAGGAAAGTATTTGTATGTTGAACAATAGAAGTGTGGGCATTTTGCCTAAATGAGAAACAGTGGCACAACCACACATTAGTTGTACATGAGAATAGAAGAATTAAGCCATCCCTCCTGTATAAAGACAGGTGAAAAAAAAGATGACCCAAAACATAGCACTATTATGATAAGCACTTTGGAAACATATTATTCCCTTGAGTGAAAAAATTAAGTGAGTTTTAGAGACTAGTTTCTACTGCACAATTTTTAAAGCTTTGTCAACGTTAGGACTTTCTAGTCTTCTGTCTGCAGTGTACAAATAGATAGCTGGAGAGTTGCCAGAGGCCTCTCTCACACATCTTCTCCCTCTCCTTCTAGCTAATCTTTCTCACAAACTGACTTGAATAGAGAGATAGATCCTTACCTACTCAGTTCTTTCCCTCCACAAATATCCACATAAATTCCACCTGTAAGATTCTCTACAAATAAATTTTTCCCTACTACTGCCACAAATATCAAGGAGGTTTCATGCATAAAAAGCTATAAAACAATTCAAGTAAGAAAAAACAGGAAATAAGAAATAAAAGGAAGTTTAAATGTAACTGTACAGATAACCACCTCCTTCCCCAGATCAAACATGTTGAGTTAGACGTAGAAGACTTTATTTTTTGGTACATTCTAAAAATCTCGCCTAGAATCTACCCTTTTACCAATTGCCAAGGCGTTATGTGCACGAGATCTGCAATTCCCAAATAAAAAATGAATTTTCAATGCAGAAAGAATCACCAGCAGACCCTTCCCTGGCTAAAGGGTGTCTGAGTTAAGTCAAATTCTACTCACCACAGTTAAATGTTCCAGTAAGTATGCCACATCAACCATGTCCGCCAGAATTAGAAGCCTTGTGACAGCTGTAAGCAGAGATCGTGCTGCTTGGACAACAGCCTGCCTCTTAGGCAGATAGCAGGGATCACTGGTAAATGCTTCTGCTGATACCTTTAAGGCTTGACCTGCAAAATGAAGGCATAAATTCCCTTAGGCTATATTGCAACACCCAGGGGGAAAACACAGTTCAGACTCCATCAGTTATTTCGCAAGTCATAAGTATTGCCAATAAATTTGCCATCTCTTTGTTGCCCTAATGCCTTGAAAGGAAGGTCAGTTATTACAGATCATGCAGTATGTTCCACATTTTGAATTATGTTCCCTTTCTGTTCTTCTGCATCATTTAATTCTGAAATAATTCCCTTGGCAATCACACTATTACTCTTAATTGTACACAACGAGGCCAGGGGTGCTATGTTAAACTTTTCTAGTCAATGCTTTTTATATTACTATGTACTTTGCTGTCCTTGCTACTAAATAATTCCTGGTCACAGAAGGATATCAAATCTCGTTCTTCTCATTATAAATATAAGTTAATGGAATGAAAATCTCATACACTTGAACATCTGACTGACATAAAATATGTGAAATCTATGCAATGGGGCTTGTAACTGTGCCAGTAGATAACAATATACTGCTCTCCAACATGAAGTTTTGCAAATGAAATTTAACAGTAAAAACAATGACAAACACCCAAGTTTACTTTCAGCGGCCTGTCACCTAGACTGAGAAATAAAATGCCATTACACTCATTTCTAAAAGCATTTCAAAGTCTACTATCAACTGAGGAGCTTTGCTAGTGATGCCAAAACCCTGAGAGAACTCTACAGAGAGCAGCACTGGAAAACCCTCATCACACAAATGCAAACTGCTAAAATAAATGTTTGACCCATTAAACTCTCTATATCAGCTTGGAAACCAAAGAGGGATCAAAAGTCACAAAAATGGATAGTTTTGGCTGTGCTAAGATTAGGAAACATCATTAGCAAATGTAGCTATTAAAAGACTACGTAGTCACAAAGCCAGCCCTTAGTTGACAGCTGCCTTAAGCATATCCTGGATTTTGCATGCAACAGTAAAGGAAAATACAGCATTTAAAAAATTTGATATTGCTCCAGAGTTACGTCCTTTTTTTATTAAGTAATATTCTTTCTACCTATATCTAAATTACCTAAGTCTTGGTATAAGAATGGGGTACGCTTCTCCAAGCAGTCATTTGTGTCACAGAGGTTTTCTACATAGAGATAGAGTACAGGAACATGTAATTTTTGTTTCATTTCATTCTACGAATTCTGACCAGAAGTAAGGAGATAATATTGCCTGCTGAAATAAAATTCACAGTACCCTTAGCATTGTATAGCTTCACTCAAAGGCAAGAAGTCTGGACAGGCCTCATGCAGGAACACTATTGGCATGTCTACTTCAGAGAGTCTGGTGCTAAAGACAAAACTAAAGTCATGCAAAGAGTTTTGCTACCTGAACCACGTAGGCATTTTTATAAGCTTTGGAGTCCTCAAATTAAAAAACTAGGCGACAAGGTTCATACAAAATACATAGAATCGTTAATTAACGCATATTCATAGAAATACATACAAACATAAGGGATTTCCTGCAATTACACAGATACAGACTTTTACGTATTCCCTCAGTCAGAATTGCATGAGGACTATTGAAGTGCAGCAGTTTGCCAGACTGGTTCTGTATGTGATTTCATTTCTCAAGATTCAGAGAAAAAACAAGTTTTACTGCTCTTACTAGAAACTGCATTGGAGAAAAATACTGAGCAAAAGCTACAGAAATAAACCTACCAATTACTACAGAGTCTCCATACCAGCACCTGAGATAGTACTGGCCTGATTCTCAGAACATTCACCGAATACTTCCAACATGCTGAAACTCATCAGTTTTCCAGAAACACCCATCTTTAACAGTTCTCTCTGGTTTTCTCTTGGATTTGTTAAACGCTTTGTGCAAATCATGTATCTTTAGCATAGCAAACTCCATAAGTAAGTAAAAATCACACTAATTTGAGATGTGGTTCTAGCATCTGCTACATCACAAAACAGTGAAAGTAAAAAATACCAATTTCTTGTGCTCAGGAGAGCAAATTAGAACTTTTATAATGCACCATAGCTGAGCACAACACAACAAATAAAACTACAGGAAATAAAAACCAAATATTAATTAGCATGATCCATATTTCCCCATCTGCAACGGAGAGAAACAGCTCTCCAAATGAGTACTGTTTTCAGTACTAGAAGTTTCAAAGCAATTATCTGAACCCAGTAATTCTGGGTGGGGGAAGTAAATGGAGAGAGTAAATTCTGCTTACATACATCTAAAGATATATAAGCATTTTTGAAGGTGACTACTACAAATGTTAATAAATTAATAGAAACTTCAGAAGTTTTAGTAGGAATTCTAACTCTGGAAATTTATTGTGCCTTAATAAGGACATGGGAAATACAGTGCATACACACCATCATAAAACTAAAATCCTTGACCTTTCATTTCTCTTATAACTTCAAACAGAACGAAAACTTTCCAAATGTCTGAGAAAAAGCAATGTCAATGAACAACAGAAACTATCTCCATTTTACTTTCATAGTATTTAACTACCATATGTTTGTCCTGCCAGTTATTGGTTTTGAATATCTGAAATTTGACATGTTATCTTTCAGGCTGTAAAAGTTAACAACACATGGTTTTTGGTATTTGAAACATGTACACTGTAATATTAATTCAGACCATTATAACTGTCAGATTCTTAAAGACATTTGCACAAAAACATGAAGCTGACATGTGCAACGTCTTAATAAGACAAGAAAGCATGAAACAACAGAAATTTTTTCTGCAGTTAAGATGTATGAGTGTAGAGCTCTCCACCTTGGACCCTCAGGATTCACTTCAACAAATACTGACTAAAGCACCAGGGAGACACTGTTTCCCACAACAATAAAATTAACATCATCACTGCTTGACTGGTCACCTGGTAATTTTTGAACTTTCTGACCATCTTCAATAAAATTTCTACACAGAGAAAAATATTCAAAGGTAACTACTTTTCCACGAAAATGGGAAATCCGGAAAGAGACCAAGTTAAACCCCTCACTGATGGCAAGCTGGGGCTGGCAGTAAAAGCTCACCTACTACTAAGCTTCAAAGAATCTATAAAAGTGTTGAGATGCAAATTTGAAGGAAGACAGGCTCTCCTTGTCCATTATTTATGGACTGACTCTCTTTTTTTTTTTTTTTTCCCCAGACACATAGAACATCTGAAGCATTTATAGGAAATGAAGAAAACAGCATGCAATATTCTACTACCTGTTATTTATTAGTATTTACTCACAAGGTAAGCAAACAGACCAGATTCACCACTATTTTTGCAGTGTCTTGTGCCATCTGAGCAAAGGTAAAGCAGCTGTTAACTTATTTTAACTCAGCACTTTAATCCAGATTTGCAAAGAGGTTTGTAGCCCAAGATAAATGTGGTTTGTTAACCTCACATACTTCCCAGGATAAAAGGATAAGTAGCAAATCAACTTGGTGATCTTTGGGGAGTTTAAAACTTCTTAGGCACAGAATCTGCCGCAGTTCAGAAGAACTTCTGTTGAAAACCAGTTAAGTCTGGAGAAATGGAGAAAAAAAATTAATGAAGGGAAGGCAATAAGAAAAAAATAGAACTAGTTACTTTGAGAGGAAAAATGGGAGTGCAGGGGGAGGAGAAGAAAAGTGAGAGAACCAACCATCCAGAGGAAGATTATGTGGAATCCTCAGTCCTGTAGTTCAGCTGTGATCCAAGGACTTGTTTGGTGTACTACAACTGTGTGACCTTAGCTGAGAAAATTTTTGGTAAGGTGCAAGGAAGTATGCTAGCTAACATCACACAAGATAAGTAAAAACACAGACAGAAGTGGAGTTGTAGAGATAGTAGTAATTAGCAGTCAAAGAATCCAAGAGGAAAAAAATACTGACATGACATGTTACAAACCTTAGGCAAAAAAAAAACAGGAACTTGCAAGGTAACAACTCTGCAAAAGTGAGCCACAGTTCCAAAGGAACAACAGAGGCCAACATTTTCCCACATGACTGACAACTGTCTGGCCGTCATTACCAGCAGTAAATACATTAACACTTTGCTCAGTCACTCATTAGTCTTAGCTGTCTACTGTATGCGTTAGCCAATAACCAAATACTTTTTATTTTTTAAGTTCTGTATATCCTGCTAGTAGAGTCTCTTTGTGCACAGTATGAGTGGCCCAAACAAAACTGACTAGGAAAGCAGAGCTACAGATTGAAAGGAACTGGTTGGTTAGGAAGGAGCGAAAGTACTCAGTTATGAGAAGCCCAGGCAGGAGTGAAAGGTGAGCCTGTGGAGTTAGTAATTGAATGAGTCAGGAGAGAAGTGAGATACAGCTTAGCTGAGGATAGGAGACAGTGCTGTTGCCAGGAATATATAATAAAAATTGGGGGGGGGGGGGGGGGGCGATAATCTTCTGACCGCCCCCCCCCCAGAGAATCTGCGGACAGCACAGCAGCTCCTCAGAAACCTCTAATGTAATGTTTCCTTCTACCATAAACACAAGGCTGACTGCATGTTCACAGGCCCCACGTGATTATTTGCCTCGGTGTCTGCTATTGTGGCTTCCAGAAGAAGATAGCCCTATAGATCTGTGTGTCCTTCAAGCACCTAAGACATTTCAAAACCTCAAATAGTCCTAAAATCTGAAAATAACACCGTTTCAACACTGGTATCTTCTGGGTACTTGAGCCACAAATACAATTAAGGGACTACAGCACCTCTCATGCGAGAAAGGCTGAGAGAGCTGGCATTGTTCAGGTAGAGAAGAGAAACCTCAGAAGGATCTTACCAGTATATATAAATACCTAAAGGGGAGATGCAAAGAAGATACAACCAGAGTGTTCTCAGTAATGCCCGGCAACAGGGCAAGAGGCAACGGGCACAAACTGACATACAGGAGGTTATATCTAAACACCAGAAAACATTTTCTCACTGTAAGAGTGACTTAGCAGTGGCACAGGCTGACGAGGAAGGTTGTGGAGTCTCCAGCCTTGGAAGTATTCAAAAGCTGACTGGACATGGTCCTGGGCAGACTGCTGGCCCTGCCTGAGCCGGGGGATTGGACCAGATGACCTCCAGAGGTCCCTTCCAACCTCAACCATTCCCTGATTCTGTGATCAAGCATGTGAGCAAAGACAAACCAGAAGGGTCTGAATATGACCAACCCCTTAGAAGTGAGCTGGACATAAGCTGGGATGGCCAGATGAACAGGTATGAAATCATGACCCTAAAACAGAGCTATGAGATGCAGCCTAGGCAGATAGGAGCTATAAGTACAAACAGCAGAAAATGAGAGCTCCAACAACGTGATGTTAGAGCTTTCTTAAAATGCAGTAGATGGCATGACAGTTCAATGCAATTTCATCCATTTTATTGAAATTCCTATCAAGTGGATGTTCTTCCATAATTACATTTGTCACGAACAATGAAACATGAAAGATTGTACCCTTTTAGTGGAACAAATAGGGAAGCAGAAAGGTGGCAGTATTCACAGTATTTCAATTATTTTAGACAGTCAAATGAGAAGCAATTCAAAGAACCAAAGTCAGGATATATCATAACTACATAATGATTGGAAGGCAGATACTTCCAAGTCTCTATACAGCACAAACAGATAGATGACTCCCAAAGTAAATGGTATTACTACCATTAGCTGATCAGTTACTGATGGCTGCTCCTACTGTCATCAGGAAGACTGCTGCTTATGCATATGCTTACAAAAAAAATCTATGCTCAGGCATAGGGTAAGGTCAAAACACAGTTCAGCCACAAGCAATTTTTAAAAAGCTTAGAGGATCCATGCACTTTATCCAGCACCAAAAATATCCAAAAACCTACATGAAAATTCCTTTAAAAACAAGTCAATTGTAAGCCTGTTGGCAAAGAGCTGACAAAAAGTACACACTTCTGCTGGGCTGCTTGCCTATACAGACAGTTGCAGTAATACCACTAACTGCAGTCTGTGAGCACCCCTCAGAGACAGTGTTCAACATCACACTCTGACTGTGTGTTCTTTATTGGTTTAGGCAAGACCATCAGAATTATATTTTCTTCTTTTATTTCTTTGAATAGATTTTCTTTGTCCTACTAAATCCTATCTGACCATCACATTTCTCTCCCTCTTGTTTGTTTTTACATCTGGCTTTCTCCTCTTGTTTTTTATTTCGAACTGCAGCAGTGTGAAATCCACATGGAATGCAGTGAATTTTATGCCATTCTTGTGTCCTCCCACAAGGAGGCATTGTTGCCAAGAAAGTCCTGTCACCCATTCCTGTGATCCGCACCCTTAGAGGCTGGTGGATTTACAGTTCCAGAGAAACACAGCTGTTAAAGTGAGCCCATTGACTAAGGGAGGGAGGGACATAACAGAGTCAGTAAAAAGAGAGGATTTCAGTCTTCCTAGTCTCGAACCTGAGAGAAAAAAAAACAAACCAACCATCCATAGTTTATACCAATAACAGAAAACTTCTAAAATCTGATTTACACTGGCATTTGCAGCCTCACGTTCTTGCAGGCATGAACTAACACATCAGCAGAATCAGTACTAGAGAAGGTTGGGAGTCAATGTCACATCAGAGCACAGAACAACCTACCCTTTCTAAAAACAAGAGATTAAACAATACTAGTATAATCACCTGTTCTGCTCCCACAAATACCATCTCCATCTGCTACAGCAAATAAAGGATTCTGCTTCAGCCAGCCAGCTGGAAGTGACAAGATCAGTGTCAGAGCAAAGCAGATTGATACCTCCTGCATGTTCCTAAGTCAACACCATGATAACTCAGATTCTCACAATAGCTTTCTGTAGATGTTACAGGACATTTTTCTCCTGCCACACAGTCTCTTACCCCACACACATACCTCTGTATTCTGTTGCATTGCAATTATTTCACTGCTGCAGACCAGGAAGTTCCACTTCCACATCTCATACAGTTCTTCCTATAGTGTAATCAGAGCCATCATACACCCCCTTCATGCCTTACAGCCATCTCTTCATTCCCCCTTTCCCACTCAGGGACATCTGATCCAGTGATGGTGATATCAGAAGCTTTTCTACAAGGGATCTGTTCTTGGTTTGATGAAAAGGGTGTACAGCACAGATTATTTTAAGCCACCTGAACATCTGAATTCTGTCTCCTAGAATGAAAGTCCATTACATGCAGAGTATACACATGTACCTCTTAATGTAGGATGAGAAAGCTAAGCCTATTTTTAAGATTTTTTTTGTGGGGACAAATAAGAATATAGTATAACATAAGAGATCACTATCCCCTTCCTTTAGTAAATATCCTTACAGTATATTTCCCATATCTTTCCAGTGAATGGTAGTTTCTTCCATGCCATCAAAGTCTTGCCTCCCCTGTTTAATGTCAAAAGAAATTAAATACGGACATTTGAAATATCAGATTATTTCTTCTAATTTCCTTTTAAAGAGTAACTGAAGGCTCAAAATGTAACTCCAGCAAGTAACTTGCTTTCAGTTCACTGTTATGTGTGATGAAAGGTTTATCTAGGAACACACTTGAGCATGATAACAGCTAAATGCACAAAACCTTGACATTGCAATAGATAGAAACAACATTGACAACTGTTCTGCTTCTGACTATATATAGTCAGTAAGCAATGGCAATAAATACCAAATATTTTAGCTATGCCTGTACAACTGTTTGAAAACTGTAAGCAATCATACCTTGACGTAAACGCAAAAAATCCTTGTATAGTATAACGCTAGAGTTCAATGCAAATTCCTAAAAGAATGTTTCCCCACAAACTAAATCACTGTTTTGTCTTAAAATTGATTAGATATCAGAATCAGGACATTAATTATAGTCTGATGTTTAGTGTCACATTATTCCTCAGAAGGCAATTTTTTTAAATGCTTCATCAAACCAAATCAACAGGGAAACATGGCAGTTCTTCAGTTACTAGGCTAGTGGATTTTTGGGTGATGCACATAGTCCACCACCCACAGGTCTGCCTGGTGACTTAGCAGAGTTTGAGAAGAAGGCGAATCAAGATGTGGATAAGAGGTAGGCCTTAAAAAGTACTTTCTCAAGAAGAAACTCAATGCAAAATGCAGAGGATCTCTGTATTAAGATGATCAACTCCAAGACCATAAATCTTCAGTAAAACTCTGCAGATGCCAAAGGAAGCATAGCTAAGATTTATCCAGGGAATGTGCCTGCCATTCATTACAGCAAGGCCTTCTTTCAGACGTCACTAACAGAACTCGACTGAATTTGAGTGACCAAGATCTCATCTGCTGACAGTGTTTGTCAAGACTAAACTGTAGATAGCAGAAGCCGTACCCATGTCCCCATTTCTGAAGACATTAGATAAGTCACTAATGCATCAGATGAATTAAATACAACAAATCTTCTATTTATCTTATCTCTACTGTTTACTTTTATCCTACTAATATGCCCCTTTATTCCCCGAAACATTATGATGAACAGAATTAGCAGCAGCAGCTTGAAAAAAGTCTATCACTCCTCTAAAAGGAACCCCTATTAATGACCTTCAGAAGTAACAAAGCAGCATTTTCACACTGGCAATTGACATTCAAAAGAAATAAGCATTTAATTCTCATGTTACAGCCTTCGACTCAACAAGCTCAGTGAGTGACACAAGCTAAAATGCGAGAAGAAGTGAGACTATTTATTCTTTCCAGACGTTGGTGTGCAACTCTGGAACTGATAGCTTGGTTCACATTTGAGTGAAATTATCCGAAGGGTTGTTTCAAAATTCTACTACACAATAAATGCAAGTTGTAACCACATGCAAAAATTAATAATTTATTTAAGAGCATATTAATAAAAATACTTGCCAGTCAGCACAGGAAAATACGCCCACAGAAAATTAAATACTATATACTATGACATGCGCGGCAGGTGACTGCATGCAAGCAGTTTATGACCCACATCCTTTCAAAGAGTTTGAAGTAAATAACAAGACCTTAACAGCAGCAGAATGTAACTTCAATGAAGAAATAAATTTATATATGATATGGCATACCACAAATTAAAAATAATAAACAGCTTCAAAGGACTAAAAATATCTGCAAAATTAACAAACTGCTACTTATTTTACAATTGTTCACCAACTTCTTAAAATTAACTTGTGCAGTTTGGCAAATTCTTGGAGGAAGATCAGCTGTGAACACTCAATTTGTCATTGCATAATGATAGGTGATAACATGAACTTAACTTTCTTTTAAAATGTATGAGGTGTATATGATCTACTTTATGTATTATTTATTTTTGTAGTTATCTGTGGTCTTGGCTGAGAATCAATAAATAAATAGAAAATGTGAAATACTTTTATATTATCTATGTATAAAAATCAATATAAAACTATATATTTTATTCTTGTCTTGTGTTATCGGCCTGGAATGGATGGGCAAACATTTCAAGAGTACTCAAAAATGAATGATATTTTGAAAAGCCTCAGCTGATCAGTGTGACAGAAAGTAATGATATTTGCTGCTCATAATGCTTTTAATCACAAGGACCCTAAGGTATCTCAGACACCATATGCATATATCAAATTCTAAAATGCCGCCATCTCTGGATTCAGAGGAAGCCAATAGCTAGTAATCACCATGCTGAACAACAGTGGAGACTCAGAAACCACCCCAGCTGCACATGGAGAAAGACGAAATAAAAAAAAAAAGTCAAATTCCGATGTAAAGACCTGATTTAAATGTCTAACATGCAGTCCTTCAGGCACAAGTTGCCACATAGCATAAGAACATACACCATACTGCTCAACAGGGAAAAGGCAACTGAAGCCCACTTTGCCCCTTGATAAAACCAAGCCTGGTTGCTAGCTCATTCAATACTGTGGCCTCCCAATAACTTTGTGGTACAGACCGTTGTTCTTTGCTTGTCTGCTCCCACTTGTTTGGGAAGGCTTTCATCAGCCCCTCTTAATCTGATTCCAGGCAACCCTTGGGAACCATTTGTTTTCAAAATTTACAGAGCACTGATGAAAGGGGACATAATTCTCAAACGACCATGCACTAAAAGCATTACTCTTTGGTCCCCTTTTTCCTCTCCAACCTTCTCCTGAATCAATTTTAAAGTTGATTTCTGCAGGAACACATTTTAGGTGTCTGTCATCTGGCTTATTACTATTTGAGCCTTGCCTTCATATTCACCCACTAGGCCCTGGTTATGCATGTGGAGAGTAAAAATCAATAAAGCAACAAAGAGCCTGAAAGAACGTGGCTAATACAGCATTCTCAGCAGGTCATAAAACCTAGTCCTATTCCAGGAGTCTGGTTGGAAATGGGGAGACAGGTCATGAGGAAATGGAATATGGCAAAACTCAGCAAAGATGAGCTGCTTTCTCGTGAAGTGATGACTCTTACAGTAGGTTAAAGAACCCATCTTCCTCCTACTGAAGTCTCAAAACATACCTCCAAATTGGACTATTACTCCTTCCCAAATGAAGTTCTTTAAAAACAGAAATCTTCTCCCTTTTGTGCAATAGTAAATTTTTAATTAAAAGGCCTTATTCCCAGATTCAGGTAAACAATTCTTTTCGAGAAGAACATGAAAGCATGCATTAACTTAAACTTGTGCTTAACAGCCACTAAAATTAACAAGGGGCATCCTGTCTTCATTGGGGAAAAAGAAACAAAAAAAAACAAAAAAAAAAAAACAAAA
>JAVJGI010000065.1:35461125-35490679 GCA_035590275.1 Ibycter americanus | reverse complement strand
ACATCCCAGGAAACTTTTTGCTCCTGGGAATTTCTGGTTCTGAAGTGCTGGACCTTTGAACATTCAAATTAATAAAACAAAAAAAAAAAACCAACCAGGCAAAAAAAATCCCACACAATACTTGCACTGCTGTAAGTGTTTTTCCACAATGGGGCCCAGCTTGCACACTTTAGCTTCGTACAAATGGTATCTAAGATCATACAACTAGACGACTCAAAGTTCAGACATTTGCATATCAAAACATATTTCTCACGGACATCCTAGCTTCATTTTTATGCCAGTGTAACATATTAAACTCATTCCTTCTGGTGTCTAAGTTATTTGTCATATACTTACTCTCTTTGTGGACATCAGCGAGTGCTGCATGAAGTTCCTCTTTAAATACAACTGCTTCCTTGGCAATTTTTTCCCCCTTGTCCAACAAATTCCAAGTGGCTTCTTCCACAGAAGCTAGCAAGACACGAGCTCTTTTGGAACGGCCCTTTTTCTTACTAGAAGGATTCTGTGGACAGTTCACTAGTGTTGTAACCTTCATTTAAAAGAAACATAAAAGACAATAGTGGTGTAAATACTATAATAAGTGGATTTATATTGTTCTTATATTTAGAAAAAAATCAAATTAATATAGTTGAGAATAAGCAATGAGATTCCCCCACTTTAGAGAGAGACAGCCAAGCTCAGCATACATACTGAGAATGGGCAAAACCATCGAATCAAATTTTACAGATAATTTACGCAATATGCCTCATCTTTGTATTCTTCTTCATGTACAACCAAAGCGAAGTCAATAGAAATCTCATTGTCATATTAACCCTGATGCAAACTCCTGACAATGCTTATTTTAAAATTTCCACACAAAAATAATAATAATAATAATGCTATCTAAGGAGGCTTCAGCCAAGATAGGAAGTATAATCAGTGCTGAATGTTTCCATACTTCCAGCTTCAATCTCCCAAGTTATCTCAGAAGCAAATACCCAAAATGAGTACAGACACATTTCAAAACGCTTTCTCTTCTTCCAAAGGAGGATCACAGCACTCAGAACTCAGCACCTTAGAATTCTCTGGGTGGCTCTCAACGTTGAAATTGTATACAGTTTTATACAGAATGTAGGTTTACCATAGCTTTGTCCAAGTTATGTTTTTTAACAAAGCACTTCAACATCCATAAAGAACTTATTTTTATATAGCATTCCACTCCACATTCCTCATCATACGAGCGCGGCCTCCACGCTCCAACGGAGTTTTTCTAACAGACTATTCTATAAGGCATTGCTTGAGCTGTCACACTAAGACAAGACTCCTAAAAAGCGTTATACAGCTATCTTAAAACATACTTTATTTTCATTAAGTTCGCTAATGTTTTTTAATCCTCCTTCTAGTTTGTTCTCTGTGCCAGAACATGGATAGTATAATATTAAGTACAGATCTAGTCTTGGAGCTCAGTGAACACATTTTATATGTATATAATTGCTTCATTTTATTAAATGGCATTCCAATTGTTAACAATATTGTATAAGCAAAGCAAAAGCTGTGTATGAATTTCTCAGTCCTGCAGGCAAGCTTACCTAAAGGCTGCAGTACAGCTTGTGGTTTGAGCTCGTCTATGGAAAAAGGGCTCCATTCACAAGTGTATAATAACAAGTGTGCTAGCTGTGCCCCAGCTCATCTTTAGAGCTTGCTCACGAATTCACACACTTTCGTGTTTTTTATGAGTCAGTACTTTTAAAAGTAACTGACAAACAACCTCTGGGAAGCATTTCTATAAACACATCTTTGAAAGACAAAAGCCCTGGCCCCTACATCATTCATGTGGAATTTTGGGGAAAAAAGGACCAGCCACTTGACATCGGCTGCTTTGGCATGTCACAAGGGAGGCAGCAACATAAATAACTCTGGCTCGGATTGTTAAAGAGGGCTTGTGTATTTTTCTGACTGTGGCTCAGAGAAAGTAAGTGAAGTTATTTATTGCACATAAATCAGCCAGCTGGTAGAGAATGTACTGGGAGTAAGAATCTTAGTATCTTTTATTTTTACAAACCCTCTAACATTAGTTCTACAGTATTTAATGCAGTTTCAATGATCATATTTTTAAGAGTGAGTTGATGAGATTATAGGCTGATACTTCCAACAAGAAAGTCATAAAACACTGTAGAAAATTAGCAGTTGCATCAAAAACCTATAAGTAAAAGACATTTTTAAGTGTCTTAACTATTTAATCACCATTCCCAGAAAATAATATATTCCATTTCACAGATTTACTGTAGTCTCCTTTTTATGTAAAATACCATTCTATGTACTGTTTATTCATATGTTTTGGAGGAAGAGGAAACAAAGCAAATTGTGAAATATGAAAAATAATCATTCCTGTAGGTGAAAATTCTTGACTGTAAGACCCTTCACCTCAGCATCACTGTCAGAAAATATCAGAGGCAGCTTCTGATCTCAAATACAAGTCAAAGTTTGATAGGTAGTTCTTGGCTCATGGAGATTAAGGAATATAGAAAAACTACTCTGAATCATCTAACACAGAACCCCAATAAGGAATGCAAAAACTGTGCAGATCCTAACAGAATTCAACTACACAGTAGCTAATACAGTGTGTCTTTTTGATCCACTGTCAACACAGCTTTTACTGTAGTGGCAGAATACCCAGACAAAATGGTATTAAAAGAAAAAAGAAAAACTTGTGTTTCAGTTAATTAATCCTGCCAATGCCTGACTGTATTTCCCAGTTACTAACACCTCCTTATTGCCATATGCAGCAGGTCTCCCAGCATTCAAAGAAAATCAGTCAAGAGGTTATTTTGTATCTCTGGTAGGAGCAACAGAGTTGTGCTAGAGGTACAAGGGGTTTTTTAAGTGAGATTTTCAAGCCCATATGCTGTTACAGTTGCAAAATTGAATCACGTTGTTGTTGCCATTATTTATTAGGCTGAAGGGGTGGTACTTTTTTGTCATGGTTATGCCAAATACTGAATTCCTAACGAACTGTACAGCAGTTCTTCCAGTGCTATATTAAATTCCTGCCAGCCCTTATAGACAACCCTTTAATATTGCAGTAGTTAAGGAAACAATGTCTTGGTACCTTGAGTATCAAAAGATCTGGCTCACCTTTGATATTAATATAGAAGTATTTTAAAGCATGAATCATAAAACATTCTTCTTTGTTTAAAATTTAGTTCAGTGTAACCGCAAACCCTAGACAGTTGAAAAAACAAGACATTTACTCAGTGATCTAATCACAACAGCTGAACACCCTGATCACTGTTTCAAATCTAAAGTATTGCCCATACAAATAAATACAAGTGAATCACTTTCAGTGGGCATAAAGTAAACTCACCATACATAGAACTAAAACCAACAGCATATGTTTTCTGTGCAAGAAAACTTTTATTGGTATGGATGACAGGTGATTATAAATGCCTTTCAATTTGCCTATTTTTCCATCAGTGATGCAAGGGACTCTAGAACACATGGATGTTTCTACATACTCTGTAAAACTTACATAATTCTTGCAGCCATAAACTTTCCTTAGCATGTATGTCTGTATAAAATATAAAGAGATGGAAACAAGAGGTTTTGCAGGGAAAAGCTCTTACAAGTATTTGCTTATGTATACATACACACACATAACATATTAGTAGTGTATGTGTGTGTATATACATAAATATATAGAGAGAGCTCTAGATACAATATCCAGTCAGTGGCAAATTTACAACTTATAAGACTTGCAATGACTACAAAGGCACTTATTAAGTATTTCCTGCATAAATTAATGAAGCTATATGAATCTCATCAAGTCATATCTTTCAAAAATTTACTTGCACATAAATTCGAAAGGAAAAGTCTTATAATAGCTTGCTATAGAAGCAATTTTATACCTAACCACAACTGTAATCATTACATAGTATAGCAAAGAGATTAAACAGGCTTCAGTCTCTGAGGATGAGACAAAACAAGAGGGTATTTTGCATTACATTAATTGCTTTATTTTGTGAGTAAACCTAGCACAAGCAAGACAAATATTAGACATCAGCTATGTGAGTGAAAATGCTTTATGATCTACCGATTGCTGCATACTAATTGCTCCATGACAGAGTGCATCTCTAATAAAAGCCCAGAATTAAGGAAAGATTGTTTGTCTGAGCATGTACCCAATTTACATCAAGACAGCTGTCAGCTGATGTCAATTTTTAATGTGCTAGAAGCATTGATAAGGAACTTTACCTAAAAGCCTTCCTTAACTAATGTCCTGAAAGCACCTGGAATAAAATAAAATAAAGGCCACAGAAGAAACTCCTTCTGGTGAGGGGGCAAATAGACAGGATTAAAGAAACTTTTTTGCAATACATAGGAAACAGAGTGCAACTAGTAGTACATTGTAGAGGGTTAATTAACATTGATTATATACAGTTGTGGGCTTGCTTCTGGAGTGGTGGGTTGGCTGATGTGGACAATGTATAGCTGTGGCTTGTTTGGGCTAAGTAGCTAAATAGCACTGAGGAGCCCAAAAGAGAGGGAACACTGGTGGAAGAGAGGGAGCACCAGTGAAAGAGGAGTACTGGGGAAGAGAGAAGACTGGATGAAGAGAGAGCCTCGGATGTAGTAGAAGCCCTGGAGGCAGCAGAGAGGAGAAGAAGGTGGCCTGGATGAGGAGAGGCTGGCTGGAGGAGAAGCCAGGAACCCAGATGCAGCAGAGGCACGAAGCAGGGTGGACTGGCCTGAAGAGGATGGAGAAACAGCACGGACAGTAGAAGCTGACCGACATAAAAGCCTTGTTGCAGCCTGTTAGTTTGGTAGTGCTGCAACAGTACATGCCCAGGAGAGTACAGTTTATAAGGCTGGACACATAATTACACCAACGCAGTTATGTCACTTCCAACATACGAGTTTCTGCACAGTACTATTTGAACTTACCACCTTGGGTCAGGCCACTGTTTAGGATACAAAGAAGGAAATGCAGTGAGATGGCTGCCCCTGCAACCCCCCAGACATTGTAATCTAGGGGTATTGTTTTATTCCAAGGATGGAGAAGTTGCCAAGTTAGAGGGGGAGTTATACAAAAAAAAGTGTGTCATACTGTTGTCACAGTTTGAAAATGATCACCATTGCCAATTGCAGGGAAGAGAGAGAATCTAGCAAAGTCGTTTGCAAAGTTACTTCCACATAGGCTCGTTTTGCCTTCATTTTCTCCCATATTGATGCTGTTAACTTAATGATTGCTTCAACACTTAGCATAACTGACTGGGGCAGACTTCAGAGAAGCTCATACACTTCCACTGCCTCTTTCCTACCAGAGCATTACAAGACTATCAAATAAATTAATTAGATCATAAATCTCAAAATAAAGTTAAACTATGTTCAGAGCAGCAGCTGCTAAGTGAATCAGGCCAGAGCATAACACTATTCATTTTTACCTGTGACTAGTATGATTCTCTTTCTAATCATAGATCAGTTTTCATTTATTGCCTTTCCAGTATCTCAATCATCCTTCACCGATTACTAGTTATAATCCCTGCTTTTGCATTTTCAACATTTTTTTTTGTATCTCCCACTCAAAATGAAAGTTTCCCTTCCACAGTTCTGTTACGAAACAAACAAAGCATTAAGGTTGAGTGGGGGAAGAGACAGCTGAAATCATATTCTCTTTGAACCTAAGCATTTCCATTTTTAACAGACTCAAGCTTTTTAAAGATGCTTGAGAAGACCTTTTTTAAAAAAAAAAAAAACAAAAAAAACCCCCACTAAAATTAGATGGTTTCTTTGTTTTGTTCTGGAACTGTATTTCTTTGTTTTGTCAGGTTTCTTTGATCCTGCAGAACTGAGGTCAAAATTTACATTTCTTCACCTCCTCTAAAAATACCCACAGTGTTGCAGCTGCCTGAGCACAGTCTGACCTACTGGCATACAAGGGAAGGTTTTGAAATGCAGTCTATCAAGACATCTATTCCTACTAGTGTGAAACTAATTTTATAATCCATCCACATATGATGCTTCAGCTTGACAACTTCCCACAAACCACTGAACTGTTAACTAAGGTTTTATACACCATCAGTCAAACCCAGGCAAATATAAATAAATAAAGGCAGACAAAATGAGTGAGAGGCAGCTCAGTTAATAACAGCTGGAAATGAAGTCATGATAAAAAGAAAAGGTTACTTTCTGAAGAAAAGAATCTTCTAGAAGGGACAAATGAGTAAGGGAGGAAAAGACCACCACATTAAAAATAAGAAAAGAAATTTCAAAGATGGTAATGAAAAATGAATAAAAGAAGCTAGATGAGTTAGGGAGAGTCAGAGGTTTCAAATGGGGAAAATACAACTTTTTTGTTAAAGATAAACTTGTTGCAATGAATTAACTGATTTTTAAAAGCAAATTTTCCTAGAACAGTTATAAAACATGATCAGCACCTCTTCGCTTTTCCTGGGTTTATTTGCTATGTTGTTGGATTTGCTATGTGTCTGACTAACTAAATGCAGGTACCCCAAAATCTTTGTTCTAAGTACCATGAAGAAAAAACTCAAAATATCTTGAATTTCAAAACAGAAGATGTCTTTTCTGGTTTTACCCTGTAACATATTGCTACAGAGGTCTTTTAACACCTTCTTAGTTACACACATTATTTGCAAAATGAGGTCAGATCTTCAAGTAGGTCCTTTCTGTCGTATTAAAAAAGACATTTCTAATCCATGCCAAATATAGAGATAATGAGAGAGTCTCTAACACACTAAGCACTGCATATTTAACTAGTGAATACTTGAAATAGAACTGGAATATGCACTAAAATCGCTCCTCCTAGAAAGAAAGTTTTACCAACAAAGCCGAACACATTTTTGTAAATCCCCCAGTCCGAGTTTTCTTTAGGTGGAAGGAAAAGTACTAAAATAGTTTTCTATGATATGCAACAATTGCACTGTTCTTAGGGCATCTCTTCCAAAATGCAACAGAATGCAATTATTTTCAAAATTCAGATAAAGAAACTCATCTACAGATTTCAAGGCTCTTCTTTCCCACTATGTCCACTACTTACAACATGAAACTTTTTATGTGCTGGAAATCCATTTGCAGTGTATTCTACATTTCAACATGCACTAGATAATACTGTACAAGAGACTAGCTAGAACATGTAACATCTGTTATGATATTCCATGCGGCATTTGCAAAAATGGAAGTGACTAAATGAATGACCAAACCTGGAAAAAGTCAGATCCCTTTGGACAGTTTCTGAGCCAGCGTAAACTACAAGTAAAGAAGAGATGTGATTATGCCTTTCCTAATAGCGTCCTTAGCCAAAGTTCTTCAGCCTTATTCCCTTCCCTCAATGGTTATCCTATTTATTTTCTGCAAGACTGAAATACCTGGATTATCAATGGTTCCAATAATTTCTCCACTGTAAATGTCTGGATCTGCAGATCCTGAGGATCAATTTTGAGTCTAATGCTCGGCACTTTTGTTGACATTTCACCTAGGTAAAAAACAAAAAAAAAATTCCGATAAGCAATTATTAGCCACAATCGCAAGTCTCATTGCCCCCTGTCAGAGCCCAGAGCTGCCTACAGAAGTACAGACTTGGTTCCATAACAGGCTTAGGATTTCAAGAGATAAAATTATTTTTTCTGATCCCTCATTTCTAAATTGTGAAAAAAATATGCAGATATTTGCATAAACTGAAAGATAATAGATTTAGAGTACATTTAATTCCCTGTCTGCCTTTCCAGATTTCTCAACTGACAGTATATTAAAAAATACACAAGGATAATTGCATTAGAAGACCTTTGAATATAAGTTCCCTACTAGTCAATAAAAAGGAGTTTTAAAGCAAAAATAATACATTATTGAATCTACCACAAAACCAAAACTTGAATGCTATGTGCACAATACCTGTATCTTATTCCATGTGCCAAATTACACTGGTCGTAATAAACACTTCAAGAACAAAAATATATATGGCAGCCCTTAAAAGTCATAACAATTAATAGCAGGAGAAAGTGAAACATTTAGTTATTTTACACCCTCTAATAACAAATATTTTCTAAGTGTCAAGACAGATTATGTCAAGAAAGCCTACTACTGAAGTCAGTAAGATGGAAGTAAAGCTAAGCGAAGTCTTTAAAGTGAATAAATCATTCATTAGGTGCTTGATCCAAAGTCCACCAATGTTAATTTAAGAGTTTTCACTGAGTTCACTGGGCCATGGTTCAGACCTTCAGCCACAGTGAAATGTGTGTGTGCCAACAAAGAATTATAACTGTGCTTTAGTAGGAATGCAACTGATTATTGTCCCAAAATAAAAAACATTTTAAATTTTCCAGTAACTTAACTTCCCATAAAACATAGCTCAGCAAAGCCATTTTGGCCAATAAAGACTTTAAACACACAAATAATGGATATCTGTCCTTTTTAAGCAGGACTTATTACAACCATTACTGCTGTATAATAAAGTAATAAGGTACTGCAGTTGAGCAGGCTGAAGAGATATATTGTCACCTTCCACTGAACCTAGCATTGATTTAATACAACACAGTATGTTTAGGGTTTCTATGGCAAGTTGTGTAGAAACGGATCCAAATTGTTTGCCACAGAATAGTTATCCACATTTCACTTGCAAGCAAACATAGTATGAACAATAATTAAAGAATTAAGGTTAAAGGTAATTTAGGGTTTTGCAATTCTTAGTAAAGATTATGCAAGTGCCAAGTTTATTCTTTTATTACAAGCTATACTAGTCACAGCCCTAAGTTCCCACGGATTCAGTTGCATACAGTCAGGTTACAGCATATTTAAAGAACTGATTTTTCAGTCTTAATTCAAAGTCAAAAGATAAAGGGAAGAAAAGTTGAGTTCAGACTGACTAGAATTACAGTTTTCCTTCCACGGAAATTAATAAAAGAGAACTCTAGAAATGTCAATGCAAAATATTTGGCCATATATTACACATTTAACTTCTAGATACTTGTAACAAATCCCAAGGAAATAAAATCTGAGACTCCCAAAATCACCAGCAACAGTGGTTCTTTTTCTGTCAATGAATCAGTAGGTAGGATACTCCCACAGTTTTGAAATACCCCAGTTTAACTTATCACTCTGTCTGAAGGGAACTGAGCGCCCTTCATCATTCACTGCTTCAGAAACAAGTGGTGGCTCCTAGTCAGGAAAAAGGACTGTGGCCCTTCTGCTAGCTCTAATTGTTATGTATCCTCCCTCACGTGATGAAGTTGCAGCTATGCAAGGGTACAGACCACACCTCTTACGCACAAAGCCTCATGCAGCTGTTGCAAAGTGCTTTGAGATGGATGACTCAGTATCTTCTGCTGGTTCAGTTCTACTCAATGTAAAATCCTTACTCACTGAGCTCAGAACAAAACAGGCTGAAAACACAGCATAGCTGTAGAGGCTGGTTATTAGGGCATGCTCCCAGAAGGCAAAATATTTTGTTTCCAAACTTTGCTTAACCAATGTTTTCAGAATTTCAGACTAAGGAGAACCGCAAGAGACAGAAGAAATCAAAAGTCAACGAACTCAAAATATCTACAAGCACATGCAACATAATAAATGTCCTACTGAATCAGATCAACAGTCTGTCTAGCCCAGTATGTTTGTTATGGCCAGGCTATCAATTATTGATAATACACTGTATATGCAACTAAGCAAGAAATAAGGCAAGCTCTTTCCATCTGCTGTTCAGTGGAGGAATCAATAAGAGACAAATTTACAATCACTCAGAGGGCTTCATACAATCTCAAAGGGCTGACACCTATTAACTGTATCATTTTATTGAATAATGAATATTCAGAAACGTTCTGTGTCTGCAAAGTAGATAAAAATTCAAGCTTTCTTATAGTTACAGCTATATAGTTATTTCCAGCAACATCTGCTACACTAGCAAGGGAGCTATCAGTAACCTGGAAGCCAAGTTCCCATTAACATTCAGACCTCCACACAATCTTTTGAATTAAAGATGGCAAATATTAACGGGAGGCCCTTTTTAACCCATTAAAGTAAGCTTTCCTACGGTACTAATAACTTGTTCTTAAAGCCACAAATGCCTGTCATTCATATCCCTGCTCTTCTCAGTTAGCTTCAACTCCAAACTGTGCTGCTATTTAATAGCTTCTTAAACCGCCTCTCCTATAACAAAGCAGTAGTGCATGCACCTTTGGTTGACTCTGCAGCACTGGCAATAGCGCGTCATGTCTGCGCCTACCTGTCAGCACCTACCTGGTGCAGCCTATCATTACACAGCAGAGAAGCACCTACACTGCTGAAAAGCTGTTCCTGCTGTGCTGTTCCTCCTTGAATCCAAAAGCCTTTTAATTCAACAAGATACTCTCCTCTAGCTTCACTGGAATTGCATCAAATCATATCATTTCACACTCTTGAAAAGACAGACTTTTATTTACTGTCTGCGGTTCACTAGTTCTGAAAATCTTTGGCCAACCCTCCAATGAGTCTGCCTTTTATTCACATTAAAAAAAAAATTGTTATGATATTGCTGGTTCACAGCCTGTACCTTTGACATTTTCATAAGCATCCCCATATATGGGTACTTCCATAAATCCTTCACAATAGTTGCAAATAGATGGTATCAATCGTGCTGTGAATTTTTTTCTGGTCAAGTCATACATCAGTTGCAAGGGGACAGGTAAGACCTGGATGGAGATAGCACTTCTTGCTTCTACTGAGATTTGAAGAAATCACTAGGTGATTTTCAGGTTATTTTTTCTGCAGATACACTCATGCTTTAACTTCACAGTGGCTTCCCCTCAATTCTTGATAGAAGGGTGTTAGCAACTGCTTTACTCAAAATTCAGAAATAAAACCTTTGCTGCTTGCAGCAAGAGCTGCTCTCCATTCTCGCAGCACAGCTTCCTATACTACAGGTCATCTACAATGATCAGACCTTTTCTAAAATTTGGCAGATAAAAATGCAGTTGTAATCACGGTCAATTCCTTTTACTAGAGATCACTATGCTCCAGAATCATACCACTGAGCAGTCTCAAACTTGGGAATTGTTACAAATCCAACCCCATTTTTGCAGATCAGAAAAATGTGAATCCATGTGCTGTCACTCTCCCTTTTCTGGGGTTTTGGGCTGGTTTGGGGTTTCTTTGGTTTTTGGGGTTTTAACCTTAGTGTATTGTCTAACATAAACATTTTTATTCTTTGCTTGAGCCCTGGCTTAACTGGCTTTTGAACACAACAGTAGCTTTTTTAGCTTTGGGTCAGGCCCATAACTTATCATTAACCGAGTCTCAATTGCAAAAATTATTGGTTTTGAAAAATTCAGTTATATTTTAAGGTATAAATAACCTACTTAAGTGCTCACTTGCTGATTCTAGTTCATGGGTTTTTTTAAAGTAAAACTCTAACATTTCCTGAAAATATGAAAACAAGTTTGCAAGCCAATGCAGTGAAAACTACAAAATCTTAAATTATTTTGATACCCTGACTACATATTTTTAACTTGCCAGGCTTACCTTACTGCTATTTACCACATTAGCTAATCAGTGTTTAAATAGGGGTTTTTTAATTTTTATTTTTTAAATTAAGGCAAGGATAATAGGTGATAGAAAGTAAAGATCATTTGGGGTTTTTCTCTGATATTTCCACTTAGAAAGTGAACTTCTGTCCTTCCAGATTATCTTGAGACAACAAATTTTGGTGCTTGCCTCAGGAAAACCATGAGAATCACAGTCCGTCTATTTTTTTAAAAACATATATTTCTACTCCAGCATAACATGCCGTCTAATCACAGTAGGGATCTTGACTGTGAGATATTTTGGTAAAAGGCTGCTAAAACCTCACACTCAGTTATATTAACCTTTACAGTAGGCAATTTCAGCACTGTAGACCAGCAGCTCTTACAACACTTAGGATGTTAAGCATGTGTCACAAGATACAGTTGTGTGTCAGAACAGCCAGAAAAGCAAGCACCTGAACACTCCTAACAAGTGCTACAAACTTTAAGATAATGAGAATTTTGTCTTTTCAGCAGATGTGTCCAAACTGAAACTGCTGAATCTTTTGGTGTGAGAAAACAAAACACCAGAAAAAGTCAGTCTGCATCCATCTGCAATACAACGTGAACATAGTACCTAGAGCTTTTAAACAATCTTTAAGTACGCTTTATACAGACATAGATAAACTAATTCGTGTCAGAAAGCAGATCCAAAGATATTCTGAATAAATTAGAAAATGTTAACTTTAGAATCCATTTCCTGCTAGATCATTAGAAAGCCAATAGCACATCACTCACCTATCCTAGAATATATATGGTCCATATTCAGCACTAAAGCAACTGCCTATGTAATTTCCTTGTGTTAGGAACTTCAGTGCAACTGCTAAGGCTCACTATTTGGCTTCTGAGGCATCTGCAAGGGACTGCCTGACAAGCTCTCCAGTGTATTTCAGGATGACTGACAGGACACAGTGGCTGCTGGAGGGGTGGCAGGGGGATGGGCATCCTTAAAGCTATATACTAGAGCACAAATATGTAAAAAAAATGTAAAGTTAAAAAGCTTTTGAACAATTAGATTACATGAAACATGTCATTATTGATACTTCTGGTGGTTGTTCCCATAATTTTCAGAACAGCTGCTGTTTTCCTATACATTCTGATTGTATGCCAACTTCTGTCTCGAGGCAATGACTCAGTCTCAGACTTCTGAGCTGGACAGCAAAGGGATTCATAAGGCTATCACCCAGCAACTTGGCACCAAATTTGTTTTCTCTGGGGGGGGGTTTTCTATTGCAGACTGACATAAAATATATTATCCTATCAATTTCATAAAATGCACAGGCCTATTGCCTTCTAAAAAACAGGGAACACAAGAAAATATATTAAAATAAAGTGGTCTGGATTGGTATTTTTAAACAAGATATACATGGACAGGATACCTGAGGACTTCCAGGATGTGAAACATTGCTGAGAATATGTAATATGTTTGATTATTTGTTCTTAATTTCAATATTTATTATACAGCTTCATCAGTCGGTGCCAACACCACTCTGGGAATAAAATTTGTTAGTCCCTTTCTGCAGAGTCAGTACAGCAAGTGCAAATTGGGTTTTGTAGAAGCCACAAAAACAGTCACTGCATTTTTCTTTAATCCTCTAGCTGATCCATGAACTAAGATATTCAGAATGTTGAAATGTACTAGTTCTGTTCTCACTATAACAGCATGGGCTTTTTTTGCTTGAAGACCTGTTGTAATTTGTGGGCCAGAACATGCCCTGGAATGGAGCAATACCTCTGGTACCTGGGAAGGATCTGGCCCATTTAACACCAGGAAAACCTGTATGCACCTGCCAAATTATTTAAATTTCCATACAAAGCTGTCAGGTTACACACTAACTACCTCAGATTTATCACTAGTAACAGGAAACATGTCTGTTAATGCAAAGACACCACATAGGAAAGATGAGCTGGAGAATTGAAGAAGGTGACAAGATTCAGATCCATTAATAACATTTATTCACTGAAGACTACTTTATTTAAACTGGCTTTGCATGTAGATGTAGATTTACAGTGAAGTAATTGGAGGATAATTTTTAAAGCTAAGAGAAGAAAAAAAAAAAACACTTTTTTTTTTTTTTTTACATTCCCTTTCACTCTGTCTGTGCCTACTTCCTCCCTAGAGTACTTTTTCAATCCATTGGCCAACTTCAACCACATCTGAAAAGCAGATGAAATTCCCAAGGACATAAGATTTCTAAGTTCTTCAACATACTTCTCAGCATAAATAGTGTCATACATCATCCCTTATAATGCATATACCAAGGAAAAGAACACAGCTTAAGCCTAGTTCTTACTAGATACTGGAAAATCCACATGGCAAGGAACAGGTTATGACTGACCTAATGGCATCAAGAAGTTTAATTAAGGTTTATGGATAAAAATGTTTGAGATGGGGGAAAGCATTACACCTCAATGAACTTGTCTCATGCTGACTTTCTGATGTCTAGTGAGATAACAATTAAAGATTTTTCCGAGGGTTATAACACTCAGAACACACTCTCTTTTCCTGTGTTAATAGTCAAGCCTACTTTTTCGGCAGTGCATTCCCTCAAAGTACTTTTTCAAGCAGAGGTTGTCTTCCAATATCACAGAAGGAAACAGAATCACAGAGGAAAAATTATTTACTCAAGATCACACAGAATCAGGGATGGAGTGCTGGAGTACACCATCTAGTCACTAAAGCATCTTACTCACACTTCCTTTAACTGAGACCAATAAGCAAGCTAAGGAAAGTAAAATGTTTCCAAGTATTATTTACACTATAAATCTACACTATAAATCTAAAGAATATAATTCATCTTCCATACTTATGTCAACGTTACCCAGATACCAGTATTTCTTATTCTTAGTAAGGTCAGCTAATACATTCTTCTCCCTTAAACACACTGTCAAAATTACTGCCTTGGTTGAATGCACGCACTTCCAGCCAGTTGCGACACACTGATGAATTCTAGGAGACGTTCCAGCAGAGGTGTGAATCCTATGGCCTGACCAGCTACGGAACTTTTGGCTTTGGCACTAGCATGCCAGGCTCTGCTTTCCAACCAACAGCTATCAAAAAAATGTGCGTTATGGTCCTGAGCCTACAGCCACAGCAAGGAAAATCTTTTCCGTGGAAGTGGAACCATGGAAACTTGTGAACCTGACAATGCTCTCACTATATTAGCAGTAAACTAAATAATTCCACTGATACCAATGACATTCTAGTGGGTGACAGTAGAACCTAAACAATCCTGCTTGGTTTACAAATGCTTTACCAATCTTATCTTCATAACACGTCTACCAGGTACATTTTTGCAGGTACTGGAGCTTTTGGTCCCAGAACTACAGTTGTAATATTTAAGATATTGAAAAAGCATTCACTTCAAAAAAAAGAAGGTGGTGTGACATCAGATTCATTTCATTCAAAAAGAAAAGGTTTTCATTAATACTCTTTGGAGCCATTTCAAATTCTTAAAAGAAAAAAATCCATTGAGATTGGTTAAGTGTCTGTGCTATTTTCACTGCCTGCACTTCAAGCACAAAACAAGGATCCCTCTCTGTTTAAGTGGCATATAGTTCCTACATGGATGGCTATCCTGTGCTGGTAATGATAGGTTAAGAAGGTCTGGCTCCAAGCCCTCCCTTTTGTTATCACTTTTAAAGTGTTCCTATCTCTATTCAGAACCAGAGACTGTGTTTAAATAAAGTTCAAGTTGACCTTCCACTAAAAATAGGATATTGTTCAACTCATTAAAAAAACCAGACAACAAAAAAATTCCATTATGTGCTACTAACAGGTTTGTACATTTTATTTTTGTTAAATGCAATCTCCTAATTTCCCCTTTTTGTTATCTGCAGAGGGTTATCTATTGCAGCATTATACTATACTGTTTGGCTTAACCAACATCTCTTAATCAGTTGCAATGAGGCAAAAAACCATGGTTTACCCTTCTCTTTGTAGACCTGCTACTCTTGTCAACTGATTTTCTTGTTTCATACCCACGTATTATCCCTGGATGCTTCACCATCATACACCATTTTATGTAACTATTTTCAAGTTGAAATAAAGGCTTGCATTATTTGTTTTGTCCAGTGACCCAAATAGCATAATTGTTCCCAGTTATCTACAGACACACACAAAACAACCCCATAATTAAGGGTACCATACGTGATTGATACTTCTTAAGTATATATTAATTTTGAGATATGCCTGAAAATAGAAGAGAAATGGTTCTCAGAAACTGCATCATTTTGGATGTTGGCAAGCAGCTAGTTAGCTAGCACCTACAAAAGGACTATCTAAAAAACAGGGGACAGTACTTAAGCAAAACCATAATCTCACTATGCCATGCCTGTATACATGGGCAGACCTCTGACATGCAGATTATTTCTTCCCACAGGGTTCCTGATGCCACAGCACCTTATTTCCACCATCAACTCAGACAACCAGTTTCAAATCAAAGCATGGCTCAGGAGAAAAACCCTACTTAGTTGATACATCGTTTCTGGTGAAACAGCTTCAGAAATAAAGACTAAAGACACTCCTGCCCATTTTGACCTCCATTCTCATTCCAAATCAAGAGGATATGGCTCAAGAGCAACCACAAAAAAAGAAAAAAACCAAAACCAACCAAACTTTGTTCCCAAGGTGGATTAGTTTCCTAACATCAACCAGCTGATTAGGAATAAAAGAGAACAGCATCATTATGCATTTTTCACCAGGCCTAATTCTTTGCTGTTGGATGTCTTTTGGGCTTCACTAGCTCTGAACATAGCTTGTCTTTAATAAAAGGAATCCGAATGGATTTTACATAACGGAAAATTGTCTTAGTGTACAGGAAGTTTTTGAAATATACCAATTGTTATATTGAACGTAACAGCCCTCCATCACCCCTCACTTATAAACAAGTGCCTTTCATATTTTAAAATCAGAAATAGCTGTATGAGATTGCCTTGTAAAGTAATTCAGTATTTTCAACACCGAGGTAATAAATGTCCATTTACATAAACCTTCCTTGCATTAGATACCTCCTGGTACTTCGCTGGATTTTGTAAGTTAAACATTTTAAAATAACAGCATCCACGCAAAATTTTATACTTCCTTTTCCAATATTCCAGTATGTTTTTTCACATTTGGAAAACACACAAACACATTGCACAACTTTGGCTACTGGCTTGAAGTGACAAGACCATGATGATTTAAAATACTCAGAACATTAAAAATACCATGTTTAGAAGTTCTTCTTCTAAAAAGATGGTTAAGAAAACGAGCTTTTTAACTCAAACTTTTGAAGCGATTATTTGATTAAGCAACTATAGTTCCACTCACAGCTTCATGTACTTTCACTAAGTGGAAAATTCCCGTCATTCCTCTTCAATCTTACCTTCTGAATCGAGAATCTAAGAGATTCTAGAAACAGCTCTATGAAGAACTCTTCTTGATGCAGCTTGACTCCAGAGGCACTGACAGTAAGACAGCAAATGGTTGCCTGTCATTCCTAATCTATGAGAAATGAAATAGGAGGGGAAGAGAGTCAAAGTGGGGAGGGCACTACCCACTTAGGACCTCCTCCTAAACTGTTAGTTCCTGACTTCACTGACAACTTGCTACTGAAAATACCACTTAAAGAAACCCCAAGCTCATTCCTAGTCTTGCAAACATAGTTTGGCACTGAGCTTTTAGACCAGAAATCAGACACCATTTAAATCAGTGGCAAAGCCCCCTCTGAAATTGATGAGGTTTAGGTTGAACATGGGAGGGGAAAGGGGAAGAAGGAAAGCAAAGGCCATTATTGTAAAAGCCTGGTCAAATATAGTTGCAATGTACATATCCTAAAAGTTCATACCAACCATGCTGTACATGACAATGTTCTTCATTTACCTTCACAAAATACTCAAAACATACTTCCAGGTCGATAATCTCACATGTGTAAGATTTTCAGCAAGGCAGCTGTTTAAGAAATGGACATGAGTGAAGTTTTGTTGATTTGCTATTATAGCAAAGTTGAGTACCCTGAAGCATAGCATGCAACACCACTCATGTAAAAAAACTCTGGAAACTCCAAAAAGGCAGAGGTAGCCCAATATTTATACTTATTCTGCTGGAGACTCTCTATTCTGCTGCTTAAGGTCTTAATGGTCTTAAACTATTCAGTCTGAAAATTTGTATGAGGTCCACATGTCCAGCTGAATTTTCTTTTTGCAAAATTTCAGCCATAGCAGTTTGGCTATTTTTAGTTGATTTAGAGGTTAAAAGGGCATCTGAGGAATAAGTACATATTGTGATTATTCACAAGAGAGGAAAAAACCAAGACTTGGACAGACATAAGAGACATTACTCAAATAGTTGGAGGGAACACACGCACACACACAAAAAAAAATCAATCACATTTTGGCCAAGCCATCTCAGTAGCATCTTCTGCACTTAAAGCTGCATAGAAGGAAAAGATTTGAAAGTCAGATAAAAGGTCTATAGTGAACATCTTACAGAATACTTTGTTCCCCTGCAATAGCATTATATATTATTCATAGAAACTAAGCAGACTTTCCTAGATGATATAATAATTTATTATGGGGAAATGTACCTGGCATTGCCATGTTAAACTTACAACTTTATTCATAATTCATTCATCTCAGAATTTTTTCAAGTTTCAACCTTGAGAGATAATCTTTGCTCACCTTCAACTCATGAATTTAGAAGACACGAACAACAATAGTCAGAGAAGCAAGCTGCTAGACTAAAATTAAATTTTCTGAGCACTATATTAAAACTGTGATGCAATCCAAGTCTAAATCTTACTAACTGCAGTTAGTACTTCTCAGTATTTCTTAGCTGTCTTATTTACTTCATTAATGTTATTTGAAAGTTAAGAACAAACAAAAACACAATTCATGTAACTGAAAGATTCAATATAGACAAGTGGAGCTATGTAGATGATCCCTATTACAATTTTTTTACATTAGGTCTTTGTAACTACACCAGTGCTTCATTTATGAAGCACATTACTACAGTGGTGAACAGAGATCCTCCTTATTTTAATAGATACGTGAAGGAGAGGTGTGGAAAATGCTAGTTTTATTTAAAGTTCTTTGACCTGTCATCTGCGTCATCAAATGAGGAATGGGATTCAGTTGCTTAAGCTAAGCAGTTAGTGCCATTTTAGATACTGCAGGGTATCCATCACACAAGCCTTTAGTGCATCGCAGGTCTCCCATAGACTTCAACCAGATATGCCAGGGCTGGATATGGGCATGCTTTATGAAGCCGAAAGTGTCTAAAATGGCTCTACACACCTACACTCGGGCACCTGAATCATTCCCAAGTTGTCTTTAACTTAATAAATCCTCTTGTTAATTTGTTGCTATAACGGTTTTCCACTCGAACTTGGGTTTGATATGTCGCCTGTGAAACAAAGTGGTAGGCACATGTCATTACAAGTAAACATTGCAAGTTTTGAAGTTACACAGTACCCACTGCGAATGCCACTGCAGTACCAATTCTTAAGTACCATTAAAATATTCCACACAGAGTATCTAAAAATACGTTAATGGTATGGATTACTGTATACTATATACTATACTTTTCCACCCTGGCTGTCTTCCAGATCTCCTTAACAGCCTTCCTATAACCTTGCCCAAGCCTCTTTAATATCTGCTCTCTAATAACCGGTCATAACTCCTTATGTCATAACTTTACATAGTGGTAAATTTAATCCTCTGACTTTGATACCTAGCCCATCCCTCATTAACTTCACTGAGCAGTTTTAATCTGTTGTTGTGCAATGTTTGGCTGGTCAGTCCAATTCAATGGCCTCCAGACAGCAAAATGAGTTCTCACCACAGAAATACCAGTCATTCTGCTGTGGAAACTACATTAAAGTAATCAAAAAATGAAACTTGTTGGAGTTTTTCCTCAATTCCCTTGTGCTATATCTGTATTTTTTTTTTAAGTGCGTTTTTAGATGAAGTTATTCCTTTGTTCAAAGATTTCTGTCCTTTTCTGTTATACGTAATAAATTCACAAAACAGGTGATCACTCACTGAGGTACTTACAGAATTCAGTAGCTTCTTACAGACCAGCAGTTTGGCAATTCCTCTGACAAATTGCAAGTCTCTACACTGGAGTAATTTCATTCCCTCATACCAAGGGAGTTTATTCTTCGGTTTTTCAAAACAAAATGAACCAACCAAGCAGCAACCTCAGAAGCCTGCGAGGCCTGCTACTCTGGCAGACGTGCTCTGGTGTGGAGGATCATGCTGAGAAACCATGAGGAGCTTTCTGTGAACCGCCAAAACCGAGAAGCGAGGGCGGGGAGGGGTGTGTGTGCCCCAGCCCCCTCAGAGCGGGAAGCCTTGCGGCCTCAGCAAGCGGCAGCTGTGCCTCAGCGCACGCAGGGCCCTGAGTGAGGGCAGCCAAACCCCGACACCTACAAAAGTAACCCCAGGGTGCGAGCGACCAAGGGTGGCACGGTGGCTGTCGCAGAGGGGGCACTGTCACCCTGAGAGCTCAAAGAGGCAAGCTCCAGCAGCACTCAGCTGCCCCTCAGAAGAAACCTAGCCATGGTTTCCTCTCAGCCAAAAGCACCGTCTGGTGACCCAGACACACCTCCCACAGAAACAGGCAGCTGTCTGGGTCAGAGGCTGCAGGGAGCGCCGAGCCTGTCACTGCTGCCCGGGCAGCTGGGATAACCCCTGCGTGAGGAGCCACCAGGTGGATGATCTGCTCAGCCTGCTGGCAGAGCTAAAAAGGGGAAGATGAAAGGTTTAGGAGTATCAGGGAGTGTGAGAGGGAAAGAGACTGGCAGACCCACTCCCTACCATCACTGAGGCAAATCACAGAATGCAGAGCCTCCCCAGCCTACCCATCAGCAGGCAGATGGAGGGCTCTGAAGTGATGGGGAGGAATGGAAACAGGTCCCTGCTTGGGGCAGCAGGCAAGTCACCCCCCAGCCTTCTTCACCTTCCCCGGTGCCCCTGTACTACAGGTGTGCAGCTCTGGAACCTGAGGGCCAGGCAATGATGGTGTGGACAAAAGCCTGACCAGGTTAGAGGAGTTGCCCAGAGAGAGTCGGTCACCCCCACACATCATGACCAGCTCTGCTAGGAAGGAAGAAAGGCGGCTGTCACCAGCGACTCCGCTCTGACAGGAACAGAGGCCCAGTATGCCAGCTAGACCCAGCCCACAGGGAAGCCTGCTGCCTCCCTGGCGCCCAGGTAAGGGGTGCTACTAGAAAAATTCTCTTTTCTGGTACGGCCCTCAGATGATTGTTACCCATTACTGGTTTTCTAAGTGAGCAGTGATGAAGTCCAAACAACAAGAAGTCTGAGGGCAGCCAAGAGAGACCTCATGGCCCTGGGGTGCCTGGCTGAGGGATCAGGAGCCAGGCAGTGCTCTCTTCTGTCCTGCCGGCTGCGGGGAGCGGTGGGGCCTGCAACCGGAAGGTCACACAGATCAATCCCTGGCCCCCGGCCTGGTGTCACCGGCTACATTTTGGGGTTTGTTGATCACAGGCCAGTTCACACGGCCACAGGCCTGCTGGCCACAGATGGGGTTCTCCTGTCCCAAAGGGGGAAAAGGATTCTAGCTCAGGAGTTAGCAGCGCTCCCTGAGGGAGATTTAAACTAGATTTGAAGGGGAAAGGTAATAAAACCAAGATCACTAGAGATGAGCCTGGGGGCAGCACGCCAGTGTTGGAGGTGCGATCCATAGCACAGCTAAAATGCATCTATGCCAATGCCCAAAGCATGGGCAACAAACAGGAGGAGCTGGAAGCCATCGTGCAGCAGGAGGGCTATGACATAGTCGTCATCACGGAAACATGGTGGGATGATTTGCATGACTGGAGTGCTGCAATGGATGTCTACAAACTCTTCAGAAGGGATAGGCAAGGAAGGAGAAGCAGTGGGATAGCTCTGTAAGTCAGGGAGTGTTTGGACTGCCTAGAGCTGAACGATGGTGACAGTAGAGTTGAGTGTGAGTAGGAATCAGAGGGAGGGCCAACAAGGTGGGTATTCTGGTGGGAGTCTGTTATAGACCACCCAGCCAGGATGAAAAGGCAGATGAGACATTCTACAAGCAGCTGGGAGAAGTCTCACAATCAGCAGTCCTTGGTCTCATGGGGGACTTCAGCCTACCAGATGTCTGCTGGAAATACAACACAGCAGAGAAGAAGGTTTTATTAGACCTGTGTTTCGGAGACCATATTGGTACTCACTATCCATAGCTGAGGGAGACCAGAAGAGGGGTAGCCAGAGAAGAGCTCTGACTTTTAAGTAGCAAAGGCAGTAAAAGTTTCTAAAGATGCTACCATCCCCCAACCAGTAATTAATGTCTTAATAAAGGCAAGGACTTTAATCTTTTCCATTATCCAGATAAACATCTGCAATATTCATTAAATAGCCTTTTCATTTAAGATAGCAGGATCCCATTCAACATTTCTAATGTTAATGCATTATTGCTAGATCAGATTGTGTCAATTCTTAAGCCCTTCGGATGATTGAAAGTTCTCTTGCATTTTATCATACCAGAAAAGGCATTTCAGCCATTAGCAATAGATGCTGGTGCTGTGAATGTGGAGTCAAGCAAATAAAGCCAAGCCAGTAAAATACTTCACAAATTAGCATTCCCTTAATACAGAATTTTAGTATACTTCTGTCAGAATGTTATCAACCAAACAGAAGGACAGTGGAGCACCATCGTACTAGCCCCAACAAAGAGGCAGGAGCCATGAAACAAGGAAGCACAATGCTAAATCAGGGGGAGGGACAGACCAGGTTTAATAATAAACAGTGAAGAGGAGCACAGTACAGGTTCTGAACTAGGAAAGGAAGTAGGAAACGTACCATGTCATGAAAAAATTACCTAGGTTCTTTTTAAATAAATTGTGCCAGAAAGTATAGCATGATGAAATGCAAACTCTTTGAAACTTGACAACTCTATTGACTGCTTAATTAGGGAGAATTCTCATAAAGCATGTGAAAAAAAATCATACTAAATTAGTATCTGTTTCACAGGCAAGTTAATTTGGTGTAGTGGTTAGAATTGTAAGTGATGAATAACAGCTTTTCATTTTATTTAGCATTCCTATCTAATAGCCTCCAAATGTCTTAATGGGACTAGCAACAAAAACTTGGAGAAAAGCCAAATAAATCACTCTTACCCAAATGACCCTAAATGATTGTAAGTATATTGTATTAAAAAAAAAAAGTACACCAGAAATAACATGCATTTAACATCAGTCTTACACCATGAATATATATATATATTATGCATAACATAGATGGAAACAGCAAGTGATCCCTAAAGGGCTTTTCGGTGATATTGGAGATGCCATAAGAACTCCCAAGGGTTAGGGTAAATGAAATACAGAATGTTTTAATAAGAGGAGTAATGTTAAAAACTAATTCTGTATTTAAAAATTTGAATAAGTGGACTAAGAGTAGGGGTGTACAGCACACCATGAACAAACTATGTGGGGGAGTTTATGAAACAACAGACTATAGAGGCAGGTCGCAGCATGATTATATAGTAGCTCCAAAATTAAGCCACTTTTGATTCTGTACCTGAAACTGGTCCCCAGATCCATTCTTAGGGACACAGAATGGAAAGTGTTAGCCATATAGGGTTTTCTGAAGTAAATTCTTATTTTTATTGATTGTATGGTTTAGGCATTCAGGTTTGTTAAATGATCTAAAGCTAATAGATAGAATGAGAGCAATACACTTCAGTACGCAGCATTATTTTTGCTATTGTTACTCATTAGTTTCTTCAGTAAGAAAACATGAAATTATGTAGTCTAGTGGTGCTAGCATTATCTGTT
The DNA here is from genome assembly GCA_035590275.1 of Ibycter americanus. Classification (NCBI taxonomy): domain Eukaryota; kingdom Metazoa; phylum Chordata; class Aves; order Falconiformes; family Falconidae; genus Ibycter; species Ibycter americanus. The sequence goes on along the minus strand of JAVJGI010000065.1, from coordinate 35,467,356 downwards.
GTAATACACAATTTGTGTTGGGTTTGTTAATTCGTTTGCATTCTTCAAGGGAGATGTAGAATTTACTCTTGAATATTCTAAGTTACATATAAGCACAAAGTCACTGTTCCACTGACATTGCTGTAAGTGTGTCTTGTAATCTTCGGCAGAATCTAGTCTAATTTTTCTGTTGCAAGCATCACAGACATAACATATTAACAGATTTCTAACAGGAGTAAACACTGAAACTGTTACATTTGAAAAGCTGATAGAGATCAGCTAAGTAAAAGGCCACAAAGTAAATGCATGAGAAGGGATGGAACGTGGATTACCAAATGAACATTGCACTTGAGGTCAAAAAAGGCAAGAAAACTGAAGTGTTGAAGTGCTTGGGGCTCAGTCCCATATTTCTAAAGACAGTAATAACAGAGATAATTTAATGCTGAAGAATACATTTGCATGCTGATTATCACTTGCACATTTCTTCTACCAATTGGTTCGACTGTCCAAATTCCTATTAAAAGATTTTGCAGTATCTGTCCTCTTTACTTACAGAAGTTAAACACTTGAAAAAAAAAAAATATGGGCAAATCCGTCCTAGTATCACTATTTTACATAACAGTCCTAAACCAGATTTTTCTGTCTCCATAATCTATTCCAGTGTCCAGCTTTTGCTAGTTTTAAGTGACTAAGAAATAAAACTTCTAAGACTCCTTTAGGAGATAAATTTACTTTTCAAAATACACATATCCATTGGGAAACTTTATCTGCTGTCCTATGTTCATTTTTGGCCAATTAAATCTTCATTAAAAGCCCATGAGATATACTAAAGCTTTTTTTAGTGTTCACTTCACATTTAGTCCTGCCATGAAGAAAAATTCTAAGCACTGATGGCTTTCATTTAGTTTGCATTTCCAAAGCAAGTATATTATAATTGCATTTTCAGTTTATGAAAACTTTCTAAATACCACAATCCTTCCTGAAGGCTGTCAGCTGAAATTTTTATTCCCATTCAAAAACAGGTGCCATAGGTTCAAAAATTCTAAAATTATAGAACAATACATTCATAATGCAATGTTACATGTATGAATTCTCATAATGAACTAATTCTTTGGCAATATCATTGTATGCAAATTAACCACATATATGCATAAACGTTGCTAATTTTAGCCCATGCCATACCAATATGCTTTAGTTAGGCTTTTAGTTTCATATCTAGTCATCTTCAGGGCTGCTCAATGGCTACTGGAAAGTATTTTTGAAGAATTGCTTATACCATTCTGAAACAGGTGAGCTTACTTGCCCACTAGGGACACTGATCTCCTCCTGATGCCTGTCAAAGATGACCCAAGCAGCTGGCCGAGGCACCTAAAAGCCAAGTGCCTGCTTGAATGCTGGGGAAGCTCTGTCCTACTCAAATCAGTTTCCATTTGACTTCTCTCCCCTTACATTGCCTCAGCCTCTGAAAGGGAGCCAAATATCTCCGACTTTAAGGTCTTAAAATCAGATTATGTACAGCAAGTAGCATGCTTTATTAACTAAACACCTGTACGTTTGGAGGCTCTCCAGCACTTGGCAGCAGACCTTATTACATCTCAGAAATTTCAGAGTTTACCTCAGGCTTGTATCTCAAGGTTTTAATGACTTTTTTAGATATTGTTGAGTTTCCCTATCTCAGTATCTAGGACTTAACACCACAATGCTATTTTAGTTGAGGCTTTCCTCAGAATATTTTCAGTGATTTGAGTTGTAGTAAGATCTCTTTTTGTCTTGGGAACACAACAGCTTCATAGGTAAGTGCTAGAATTCAAATAGCACTCTGCAAGTAATACCATTCTTCCCTAATCGCTTTTTGATCATTGCTCATCTTCAAAAGTTATTTTATGAAAGTGCTTAAACCTGCTCCTGTACATGGTACCTGCAGCATCCTACCTGCTCTTCTACTTGCAGTTTGCACAAAGAACACTGGAGGTCACTGTAGCATTGCTCAAGTAACAATTTTCTCTAAAGAGACAGACGCCGAGTTTTTCAAGATTCAATTGAATGTAATTGGTTAAATATAACACTTCGTGTGTCATTTACACGTCAGACAACTTTCATGATTTATTATGTTTTACTGAAATTGCACATTTAACTCACGTCCTAGATTCACATGAACACAAAATAAAGGCAACTATCATTTAAAGGAAAAAAAAAAAATAAAAGTAGTCCTGCTAGGAAATAAAGGCTCCTAAATTCAAAATATAAGAAGTTAGACATTGCAAATTGTGAGACAAAAGGAACACTGAGTCTGTTTCCAGGTTTCAATGGCTCAGGATACTGCATGTATGGTTTAGATATCTCTTTACAAGTCTGTGTTCATTGATAAAATCTGTGTGCAAGTTTGCCAGTCTGTGTTCAACCTGATAAAAGCCTATGGGCCTAGAATGGTTCAGCTACATGGTTTCACCTTCCAAGGCAGGCATGCTGGAGAACAACTGAACTCAACCGTTACCTCAAGCTCCAGATCCAAACCCTCAGACCTCAGGGGTCTTAGAAATACACTAACTATTCCTACATAGCTGTCAGGCACCCAGGGATTTCCAGGTGGAAAATTCCTAAGTGGTCTGTGTGTCTTTGTGTCACCACACAAAACTGTGCTCAAGTGTGCAGACATTGTCTTACCATTTGTGAGCCCAGACTGGTAATCTTTCTTTGGGCATCCATTAAGTCTGGTTTAAAGAAGCAGCTTGGTTTTGCTAATAGGCAGTGAGGGCATTTTCATTTAATCCAAGGGCTGATACAGTCTGAGCATAATGTCTATAACCACCCGTCTCTTTCTTCCAAGTAAAGAACATACTTCTTTTGTTACTGAGACCACACTGTAATTTATTTTTGCTGTGTCTTGTTTGGGTTTTCTGCATTTTGCCTGGCTTCAGAATATAATTGTCTTTCCAGCGTAATTTTCAGTAGATTTAAAACACATGTCTTGACAAGGAGATCAAATGCAGACTCCAAAACATGATTCCATAATTCAGTATTGATGCCAATTAACTTCATTCCTGAGACACAGGAATTGTGCTATTATAGTTTGGGGCAGCTACCAGAACAGAGGTCAAATAGCATAGCACAGACATTAATGATACCATTCACATTGATTTTGCTTATTATCAAACCCATGTAAAATAGTAACAAACATACAGATTCTTCATTTTTCTCTTGAATTTTCTTTTTATGCAGCTCAAAACCTCTCTGTAGACAAGTAAGTTTTCCACATTTTCTCAGCTTACAGAAGAATTATCTTTTAAGAAGCTATCAAAAAATCTTAACTGTATTTAACATTTCAGTCAAGAAAAAAAAGTATTTAAAAAAGACCTTGCTTCAATGAAGTACAGGAAAAATTTGTCTAGAGTTCTCAGAAACCACTGTACTAAGTACTACTTCAGTAGAATTAAATGCAAGAATCGCTTCTGTAGTCTAAAACCAAAACCATTTTGATTTAGACTTTAAGAACATTTTAAATGTATGACTCCCAGTAATATAATGGATAATATTTTTTTTGCATGTTTCTTCAATCAGACTAACAAAACAAGGCATCTGGAAAAGCAGGGAAGGCATATTTTATATTTCATATAGATAAGGGGATTTTTCCCCTCTTACAAACTGTCCTTAATAAATGGGCAAAATTCAAAACGTAGAGCATTTTAAAGTTTCCTGTGAATGTTTTCTGGGTAAAATAACTTTGTGCAAATAACAAAAGACTCAGGTGGTAACATGCCATTTGTTGCATGGATCTCTACGTCATTAAACAACCTCAACTGGCAAAAGACCTTCATTCATGACCGGAATAAATGTCTAAGTTACTGCCCTTTACTCACTCTAGAAATGTCATCTATTCAGAAGGCAAAGATTTTGTGTGATCATCCAGGATTTATAAATATCCAACAGTTCACTCAAAGCTTCAAATTGCCTGCTGGATGATTGGAAATCTCAGTCCTATCCATCATGCATGTGCTGTGTGGCAAATATGTGTAAGAAGCACGTGAAGACCACTATATAGCACATATGCATAGATTTCTGTAGGGGGTGGGGTGGGGGAAAACAACCAAAAAACAACTGCTGTGGTTCAAGTCCCTTCAGGAACAGTTAGAACAAATGCCCTTACTTGAAGGGGTATTACCAAATCTGAACTTTGATCTGTTGGTCTTTTGGTTTCCTTTGGTTTTGAATAGTAAAAATGCTCTTGCATTTCGTAAGATCTTCCTAAAACAAATTACTTGTATGGATTTCAAGTGGTCTGTTTTCTGTAAAGAAAATAAATCTGCAGCAGATCCATTAGTGTAGAAGTAAACAGCTCTGTTCCTTGTCCTCAAAACAATCAAGAAAAAAAAAAAAAAAAAAAAAAAGCTTTGTATCAAAATATTAAAAGCCCCAAGTCATCTTTCCTGCCATTTACACCTCAGAAATACTTGTTTCTCCACCAGCAAACATGATCTCTGTCTCCACTTCTATGTCTGCTCTTGAAGAAGTTCACCTCGGCTATAACGTGGTACACTGAAGGCACTACTTTTCCTCACCCCGCTCTTCACACATTTGCTATTTACATGATCATACAAATTTGGTATAATCATGCTTTTCATCTTCATGTATATGAAACTAGGTACACTATGGGATAAAGACAGCATCTTACCAGGCATAATGCAGCTTATGAGAGCCTTACCCAAACACACAAAACTACATGGACATCAGCAAAACAGACCAAATCACTTTTGGGTGTGAGCACATTAAACAAGCAACAGTTTAAACAAAGATTATTATGACACTAGACTACTGAGTTAAATAGGGGGATACAGAGCAGGATAATAAGGACCATTTCATATGGTCATTATTTATATGTTAAGGACCATTTAACATTTTTTAAATGTTCCTCAATTTAAACAGCAAATAGCACAAACATAAACACTAAATGAAGTTTGTTTTTAATATATCCACAATAACACAAAGACACACAGATGATATCAACAGTAGCATTGAACCCTGTGCAGTTAAGTGCAAGAAAAAAAAAATTACTAACATGTACCAAGTTTTCTGTATTAATCCAACTTTTTACTGTCTACTTTAGAGGGATGATTACAGGTCTGCTACCACAAAAGGCCTGCATGCAGCTAAAGGGATCACCCCCGTTTCTACAAGTGGTCCGTCAACTTTGCTGTTGTTATTGTTTCCCATAGAAACTAATGATAAATTATTGGTTTTCGTAACGCAGAACTGAGCAGTCATAGCTGACATGACCACAAGCTAACTTCGCAATTGCTAATGAGCAATTAAAGGTAAGGATTCAAAACCTTTTTAAAAGCTGTGCTAACTTCAATATTTATCAAATTCTCTTTATCATTTAAGTACAACAAAATAACTGAGTTCTTTTACAATTACAGAAACACCTCGTGCTTTCTAACGTCTGTCTGTCCTCTGCACTCCCCAGGTCAGGTTTCAGGGAAAAAGTTTTAAGAGACTGATACACATAAGCCTATTTTAAGATCTTTATTAATCCAGCAATATTTTTGGTGCTGATGAAAGTTAAAGAGTTATTGAGAGTGCTTCTTGATCAGTAACTCATAAAAACGTGGGAGGGGGAAGCACAGTCATCATCATTCCAGCTATTAACCAAAAAAAAAAAAAAAAAAAGTAACAAAAGCTGTGACTATAGGAGGGAAAATAGAGTAAAATCCCTAGCATAAACACGCCCTGCAAAAACTGAGAATTATTCTTTTTAACCATTGTAGCATATAAAGCCAAGTTAGATTTTATTTCCATTTACTACTGCTGACACAACTATTGCTAGGATTAAAAAAATATCTGCAGTGAATGAAAGTACATGTAAAAGTCACACGACAGAGAACTTTTCTAATAGTCGAGAGAACAGCATTAGCAAAACGGGGGGGGGGGGGGGGTGTCACGGTAGCCCCCCGGCCAAGGCCCGCGGTGACCCAGCCCGGCCCGCCGTGACGTGGCAGGTTGAAAAAAAACCCAGACGGGTGTAAACGGACATTTATTTTTCCTGAGCTGAGCAGCTGCACGGGAAATTTATTCAAGTTACCACCGCCATGGGGAAGGGCGCGGTGCCCGCCGCTGCCCCCCAGCGGCCAGAGCCCGTGTTCGCAGCAGCGAAACCAAAGCCGCCGCGCGAGAGGCGGCGCGTATTGCTGCTTATTTCTCCTGCCCCACGCTACCGCGCTGCCCAGCGGAGCCCGCCAGCCCCAGCCCCGACCCGCG
>JAVJGI010000065.1:35440073-35461066 GCA_035590275.1 Ibycter americanus | reverse complement strand
GCCGAAGGGGCGGGGCCGGGCGGGGCGGGGCGGGCGCGCGCCGCGGGGGGGCGCCCATTGGCTCCTCATCCCGCTGGGGGCGGGAACTTCCGCCGCCAGCCGGCCGGGTAAGGGTGTCAGCCGGGGCATGTTGTTACCAGCAGCAGCGATGGCCGAGTGGTTAAGGCGTTGGACTTGAAATCCAATGGGGTCTCCCCGCGCAGGTTCGAACCCTGCTCGCTGCGGCCCGGTGAGGGTCCCTTTTCTTTTTCCTCCCCAGCGTCTCCTACTGTTTAGAATGCGCAGGTGTTGCTCTTCGTGTCTCGCCTCATTATTAAGCGCGCCCCTGCAGCAACAAGAGGGATTATCTAGTATTTATCCTATTGCAACTCGTTAGGCCGTGCCTACACACTCCTGCCCTGCTTCTGCCAAGAAACAAAAGCACAAAAGCAGCAATAGGTCCCAGGGCAAGTTTCCAGCGTTGCATCTGAAACACTCGTGATAAACGTGGTGAAGGTGGGAGACGGGCACACCGAGATTAGTGTTCTTTCCGAAGCCCAGCTTCCAGGTCCTCTGTAGGCACGACAAGCACTGCCCAAGCACAGAGCTCATGATTAATCCAAAGCATTCCACACGGGCAGTGTCCCGATTTGCCCAAAGGGCTGTTGTCCTGCCTGCGTGTCCTACAACTGCTACAAAATAAATAAAGTCTAGTCAGCACCAGGGTACTCTATATTGAATGCATTTGCTCCATCAAACTTTCCCTTTCATGAAGGAAGCGGGTTGGGTTACTCCTAGACCTCCAGTGCAGGGCTCCTCTATCATATTTCCTGTCCTTTATGGCCTTCTGCGCAGACATGAAGCGTACACACGCACACACACTATCTGGCAACAAGGGGGGGAAACCCCACATAAGTTATTATGCAACTAATAACCAGGAAAAGTGTAAGAGCAAGGCACTTCCCCCTGCACGCACACATCCCTTCTTCCCAACCAGCCTTGCACCACTCAGCTGTGTCAATTGCCTCCTATGTGTGTCCCCAGCATTTGTGAAGAGATAAGAAGTTTGCAAATTCTGGTAAGAGAAGGCTGGAAATAAGACAAAGGACATTTCCACAGAGGCCAAAATACACTAGAGTAGGAACAACCACTTTTCACTCCTATCTCTCTTAAAGACAAGTGACAAACCCAACACACACACACACATGCAAACCCATTCTTTCTACCATCGTATCTTATTAATACAACTCAATTTGATGAGAAAATTGAGGCAGGGGAAGAGGAAACATTAAAATATCTCTGCTCAGAACAAAATAAAGGGACAAAAACAATTGTTTAAGCTGGCAGCAAAATGAACATTTCAAAGTGCTCCCTAACACGGCTTCCAGGGATTTCAGGTTTGGTGTTTGTTTCTGTCAGGGCACATGCAAATCTTAGAGGTTACACTTCAGAGGGACTCTCAAACTGGTAAATAACTGACAGTGGCACTGTGTAATATGTGACCATAACACTAGGCATTTCTCTTAAGTTCTCATATGTGAAGGTACGTGCCAAGGGATACTGGAATCAGACATCTTATCAGATGTTGCAGGAGACACAATTTTTAAATTCAAGAGTACTGGCTTAAACATCCTTTGCTAAAGCGCAGTATACATGCTGCTTTCACCTTAGCGTATTTGTATTCTAACAGCAGCTTACACTGGTGTGCTTAGAGCAGTACAACATGTTAGTCACTCTGCAAAATATCAAAATGTTTAGTGAATGTGCATATTTCAGATAAATTTAAAAAATATAAGTTCTTCTCCATATACAAGGCCGGATTTTGTTTAACCAGGAATTTGAAGACTTTTTTGTTCTTTTAGAACTTGAAGATCCCACCCACCCCTGTAATCCAGAACAGATAAGGAAAAACTATTTTGTGTAATGCAGTTTTGGGTAGCATTCCAAATTAATAAAAACACAGTATTAAAAGAGTCAAAATACTAAACACAGTGGGCAAGCTTTGCACTAAGTCCTTCTTTTCCAGTGCATCACTGAAGAAGCTGCCAGGTTTTTTACCGACTATTTTAAGTGTCTTATTTCCAAAATACAGGGTTCATTGCTTTAATAGATCTGATGACAAAGCACCAACCCAATAAATATTTATTAGGAACTCTGCAACTTCAAGATGTCCTTTTCACTGGGACCTTGCTGGGATTGGAAAAGTCAAGTGACTGACACCAAAAGATGTGGTTATTTTAAATTTTATATTGAAAAATAAGAGGCCAGTCTGTCAGAAAAGCAACAAATCTCCTCTGTCTAAGGAAGTATTTGGTAAATGTTTTCTCCTTGAAACTGATTTTCCCTAAAATTTGCAGTTGAAAACCAGAAGAGCAGCAGCGAACACCCAAGTTATTTCCCACCCTCACCCTTCAGCGAGAGTTATGAAAATGTTCCCACCAAGGCACTAAAGGGGAAGAACCATATGGTTTTAATTGCAGGGGCCGGGGGGGGGGGGGGGTGTAACTTTTTTGTAATTACAGAAGAAAGTAAGGACGGACTGCCAAACAGCCTACTAAAGCTACACACGCATCAGCGGCACTAGCGTTCTGGGTTCAGAGCTTTCCTCTTGAGTCCTATCGCTTCTCATCTCCATTTTGTAGCAAAGAGTAAAAGCGCTACTGTTCTGATCTGCTTCCCTTTTTAAACCCCAGCTATGAGAGTGAGAGAGAGCAAGGCTGTGAAGAAGCTGGTGCTGGAGTCCAGACTCCTAGAAGGTACATATGGGCTCAGCACGGCTCTGCTCCGCATCTCTGCCACTTGGTGCAATTTTCCTCCTCAAGCCTAGCACAGGCCCACTGCGCAGCACCTGCAGGGATCAAGGTGCCTCCAGCCAGCTAAGCAAAGCAATGCTGAAGATGTCCAGGCTCCTTTTATCATCAGCTATCCACCGTGAAGTAAGCAGCCTAGTCCTTTGGTAGTGGCAGGCTAAGGATGGACATGGGAATCCTGGGGAAGACTAAGGGCCTTTGAAAGTGAGGACTGCAAGCAGCAGAAAGCACCAAAGATGCCCAAGCCCAACCACAGCTGGAACAGTCTCTTACTCCTCTGGACCTTTCTGCTCATTCTTCTGCCCTCCCCCTGTCCCATCAATACCATTCACACAAAGTTGCTCATGAGAAAGAGGAGGAGCTGGTGGTCCTCTGCCCAGCATAAATTTGAGGACTCCATGGAAATTAACTTCTAGCAAAGGACCAGCTCTGACAATCCTGACAAAGTAAACATCGTTTCTGTAAGGATTGATGCCCAAGAGTCAAACTGCACCTCCTTAGAAAAGCTGTCTGCCTTTGGTACCCAGGAGTCCTTCAGTATTTTCACAGAAGTGGTTTTGACAAAGCTGCAAGCAAATCATTTTGTCCAAAGCACCACAAACCACACCACACATCAAGACTGGAAACAGTCCAAACATCGGCAGCATGTTTCATTTTCTAGAAGTAACCCCTCTCCCTTACTGCCCTGCCAGAAGAAGGGAGCAAGAGCAAACCACTGTGAAGATGGAATAGGGAGGAAAAAAAAATCATTTTCTCCAGCATCCATCACCTGTAACAGGTTATGATATCCAGCACAGACCTAGAATATGTAGAAGTTCCCACTCTGTGTTGTGCACCACTGTAATGACTCAGACACAAGCCCTTCAAAGCTGGGACAAACAGAGCACATGAAGAGCCCCATCTTCAGTAACATGGGCGCGGGGGAGGAAGAGACTGATAGCAAAGACGAAAGAACAAACATAGCCAGTGGCTACCATCGGGGGAGAGGCTTGGTAACTCTTACAGCAGCAGGATGAGCATGTACACTGGGCTGCAATAAACATACCCAGCATAAACTACCCGATAAGTATCACCTGCCTGACAGTGACAGAGGCTGACAGCTTACTGAGTTGCTTTATCTTTTGCTGTGTGATTTCATCAGCTTTACTTACAACAGCCTCACTGCTTACCTTCCCACAGCCTCCTCCCTCATTGCAGGATATGAAAGTGTAAGATAGCAATGTGCACGCTCCGGAAATTAACACTGCCCAGTATCTCTTTTAATCATCAGGATACTTGCTTCTATTATAAAATATATCAGCTATCTTTTTGGTTTGGGTTTGTTTTTTTTTTTGTTTCCCCTCTCTCATTTAAAGAGAAAAACAAGCATTCAGGAAATAACCTTACCTATCATTCAGCATTACTCAGCCCGAGATTTTAGGTCATATACTGTCTGTATTAATCATCAAAACTTTTAACTTTTACGTTGTCACGTGGGAAATGTTGGCAAAACATCAAGTTTGCGAAGAACTAGAATGTTCTCAACCTTACATATTCAGCATTTGCACGAGAACAGGCATGACAGTAGTAATTAAACATATATCAATTTCATATAATTCAAGAACCCCCCAGAGCTGTTCAGTTGCATTGTAAACAGCTGGCTAAATAGTTGCTTTGTTTCTGATATTACAAAACTGGTTGGTACAATTCCAGGGACCTAGAAACACAGTATTAAACAACATGCCCTAGTGTCTGTATTTTATTCTCATCATCAACCTGCACTCCCATCTGCTTGCTGTCTCATAACTTCCAGCTGAAATTCCATCAGTCCTCACAAGTCCAGCAATGGCCAAATTTAATCAATACTTTTGACCAGACTCCACAGGACCCAGCCTCACGTCACAGGCCTGTTTATTTTCATACCAAGCTACGCTAAGCCATTCAGAGCCAGAGCTAACAAAGCCCTCAAGCATGGCAATGCTCAATGGCTGTGTAGTGGAAGCACACACCAAGTCAGACCCCTCAGATACCCAGAAGGTTCAGGACCCTTTGCTACCTACCCAAACAACTCACAGGAAGCACTGAAGAAGAAAACAGGACCGCACCATCCCTTACAGGTAGCTGTCCTCTTCCCCCAACTTGAGGTTCACAGGCTCTACTTCTAATTTATAGTATCTGGGCTTGTTGCTGCTGCTCCCCACCCCCACAACAGTCTTTTTGCAGCTGTTTCCACTTGGTCAAGTTCTCTGTTGGCCACTGAAAAACCCTGTATGCCTGACTCTATTGCCTCTTAACCACATCTTTGCAGACCTTCAGAGATCCACCTTACAGCCCCTGCTCCAATGACTATTTAAGCATGTCAGGTACATTACGTGCTTACCATGTAGAGGGCAAGGCCCCACGTTATTGTGGATGACATCATGCCAGACATTTGCTGGATCTTTTCCTGCTACTAGCAAAAAAAGGTCTAAAAATACTATATATTTAAAAAAAATAAGCAGTTTATGCTTGGGGGTGGGTCCTGAATGATCTAACACTGAGTAATTTGTCAGGTCCTTATTGCTTTCTTTTCTAACATGAGGAAGAACTAGGCTGCCCACTTGTTCCAGTGAACTGTTCTTGCTGGCCAACAGGTCAGGTCCCACCAATGCCGTCCCAAAAGCAAAACAGGCTGCACAGCTTCCTCTTGCTTGCCTGTGCCTCTGGGTTTGCTCTGCTGGGAACAGGTTAATTCAACTCCATTTGACAAATACAGAAAATTGGACCATTTTAAGTTAAATACATACATAAACAGAGAAAAAGTCTGCACTGGTGCATTAGAGCACCAGTTAATGATCCGCCCCCTTCACTGGAGCAAATACAAATTAGAGTGTTGATCTCTATCTGGTACATTGCAAAGTGCAAGTTTTGCTACCAGCTGTCACTGGGCTAAGGATCTCCCAAATATCTGCAATTATTTATCCAGAACAAATAACTAAAGGTGCTTTGCCAAAACAAACCATGTAATATGTGGCTAATGATGACATCATGACATTTTAATGACATGAAAAAATAGTTTGCTGTTCAAAGGTCTATTGTATATCTACTTCTCAAGGGAAACCAGCCAGGTAGGTGCTAAATCATCCACCCAGCTACCTACCCCCTCCTTTCACCTTGACAAGCAAGTGAAATGGGCAGAGCAGGATCTGAGCTGCCAAATTACTCTAGCTGGTTGCATTTCCATCTTTTTGCCAGAGAGAAAAATTGCACCTGATTACTTTTGTATCCTTTGCATAAACTAGAGTTTCTTCTGCTGACATTCTTTTGTTCCTCCTTATAAAACACACTGAAAGTCTTTCTTGAGCAAATACCATTACATAAAGGAAAGGAGTACAGGCACTAGAAGAAAATTTGTAATTACATTTAGCAGATATTGCAGAGAATTAATAATCTCTATAATGTTTTCAGCTGCCAAACATGCAAGGGACAAGCATGTGGAATCAAAAGAAAGATTTTTGGATGAGCAGAAAGACGTACTGCAAAAACAGCTATTGCTACTGATGCCATCAAGCCTAGGATCAATGTAGCTGTATCAGCAGAACAGCAGTACTTCGAGCTGTTATAAATTGGTACAAACGCAACCAGCATCAACATTAACAGCCCCTGGAAAGAAAACTGGCACCAGAATAAATATACTAACGAGGTTAATAAGATATACATATTATCAGGGTTCCATTGGCAGACACTCGTGTTACAATTTATAGCAAATAGGCTATACAATTTATAGCAAACAGGAGAAGCACAGCAGGTCAGTCAGCACATCACATCCCTGCATGGTAGAGCCACACATGTCACTTCAGGGAGAGACAGACACAGTAATACTGTTTCCGTGCTGGGAGAAGACTGTAGTTCTCAGGTAAGACTTTCCACGGAGGTGCCCAATATTCATAACTGGAGTCCCTTAAGCTTTTACCTACTGAGGGGATAAATAAGAAATTCGAAAGGGGTCTCTGTGGCGGGTAGAGGATTTAAATTCAAAAAATGAAAACAACCCTTTTCTGGATGCATGCAGTTTTATTTGTTGCCGATAGAATCACTTGCCTGCACAAAACCACAATGTCAATACCTGACATATCTAGCCAGGTTTACAGAGAAGAAAGCAAATACAAAACAAATAAACACAATGCAGAATCTGACAAGTTGCCCAAAATATCAAAACCATTTAATGTGAGATTTTGTACACATTAATGCTGACTGCCCTGATTCTTCACTCCTCACCGTAAAAAACCCCAATAGGACCCTGTCTACCAGGCCAGAGCAGGGAGGGAAATTACCACTAAGCCACAGAACAATGCTGGCACACACACAAGGGGTATCAGTTGCCCATCAATAAATCTTATGAAGAAAGTTGCTAACTGGAGAAGCAAAGTTCTGGAACTGCCTTCCAAAGTAAACAGCTGGTGCAAAAAGTGTACTTGTTAAGATAGAAAGCAGGTGGTTTTTAGGAGTGCTTGAGCTTCTTGGATAATAAGAACCTTCTTATTTCATCTATATCGTAAGATCACAATTCTCCAACAAGTTACATTTGTAATAGTATTGTGCATGCGTGCATTGTAAATCACTGCAGTGATGGAGAACTAGAGTACACAGTTTAGAAACAAGCACAGTTTTGTTTAAAGTTCATTGTCATATACTTTTGGAAAATCATCACTGAATAGGATGATATTCTGGAGTCTTAACATTGACTTTTGGTTCTGCTGAGAGTACATTACTCATAGCATCACAGAATTGAGAAAAATCTTATTCACTACACAGTATTTAAGAATACAAGAGACAATATATAAGATGTTAGATAATTTCACAAAATCACTTTATGTTAATACTGAAAAGGGCTTTGCTTATTAAACAAAAAGACCTCCATCTGTAATGCTCAGAGCATGTGTGGTAACAAATCAGTATTAAGATATTTATTCAAACAACGTTCACATCACAATGAATGAATACAAAATACAAATAACTGCTGACCAAAAAAATACTGAATTGTCGAACAGATGAGTGCACACTCTTGCACATTTTAGATCTCATAGTTTCTGAATTTCCTCAGAAGGTCTGATGGAGCATCCCCTGACCAGCGGAAACGCAAGTGCCAGTAATTTGCTTCTGAAAATCCTGAGAAAAACAGAGAAAGGCAAGTAAATTATTATAAACATGTATAAAACTAAGCTGTCTGAAATAATACTTGATAATCTTCTGCAAAAAAAGTAAGTAAATAATTGGTAATTTCCAGTGCTCTTGACTAGCAGGGACAACCTCTGTATTCTTGGCATCATTTGAACAAGAACTCAAGCAAACACCAAACTGAAGATATTTATCATCTGGGAAGAGTCCAAAGGAGAACAGCAAGAACACGGCAGTCCAGAGAAGAGGATTTACAAAGAAAAACTGAACAAACTGCATTTGCTTAATCTAAAGAACAGGTAGAGGGGGACATGATAAATCTTCAAGGACGTGAAAGGCAGCAGTGTGGAGGGAAGGCACAGATGGCCCTTGCACACACAGGGGAGTAAGGGAGTTTTTCAGACCCTGTGCTATGTATGTATGATCTATGGGCTGTTAATACTAACGTGATCTTCCTACATCAGCAAGCTGAAACCTATTACCAGACTTAGTGTTAAAATCTCTTATTCGGGCTGAAATAGCTACATGGAGTTGTAGTCCATAATTCTTACAGACCAGCAGACAGGAACAGAAAATATTCCAGCTTAAAAGTGGAATCCAATATAATAAATTTTCCTGGACCAAACCAAAAGTATTATCAACATCCTAACATCAAGTATGAACAATTAATGCATACAGGCCCTGTAAATTAAATATATTCTAATATTAACATTTATTAATATAAATACATGCCCACTGGATAAATCAGGCATTTCATGGGTTTGATATTTTCCCCATTGAAATCTCTGGAAATTCAATTAAAACTAAAAAAAAATTATGAGAAAGAAAATGCCTCCAAAGAAAGCTCACCATTACAAGGAACGGGATGATGTTTTCTTGACTTTGAAATTTTACTGTTCTACAAAGCCTACAGTGATGATTTAATCACCAAAAAATAGCAAACAGTGTAATAGAGCATAATTTTTAAATATAAAATTTTCAGTTACCCCTCACATACATTTGTTTGTAGAATTTTCTTATCTATTTTCTGCATTCCACAAATGTTCGGGATTAAATTAGGTTTTGCTACCCTCACCATTCAACTTCATTTCCTGCTTGATCAAGCTGGGAAGAAATGACAGGACTTTAATAATAGTTCTCTGATAACATAAGCCTAAGATAATGAAACTCCTGAAGGATCAAGCAGAACAGAGGGTGGCCACTGTGGTAAGTAAACCAGGAAATACTAACTGGCCAGATGACAGCTTTTGAAATATACATTTATTCTGGTGCATGCACCATTTTTTAAAAAATCCATTCAAATACAAAAGAAACCTTCAAGTCTCAATGTTTAGTCCTCATTAACTCATCACATGCAAACTGTGCAAAAGTACTGAATGCTGGAATAAAAAAAAAAAAAAAAGAATATCTAAATACTTTATTTAACAGTTTTTAATTATTTTTTTTTAAATAGCTGAAAATAATTGCCTTTTTTTTTTTCCATTTTGATATAGCAGCAAAACTGAACTTTCTATTTTGGTTTGAGAAGAATCTTTTTCTCTTCTTTGCCAGTTTTTGCTTTTACTAGCAAACAAGCAAACAAACATGGGGTAGGGAGGAAGAAAGGTCTGAAAGCTTCAAAATTAAATAAACACCATAAAACCCAAAACAAAACCCCAACCCAAAACCACATTAAAAAAACTACCAGTTAAACATATTATTCCGGAGAAGAATTCCTCATGACTGAAAGCCTCTGTTTCAGGCCAGTCCCTAGATACTGCAATTTTCTGTAACTGCTGGTTTCACTTACTTGGGGAGTCAGGATTCTTTGAAGACTGTGGTTTCACATCAGGAATTGCAACATCTTCTTGCTCCCTGTTCCCATCCAACAATCCATCTTCATCGTTCTCAGTCTGTTGGGTCCAAATCTCATTAGTTATGCTGCTGCTATTACTCAAGTCAGGAGCTTCCAGCATTTGGTCCTTCTTACTCTGGACAGCCCAGTGCATTGACTAAAGAAATGCAAAAGTAACAAATAAAGAACAAATTCCTATGCTTTAAAAGATCTTAATTAACTTGTCTTTTCTTTCTTATATCATAATAAAAAGCGCATATTAGAGAGAAGCTTGCAGGTCAATAGGACAGGGGAAAGCATGGTTACATATTGCAAATAGCATTTGAGGGGACAGTTTATGTCAGGTGGGGACAAACAACAAAAAGTATAAGTGCACCAAATAATTCTAAAGGTCTTCTGTCCAGTTCCTTCTGTCATGACTTCAGACACCTTAAGAGGGCTTGAGTGACTTAGAAAATGTCCATTTTCAAAGCTATCTTTTACTTCAAGGTGCCCTTTGAAAGGAAGACAATTTGGAAAGATTTACTGTTAAAGTCTGTAGAATGACTTCTGTTTGGAACTGAACTAAACTTGATGGGATGCTGCCAGCAAACATCTAAGCTCAGGCGTAACACTTTAGCTGGAGAGGCTCTCAAACTTCGCGTGTGAGCAGAATTGAGGTGGGCAGAACTGGCAAGGGAAACATTCACCTGCCTTAAAGTATGACCACGTAGACTTGTAACTGTCATTCAACCTAATAAGGCGGAAAAAAATAAAACCCAAATGTTATGGAATTAGGATCTACTAGGAACACACTACCAAATTACCTCACTAGCAAAATTAGGAGGAAAACCAACCCTCAGAACGTTTGTCTCTGTCACAAATCCCCCCACTGGCCTAGCAGGGCGTCTCCAATGACCTGTGTGAAACCCAGGGTTTCAAGGAGCCTATCTTCTACATTTTTCAGTTAGCTTTTTATTTAATCAGATAGCATGAAAACCTATCTGATAAGCAATACACCAGAAGAAAACTAGCTATAATCTAACTTTCACAATAAACGAAGGGTTCCTAGAAAAGCAAGGTGTGCTGAAGCATTTCAAAACAGTCCTTAAGTTACTTAAATGTCATACAGTACACATAAAAGCAGTAACTTGATAAATTCACTCTAAAACTATTAGCCTAAAACCCTTCTGTGAATGGGCTTCTGTAGCCCTCCAACTTTTCCTGAATTTCCTTAACATCCTTAGTGCAGGAATCGCTCTGTACTATTCCCACCCCCAAAACCCACCACTGAAGCAGAAGCGCTGTAACTCATCCCCTAACTCACTGTGACATTTTCTCTGGACCAGCCCTCCCTCCCCCTCCTCCTGAAGGCCCAAACTTAGACAACACCCACTGTTTTCACAGAATTGCTCAAGGCCTCCCATTGCTGGAATGGAATGGTAATTTTGCTTCGTCGCCAGTAATCATAGCGTGCTCGACTCTCTTCATTAGCAAGAATCTCCTTAGCTTGCTGCAGCTTCTGGAAATTCTCCACTAGAACACAAAACAAAAAGACTCTAAAGCCAATATTAGTTTTCAAAGAAATTAATTCAGATGTGAAAGGGGAGTTGTCAACAATGGCTTAGAGCAAACAGAGCAGAGGAGACAGAAGGAGAACCAAGTGACAAAGGTATACGGTTGTTCTGCTTACAGCTTTGCACAGATCTAGCTGGCTTTAGGATCATAACACCTTTGGTAGACAACGGATATCCTTTTCAAATGAGGACTGAAATGCTTGTTCATTTGTCTACTGGCTTCAGAAACTCCTAAATTTAAGTTCAGGGAAACGTACAAAGTACAGCAGGCAAAAGGCACAAGTCGCCCCCTGCAGACAACCTTAACAAGGGAAATTAAACTAGAATTTAAGGCTTAGAAGGAACACAGGTCCACAGCAGCAAGGAACTCGGAGCAAAGCACAAGAAGGCATGAAGGGGGCAGGGGTGGGGCAGGAGAAGCAAAAAGAGGAATCTAAATATAGTTCAAATTAAGTAACTTGTGCGTTTTATTAGGCATGTTTTCTACATACGCTAAAATGTTGTCTTGAATATCAGACTGCATGAATGAGAGCTCTCATCTTGCCCTACAAGTTAATTTTTCATCAAATGGTTACTAAGGATGCAGCTGCATGTTACTGTTTGTAGAAGGGTTATAAAGACTTAGATTTTATCTATGAGTCACCTATGTTACCGTGATCTATTATTATTGTTATTCATTTATTCGAGTTTACAAATTAGAGAGATTTCTTTTGAAATAAACTAAGCCCAAACCCTAATCAAAACTGATAGCTGTAAATCAAACAGCAGACAACAGGCTGAGAGGACAGTTCTATTATGTTTCCTTTTTTCTAGTGTTATTAGTTTTTAACAAATAAAAGGTCTACTTTAATTAGTCTTTATTGAGCTTTAAGCTGATGAAATAAAAAATATGAACTTTCATCAGTAATGTACTGTAAAAAGGTATTTGAAGTAAATACGGCATGTTCAGGTAAATGGAGCATAAATTATCTCTTCTTGACAAACAAAGCTGCTCCAACATTTGGCACTTGGCCTCCCTTTTTGAGTTACTTCGTTTCAATTAATTGGGGGCAGAGGGAAGGACGGACTTGGGGGTGGTGGAGACAGAACAGGACCATGTACAAAAATAGTCTCATTTCCCTGCTGCAACATCCAGAATTTTCTGCAAAGTTGACTCCATTGGTTTCACTGACACTTGTGCTGTCATTTAGAATAAATTAAACATTACTGCTCAGGTCATTGTTAATAGGTGGTAGATTGTCTCTCAAACACCAAATCTCAGGGGGGTCATTGTCAAGGAATCTCAAAGTGAAAAATCCCACCTATTTCATCTTTTAACACACACATGCCCCACTATCAGCTCTCTGATTCCAGGCTAGGATGGCACATCAGTAAGGAAAGCCAAGCCCTGCCGAGAGCGCTCCTCAAGGCAGCGGAGTGCACGTCTCATTTAACATCTGCTGAACTCCCAGCTCTGCTTTCTTGAAGGAGGGTGGGGATGAGGTCAAACTCACACAAGTAGGTAGGCTATGGTGTTCAGTTTATTCTTGTGTTGTTCAGTTTATAGTTAAACATATAGGAGGAATCCAAAGGAAAAGTTTTGTGCATTGATTAAAATGAGAAGCGTATTTAATTATTCTATGACAAATTTTTGGTGGAGACCATAATTATGATCAGAACAACCTTTATTATATCAACTATTCTGACATCGGTGGGCACTGATTAGAGCTATCCTGCGTGGTTAGGAATGGGCAAGATTGTCTCCAAGTAACTCGGGTGCTGCTTAGCCATTACAGGTATGGCGAACCGCACGCTTTCATAAACACAAACGTTAGCTGCTGTTCTGCTAACAGATGGCTAATCAGGTGGTGCTGGCTTCTCTATTTCCAGTCATTAAGTTACATTAAAAGAAACTAAAGTACATTTAATGTGTTCCTGATGGGCTTGTTTCATGGAAGCAAATTAACTCATTGACGCAAGTATGGCACTTGAACGCCACTGAGCATGGAAGCTGGCCAGCTTCATCAGTCTAGAAAGGGATACACACCATCAATAATTTCTGGATTAAAAGATGTTCTATCATAGAAAACAAAAAAATTGAAAGTCCTAGGGGAAAAAAAATAACCCAAAAAGCATCTTCCTGCTCTTATCACCTAGGAGTGTGCAACTGTTAGAAAAGAATATTAAAGCTTGCTATTTAAAGACAGTATGTTCAATACAACATGACAAAATATATTGGGGAAAAAGAATATTTAATAAAGTTTTAAGGCTGAATTTCATAGCTTCGTCATGTTAATATAAGAAAAACAGATTGTTTTGAAACAGGGAAGAGTACATACCTGCTCTGGGGTTTTCCAGGAGGAATACATACCTGCTTTGGGGTTTCCAGGATGTTTGTCAGGATGACATTCAAGGGCTTTAATCTTAAATTCTGCAAGAATTTGTTCAACCTAAACAGAACATTGAGACTCAAAGTGAGTAAATACATACACACAGAAAAGATTTTCAGATTTGCATTTGAAAAGAGTTGGGAGGAACAACAAAGAATGCTGACAGATGTTTTCCTATTCATTTTTACAAGCTTTAGTACAAGCAAAATAGGTAACAACAACCATCTGTCAGTGACACTGCTTATTTAATTTCATTTTCCAGGCACTCATCATTATTCCTGTTTTTGTGAAGCTCAGTCATCCAATATGGCAAGTTGGCTTTAAGAAAAATGTGTAAAGATCACACGTACAAAACCCCTTCCTCACATTTGACCACGTAGGCAAAATGCATCACTTCAGCTGCTCTTCACTTTGTTTAATTAACTCTAAGTTTTAACAAAGTCTCATTGCAGGGGACTGGGGGGCTTTCTCCATATCCCCTTCACGGGAAATCTGGCCAGTACCACATGACTTTTCCATTTTGGATACCCCAAAGCCAGATAACTAGTAGTTCATATTCTTCCTCTCAAGTTAATTTGCTGTGCAAAAAGGTTGGCTTGGAATAGAATAAATTCATAATCAATATTAGAATATTGGCATATATTAGTTTATTAGTTAATTACAAGTTCCCACACAGTTTATAGTACCATAAAGCATTACAACCACTGGAAAAACAGAGACATATTAACAGTTAACAAAATACAGGGAACCACCGGAGTGGGCATCAGCTTAGATTTTCCAAATTTTCAGCTTTCACAACAATTTGCCCTAAGGTATCAATTAGCTACTATTCTTTCCCATGCTAGAAAGGTTGTTTATATAAATTCCTCACCCTTCAAACCCTGATATTTACATACAATTTAAATGATTTCTTTCAAAATTAAGGCTCATAAATTTTTTTTTCTTTAGAATAAAATTCCAGTTCACTCAACTAGCTGGCCAAATTTTGTTGTCATATGCTGGGAAAAATGTGGTCTACAGTGGTATTTTAAGAATTGTACTCTTCTCACTCCCCTCAGTAACTTCTTCCAGAGGGACAGATACAAGGTGGCATATTTCCAGTCAGCAAGACACTTAACAATATACACATTGTACAGATAACTTGTTGAAACAGTTACTATATAGCTAGCCACCATCTCCAAAACTTACTTATATAAAGGGGAACTTTCAAGTTAAAATATGTACAGTAGCAGAGGGGTAGCATGGAAGTCTTCAGTTTAAATTAAAAAATCAGTAGAAGGAAAAGTTTATAGGAAGTTTATACAAAATATATGAAGCTTATGTAAAATATCCAGTGAGACGGTTTCCAAGGTATCCAATACCTACTATATATGAATAACACTGTTCTTGGAAGAAGAATTCAGTTTAAATTGCCCCTCTTCCTCTCAAGTCTGAAGATGAAATAGGTGTCCATGAGCTCAGTTTTATAGAAGCCAAGAATGAACATGGCTATTTACTTGAATATAGGGAAAATCTGTAGAAACTGAGACTATTTGTGCTTATGCTTAACCAGGTCAGATCAAGGCCAGAATATTCAGCAGCTTAGATGAAAGCACTGCAGCTGGGAATGTGATGATGTATATGCCCGAAGAAGCCTGTGCAGCTACAAACACTTGACTGCGTACACAAAGTAATGTGATTGCAAAACACTGGTAATGCATCCAATTTCTGTTAAATGTTAGAAGTGGTGTGCACCACCCTGAGGGAAGGCAGTCATGACACTCAGTCAACTTGAGATATTAGTTCCTCCCATGTCAAATGCTTGTCTCAACAAATAATACTTGACAGATTATTTTTCAGGGCCCATTAGCGTTTATTCTATCTTTTTGGTTTCATTTTTAAGCAATTTGAAAAATCATTATCATAGGTACTTGAACTACTCATTAATTGCTAAGCCCTTAAGGAATTAGGGTGAGGTAGTAAATGAGAAATATCATCTGCGAAACAAGCCTACACAGAAACTTCAACACCGCCCTCTGCTGGGGTGACTTTTTAGGAGTTACCTCAGGAAAAGCTTTGAATTACCTTCTGTAACAGACTGAAGATGCTTACTAGTATGCTTTCAGTGACATGAAAGACAGAGGAATTTTCCCAGCATTTGACCACTGGGACAGATGAGAGCATCTGATTAAATTTACTGAGCAAAAAACAACTTTTATCCACACTGAATATATCCCTCATTACAGCAGAGTAACCAAAACTCCTCTTCCAAAACAATTCCAGGTAACGCAACAACTAGATTAAGAAATATTAGCATACCACTAGCTCAGACTATCCCAACAGCGTTATATGGAACCTTTTAAGAAGAAAACACTCGTTTTAGCTACAAATCATTCAGCAATTGCTTAGCTAAATCTCATTGTGAAGTATGCATCTGCTACCAAAACAAATTAGTAAAACTAGTATCTGAATGTCATTAAAATTAGCATTTAAAAATCATTAATGTGATGAATGAAAAAGACACTAATTTTGGTTTTCCTCCCAACCAACAAATACAGTTTTTAAAAAATTTTAAAAATATGTATAAAACCTGAGAAACTCAACAGCATTATCAGTGACCTACAGCTATGAACATTCATTGTATTAGTTGCATACAAATGGCTTCTTTTAATCTTTCAGAACCAAAAGTACATTCCAAAGTAGTATTTGGATGTTGTCAAATTTATGCAGTTGGCTCACGGTTCATAACTGTATCACACGTTGAACTAAACTAATGAATAAACCATTATTTCAGCTGTATCTATAACACAATCCTGATCTATAAGACACCTTCAATACAAGTCTTATTCTAGGATCTTCACATCAGTATACAGATCAGAAAATTGAGCTTTGCAAAGGGAGACACTAAAAGACCAACGTGGCAAGAAAGGAGGTTCACAATGCATTTCAAATAGTCCTGCCTGCAGAGATAAACAGCTTCAAATTTCCCCTGCAGATAGACAAGCACATTCAAAACGTTATCAGCCTGGCGGGGAGGTGGGGAAGGCTCTTACCGTAGATAGCTCATTGCATCCCAGCAAGTTGTAGTAATCTTCCAAGTCATCCGGTCTGCAGTTCAGAATTGCATCCATCTGGACCAGTCCAGCGGGCTTTTTCAAGCCGAGGCACAGGGGGTGTAAAATATAATATCAGTGCAAAGCTCACGCAAGGGTTTAGAAGTAGCCCCGGGAAACAGGCAATTTCCACTCAGGTCTACAGCGCTCTCCAGTGCTTTTTAACACTGGCAGCTGACACACATGAATTTTCTTGAATTCTGTGCCGGCCATTGGTCCCCGCAGCATGCCAATCCGGCTGCCCAAACCTCCTAGTGGCAATGCTCCCTGGGATTTGTAGTTGCCAAAGTCACTTCAGCATTAGGCTGTCGGTCTCGTCCAGACCGAAAGGAGTTCTGGATCCTAACTAAACTCTAGCTGTGTTCGCGATGTAGATCACGCCGTCACATGTACAGCCACTTAAAATCAGGCACGTACTTGAAGGCTTTCCTGCACCTGAGCCTACACATACTAAAATGTGTTTTCTGCTTACCTTTTAATTGCAAGTTTCGCCACAGTCTTTGACAAAGGGATTATATGAGTAATTATAGAAGAGTTAAGGATTATTTCCAAAATAACAATTACAGGGCTGCAAACTTTTGAGAAGGAAGTACTGACCTTGCCAAAGCTTTGCAGAGCTCTATCAGTCACTTCAACTGAAAAGGGGGAATCTTTACACTTTGAAGGCTACCTACGGTACATGCATACTACCCTTCAAAAACAAACAGCTCTTGTACATCAGTTGTATGTCTGACAAAATTAAGACTATGAAAAGAGAACATGAGATGCTTACTGTCTACTACCAAATTAAATAGAGACTCTTTCTCATGCTAAATTACTTCCAAATTACGTCTTGTCTGCATTGCGCGCAGAACATTCCCTGTAGAACTCATTTTACATTGAGGTGAAATACCTTTAATTTTCAACTGTGATTAATGATCAAGGTCTCGTCCAACAAAGACCACAGACATGTTTAATTGCTGTGTCTCCTATCATCTGTTGATTTTTTTAAAAATTACTTCCTAGGTGTAATACTGACCACTTGCTGAAGTCTTTCCTCTGGAGCCTAAGGAGATCTGTTTTTACTTTTCCCATGCCTGCAAGAGCTTTGTAATCCAAGATGTTTTCATGTCATTAAATATTGCTGATTCTTTAAACTAACACAAATAGATGCCTTGACTAGTTCTACAATTTTAGATGCAGTGACCTAGTAGGAGAGTCTACACAGAACAGATAAACAGGGTGTGACCAAGGCTAGAACAGGTGTGTGTTCATCAGTGAAGGACCTAGTGGCCATCCAGAACGGTTTACAAAATACTGAATATATAATGCTTGCACTTACAAGTAAGCACACTCACAAGTGCTTTACTTAATCTATACTATCAATCTTCTGAAATCATTTGCATATAATATTAGTCTTCCACTGCTTTCTCTTCAAGGTTGTATTGTCTGAAATGTCCTATTTTTACTGTATGTTCGGAGAGCCTAATAAGATCATAAAATATATAAAGTACACGAAAAGAAGGAACAATATTAAACAGCAAAGCATAAGCCTCAGTGAAACTACCATACCTCTCTGAGTAATTCAAACTACAGACACACTTTTTCAACAAAGTGGAAGAATCAGCAATTACAAATCTCTCCCTCTCCCCCATTCATAACTTAATAATAAACCAGGGAAGTGTAGGAAAGAAAAGAAAGCCTTTTAGCAAGAGATCGTGTAAATATTTAAATAGGTTGTACTTTGGGGGAGGATAAAAAACAAACAGCTGTCCCTCCTCCCAACAGCACTCCTGATGTACCTTTCATGTCCAAGTATTTCTTGCATATTTGCGTAAGGTGAAAGGGAAGGCTCTTTAACCCTTTTCCCCCTCCATCTTTCAGTGGCTGTCTCTGTGCTGCAAGGTGAACTGCAGGTCCAAGAGCTGGATTCAGATGGCAAAACCCTGAGACTTGCAAGCTGCTTGCTCACAGGGAATTTGCTCGCTGAAGCCTTGGTCTCATCTATCCTCTTGTCTGTTCAGACCAAATAAACAAGGGCTTTGATTCAAACTGCAGCAGTGACCACACTTGTCAATCGTCCCCCACCACCTCATCCTGAGATTTCCAATGCTTGGGGCAAAAAGGGTCCCATAGTGCAGTCTGAAGGTCTGTGCGTGGAGGACACAAAATACTGATACTGAATAATAACTCAGTCTTTTACTGCTCCTACTGACTTCAGCACGATAACTCACAGCGCAAAGCATCATCAAAAAAAAAAAAAAAGGAGAGCAAGAGAACCTGCATACAGTATGCAGAGAAAAAAAATAAAGATTGCGTTCAAGGCATAAACTTTATTTGAAAGGGAATCGCAGTGCAGGAGATGGCACAGCTTACGTGTCAACACATGTTTTGGCTAGTGTTGCTCAGAACATGCAAACAGAACTGAAAGTGAGGAAACGTCATATTTGTTCTGTGTACTCAACCATGAACAAAACGTTTCTATTCATTCCTAACACATTATCAACAATTTTGCTTGTTTAGAGCCAAGAGTGAAACTAAATTCTGGTTCAGTATAACAGGAGGTTTACCATCAACTTGTAAAAGTCATAAATGGTTCCTTAGATAAAACATCAGGATCTGGAAATCTCTATTTGAATTTATTCCAATACATCAAACCTTCCTGTACTACTTCTTCTCAACTGACTTTAGTTGTTTTGCTTCCTGAGGGCAGAGTACACACTCTCAAGAAGTTTGAGGCACAATATAACTCGTGAGTTTTGCACTTCATGCTCCATCCCCCGGTCCCCACACGTGCTCAGAGCTGCAGAAATAGAAGAGAACTTAAGCACTACCAGACTGACTTCCCGATTTAGGGGTAACTACTGCAACATCGTCATTAACATGCACAAATGCTTGCAATATTAAAATCAGGTTTAGGATCCTTGTATCACTTCCTCACCAAAACCTTCGCAGAAAGCTTCAGATCATACACCTCTATCACTTAATGTATTTTCTTCCTTAGAACACAATCTTCACGTAAATAAGCACCAAAACAATATCAAAGCGACACCTCTCCTTTACATGCTGACAAAAGCATCTCGGACATGCTTTTTAAGAAATCATCTTGCCTCAGCTATTAGGAAAAAAGAATGCCTGCATACAAATTTGCACAGAATAATAAAAAATGTTCTGATTCACATCTAGTTAGTGTGAGAAATGGTATGTACATCTTTTTTGGGGGGTTTAATAGCTGAAATAACCAGAAAAATAAGAAAATAACAACTCCCTCCCCTTATAAACACATCTTCCACCTATAAAGTCAATTATCTATAAAATAATCACTTTGAAGCCAAAAAACCATATCAACAATTTTAACCCAAAGCTTTTTTAGAAGCTGTTGTTCCCAAGGCCTGCAAGGGAGAAACTCTACTGCCTAACCCTGGTCTTGCCACTAAATTTAGGGATTCACTTGTATAAAATTCAGTAAAACTATTCTGCAAATAGTTTGTGATGTTAAGCAGTAACAATAAACAAAATATTTACATTTATATCCATGAAATTTAGATCAGAATTCTGTTAGCAGAAGTCCTGGGAAAGTGGCTGAGTTCTATCCAGACAAGACTTCCAGGCAGAAAGAGACACTGTGTCCAAGGATGCCCACGTGTGTTACCTCCGTGTTTACTGTACAGTGATGGTCCACAATTCAGCATTGAGGTCGGCCACTAAGGATTGTCTCTATAGTTCATGTAACAGAAGAGATCACTGGAAAACCACAGGCCACCACAGCTACCGGCTGCACACATCCCACCAGGGAACACCGATATGAAACAGAATGAATTTGTGAATGTCTCTAGAGTAAAGCCCAATGCCAACCCTTGCAATTTACCATCAGCACTCTCATACACTACGCAGGCTCCATTCTTAAAACAGCCCTTGTTCTGATGGGTGCTGAGGCTCCCCCCCCGCCCCAATAAATACTCCTGTAGCCCTGAAGTTCAAGCGCCACGGTAGCAGGCTGAAGCATCCCTAGCCAGAGCCCAGCCTGCAGGCGCAGACCCGTCCGCAGGCAGCCCGCAGGCCCGCCAGCCTCCCTGGCAGGAGCGGTAGCCCTGCGAACGCCTCCCCCTTCCACTCTGTTCCGGGGACAGCAGGCGGAGGGCGGCTGCGAAGCGCTGGGCACCGCGGCTGGCTGGCGCACGGGCTTCCCCCGGCCGGTTTCCCCGCACCAGGTGCCGCACCGCCAGGGGGGCCCGCAC
>JAVJGI010000065.1:35414982-35438628 GCA_035590275.1 Ibycter americanus | reverse complement strand
GGGCACCGGCCCGGTTCTCGCTTCCGAAAACGCTCGCTTTGCTGCGTCGCTGGCAACGAGTTACTAAAACCGAAAAATCGTAAGCCCCGTTTCCTTATCGCAATTTCTGCCCTGGTAATTATCTGACGTCTGCTTCTTGGAAACTGGCACAGGAGCGGCAGTCTTGAACAATGCTCTGTATAACTTCAAGGTACAGCCTTGGTTAAGATTTCAGCGACTGCAGCGCAAAACGAAACCAGAATCTCCTAAAAAGTTTCCTTGCAGGTGGCGTTTGAAGCACACCGTTTGGGCTGCACCCGTGTGATAATGCCTTGCACTGCGTTTTTGAAGCAGATAGCTTTTGAGGGGTTGTTTTTTGGTTTTGGTTGGGTTTCTTTGGTTCGTTTTTTTTGTTCATCTCTGGTTTTAAGGTAGTGCTTTGAAGAGACTTCTTAAAAGCTATAAGATACTGCATTCTGCTAATAGGGTCTTTGCATTTTATCCCGGAATGCGGTTAAAGATATTTTACCTTTAACTGCATAGCAAAACTTGACAAAAGATTTCTGCCTGTGCAAAAGCAATTCAAAAGGGAACAGAGCCGTATGATAAGCCTGGAACAGCCTCAGCCTTTAAAAACTTCATTGGAACAGCACACGAGTCAAGCTGATGATGTCTTACCGGTGCCTTACATGAAGCCTTTTTGCTCAAGCTGCTCAGGTCCTCAGGCGTGTTCTGCTGTGGATTGCTTAGTTCTGGCAAGCATTCCCTGTAGTCCTTTGAGGAATCAAATGAATACACAGGGAGTGTTACAGTTTAAACTGTTCCTTTAGCCCGCTTGTAGCTGTTGCAGTGTTTTTCAAATACATGACAGCGTGACCTGTATATGATAAGACTCTTTTTAACAATGTAAGCTTTCATTCTTTATACACTAGACATAAATGTCATTTTTGTAAAACTTGCAGTTCACGCTTACTGATGTGTACTAATCAACTTTTTTCTTCTTCGTAATGCTTTTTGCATAATCTATTCACTGATTGAATGCACACTGAGATGGAAGTGAAATGCTGTAAATACACAGGTTAATAATAAGAAATAGCGATGTCAGTGAGCACCTGTAGTCTCAGAAGAACAAGACAAGCAAGTACCTAAAGCAAATCTCTGTCCTCTACCTCTTTCCATTCTATTTGGAATAAAGTATTTATGCCAGTAGGAAAGAACAGGACAACACGGTCTCTAAATAAAATATGGTGGTGTTTTTTATCTAAGAGTAAAGTGAAGTAACCACGCTAAAATATTTTAAGGGGTTTATTCAAATGGAGATTGAAAACTATTATAGTGATTCTTTGCTTCAGAGAGCATGACTGCAACTTGTTCTCCTTTGTTCATAGTCTTAGATTTTCAACAAACTAAGCTACAGTTAGTGTGGCTATTTCTAATAAGGCCAATAAAAAAAGTTTGGTAGTCTAAATTCTAATAAGCTGCTTGGGTTAAAATTAGATTTCCCCTTAAACATTAGCTTAGTAATGCGTGCTGTAAGATAGGTATATCGTTCTTCTTTGGACTCCTTCATCTAGATACGTGATGAAGTTAGATAGAGTTACTCTGGCTTAAGGCCACAAGCTGAGCTGAGGTAACTGCGGTACTCCAAGCCAAACCCAGCTGCAGGGTAAAATGCATGAGATAAACTTAGTGAAGGTGGTTCAAGGTAGCACATTTTCTGTCGTAACTGAAATATGAAAGTGCGTATGTGGTTACCCATCGCAGCTCAGCTGCAAGATAACAGCTTAACAAAATTCTGTAACTTTGTTGTATCCAAATGCATATCTGTGGGTTTCTTGTAAAATACTGTGCTCTTAAAACCTAGTCAAAGATTGGGCTATAAATGGTGAGACATTTACATTTTATCCTATTTCTCAGTTAACTGAATGAAGGGAGAATTGTAAGAGAAAGGGATTTTTAATTGTACTTTTAAAACATTTGGAGAGATTTTTTTTTTTTTAACGATTTTTTTTTTAAGTTACAAAATTCTTAGGGCCCAACAGTTCACAGAATGAAAATTTTGCTAAGGTCAACATCGAGCCCACTGAAGCCCAGTATTAAGATAGCAAATCCTTCAGTAAATCTACTGAAGGCTTGAAAGCATATCTGTAAACTCAAAAAAAGTAGACATTTTGTGTGTCTAATAACAAAGCTGCCTATTTGTAATTCATTGCAATGAAATGAAAAGCATACAATTTTAGGTTTGTGATATATTTAAATATATATGTGCCATTTGGCTCAAGTGTAACCCATCATTGTTGTGCTGTCTTGCAGATAACTTCCTTTTTAGTGATGAAATCATAGCCAATGGTTTTCACTCCTGTGATAGTGATGAAGATGACAGAGCCTCACATGCAAGTTCTAGTGATTGGACCCCGAGACCACGTATAGGTAGAAGCCTGTCTAATGTTCTTAGATGCTATTTGCCTTTGAACAGTTACTTAATTCTTCCCAGTCCTCAAATGATTTCTTCTGTTGCAAAAAATTTGTGAATTACTGCTGTTGAGCAGCTTAGAGTTGTTGACTGTATTCTCTGTGCTATTTAAGGAGTTTAAAAATGAACCTCTTTCAGCTTGCTGTGTTATGATTAAAAATTGTCAATGTCTTGCCATGATCCATCTTAAAAGCATACACACAGACTCACTAAATTGAACAGATTTATGGCATATTTCTAGCCTGTTTACTTAGTACTAATTCTTTAAGGAACAAGAAGATGATTCGTCTATTGTAGCCAGCCTGTAGGGCTCACTGTCCTAAGTGTTACATCAGTTTGGGAATTATTAGTCTGCATATATATTGCATATTAGCAGTTAGGAACTCAGTAGAAAGCTCTTGCCTCGCACAGAGACAAGATAACTGCTAAGGTCACTGGTGGTTTGTGTGGGACAGTGGCTTCCAGGGTGCAGTGGGGTTGGGGCTTTTTTGTCTTACACCGGCACGATAATACTACAGCATTCATTTTGCCAGTACTGATAACAATAGCAGCAAGAAAACACATTATAATAACACAATATCCCACTCAAAATCTGCCAACATGTTGTCTTTGCTGATCCCTCATTACAGAATCACTGTTTGTACCTTTTTGGTAAATAAGTTTAACAAATTGTTTTCCTCGTATGTATTGTAACTGGCCTTAGTGATAGCTATTTGGGCCCTCTTAGTCAGTTTTAACTTCTTAAGATTTACTTATTTTTATTCTGCTGCTCTAATCTCCAGTCTTTCTGGAAGGATTGATTTGATGGCTTTAGGAGGTCATATCTGAAATTGTTAGTGTTAGATGACTAAAAGGACAACAAAAATCCATGGACTGGTGGGCCCTATGTGTCTCTTTAGAGTGATGTTTTTAATATGACTACGTATTCATATATGTATGTATTAATATATGTACGTTTGTCTCTTCAACTTACTACTGTAAATACCTTACAAAACATTGGAAAAATACAATTGAGGCCATGAAATGGAGATGCATTGTGAAAATCTTGTTGCTAAACAAGTGCACCTCTAAGACACATTGAGTTTGCTATGAGCTGAGATTTCTACCTTGACTCACTTGCTATGACATCCTCCATGAGTTAACATAAAATAGTAATAAAGAAGTAAAAACCCTAGCTATACTACCACCTCAGAATTTAGACCAAAGCATACATGGGTTTTGATGAATGAAGCACTAAATTGCATTAATAAAATTGTAGTAGCCTGCTGTAGCAAGCATTACTAAATGGGACAATGATCATAATAATCTGAAATACTTGACTCAATTTAAATTATTTTTTTTTCTTTTGTGATTTTCTTAGGTCCCTACACTTTTGTTCAGCAGCATCTCATGTTAGGTACAGACCCACGGACAATTCTGAAAGACCTGCTGCCAGAAACAATCCCTCCACCTGAACTGGATGATATGACACTGTGGCAAATTGTTATAAACATTCTTTCAGAACCACCAAAAAGAAAAAAACGGAAAGATATTAATACTATTGATGATGCTGTGAAACTTTTACAAGAATGCAAAAAAATAATGGTCTTGACTGGAGCTGGGGTATGTATTGCTGCAATGACAGTGAGAGAATATGTAGACTGTTAAATGTTACCTAGTGCTTTACAGCATGCAGGTGATGTGACCCTCACAATGTTGTAATCAAATAATTGTGCTCGATGGGAAGAGGAAGCACAGCTGTCCACTAGAGTGATGCACACTGCAGGACTGGAGCTTAAGTTGGAAATCACAAGATCTCTCTTCTTATAAGAAAATATTGTTAAAACGTGTAAACTTCTAAAACAGTTGCTTCCATGCAAAATAGTTATGGAATAAGATCACATCTACCTGTTCCAGAACATTTTCTATCCTAGTCATTTTTTCATTTGAAACAAAGGTTATGATTTTTTAAACAAAATGTCAATGGATCTCTTAAAATATCTGATGGAGCTACAGGGACTAGAATAGGACTCAAAAAGTAAAAAAAAATTTAAAAAAAGAGTTTCTGTGTATGTGAGGATTATAAAGGAGAGTTTGATTAGGTTTCAGTAGACAATATTATTTTAACGTGTGCTGCTGTATGATGGTAATAAGATTACTCACTGTTTTACTAAAGAAGATTTTTAAACTGTTGTACATTTGCAGCTTTATACCCATGTACCAGATTATGATACAAAAGTTGATCATTTTTTGCTTCTGTTGTTCATACGCAGAGGGTATGACACCATTCAGAAAAGATGAGTAATTCAAATCAGCTTGTTAGAAAAGTTCTGCTACTTCTATTACCCAGTCTTGCTCTTTCTATAATTGCCATCATGCACGTTTTTCTCCTCCTCTTCCCATAGTGTTTTGGGGTAGTCTGAGGCAATAAATTTTAGTCTTTATTGACTACTACAATGCTTTGATAAACAATGTTTATTTATCAAAAGGGGGCTATTCAGAAAAAGTAAGACTTTATTCTGTGTGTTAGCATGTAAAAAAAAAAAACCCAAAAATCAACCGCTTTATCCAAGCCTAAGTTGGCAGATCAGTGAAGACTTACTAATCAAATTTAATGCAACGGTATTTTAAATTTTTGTTCACCTCTTATAGAACTTCCAGTAGCAAAAGCAAGTTCTGGTGTCCTGTTACTAACTCTACAGATTGTACTAAAGGGTGGGTTTTTTGTCCAGTTGTCAAACTTTGTTTCTGTGCTGTTTCTCCTGCTTGTGATTTGGGAATTGTTGTATTGGTAAAAAAAAAAAAAAAAAAAAAAAAAGAGAGAGAGAGAGAAAAGAAAAATAAACACAGAGAACCCAGCCTGGTTTTGTTCTTAATGTCTCTGAGCACTGTGAGCATACAGAAATGTGGTTTCACAAATAGTTTTGTATCATTGCAACTCTATAGCCAAATATGTGGTAGTTTTGCTTATTTCAGATTGCAAAAATATATTTCAGGTGTCTGTGTCTTGTGGAATACCTGACTTTAGATCAAGAGATGGCATCTATGCGCGCCTTGCTGTAGACTTCCCAGACCTTCCAGATCCTCAAGCAATGTTTGATATAGAATACTTCAGAAAGGATCCCAGGCCGTTTTTTAAGTTTGCAAAGGTATGGTTTTCCAGCAGTTCTTATCTTGGTCAGTAAAGACAGATAACAGTATTAAAATGCATAAATCAGATATAAAACTATTCTGTTAACAAAACGGTATCTCTGTCTTTTCTTATAAACAATATAGAAAAACATGGTAATATATTGAATTTACTTTAATGAGAGACTTCATGCAGTGGCATAGTAACTCTCTCCTTGGGCGCATCTTTGCAATGTATCAACTTTATATCCTCAGTGTTACCTGGTTGCATACAATGATGCAAGTATTAGCCTTTCTAGAAATACTCAGCAACATTCTCTCTTTTTTAAGCTTACTTTTACTGTTAGCATTGTAAGTTCATTATATATACAACCATTCTAGATGATGTCTCTAATTTCAGAAAGGATAAATAAAAACTTGTAGGTATTTGATCAAACCTCAATCATCTTAGCAGCTGTTACTGTCTTTGAAAATTGACAGAGTATGAGAAACTTTTGGCCAGCACATGAGTAATGTGGAAAGCTACATTTGAATTTGATGTGCTGCGGCATGCTCTTCAGTGTCATACAATACATTGACATTTTATCACTGTATTTATAGTAAAGAGGACTGAAGCTGTTTCATGAACTAATAAGTTTGTTCTTGTTTCAGGTTTTGATATAGCTATTACAAGGATCTGTACATCTCACAGAATTAAAGCCTTTTTGCAGGGACTGTGTTCACTTAAAAGGGAGAACACAGTTGTTTTTTGAAAGATGTAGTGATACTAAACAGTTTAAAAAGCAGGGACTACATCTCCAAGACAAAAAGGAACTGTATAAGCTGTAGACACACGTAGAAACAAAAAAAACCAACTGCATTTAGTCTGGAATTTCCCTGGGACAAAAAAATAAAGCCCAAAATATTATAAGAATTACTACAGGACCAGTAAGGACTTGTAAAAATCAATCACTACTAGTTGTGCTCGCTTTTTCTTCCTTTTGCTTGTAACTTATACTGCTGCTCTATTATGTTATAAAGATTGGAAAAGAAAAATCAATGCATTTGTCAGCTGCTTGGCTTTCTCTGAAAGCCTCTTATCCAGACACTAACATATTTTGATGCTCATGTATATACTCAGTTACTTTTTTTTTTTTAAAATAGTAAAAAAAAAAAAAAAGCCCCCAAAACCTCACAGCAAACAAAGAAAAAAAAAACAACTTGAAGCCTGTCTATGCACAGGTTTTACCAGAATAGCCCAAATTCAATTTGGCTGATACTTTCTTACTAAAATAATTTCTCCTGCTTCTCCTTTTCTGTCCATCAGCTCAGTTAAAATATTGATTTCTTACTCCATGAAATCTTAAGTTCCTTTAATTCTAGGGGCAAAGAAATGGCCAAATTTGCAGAGCTCAGTGGCAGACCATGTATTACTTCTTCAGACCACGATATAAAACCTGTTAGGACTATATGAATATCTGATTATAATTATAATAGTCTAGTCATAATCCAGTTAATAGCACTATTATCAATCACTGCTCATTTTGCTGCAGTTTAACTCCAAAGACCCATGTAGCTTCAGAATTACAAGTAACTTGAAATATTTTGGGGGAAAAACAAATGCTTTCATTTTAATAGTTGGGCTATACAGCAGCTGAAGGCAGAGCCTTCACAAATATTAATGTAATAGTTCACTGTTGTGCTAGAACTTTTGGTTCAGCTTTGGCCAGTGACTCTTGTGCTTCTTCTGTTAAAAGGCCTAACTTTCCCAGGTGAGACTCCAGCCTAGTTGCTGTTCAGTGGTGAAAGTGACTGGAGAGCAGAGGGTCTGGAATTAAAGTTCCTCCCCTAAATAAGTGTTCCTGAGCAAGAGCGATAGCGCTGCTGCTGATGTCCTCCTTGTCACACAGCAACCAGAGGTATCACCCATGTGGTCAACTCTAGAAAGAGGTTCCTAGTGTGAAGCTTTCAGCTGGGTGCCCACATTTATTTTTTCCTTTTGGCAAGCTCCTTGTTCACTGTGAGCCAACATGAAAACATTCTACAAAAGTGCCTACATTGTTTCCTGTATGCTCTTTAGATATACCTACCTCCTCTACCTTGATCTAATGGAAGGGCTAAGAATCTGTCAGGCACAGTGGAATTGCTCTGCCAAGCCATATGGTTTCAACTTGATGACTACTGCTAACTGGCTACATTGGCAAAGCTGGTCTGAATACAACCAGCCTTTCTGCTTTCTGGGCTTTCATCCTCTAGGAACAGCTGCTGATAATGCTGAGGAGTAAAAACTGCTTATCCCAAACCAAAAGACCAGAATCCGAATTCCTCATGAAATTTTTGCCAGACTGCAGTTAAACCATGTATATTTCTAATAACAAATATTGAGGTTACTTGACATTTACAAAGGGGGGAAAAAAAAGCTTTCCTATTTCCTCATTCTCAAAACCAAAAAAGATCTAAACCTTGCTTTTATGTTGTGTGAAGAACAAAACATCAGCCTGCATGGAGCTATTCATCCTGACATGATCAGAAGCTCAGCTGTTGAAGGAAGAGTTGGATCTGGGAGAAATGGCAAAATGCAAAGGATTCCCAGACAACATTAACTGCTAACGTAATCATTATTGATAATATTTAGTTTTTTTGTGAATTGCTGCAGTTGGAATAAAGACATCTACGCTTTCTAATGTACTTCTGGATTCCCTAGGAAATCTATCCAGGACAATTCCAGCCATCTCTCTGTCACAAGTTCATAGCTTTGATGGATAAAGAAGGAAAACTACTTCGCAACTATACTCAAAACATAGACACATTGGAACAGGTTGCAGGAATCCAAAGGATAATACAGTGTCATGGTTAGTGGTTTTAGTTTCACTTATTTTATATATACGAATGATTTTTACTGGTGCATGTGACAAGGTAATAATTAGAATTAAATTATTTTTTTCTAGAATTGGTATCTCTTGGCAAAAAATATTCTGCTTTTAAGATGTTGATTTTTTTTTTTTAAGTAGTTGAAGTATTTAAATCAGAAGTGTTTCAAGTGGAAATACTTCTTTCAGAAATTGTTTGAAAAACAGTGGTCTTTGTGTATCAGTGAAGATCCACATCCTGTTTGCACAAGCTTAGACCTTAACTTTTAAAATGTATTTGGTGCTGCTTTGTGTGTGAGAACATAGTGTGGAAATCGGTCTTTTCATAGGTCCCTCTTGCTGTCTATCAATTAAATGGAGTTTGGCTGTTATCTCATTCTTTTAGGTTATATTCCATTGAAATCTTAAAATATCCTTACATTTCAGTGAGTTTACCTCATGTTTAAAATATTGTGGATTAATCACCAGTTCAGCTGAACTGAAGATCATCCTGTTACACCTTCCGTGTCATACACATTCTGTAATGATGATACCAAATTAAGTGGAATCTCTGAATTAGTTGCTTGATATGGTTTCCATTTCCAAGGACTTGCAAATGTCAAGTTAAAAGTCCAAGGATTCATTTTTAAGGAAAGGATGCAGAAAATTAGTTCTTCAAGTGCATGTTTTGATCATTTAGTAGACTTCTGACAAATTGTTTAAAAGCAGCATTAGCATGTTTGTAAGACCTTTCTTGTCTAATTCCACCTTTTCCAAACCCACTTGGTTTCCTTATCTACAAAGCTTAGCTCAGTGTCAGATTCGCCAGTTTTCTTTTTTCAGACAGAGCGAACATGGTGCTCTGTCATGGTGCCCAAACAGCACACAGTAGAATCCTACCTGTCAAATAACCCAGATCTGGTGCTAGTTTCTGTTTGTGCTGTGTCATGCATTTTCCTTTGTTGTCGTTCCGTATGAGGTATTTATCGTGAACTTCTTACACGGTTGTGGTTTTGTACATCACGCCACACTCGAGCTTCCATTTTTTCAGTTGCACGCTACAGTATTAGATTTCAGACCATCTTTAGTGTATGTCCTTTATAAGTGGATTTTAAATCAGAAAGATTCTTTAAAAACATGCTATGGACTTTGAGATTGTGAGGCCTTCAGAAGCACATCGAGCTTTATCTGACATACAGTTATGTTGCTCTTCAACAAATGCTAGTTGACTAATGGTAGTGGCTAAAGAGAAACTGAAACCATTATGTAAAGGTTCACACTGCTGTGTTCTGTCTTTTTTTGTCTAGCTGTGGCAATGGCAAGTTAATGTTTGCGAAATGACAAGGAACCTTCTCATGATTTGGGAAGTCCATATATGAACCTTTGAACCTATTTCACACTGCGGACTTACAGTAAAGTGGCTACTGTGAAAACTATTGTATCTTAGATGCATTTTCTGAATTTAAAATGGCTATTGCAGTCAACCAGCATGTCTGGAATTAGATCCTATTCCTTGCCATTGCTGTAGCAGAATGATCAGAGGCGATGGCCTGCTGGCTACACATGACTCGTGCATGGAGCAGCATAAGTTCTTAATCAACTCCTGACGGTGAAAAATAACTCAAGTACTAGAATTGCAAGTAGGTAGCAACAAATGCCTCAGACAGTGTTAGGTCTGCTGGCCTGACGGACATGTCCCTAGCATGCTGTATAAAGGCCTAAATTATTACTATAAACAAATTACAATGAGCAAATAACTGTCATACTTCCTGTAGTCTTTGGAGTCCCTCGAGTTCTGGCAGCTGCAGTGCTGAGCAAGCGTTTCAGAAGCTGTGCACTTTCCACGCCAGCAGCGATTAGGCGAGCTGAACTGCCAGTTGTTCATAAACAATCTGCTCCACGTTTTTCTGTGCTTTCACTCTCTTTTTCTTACCCAGATACAATATCCCCAAAGCATATTTTGATGTTGTACTTAGCCCCAGAATCCCTTCATTTAGCAGTGTAAGTGTTGGTTGACTGCTGTGCATAGGTTATGAGCAGAAACATCTTTGGTCTGGGTGACTTAAAATAATGCTCTGGATAAAGTTTTGGTACCAGAGGTTTTTAGCTGTTCTTCTGCAAAGCTTTCAGCATCTTAATGGTTGCCTTTCTAAGAGTTTCCTTCTGAGAAGAGGCTTTTGTGTACCCCCTTGTACATTGCTCAGTCACAGGGCTTGCTTATTCATAGGTGCTTTCATATCACCATTAGAAATTAGATAGCTCCAGACTTTTATTGTATGAGTGACGCATTCCAGTGCAGGGTCAAAGATCTCCATTTTTTAATTTTCTTTTTTTTTAATCCTTGTTTCATGGTTAGGAGAAAGTCTGTCATTTGTTCTGTTTTCATTCTTCAGCATTCTGTCAACTTCTAGCATTTTTCCTTCTACAGATAAAAGGCCTTGTAGACAGAATTCTCTCTCCTGGACATATGCGCACCAAAAGGCCGCTCTGGTTTGCCACAATGACTTCACACTGTATATTTTCATGTGTGTGTTAGCCACCCAATAAGCTTTCCCTTTAGACAGATAGAGACATGAATGTTCTACCAGGTACTTGGGCGTCGCCTTCAGTGGCTTCAGAAACAGGCCAGTTAGAGCTACCAAGTGGATGGATGGAGCAACAAACTTACAGCCTTGCCAAATAATTAACACAGTAGCTAAGCTGGATACCAGATTCAGAGCAGTATTTCAATTTGAACAATATAGCTGTAACTTCTCACTTACGCTGAAAGGAACAGTACTGCTATTTAGTTACCTATAGTCAAGTCTTTACTAATGCATTTTCTTAGTTATCTTGCCCTGCAGTTACTTGAGTTCATGTAGGTTCTTCTTCAGCTGATGCTGTTTGCAGAGATGTTGGCACTACTGTTAGTTGTGTAAAGAGGAAAAGGGACGTTTCTGTTCTCCCCTTGCTGTATATGCTTGCACAGGTTAGGGGGAATGAGAGGACACAATATAATTTGTGTTGACATGCATGTGGTATATCACTACTCCTAAACCAAGATTTCTGCTAACATCTGGAACTACTTGTAGTACTACAAGTATCTTCTCTTAATTTTACATTACTTTTTAATGACTGATTTTTATAGCACTGCAGCATAACAGCCTTTGTGTCAAAATAGCTTGGGCAAAAAGACCAAATCTGAATGACTGAAAATACTTATTTCTACTATACGGGTTTTTCCCCTCAGGTTCCTTTGCAACAGCTTCCTGCCTGATCTGTAAATACAAAGTCGACTGTGAAGTTGTTCGAGGAGATATTTTCAACCAGGTAAAAAATTTACTTCAACTCACTGCAGCTTTCTAATAAGTAATACTCTCAAAAAAAAGTAAAACAAACCCAAAACCACAAAACACCAAACCCAAAACACCACACTTGGATTGCTTAAAAGATCTGCTTTTAAAAGGCTACATATCTTTGCATGTATTTCATAAAAGTGCCTATCTGTATTTTAGCATTTCCTCTAGCACTTAAAAGTATACTCAAATGCTATACTGCAAAAATCAGGTAATGGGAAAAAGCAGAACAAAACCATGAGAGTCCATTTTTAATAGCACATCCGAGAAAAGTAGAGGTTAAAATGGTAAGTAGCAAGTTGGATTTATACCCGTTTTATGTTAATCTGAACTCACAGTCACACTGAGAAAGCATTCTTGTGTGTTTATAACATCGGTTGCTCTTTGAGCATCTACCTACGTTAAAAATAAGTTTAAGCAGTAGATGATGCAAGGAGAAATTGCTAACTACAGAGCAGCCTCTGAGCAAGGAAGAGGATCAAATGAAATGTCAGATGTTCTTTTCTAGGAGTTCTGAACTACTCCATATTGCAAACTCCACACATCTGGGTGTGACATGCCCCAGGGCCAAGGCAGGAATTAGTTCTGCTCTGGAAGAATGAACCTTTGGCTTGGAGAGACCTCTTTGCTCTTCTTCCCCTTCTTTTGAAGGAACAGAAATAATGATTCTTTGGCCAAAGAGATCTTGTTTATACAAATGGAAAGGGACTCTCTTTTCTGCAGGTTCATGTTTTTTTGATAAATGCTTAGAGTCCACAGTTGCAACTTTAGATGAGAAACATGGAAGGCATGTAAATCTTTCAGGTATTATGTTTGAAATGGAACTTGATGAAAGCCCTTTCAGAAGAGATGTTTGAGTTAAAGCTTTAAGAAATTTGAATCTCATAAGCCTGAAGCTTTGTAACACTGAAATATTGAATGTGAAATCTGGTTTATTTTGCTATTAAGAATATTATTTTTGAGAATTTTTTTATCTTACAGATGTTTGCTGCTCCTTTACCATCAAAGCCAGCTTTGGAGTTTTAAGTTTTTTTCCTTCTAAACAATCTTCCTAAGCATGTTGTAATTTTCTGGTTTGATTGTTAGTGGTGAGGTCTCCGCTTCCCAACAACACTTTAGTCATTGCATGTTCATATGCTGTACCAAACTTCTGCCCTGATGGCCCATACCGGCTAGTGGTCAGTAATGGAAGCATGGGGAAGTGCAGAGAAGAAGCCTGTAGCCATACTTTTGCATAATGAGAAAAAAAAGAGGGTTCTTACTTCTGAGATAAGACTGAAGGAGCTTTTTATGCTCAATCTCTCAGCCTTAATCTTACAGTACTGTTACCAGGTATATCTTTCCAGGGCAGGCCCTAGCTGCAATCCTGAATTATTTTCATAATGCAAAATAAATGTTATTGCCAAATACAATTTCACACAAGAAGAAATGGAGCTATTGAAAGACAACATATCAGTCTTCCTTTATGCCTGAAAAAAAAATAGTTCTATTTGCCATCATCATCTTTATTCCATAGCCTACATTTCCCAAACCAGTACTATGCAGTTTCTTTTTCTGCTGCCTCTCTAGAATATAGAATTCGGTTCTTTTGATGTCTATAAAAAAAAACCTTTCTGTACTTATGAAACAAAACACTGTCCATTTCAACAGCTTTGTTCTCTAACAAGTACTCCTTCAGAAAAATCGTTTTGGCACGTGGGTCCTAATAGATAGTCCAGTTTCTGGTCTCTGCAGTCCTCCACTGCTTGAAAGTTCAGTTATACATGGCTCCAGGTCCTTAGGTTTCCCTAAAAATACTGCCTTTCTTTTGCTCTGGTCCTTTCCCTGATGATCATAAGTGCTTCACAAGGAAGTGAGTCTAGCTAGCATCTTTCTGCCAGGATTTCCTTTCAGCATATTATGGACTGAGAATTGTTTGAGGTCATCTGTTTAGAAGACTATGAATTTCTTGTTGCTGCTCTTCATTCTTTAGCCACTTCCAAGATAACATGCTAGGTCCCTGTATAGCATGATTCTTTCTCTTGGTTGCTGTACACAAGCATCCTGCTGGATGAGAAGCAGCAACAGCAGTTATACATCAC
Source organism: Ibycter americanus (assembly GCA_035590275.1). Classification (NCBI taxonomy): domain Eukaryota; kingdom Metazoa; phylum Chordata; class Aves; order Falconiformes; family Falconidae; genus Ibycter; species Ibycter americanus. The sequence continues at coordinate 35,424,824 of JAVJGI010000065.1, read as the reverse complement.
ATTTAGAACTTCTGAGTAAAACAATTGTCAGTCGCTTCAAAAAGTATCACTTCTACTTTGCTTTTGCCTATTTTAGTCAGTTTCAATAGTGAAAGGGTCTCAGATTTAGGACGAAAAGGCCCAAGAAATGGAAAACACACACCAGTTCTTGGATATTCTTAAGCCTACATAATCTTTACTAATCTTGTTTTTGATACACAGATAACATCAATAGTCAATGAGAAATTCCATTTCTCTTTTGTTAGACAAATACATCACCAGAGGTGGTGGTGGGGTTTTGGGGAAATGCTGCTTCTGGAGGGAAAGAGGACCCTAGGCAATTGAGTGGCCAATTATCTAGCTTTAACTTCTTGGTATCAATTTCAGCTCTTGGAATAGATCTTCCCCTTTACTGACGACCTTTCTGAGGATTAGCAGAGAAGCTGGTGAGTAGTGTAGTGTTGAAATGCATTTATGGGCCCATTACAGTGACTCAACTGATTTGGATAGGGACATCAGTTCCTTTACAGAGATCCACCAAGTCACAAATCATTGGACTTTCTGTGAGAAATGATGGAAATTGAGTTTATACTACTTGGTCTTTTTAAATCAAAAGCTAGAGGTCTTCATTTTATCTTCCTCCTGATACAGAGCAAATTATTTTCCCTCCTTAGGCTTCCAACTGAAAGTGCAAAGGCATCACTAACATCAACAGAAGAGACAGCAGGGTAAAAAGCTTCAGAAAAGTTTAAGCTGTTTGTGCATTATGAGCTCTCTTTCTGATATGTAAAAATCCAAGGAAAAAGTTCAAGATTCACTCTACTCATCTGCTCCTTTTTGAGGAATTCTTTAGTTGGTTTCCCTTCAGCACTGAATTACTAGACGCTCTTTAGCTTGGGCACGTGGTGAAGGTTTCCTCCATACCAAATCCTAGTTCTTGTGCCATATTGCTGCTTATGCATCCCTCCCACAAGGTTTTCTTCAAAGGAGGATTGGATTCTTTGTTCAAAGGCTTAAAGTTTTGGGAAAGGTCCTTTGACACTAGAGGAAGGCCTTTTACTTGGGATGTTTTCTCATTTGGAAAGCATTGTCTTTTGTCCTGCTGTAGGCATCCATAAACTGGTTCTTTGATTTAAACTTTCTAAGTTCTGTATTATTTTTTTCTGCATATGTTCTCTGTACAAGAGGGAGTTGTTATGCATTTAAATGTCACTTTTCATGTATTTTCCTATTACAATAGGTAATACACATCTCTTTACACCTTTACATAGCACTAATCTGCCTGTGTTGACTGCTATAGGACTGCAGTTATATTTAGCTCCTTAGATTTTATTCTGGGGTATTGTATTTTAACACTATAGCTAAGAAGATGTGAACTATTTGAAAGAAAAATTGCTCAGTAGTAATTGAAGTATTTTCTGTACATAGATCGCTCACCTTGTTTTTCTTCTCTCTGAAAAAGTCTTAAGATAGGAAAGAGTTGAAAGAGGTCCCAAAGATCAGAAATTCTTCTGGTTTCAGGAGGAAAGGGAGCATACTTCACAAATGTAACTCCGGTCCACTTTTTTTAGTGAACAAGGATTCTGCTCTGTTTTTGGAGGAACTGGAAAAGTTTAAAATGGAGACCAAACAAAAGTTCTTTCCTATGTTCTTGCCCTGTATGCTTTTTGCTAGCCACCTGCTACAGTGCCGTGTTGCTTTTTGTGTGAAACACCATACCCTTTTAGGAGAGGAGAAAGTAGAGCAGTGAAGTCTACAACACACCCTTTGATTAGGAAGGATTTTATATCAGATCCTACAATGGAAAATGACAGCGAAATCGTAAGTTTTTGCTCTGATTAAACCAAGAAAAATATATTCCTATCAAACAGGAAGTAGTTACTCACTGGAGCTGAGCATGACTTCTGGATTTTGGCTTAGTTGTCAGACAAAGACCTGTGGTATAGATCTGCGTGGTTTCTCCCTTCTGACTTAAGAGGACACCCTGTTTATTCCTGCTGTAGTTTTATTTCTGTGTGCAGTTGCTGCAGGCTAGGGTAAGAAATGTAATGTCTGAATATCCACAGAAAAATGAAATGAGGAAATATCACTAAAACTTCCTTGTCTTTTGCCAAAATAAGTCACTGTGAATTGCTGAAGTCTGAGGTTTTCAAGGGCACAACCTTGAACTGTAGTAATAGAAGCTATTCTAACACAGGTTGTACCTAGATGTCCCAGATGTCCACCTGATGAACCACTCGCTATCATGAAGCCAGACATAGTCTTCTTTGGAGAAAACTTACCTGAGCAGTTTCACCGCGCTATGAAGTACGACAAAAATGAAGTTGATCTCCTTATTGTCATTGGGTCTTCACTGAAAGTAAGACCAGTAGCATTGATTCCAAGTAAGTTACTATCTCTGGTAATGTTTTCTTCCAAAAAATTTGGATCAAAAGTTAAATTCTCAGTTAAGAGCTCCAAGAAATGCTTTTGGCCCAATTCAGTGAAGAAACTAGAGTAGGCATCTAGTTTTCTAAGATGAAAATTGATTGTCTCTGTAAAGCTGAAATGCAAAATAGAGAAAGCAACAAATTCCAAGTGCTTTTTCTACACTTCAGGCAAATATTAAGGTAATGAAATGATAATCTGAAAAAGCTACTCTCCTAAAACTTGAATTACTTTGTTCTGAGATTCAATTCATGTCTCTCCCTGCTTGCAGTATGCTTTCAGACTTACTTGAAAGATTTAAAAAGGAATCATCTTTAGAAAGATAAATGTAGTGTCAAAAAATCAGATCAAGTACATCAGGTGTCCGAGCTGTAACTTATTTTAAGGTCAGTACCTAATACTAAATGATACGCAGTGGGCAGTATATAATGTGTCACCATTTGGATCCTTAGCTTTTAAAAGTGATGTGGAAAAACATCTCTACTAATAAATATTATAGAAAAATGCACTTCAGAAAGGCTGAGAAAATACCATGACAGGTGATTTACTTGCCTACCAAGTGCTAGACTTACTAGTACTAAACAAATTCTCTTCACGTGTAAGCCTGAGAAGGACATGTGCTTAGCATCTGCTCTTAACTGGGAACAGTACCGCATCCATGACCCTCGTAGTAACATCCTCTTCGCAGGAGGCAGAGCCTAGTGTTTAAGCTGATGGGAAATGCCTAAGGACTGGAAAGTTAAGATCCACTACACAAACCATTGCTCTTTGTGTGCCTCAATGGGATTTCATTAGTTGGTTATCTTGAGGAATCAGTGCTGCGCTACCAAACTGGTGGTTTTTGGAAGCCTAAATGTCAGAAATGGATTGAGCAACCCTATATGTAGTGTAGCTCGTACCTGGAAACATTTTGACCTAATTAAGGGGATGTCATTTACCAGCAGTATATTCTTCATGTGCACTTAGGTACATAAAATGAATGCACAAAATCAACATTACTCTTCTAAGAGGATTACAGTTTAATTTTAGTAATCTTTTCCCCACTTGACCAAACATTGCTGTAGTCAATATTTCTGTGCAAATCACTGTGTTTCTCAGTGATTGAGTAGAGGAACGCTTTTTACTGGAAAAAAGGGAGAAAAAAAGTCTAGATAGGCCACAGTAGGCATAGGACCACAAACTGCTGTTAAATTTGAGATTTTCTTGTCTTCTTCCTGATCTGTCTGATTTGGTCTTGTTGCAAGTGAAGGTATGAAGAGAAGTCTGAGGAATCAAGCTTTCTGAGTAGATCTCTGCTGAAAGTAAAACTGAAGTGACTAACTTTAAATTCTCTTTTCTGTATATAGGTTCCATCCCCCATGAAGTGCCTCAGATCTTAATTAATAGGGAACCTTTGCCTCATCTACACTTTGACGTGGAGCTTCTTGGAGACTGTGATGTTATTATTAATGAATTATGTCAAAGGCTAGGTAGCGAATACACAAAACTTTGCTACAACTCCGTAAAACTTTCAGAAATAACAGAAAAGCCTCCACGAACGCACAAGGAGCTCGAAATGCACTCATCTGAGCTACCACCTACCCCTTTAAACATTTCAGAAGACTCTAGTTCACCAGAAAGAATGACCCCACCAGATACTTCAGTGGTGTCTTCAGAACACCCAGCTGAATGTAAGGTAGAAAACTGTGATCCTGCCTCAGAAACTAAAGGGACCTGCACAGAGGAAAAGCTTCAGGACACACAGACATCGTCAGAAAACCCTGAAGATCCTGCTAGTGAACTAATGAACTCTGAAACAATGAAGGAAAATGGGTCTAACAATGGAGAAAATAAAGGAAAAAATGAAATACTGAAGAAGTGCTGGGTAAACAGATCTGCAAAAGAACAGATTAGCAAAAGGTTGGATGGTAAGTGTTAACTCATTTCAGTATTCTGCATTTTTTGGCCAAGATGTTTATTCTAGACTTAACTTTAAAGCAATAAATAAGTTACCCTTGATGAAATCAGTGGGGTTTGGTGGTTATTTTTGTTCAGACTAGTGTCCACATAACTCACAATTGTATCATTTATTTCTTTTGAAGAAGCCAATAGGAAATCTTTTTGTAATTCATAATAGCTTTTATAATCAGTTATTACATACTCCCTGAAAAGATCAAAGTTTTGGAGGTTGAAGGTAGATACCAAAAAATAAATCAGTTTCTAACATTTTCAAATGCATTTTCAGAAAAAATAGTTTGATCCTCAGGTGGTAAGAAGCTGGTCCACTAGGTCATGATTTGGTAAGGCAGTAGAACTGAGAGATGAAGTCACGATAGGAGCTGAAAAGCAAGTCTCACAGCCGGAGCCAGGCAGATTTTGAAGGAAACTTTAGCCTTTCCAAGGAAGCCTTCCAGTATGCTGTCTCTTAACTGACGTAAGGAGCTATCACACTAGAAAATCAGTGTGGATGAAGAACCAGGTATTAAATTGCAACTTTCCAAAGCAAAGACTGTTCTTAAAGTTTGTCAAATACTCTGTGCTGTGGGTTCCAGTGCTGTTACAAGTAATGGAAATCTAGCTGCAAATACGCGTACCAATGAAAAAAGCTGCTAAGCACTGAATAGTTTAAATGCTTTTTTGTGTCAAAGGGAGGGAGGAGAAGGAATGCTGAGCTTTCCATGAAGCATTTGTTTTGTGCTTCATAATAAATACATATACATTGAAATAAATGCATTTTGAATGTAATCTGTCAGTTAAGTTTCACTGTTGAAAAGACATACATGCAGGTACCTTTTAACCAGAAGTCTGCAAGACCTTGTATGAATCATTTATTTTAGCCTTTTATTGACTTCTGAAATTCTGTTTCAGGTACTCAGTATCTATTTTTACCACCAAATCGCTATATTTTCCACGGTGCTGAGGTATACTCAGATTCTGAAGATGATATCATATCTTCTAGCTCTTGCGGGAGTAGTAGTGAAAGCGGTTCATGTCGTAGTCAGAGCTTAGATGTGGAAGATGAAAGTGAGATTGAAGAGTTTTACAATGGCATAGAGGATGAGGATGCTCCTGAAAGGGAAGAGGAACCCGGATTTGGGGAAGATGGAGTTGAACAAGATGAAGCGGCAGCTGATGAATCAGCTTACACAAATGAAGCTGCAGGGACTGATCATCCAAGCAACAAGTTGTAAAGTGATCACTGACTGGTTACAGGAACTTCCCACCAGCATTAGGAGCTTTGGCATGTCAGAATGAATGTTTACGTCTGGATTTAGCGCAACAAAAACATAAGGATGTAGTGTTTATAAATAACTAAAACAGATTTTCATGCTTAGTTTTTTACCTTTTTCAATAAAATTCTATTACTGCACACTCAACACTAACTCATCTTTTTTTTTTAAGGTACTAGGAATATCTAAACAATTGTCACTATGTTCACTTTTAAGTTCATCTGTCTGATTAGGCATCCATGTATATAATACATATTTTTGCTTAATGAATTTCAGCTTATATTATTTTTAAACAGTTTTGAAAAAGCCATTGGAATGTTAAACTAATATAAAGGGAACAGCTAATTTAGACCAAAGAATGGTATTTTCACACCTCTTGCTTTGTAACCATTTGGTTTATTTAAAACCTTCTCACACTTCTGCTAAACCTTTCATTCTTGGCTAGTCTGTCATTAAACACTGGCATTTTCTAAGACCTACTGTGGCAGCTAATCTTTTGCTTTAACAAGTTACTTGGTATGTTTGAGACATACTTAAATGCGAGTAGACAGTTAAATGGAAACAAGACAGCCAGCACTTGAGAAGTCCTGTATGGTTTTTAGACTGATAAGAAGTGCTGTGAAAATGCTTAGGTTACTGAGTTTAATACTTCCTGTGGACATGAAGCAATGTTGATGTTGGCTCATTAGCAATTTAATGCTGGCATTTTAAGCAAAATGGATCCCCCGTCGTAGAAGTTTTTCATGTCATATACAAAAGTCAAACAATAGAGCAGCTTGCATTAAAAACAGCATTTGATAAGTTGCCAAGACTCTTAATGTGGAAGCCTGGCTGAGTTCAGAATGGTGTTTTTACCAGCATGGGAGAAGGCACAAAAAAAAAATAAGCTCTTCCTTTGTACTTAGATGCAACAAAACCAGGAGAAACTAATTCAAGTACCGAGAGCCTCTGCTTACACCGCTGTGTGGATAAAACACAGATAAATAACCTAACCTGGAAGCACGCTGTTTTGAGGTCATGTCTCAGGCTGGGAAAATAATTTTCCACCTGCTAGCTCCACCTTGCATGTTAAAAGCAAAGCGGCTACTGAAATTACTACATTGTATATTCAAGTGCTAGGCTGCCTTACAACTGGGTGTTGCAAACGTTCAAGTGCAGATTGTTTCCAAGCCTTCAGAACTATTTTGTTAAATTGCACAGTGCAGTAGTAAGTGAAACAGCATTTTTCTATAAACCACTTTTTCAACATTGGCCCAAATGAACTCTACGATGTAGATTATTCATATACTTTGCTTTAATATTTATTACATTTTGGAAGATGTATAGTAGCTGTTCTTTGAACATAAGATACATCAGTTAATAAATATTTAAGAACAGCCTCCTGTATTCATCAGAAAATGTTGGCATGTTGTCTCATTGTCCAAATTTAATACAGCTCTTACTTGGCTACACTAAAGAATGCAATATGTTTAGTTTTCACTTGCATGTCACAATGTATTAGTTTGTGCTATAGGAGATATTTTAAATTGAAATACTTTGTTTTAAATTATTTTTACAGTGAGGATTGTTTTCTGCTCTTTTATATTGTATATAGTGTCTTTTATGTAATCTACTGGCATATGTTTTGTAGAAGACTGTTTAAAATGACTGGCTATCTTCCTGCAACTTTTGAAATACAAAACCAGTGTTTTATACTCGTACACTTTGTTCTGAAGTCTATTAAAATTGTCATTTGATTTCTGGTTTCTGTTAATTTCTAGTCAGATCTTAAAGGCTTCACAAAAGATACCCTATGAAGTCAAGCTGTACCCTAGCTAGTGTAAGGCATTATATGGTAAATTGCTTTTTTCCATCTGCCCCCTTGGGGGAAAAAAAGCTTGACTGAAGCTACTCTGCACTGTCTTTGGTAAAATGGCCTCCTAAACCACAATGCAATGTTGTCCTTCAGAAAACCACTTTCCTCCTTTCAAACCCCATGTTAACGGTAGATGTATTTGCTGAACAAGTGTTTATTTCTGTTGGCGTTTCAGTACCCTGCAGCTCTGCCGCCTTTTCTCAACCCATCCCAAAGCTTCCTTGGTGCTTGGCACTTGTTGCTTCTGCCCCAACCCTGAACAGCTGCGTCCAGGAGAAGCTTCCTGTAAGGAACCCGCACCACTCAGGAGCTGAGGGCATATTTTGGCATCACATGCACAGATACTTCACTTGTGTTTTGTGTGTTTCTCTTTGGGCAGCAGTCCCACTGGCCATCACAGCCACGAATGAAGCCCAACTACAGACCACCCTGGGCAGGTCAGTCTGCACTTTGTCGTGGGGCTACAGCTGTACTGGCCCCTGCATGCTGCAAAGATCCACTCCTGTTGGCCCTCAGTTGGGGCCTTAGTTGGTTTTCCACTACGTAACACCTTACTATTTTGATGATTCCACAGTACTTCTGCATGACTATCCTTCAAACAGAAGTTACATTTGTATTAGGCAAAAAACCCACCTGTTTATAAGCAACTTGCACACTTGAGAGATGAGATAAAGTATTTTAAAAACTAAGAATTTTTTACACAGATGTTTCCCTATCAATTGCTTATTACTCTGAAAGGACTTGAAAACATTTCTCCTCTAGAATAAAACAGCTGCACCTTTTTCTATGTCTAGAAGTAGTTCCGCTTTTTGTTCTTGTTCTTTCATGTATCTTTGCCAATATTGAACAGAAGAGGAACCCCAAACTGTAATGTGTCACCTTATTTCTCTATTTCACACACCATCCTTTCCCTGTAGTGAAGATCTTACCTTTACATATTAAAACAATCACAAGGCAAATGATGGGGATGGGGAAACATTTGCTACCACAGCTCTTCGTTATCCCTAAGTATTCAGCATCTTGCATGAAATTCATCTGGAAGCACGGAAGAGCACGTAGAATCTCAAAAAGAGAGATAACTTGTTTTTCTCATGAAAGCATCTCAACCCTCTTAGCATTTATATTAGACACACTGAAAAAAGCAAAGTACAAGCATTTCTTTAGTAGGACATTGCCGCTCCCCAGCCTCCTTTCAGCCTATTTTAATGCATTAGACACAATAATGACCTTGCAAAAGTGTTTCAAGTGATGTAAAAGAAGTCCATATTTAAAAATCCTGTAATAAATTTTTCTTAATGACTGTGTATTCTCTATGGACCTATCTTGAATCCAGTACATTTTTAATGGTTTTGATTATGGAAAATACATAATGCTTTTATATGCACGACAGCAAAGTGTTGAACAACATCCAACTGGGAGGGGCTATGAAAGTACAACATTTGAATGAAACCAGCATTCAGAATAGATGTGAAAATTTGAAAAAAAGTTTGAGAAAAAGGAAGATGCAGTTCAGGACCTCAAGGTCAACATCTATGCTGAAATACCAAACCAGGATGGTCAAATTTAAAGGCAGTTGCAGTTATTTGCATAATACTTACTTACCTCCAGAGCGACTGGAGAATAAAATCCAGTTCAAAGCACAGGATTTCAGGCTAAAGCAACTGGCCATGTCTGTGTAGCAATGGCTTCTACACTAGCTATAACTCATCAAGAAAAGTCATGGACTCATTACAGTACCCTTAGTAACTGTCACTCTTTGCTTGCCAGTTTTGAGAAGACACTGAGGCTACACCGACACGCAATAGGAAAAGTAACGATAACATTAATAATGGCAAACGAAGGGAAAAGATTTGCTATTTACTGTCCCAGCATGAGGCCCAAGGACCATTCAGGTGAGGACGCAGAAAAGCAGAGGCAGTGAAGTAAACCATGGCCCAGGAGCTGCAGAACTGCCTGCGGCAGGACGCGGCCGGAGCTCAAAGCGGCCTCAGAAAGGAATCGAGCAGATTCCGGTAGCACAGGACACTGAAGCGCCTCGAGGAGGACTCCAGGGAAAAGAGCATTTTCCTCTCCCAATGCTCTCCCGTAAGCACCTGGACTAGCTACAGGTGGAGACGGTTCGTAGCTCTGATTAGCCCGGCGCCGCAGTTCGCTCCGGAGAGCCTGTCCCGCCCGCCCCCGCCGCCGAGCCCGCAGCGCCCTGGGGGGCGGGGGGCGCAGACGTGTGACCGCGGGTCTTCAAAGGACGCAGTTCCCACAGCGACACAAACCGCAGCGCTCCCTGAGGCCGCCACGGCTGGTTTTACCCTCCCAGAGCACCAGCCACCCCCCACCCCGCCCCGGGGGCGGCCCCCGCCGCGCCGCGGGCGGCG
>JAVJGI010000065.1:35354846-35414882 GCA_035590275.1 Ibycter americanus | reverse complement strand
CCCTGCCCATGGCAGGGGGGTGGGAACCAGATGATCTTTAAGGTCCCTTCCACACCAAAACATTCTAGAATTCTATGATTTTTATTTCTAGCTACATGCTCTGTGCTTAGAAAGCAAAGCCATGAGATGAACCTAGATTCAGTCACACCTGTGATATATAACCCTTGTTTTATCCTTCTTCTCTACCCCATTAAGTATCTTTCTAAGAAATCATCATGCCTGTAGAAAGACAAAAAAAGTCCACAAGCTACTACAGCTGCAGGACTACAGGTTCATCATCCTCTGTCAGTAAAAGCATGTAACAAATAAAAAATGTGTGGTGGCATAATGAACCAGAAGTGTTTTGTTCTGTAAGCTTGCTGCAGATGTTATGTTCTTTTAGGTATCCACACTGCAGCAGCAGATGCGGGAGCAAGCATTGCAGAGGCAAAAACTAATTGGAAGAAGACATTAACACATGCTTAGCAGGGAGACATCCTTCACCTTTGGGAAATGTAATTTCCCCCAGTGGCAGTAGCAGAACAAAAATGCACAAAAGGAATCAACTTTATTTTGCTAAGTGTTGAGAAAGGACACCAGACGCAGTTGTGGCCCTCGTGGCAGAGCAGAACCTTCTGCAACAAATACTGAATGCTGAATTGAAATCCAGAAAACAGTTCCCTTCAGTCTCCTACAACAACAATATTTGCTCTATTGCCCCAATACAGCCATGAGGCACTTGGTAAATGAATGTTTTCCTAACAGCTACAATGCTTTATGACTCTTTTGTAGCCATTCTGATGGGTACACCAGCATGATTCCCAACCTTCCTTCACATCCAAAAGCTCATGCTGGAGACACAAATAACAATTTACAAGTATTTCAAGCTTAAGAAATAAGCATGTAGCAAGAGAAAGTTTGATTACAAGCAGTTACATTTTCAAAATATTCCATTACATGCAACTATAAAAAAAACCCACTACAGTATGAGCTGCAGAAGTGTGTTAATTTGAGAAGAGTTACACAAAGTAACTACCAAGCATGACAAATTTAATCTTGTAATTAAAGGATTAATTCATTTTCACTGAAAGGTAACATTCTCTGTTAGTGGAGTATGCTTTCATGGAGACAGAAAGACACTGTTTTTAGAATGATAACAAAGTCAACGGCTGCAATATTGTGTTTTCTGATTATTCAGTTCAGTCTATATAAGCCGGTCCAATTGCTATTATTCTCATAAAGCTCCTTAGGAAAGGAGCATCTATCCACAAGCACAGAAAAATATAATTTCTAGAGCTACAAGCTTTTCAGGTATTTTTGGTATCTTCTGCTACTAATTGCTATTGGAAAGAAATTAACAGGGCTCTCTAAATATATTATCACCAGTATATATATTGTACACATCTACTGCTTAAAACAGCAATTAAATTGGGACTTAACTGAGGGTGTATGCAGCAAGAGCAAAGTAGAAATGAGGCTGATAAATCAAGCATCTGTTAACTAAAGTTGGTACACCAAATAAGAAGCCTTTCAGGAAAGAAAATCCTGGAGGCATAAGATGGCTTTTTCTAAAGACTCCTTCCTTTATATCGTATCATGTTCCATACTGGTCCTTTTAATTTATTTTCTATTTTAGATTGAAGTACTAATTGAGAGTGAATCAGAATCACACTCACAAGAAAAGTGACTAAACATCCTTCACTGCTGACCTGTGAAAGGTTGGATCAGCCAAAACAAGTCTGAAAAAACCTCATCGTGAAGGTTTGTCAATCACGTTATTTTTATCTTACAGAAGCAAGACTTTTTATATGAATGACCAATGACCATATTCTATGTACTACAAAAAACAACCAAACAAAAAAAAACCTCCTCTGTAGCACAGAAAAGTTTGCCAGACTTCACACAAACTATTATTTACTAGAATAAAGAGTGGAATGTATTTCTATCTTACCATCTGCCCAAGGACCCCTCTGTTAAGGGGGGGGAACTTCATAACTTTTTTTCACCCAGCTTTTGAAATGCATCTGATACTTTCCCAGCACAGGTACAAACATATTACCTCATCCTAAATACTGACAGGATCAATGCTGACAACACAGTTTGCTTACTGGGAGGCATGGGGGAAGATGAATATAAATTGAAATAGTTTTTTCACAATTAAGTAAATTTATATTAATGTTTAGAATAAAATGTAGTTTTCAATTTTTAAAGATAAGACCAAGTATCTATTATTCCATTTCCTTTTGTATAAAGTGTATTCTATAGCTGTATACCTGTTTTCCATTAATACCTGTGAACAATAAACGTAGGGAATTAATACCTTAGACGCCAAAAAAAATTTCAGATCTTCATTGCTTCGATTTGTAGCTAGGCTTGTGTACTTTTAAATGCCATACCATAAACTCTTTTCAGCAACAGTTTTACTTTATGAGATACTATGACAAAACATGTAGTTTTTCCACAGCTAACAAAAGCTTTAATTTATAGTGGTGGTATCTAAATCATGACCACATTAAGAAGTTGTACAAACCCCAAATTCACCCAATAATGGAGAACACTGTGCATCTGAAGTTAAAATATACTCAAGAAATTCATCAGTTCAGGATGGTTACCTTCCTAAAAAGCTAAAAAGAGCAAGTCAAGTCTGAAACCATTCTCTGAATTTATGAAAAAGATAGATTTTATTACCATTTATAGATTCCTCTAAAATTCCAAAGAAGTAAAAGACTGTAGTGAATATGCGCTTCATGAATGTCCTTTTAGCCATCTACTCTAGTACCTTGTACGCAAAACATGTATATTTCACTACATTAAACAAGAAAAAATTCAGCAACAAAAGAAGTATTTTACCAGTGATCTTGTTAAGACGAGCTCTCTTTGCCTGAAATGAGTTGCCTAGATTACTTTTCCTCTTGTGTGATAACGTGCTCTCTGCCTGCACAAAGGTCATCTTTGGAACATCCACTACAGGAAATCCTACTTTTAAAACAAAAGAGAAATCTAATAAACTCACATTTCATAAATCCTTAACACCTTCCAAAATAATCATTTCAGAACAGTTATTAGAATGCTGCAGAGTAAAGAAACTTTAAAATTCTATTAAAAAATGAAAATGACACATTCTGAAGATTTAGTATTACACATTGAAGCATTGGATATAGATTACCTCAAAATTTGTAATTTTTACTCGGCATTATAAGAAATCAGTATTAAGGACTACTAAAATGAACAATTCTTATCAACCCAGAAATAGTTTCAAACATCCCTGAATATGGATATATACAGCATCAGGGATTCTCACAGATAACTGAAGATACAGGAATATGAACCAAAGCATACAATGAAGTCATTAAAAAAAAAAAAAAAAAAAAAAAAAAAAACAACCCACCAAGCTATGTTCTGCTTTTATTAGAGCTAGTTAGAAGTTTTGCACATGAAGTAAATCCTGACCAAACTGGAATTATCTAATAAAAATAGTTTCTGAACCAATTAATGTTATGTATCATAGTTATCGTAACAACAAATGAGACTTCTTCCTCTAAAAATACTAGTTATTACTTAATTCCAAAATTATCAACAGGAATTCTACTTCAACATAACAAAAAACCTATTTTATATTTTAGACAACTTGTTTTTACCAAATGTGTCACTAGATGTAGGCTCCTCTTCCTTTTTTTGGACTTCCTGCATGATTGTAGAAGTTGAGGTTTCTTCCTTTTTTGAAGGAACTTTTAGCCATTTTCTGTCCTCTTTATCTTTATTGCTGTTTGCACTGGTTCTAGGTTTACTTCCTGCTTTGTTCTTGGCTGCTGCTGCAGCAGCAGCTTTGACCAAAGCTATCCAATCCTCCAAAAAGGAAAAAATGGTAAGTAAGTATTAAAAAGTGCCTGAGACTCAAATAGAATACTTATAAACCCAGTGAAACTTCATCTAGAAACGTTCAAGAGCAGTTAAATTTATTTTTATGGCTACTACTCAAAGAGTGGTAAAATGAGTTTCCCAAATTGCCTAAATAAACTTGAAGAATTATCAGTACACCACATGGATAAAAAGTAAAAAGAAAAAAACTTAAAAAAACTACTGTGTATAGAATTCTGGCAGCACATTCCCTGCTACCCATTTTATCTGTCATAGCCTTAGAAACCCAAGAGCTCCCAAACCCAGAATACTGACTTTTTTCTTGCCCTTCTGACTGTGAAATACACCAATTCCATTGTTGCTTGAATTTAACTATTATACAAAACTACAATCAACTCAAACCATGGTCCAGCCAGCTGCATGATTGGGCAGAGGTCTTCCTGAATTAAACTGACAAAGCAGGGATAACTCTTATCTCATTCTATCTGTATTTCTAGAGTAATTACAGATAGCACTCTCTTTGTACTACATGTTACAAATTCCATTCAATAATTTCAACAGTCTTCTATCATATGACTGAATTTCACAATCCACATTTAAGGATATAAAAGCATCATTGTAGCTAATGGCTTGTTTGACTATACAGAAACATCCGAGGAGTGAACAACAGAACATATAGCCCAAATTAATCTACTTTTTGGCATGTAGATGAAGTCTAGCCACCCTGTAAGTCAACAGAGAGAACTAAATACTTCCAAGGCTGAACCAAGCTCTTTACACTAGTTTGGAGTGATCAGACTCCTGCCTTATGTCTCTGGAGTGTCAGGGATCAATCTGATTACAAAAATTTTAACTTGATCCTTTGTACCAAAGTATTTTTTCAAATTTTCTATAACATCAAGGTACAGAATTTTTCCATGGAGAAGTTATATGAGATATAAAAACCAATAGCAATGTTCAGTCTCCACCAGTAAGAATTAAGCATCTGAGTGTTTTGAACAATAATTAATTTACTACATGGCAACCTGGCTACAAGACTATTTGCAGATTTGTACTACCACATATAAAAAAAGGTATGATAAAGGCTATTTTTTGCCTAGTTTCACACGAGCGCTTTACCAGTCATAATATCTTTTTTTCCCAACTCTAGACAGACCATATTTTATTCTGGAGTGTTTCCTTGTTGTTATGTTATCAAACAAGGTACCTACAGTATCTGAATTTTATAAATCTTCTTTCAATGCAACTTTTTCTGACTCTTTACGTATTACAAGTCTTTCAAATTTCTGTACTACTGAGGGTTTCTTTGCCACCTTTGATGTACAAGAAAAGCATAACACAAATTACAAAGCATTACTTTTCCTTGTCCATAGCTCAATACTTTTAAATCACTGCTTTACACTTGTTATGCTTCTACTTCGTGTCAAGCTACCTACTTAGAAACACCAACAGTTTAGTTTCCTTTAAAAGTGTTCTGTCTCCAAACTGTCAATGCAAGATACATACACTCAGTCTAGCTAGCAGCAGCAAAGTTTGGAAGCGCTTTGGCAATGCTTACACAACAGGCAACTACCAAGGCCATCTGGTGACATGCCAGCCACAAAGAGTGTGTCTAACTGCCAGCTGCACAGTCAATCAAAAACACACATACCTCTGTTTTGGCCAGCCAAAATGAGCACACACATTAGCTCCAGTCCATCCAGAGCCTTGCCCATCCAGCAGGACAAAAAAGGGATTGAGCTATTTGTGGTGGTGAGGAGTTAGGAGACCTGAGAGTAGAAGTCTTACACTGTACCCTGGCCGAGGGATGAAGAGGATCAGCAACATGGCTGGAGCTTGGATCTTATGATAGAGGTGGGAAGCAAAGGAAGTGCAGCCTGCATCAAAAGAGCTTCTAAACAGCATTTTAATTTTTAGTCAAGCTAGGCTCCCTGAAATCAGAAGATTTCAGAAGATATCGTGCTTCAAGGACCACACTGAACTAAGTGTCCTGTTTAACAGCAGCTGTTCTGGTGCAACGTGAAGTGGTTTTTTGTTTGCATTTTATTTCATTGTTTGTGTACTCTCTTTAATAAAGACAGGGAGCTTACAAAGGGTAGCAGGACACATACAACAATGAAGCAAACAAAGGTTAAACATTCAGAAGTCAGAGCAGAGACACATTAATTACAGGGATAGTAATACTTTTTTTCTAGATTAACACATAAATTTAAATTCTGTGAAGAGAACCTTGAGTGAGGGGGTGGACAAGATTATCTCAAGAGGTCCCTTCCAACCTCAACAACTTTGTGATTCTGAATTGGCCAGAAAATCTGTAGGTCTATTTTTTAGTTTGGCTCTGGGGTAAGCGTTTAGGCACTAAAGTGACACAGGTAATTCCTGCTTTTTAACCTTGAACTGCTGCTAAGCAACAGCTCAGTTGCACAGCTCCTGATGTGTGAGAACTGTTTAACATCTAAGATGCTAAGGTGACTATTTCTTTTGAAAAGCACAGCAACTCCTTCAAAAAGATACATTTGTGCCTTTTTCAGAATTTTTAGAAAAAAATAACAAAAAAATGGGAGAATAACAGCGGGAGCCTAAAGCACAATGGATTCTGAAATCTGTCTCAGGGTCATTGTAAGATTAAGACTGTCAACCATAATAGCAGGGAACTAAATATCATAGATACCACAGAAACTAGTTGCAAACCTTTAATAGCAACACTTTTGCCCTGAGCATTTGGTATACACAAAGCCAAGGGCCCACATATGAACACATTAGAAACTAATAAAGTAAAAGCAAAATCCTCTAAGTTTTCCCTACTTCTCCCTTGTGTCCTAACATTGCCCCTCTGTTGGCTGTGGTTCTGTAACTCTGTATCACCCAGCCTGATTTCCCACTTTCCACAGTATCTCACCCCAGTGAGCTTCTCATTTACACATATAACAAAAAAATAAAAATGTATATTTCCTTCTTTTTTATTCTTACTAAAATTCACCTTTCAAGTAAGTTGAGAAAACTGACAGGAGAAAAGTAATGGTACACTGTAGCTGGAAGACAAAACATTACTTTATCACTACTGAGGAAAACTGTCATTATGCTAACGAGATTCACTAAATCAAAGCACAGGAAATTGCATGATCAAGAAATACGTTAGTAGGAATTACCCAACAGCCTTACACATCAATTAGCCAAAACACTTGTATTTTAAAATACTCCTTTGTGTAACTTTAAGCCTGCAACAGTGGGAAGGCAAAACCAGAATCATTCCTAAAATTCAACCTTTGTGCCAACAGCAGAACTCACACGCACATCGTCCTCCTTTCACCTGCCTACAACCACCACCTTTTTGCTTCTCTACAGTACAAAAGATTCAGCTGTTTTTCCTCTCCTGACACATCACAACTCCCAACTCCCACACATTCACACATACACATATATAAAACACATCATCAATCTATTGACTGGCTGATTCCACAGCAAGCCTGTATTCCTTACCCTCACCTTTCAATTCTAAACAGTCTGCCCCACCTACATCTTGGCTCACATCGTCTCCTGTCACATCTTCTTTGTTCCTCTGTCCCAATCGCAAATCCATGCTTTTTCCTCAGCTTCCTCTTCCTGTGTGCCAAGTCCCCTCCCTCTCCTTCAAAACCCTCCTCAAAACTCACTTCTTTTGGTTCGATTTCCGTCACTAATCTCAGCTCCGGCGCTATCTGCTCCCTCTCGCGCGCCTAATTACATCGAAGATAAAACAAAAAACATGAAACAGAAAAAGTAAGTTATCCAAATACTTCATATGTGCTCTCATAAGGGCAGTCTCAATATCCCCACTTTTTTTTGTTTTCTCTCTGTACTGTTAGCCATATTTCTGCATGATTTCGATTAATTTGAGCTTATCTGCACAGCAACCTAACCTGCAGTCCCATTGCATTGAACCACACAAATATTTTCCACGCTTTAAAAATTTTGCCTTTCTACCCTCACAGCTGAGTCTTACTAAAACACACTTCTGCTGCAACTCAAAAATAGGTTGTGTTGCAGTGTTTACAATCTCTTCCTTTAAAACACGCTAAGCTCAAATCAAAGAACTAACTAGTCTGTGTATCTCTTTCTCCATGTAATTTAAATTCTGCATATTTAGCACACACCTTCCAAACAGATCTTAAATTTGTTAAATTTGATAATGTACTGGAACTTGAAGTATCTTAAGCTTATACCCATCTTGTGAATTTATTTTTTTGCTTTGGAAACAGACAAAAACCCAAGTGATAGGTTTACATTAAGCATGAAGCATTGGATCTGCCTACTCCACTGTTTTTCAAATCAAGTTATAGTCTTGGCATTTTTTTTTAAGCTTTACATAATTTTTAGTAAATGTTATAAAATAATAAATACAAAAAAGCAAAAACATCCATTTGAGTTCTAGGCTTAGACAAAGCTTAGTTTCAGATACTTGATTTTCAAACAAAATCTTAAGATCACGTTTTTATTCTTAAATACCACAAAAAATACTTTGAAAACCATTTTACCACAGCATGATGTAGATGTTGCAGAAAAAAAGTGTCTTTGCCTTTGAAAGCTACAGAACTTCATGCCT
The DNA here is from genome assembly GCA_035590275.1 of Ibycter americanus. Classification (NCBI taxonomy): domain Eukaryota; kingdom Metazoa; phylum Chordata; class Aves; order Falconiformes; family Falconidae; genus Ibycter; species Ibycter americanus. The sequence goes on along the minus strand of JAVJGI010000065.1, from coordinate 35,406,463 downwards.
ATCTCTAATTTTACAAAATGAAACCCTACGACTAGTAACAATTAGCATTATAGAAAGCATAATTGGTGGTGTTCTTGCTACAAGACAACTTAAAAATTCTAACCCATCCTAAAGTGTAAATTTGGCCCCCTTATTCTTTCTCAAGACTTCATTAAAGCCACCTACATCCAGCCCCTGAGATGTAGGAGACTGACAACATAACTACTCAGAAAAATTAGAAATAATAGATGAGCTGGACTGCCACCAAGCATGTCTGGATGTCAAAATGGTTACTAAGAAATAGAGTTACTATTTCTTTTAAAGCTGAAAATGCATGTGGCCAAAGAATAGTAACTCAAGATTAGACACAACATAGCTCCCTGGAAAAAGCACTAGACTTCTTAACATTGTCACAGAAGGGCTATTTCAGCTCAGTCACAATCACAATACCCAAGTTTTCCTTTTTATGAAGTAAAATTAAATACTCTAGCCTGCTAACTTACTGTCATACTCAAAGTATTGTTTGAAACATTACATACTGGTTCAACAGTTATTGCAAGACTGCAGCAAGAAGCCAGTGTCAGCATGACTATGGATTTTGGTTTAATCTTTTTAAGAAAACGTAGTTTAACTAGTGCAGTGTCGCCTGCACAAAGTTCCAATGTTCTTTGAGTAGATGATCAGACTTAGTATATGGCTACCTGTAATCTGGAGGCCAGGATACAGAAATGCTTTCAAGCCAGTTCTCTTATCGACCTGCCCTTATCACAGTATGGATGGTTACAAAAATAATTATGAAATATCTAATTTTTTCTTTTTTTTTGCCAAGTCAGAAGGAGTACTCTGAAGAAAACTGAGCGCAAATAAGAGCAGTTTTTTCACATTTATTGCCACCAAGTCTAATAGTTTCAGTGGAGTAATTTCTCATTAACTATGAAAATACAGTTACCATGCAAGATACATGCAATGGCATTTCCACTCAATGCTTGTAACAGTTTTCGATGTTGTTTTCCTTTCGCAAGTAAAGATAAGCTTAGTGACTAAATCATGTCCTCTACTTCACAGCCTCCCTCAACTTCTACTCGGCATCTCTTCTTTAACAGCGACTGGACACTATAAGAGATAAAGAAATATTTATCTGTCTGAATCCCCAAAAGTTCTGATACAGGGGAGAAAACCCCCAACAGAACAGTCATGTTAAAAGGAACACGTGGGCAAAAAGCTACCACAGTAGCAAACAAAAGAGATGGGGCAGAGGGTGAGGAAGAAAAAAAAAAGGTAAAAAAAAAATTAAAAAAATTAGCAGCACAGACTATTAACAAGCTAAGCTTTTTCCTGAAAGGACACCAGAGGAAAAAGTCTCTGCATGCCACTGGTTTTGTAGACTGCAAGACAAAACTCTGAGAACAAGTTAGTCTGCAATGGAGTGTACAGCAGCTAGGCATTTCAGATAGAGGCAAGACTACTTGAGCAGCACACTCTGGGGCACCATCCATAAAACTGGTGAAGCAAGGCACTACATGACCTAGAATAAAGACTGTGATCTAAAACTAGTTGTACTAGATGACAATTTTAATACATCAAGACATTATAAAAAATCTGTATAAAACCTAACAAAGAGATACCTGAAGTATTCTTACCTGCCCTTTTGCATCCTCTGGCATAGATTTGATATGCATCCTCTTAAGACATCGAATAACACCATCATAGAACTGTACTGTGAACGTTCCTAGAAAAGGATTGATGTAATCACTGCGAGTAGTTAAGAAACAAACAGACCTTGTTGCTGTGAAAGCTTTAGCAAAATGTTCTGTAGGCTTGATGAACCAAGTAACTAACCAGGTGTTACCTACAGTCAAGATTGAGAATTTTAAGATGAAATAAATGACAGCCTCAACAAAGCTCTGCTTTTATACTGTTGCTCTTTGTCCACTTGGACAATTTCAAGCATGTTTAGGCTACTGTGTCACTTTTGCTCAGAAATATTACATAATTATTTCAATGAATTAAGTTGCCACAAAAGGGAAACAATTCAACTTACAATCAAATTCTCGTTTGCTTTAACCTACAGTAAAAGCTTCAACTTCCACGTAGGTTCATTAGAAATATCACCCCACTGTGACATATTGCATCTCAGGTGTTCCCTTATTTTCCCATTTTCGTTTTTTTTTTCCTTCAATAAACAGAACTTTAACAGACCTACCATTCCTAAAACAATTACAAAAATTTAAAAATATCATTAGCCTAAATCAACAACAGCACAAAATATTCTTAATACTGTGCACAGGATATTCTTCTCATCACTGAAGAAACATTAAACATTTTGTCTTCCAGGAGAAATTTCAGTTTTCTAAGTTCACACAGACAAAAGCCAAATCTCTTACTAGATTTGACAGAATAGAAACATTTTCTCTTAATATTGATGCAATGAGGAAAACTTTATATGCATGTCACTTCAAGAAGACTACAGCTACAGCATAGCATATGCAAACAGTCCTTATCAGTGCACCAGATATGAATACATACCCTCTTTATTAATTGCTTCAATCTTTGCAGGGTAATACCGACAGTCTGTCCAACGAGCTAGGACTTCCTCTCCAGGTTTAAAATCCTATTTTATACAAATGTAGTCATTAATATTTTAATAATTTTGATTTTTTTCTTAAAAAGAATTAAACATTATGTGCTAGAGAGATTTAATATAGAAAAACAAGGACAGTTTACAAAAAAAAAAAAGTCAAAGACAATAAATGTGCCACTTACAACAAATTCTTCATCATCTTTCAGCCCTTCTTTCCTTAATGCTGGTCGCTCCAGGGGTCGCAACCTGTTGCTGTCCCAGTAAATCCACTCATCGTAGCGATGACTCCAACGTTCAAAATGGACCAGCATCTTCCCCTCTTCATAATCTATCTTCTCAATACGAGATGGATACCTTGAATGATAAATGTAAACCGATAAATCTCAAAGGTTTTGATTTTTTTTGCGTACAACAGTGCTTAAATGACGACTCAGAAAGTTAAATTAACACTGTACTGAGAAATCTCCAAGACTGAAAAAGATTTAATAAATTGATAGTAGTATAACATTTAGTTTAAGAATTATCTATACACATCAGTGATATGTCATCAGCTTCATCCCAGTCAGATTATACACAAATTTAAACCTCAAACTCCCAGACCGAAACTGTCTGAAATTGGCGTTAGAAGTTTGTGCTTACCAAGTTTAAAACCTGTGTTTGTCTAATGCAAAATCCTGTAAGAGTTTTTGTTTGCTTTGGGACAGACAGGATATAAAATAGTTTTAGGAGTACGTTCATTACTTTTATCATACAAAATGTTTCATCAAACTATACCATTGATTCCAGGCAAATCCAAGCAACTAATCAGACCCAGAAGTCAATTGAACACTGCTATTTATTCTAAGCTTACCAATTTATAGATCAGCTTCCATGATTTGAGTCATAGTAACTATCTTTTAGCAGTTGTCTCTCTAACTCCACATGCACTAAAATAAATGTCAGTCTTAATTAACACGTGGATTTTACTCTCAGCAAACACTGTATGTGCTCAGTAGAAATAATTGCAACTGAGCTGCAACCAGATCGAGTCGTAGGCATCTAATTCTGGGTGTGACATAGATGTAGTTTAGAAACTATAAAGGTTGAGGTCACATTTGTAGGGAATAATGAAAAATTTCTCTTAACTTCAGTGATTATTATTCAGTCTTACTATTCCTGTTTCACCAAAGTGATATATTTCACAAAATTGTAGCAGGGAAGCAAGGCACAACCTGGTTTCATCACACTACTTTCTCCACCAAAAATTATTAGATCCCATTACTTCCATTGTATGGAATGCAGAAAAAATTGGAATGAGGCAGAATTCAGCTCATTCTGCCCTTCACAAAAGTATGCAAATGGATTCAAAAGTGCAAAGAATCTCCCCCCCAAAAAAGGAGTTAATTAGATCAAATTTTCTCCAGAGTTCATATCAGGGAGTCTAAAGTTAACAAAACGTATTAAGAAGAAAGACCACAGGAAAAGGACAGTTGTCTTTTACCTTCATTAAGAAGCAATCTGTTTTTTTCTAAGAAAGCGTTACTGTGGAGCAATAGTAACAGCAGACAGCAGAGCTTGAGCAACAAATTTCCATTTCTCCTGCAAGTTCCATCAACTAGAAACATAACTGGCATATACAGGGACCCTGTCAACATTCTCAATTTTGAATACTTTCTCTCCAAAATACTGATGGTGATGATAAAGGAATCTAACACTATACTCTGATTATGAACTATGTTGAGTTCTCAGGAAGTACAGACTTTCCGTATTTTCTGGTGACTAGAACAGGCATTAAAACAAAAGGTGTCAATCTCAATTTGCTCCTTCATTTCTCCAGCTGCAGTAATGCACAGTTTCCCAACATCTGAATATCTCAGGAACTGCTGAATGAGGAAAAACTCTCTGATTTTCTAGGTTACTACTGCAATTGCTTCAGCCACATTTCACCCTCACATCAGAACGCACAGACAGTTCAACCTCTTGTTGCATTTCCCTCACCCATACATTTCAGAAACGCAAAATAATTTCATAGCCATTCTTGAAGTTCCCAACTTCTTTTCACTGAACTTTAAACCACACAATGTCTTCGTCTCAAACCGCAGATTGTCATTTGCCACCCTACTAACTAAATCTTTTTCAAGATAGAACTCAATGGCATTTTTCAGAGGTACAAGGTCAACCCCCCTTTCCCATCTCAAGCAGACTAACAACAATCTAACAGGAACACTGAAGCTGATGATACATTCATCAAAACAGAAAGTAAAACTCCCAGGTCAAAACCCAAATCCCATCATCAGCATCCTGGTTTAACTTTGAACAAGGCTTCAAGAAAGTAGGTCACCCTTAGGGTCTTCCTAAGTTCTGCCTCTGACAATGCTTTCCTTTTAAGTTCACATGCTGATACATTTAGGAATTTTCTTATAAAACTTTTTACTAGTTTTTTGGAACTGAGTGTTCCAATTTCAGGCTTGTTGTAACTAAACAGCAAGTGTCAAGAAAAAGCAGGAAGAGTAGCAAAGCAGAGGAGAAAGTAAAGTTACTGTTACTACAGCAGATGTGTGAGTAACCACATTACCTAAAAGAGTTCTGAATAGAAGGAAAGGAAGACACACAAAGCATTTAACAGAGGGATGGAAGGAAAAAACCAGAAAAGCAAGAGGACAGGATGTTCACTTTGTAGCAATCAAAAATGACAGCTTGTGTGCAAGCACTGAAGCTGCAGTAGTGAAATGGAAGACAAGAACGATGATGCTCTTTCTCACTACAGCTGGAAATTTCAGGTTTATCACATGCCAGCCAGGTAGTGACGCAAAACTATGGCAATTTTACAAAATTCAGGGAGCATCAGCCAAAAGATAGATTTCTCCTTTTTCTATGCATCTACAATGTAAATATTCTGTTCCCATTATGGCGCTACCCTATAGCATTTCTCTTGCTACGTTTTTACTGTTGTTATGGCTGGCAGCTTTCACTGGTCATCATCATCAAAGTCATCATTCCAAGTACTGTGCATAGAAGACAACAGAAGGGATAAACTGGCAAAACATGGTACACTGTCCTGGAAAGAGAAAATTGAGTAAGAGGGAGAAGCAAAATACAGAGTACAGTTTAGAGACAAATATATACAAATGAAGATAGTTTTAAGGAAAATTCAGCAAGCCAAGAATCAAGAGATTAATATGGGGGGGTGGGGGGTGGGGTGGGAATACAAAAGCAAAGCTAACATCACTTAATAAGAGATGATATGCAAAATATTAAGTCTCATTAGAGATCACTCAACAGTGGAAATGCAGCACCAGATATTTATTGGTTAATTTCTCTTTGATAAATACAATTTCTGGTATCAAAGTCTTTTTAAAATGTCATTATCAGCTCTGAATCAAAGTCCAGTGATACCAGTTTTGCAGTTAAATCCTGCAATAATCACATCATCACATAACGGCTTTATTCCAATAATTCATGTTTCTTCAATGTATGTTAGGACAGTGGTTGCAAGATGAATACCGTCAAACCTGCATTCAACTCCAATCCTCAGACATGGAACAATTTGCAGACCTCTGAACCACCCAAGCTGTACACAATTGGTTATTAGGCAACCCAAAAATAACTTTGTATGGATTTAGCAACAAGCTATTACCCTCAACATCCACTGAATTTAGCCACATAATGTGCCACAAATATGTATAAACAGTAATATTTCACAATACTGATCCCACAGTGGAAAAGAGCAGAGCATACATATTGCAGAATTTACTACTGCAAATTTTACACCACACAAACATTTTTCTTGTGTTATAGGTTTTGCACTTTTACTAAGAATAATCCATTTCATAAATCACAAAATTATACAACTATTTCAAAGACAAGTATGCATTTCCTTCTAATAAAACATAAAACAACAACACAAATTTTTTAATATACCTTTTTACAGAATTTAGCAACAATGGGTATAGGAAAGCTTTTACTATGGCTAAGAGCAATATTTATACCTATTCTGTTGGAAGAAGATTAATATGAAGATGGTTACATCTCATATACATGAGAAATTTTATGTAGAACTTCCTTCCATTGCAAAGGTACATGTAGGCACCATAAAGAAGTACTACAAAGCGGAGTATGAACATCACTTTTACTGTACCAAAGTATAATGTCTAAGGCCCAAACAACACTCCAGTCAGGCTAATTCTCCCCATTCGCCCCCAGCAAGTCCTCCACACTAAGCGATCAGAATGAATTTGGCATACACATTTGCCAGCATTTGTTCAGCTCAAACCAGAAAAATACACTCCAAAAAACTGAGGAAAGTCTTTACTTTTCACAGGAAAAAAAAACCAAACAAAACCAAACCAGACCACCACACTCCAGGTCAATAATGAAAGTGGTTTTTTTGCTGAAAGAAACAATAACCTGCAACTTTTGGGTGTGTTTTTTTAATAGCATGCTAGAAATAATATTTAATAATCCCAAATAAAGTCTCATTCAAATTACGGGTGGGTTTGTTCTTGTTTTTTAAAGAGAGAACAGGAAAATTATGTTAGCTGATGGTATCTGCTCAGTTTACATATTCCATGCTCTCCATTCTAAGGTTCCAGTGATTCCAACCCATAAGAATTATGCAACATTATTGTAAAGCTGCAAAATTTAATATGGCTTACAAAATTTACACTGGTCAGAAAATAATAATGCTCCAACATTTATATAGGAAAAAATAATGGGAAATTTGCAGGTTTCATTTCTTGACAGTGTAAAAAAAAAAAGTCTAAAAAATAACCATTTTCTCCAATGCATTCAACATATGTTAATGGCCACAGGGACAGCATTTTTCATTTTTACATCATCATCTTCCTTTTGACCCTTCAAAAGTGACCAAGAAGTGGTAAATTGCCCTGTGAGATGGGACAACAGTTACTTCAAACTGTAAAAAAGGTTGCAAAAATGTTTGTAAACTTGCCCAAGTTTGCACCTACAAAGTCTAGAAACAGACACATAATTCCTGCCTTCACAATAATGGTGTAAGAAGTCTTTCCCTCTACCTCATTGAGGATATAAACCCAAATACCCTCCATTCTGACTTGTCCACAAATAGTCTTCCAGTCTCTGCAAAATCTGTGAACACCTATTTCTAACTCCCCACTTTTTACTGTATGTATTGTATTATATCATTATAAAGCAGTCTTCACAGCCCCTTCGAATACCTGGCTGTCAGGTAACCCAGTCAACTGAAATGCAAAGCAAAGACTGCACAAAGTAAGATTTCCCAGACTTAAAGGGGAAAAGCTTCCTCCATACTGAAGAAAAAAATAAATATCCATCCAGATAATCAAATATACCAAGTCAAAGTGCTACTGTTCTGATAACTAAACTATTTTGGTGAGCTGTTTCCATTTCAGAACTGTAACAAGGACCATGTATCTGTACTTCCTTCTTTACCTAACTTATTGTTTAGATCAAGAAGATTAATAAAGACTATGGTCTCAGAAAAATAGCAGGGTTGGGTTTTTTGTTTTTTTCAAAGCATTATCTGGCACTTATGGGGCAACCAGTAGAAAGCTAGAGACACAAGAGACAAGAAAACGGGATAAAAAAGAAAGAGATGCATCTTTAACCACATCAACTTTGCAGAGACTGTGTCCTAGTTGTAGAAACTAAAAGCTTAAAAACCAGCCTTACACATAGGCACATACTTGCAGGTACGTGCAGTTTTACTGCTGTTTCATTTGTTTTGTCAGTGAGAGGCACGGAGGGGGTGTACATGTATCAGTTTTTTGTATAAGACCATAGAATAATTCAGGTTGGAAGGGACCTCAGAAAGCCCTAGTCCAACCTCCCATTCCAAGCAGGGACAGCTGTGGGATCAGACCAGATTTTTCAGTTTTATCCAGCCCAGTCTTGAAAACCTCCAGCGTTGGAGGCTCCACAAACTCTTTGGGCAACCTGATCCACTGCTTGACCGTCCCATAGCTAAAAAGACTCTCCTTGTACCTAGCCCGAATCTCTCAATTTTCAACTTGTGCCTGTTGTCTAGTATCCTCTAACCATGCACTACTGTGGAGAGTTTGGCTACGCCTTCTTGATGATATCTCTGTAGGTACTGGAAGGCTGCTAGTGGGTCCCCTGAAGCCTTCTCCAAGCTAAACAAGCCCAGTTTTCTCACCCCTTCTTCACAGGTCATACAGTCCAGGCCTCCAATCATCGCATATATCTTTAATAATTTTCTGTTACCAGTCAATCCATCTCATTTACTATCTGCTGACAGATGGTCACATTGATTTCAATTAGAACTGCATTTCATAGTTTGCTTTAGTGAATTTCAGTTTAACAAGTGGTACAAATTTAATATGTAAGATGACCTCCCCTGCAACAGTATACTGTTGCACTTCATACAGAAGCAATGCAGTTACCTCCACAATAAAGCAAAACCAAACACGCTCATTAACAGCCTGTCTTTGCTGATGAGTTTGATCAGGCTTTCTTCTGCTCCATAATCACACATTCCAAATGATACCAGTGACCCAAACAGTGTCTGCAAAAACGTCCTCGTTTAAAAGTACAGTGCTTTTAAGCAATAATTAGTCAATGCATACAATACCCTCTTCAAAGTTTACAGAAATCAAACAAAACACCAGATTCCATGAGATTAATTTCAGCAACTACTACACAGATGAAAATTTAAGACCTGCAAAAGTGCCGCAGAAAGCAAACCCACATTTTTAATATATTTTTTCCCATCATCTAGAAGCCTGCCTTGATTAACACTTTAACTGGTCACGAACACTGGATCTTTAAATGACAGGAGGCTTTCAGAAAAATGGAGAAAAAAGAATTAAAACCCTTTCAAAAGCTATTTTTCAGCAAGTGTTCTCAATTTGTCACTTGCATAAAGACTGAGCTAAGCAATACTACTGCTCTTCAGTTTTGGTTTTGTTAAAAAATATAAAGAGATTTCATGTAAGTTCAGGAACTTTATTTTCTTCAAAGTATGTATTTCTGCATGCAGATGAAGGGAATGCATACAGCTTATATATAGAAAGAACTTTAAAAACATCCACCACCCCCTTATGCAACTGAAAGCTAAGAAAAAAAATCACATGGACTATTATTCCAGCCAATATCACCCTAACAATAACGTAACAGTAGGCTTGCTCTAAGAAGGTCTTCAGTTATGTACATTAATATTAATTCACTTAAAACAGAGTCCTGTTTACAGCATTGCTGTAACTGCAAAATTTTAATATTAACTTTCTGCTCCTGTATATAGCACACAAAAGTTTACATGCATATGAACTTGACCTGTTTTACCTGGCGGTCTAGATGATGAATCAATTCCTAGAAAGCTCGGGATGAATTCTATTCTGCCTGAAAATACCAAGCAACTCAGCTGCAGAGCCTGCAACAGGGTCCACGCCTGACAAGGCCAAAATTAGACAAGTACTCCAGAACTGACAAGCGTCCCTTCCCTGTGAAAAGGCTGGGCACATGCAATATAAACTATACACTGGATAATCAGTGATCTTTTACTGATGTAATTAAGCTGAAGCTATTTTTACATATTAACTTTTGTTACCTAGTTACATTAACCAGTTATCTCTAGTCACAGAAGATGCTATCAAAAGTTCTACTGAAGTTATTTTTATAGCACTATTCAGACAGTTTTCTGATCTTGACATTCAGTTATAGAATCTGTATGTTCAAAACAACTCTACAGCAGCAGAGAAGAACAAGGTCTCTAAAGAAAAATATGGTTTACAGAATAATCCATTTATTAGAACAGATGCTTTTGCTATAATTCACCCAACATTTTGTACAGAGCATATTAACTGCTACAGTAAACATGTAAATACTACGCAGACTTCTCTATCACATAACTTGGGAGTTAGCAGGATCAGTTATTTACATGAATGTGCTTAGCTCTCCAGGAATGCAACAGAAAAGCAGGTACAGGCCTCTACGTTTCCCAGCCCTAATTAATCAAAGAGCAGCTAAGAAAAAACTTCTGGGTAGAAACATCAGCTTCCCCAGTCATCTGCTTCAACAAAACCAGGGATTTTTCAAACTGAAATAGCGTGGCCAGCACACATCATGAAGTTAGGCCACTTGCGTTAATAAAATATTGACTAAATTTATTTTGGAAGAACAGCTCCTTTCACAGTACACATGCTGTGTAGTATGGTCGATGTGCCCACAAATTTCAATTTCACAGTCTTGACTAACTCACAGTAAGACTCGATGGTTGCAGAGTCACAGCTGTAAGCACTTCATTCCTCCAACTGTTTGATACATATACAGAAGTACTCGCCTATTCCATGATCCCCGATTAGGATGTTTTCTTTTTTTAAAATCAGTTTTGTGAACCTATGAAGTGTGGTAACTGAATACAACACAAATTCACTTGGACACCTTCAAATTAAAACAAAATAAGTCTTCAGTCACAGAAGTCTGCCACGTTAACACACCAATTCCACACTACTCTGGAAATGCTCTTTGTTTATTGTGGCTGCACAAGCGACTAAAAGCAAACAAATGAAAACCTGCAGAAAAGCTTGTTCTCATTCCTGAAGACAGAATATTTTCCTAAAAGCTAAAAGTTTTAACAGACTTCTGTGGAAATTCAAAAAGTTCACATGTGAAACAGTCAATTAATAGGTGCACTAAGTTTTATAGTTAGACATCAAAACATAAAATACATACAACATAATTATGCTCTTAGCAAACACTGCACAATGTCTTCCATACCATTTTTGTAAATAGTCCAGTGCCTCCAAACGAGCACCAATCTCAAACGTGATTCCAGGACGATTTGGAGGCTTTTTACTCATCTTGATATTTTCTTTTTCACTACCTTTTGGAGGGGAATAAAAAAAAAAACCTCATATTAAAACAGATAATGTTGTCTAAAACATGTCACTTATAGCAAACATATTCTGAAGAGTGGAAAACGATGCAAAACGTCTATCCTGACTTCCCATTAACTGCTTGGTTTTCAAAAGTATAACCAAGGCCCAAAGAAGGCATTAAAAAAAACTTACATATTGTTACTCAGACTTCTTTCCCTTCCAAATAAAAAACACTTATCAATCTTAGGTAAAAAAATAGAAAAAAAAAAAACCCTGGTGCTCATCTCTAGAACTGTACTACACTGTAATTACTGGACGTCCTTCTGGAGCATAATTTTAAGAGTTACTTAACAGTCAACGTGCGTTCTCTCCTCTGGTGTGGAAAAGGTCAAAACCAAGAAAAACTTACCTTACCAAGAATATAAACTTAAACATAAACGTGGTCTAAGGGACAAGTAAGACGAAGTTAGCAAAACCAAAAATAAGCAAAAAGGTCATCTTCTGCCTTTCTATGCGCTTGCAAATCTCATTCATAGCACCGAGTAAGTTCCATTCACAAGGGCCTTTTAACGTTTTTTCGGTAATTCAGTCTCTATCCAAAAAAATCACTTCTCTGTCCGACTACTACCGCTATTACCGTGACTTTCTGATGTACTACCTTTACCACCCCGAAGCACAGAGTGGCTTGCCGCCGGGGCCGCAGGCGCCTGCCCCATGCCTACCGAAAAGCAAGGGTGCCAGGCTGCAGGGCCACAGCCTCCTCGGTCCGCGCCGCGGCAGGAGCGGCACCCGGACCCCCGTTTTTAAGCCGGGCTCCTCTGCCCGCGCCGCGAAGGCGACCGGGGGCAGCTGCCCCGCAGGCGGCGGCCGGCCCTGGCACGCTGCGCGCTGCAGCTGCGCCCTCCGCCCCGGCAGCGCCGTGCCGCTACCTTCTCACCCGGCCGTCAGCGCGCCTCTAGCCCTTGGCTACTGGCCACCGACAGGGAGGAGCCCACGGCAACCCCCGGTACCCATCGGGGCGCTGGGCTCTGCCCGCTGCGGAGCTGCAGCCCTGTTCCAGCTGCTCCCTCAGCTCAAGGTACTGCTGATCTCCCCAGGTTTGGTTTGGTTTTGGGGTTTTTTACCTCTCCCGTTGTTTATTGCCAATTTAATCTTGGCACCTCAGAGTGCGCCGGGGTGTCCGTGCCTTGCCAGCGGGTAGCCTCAGGCTTGTTGAGATGCTATACGCAGCTCCCACAGTACTCAAGCACTGCTGCTGGCAGGTGCACCCGCATAACCTCTGTGCAGAATTAAGCCACAAATAATTAAATTAGTTTCATGTTTAAAATTTTTCAAAGACATGGCAAATACAGTTTCTATAGGAAGCTAATTTTTACCTACAGACTGCCAGCTCTGCTCCTTCTAATGGAAAGCTGGTATATTCGCTCAAAAAAGGGAAGGACACTGAACTTTTGTACTTTGCTCAAACTTAAGTCTTCATGTAACATTAATCTGTTTCCTCACAGAAATTCCCTACGTAACTGGGCACGTAGGAGGAAGCAGTGACTACCTGTAGACATTCACAGCCCCCCCAGGCGCTGCACAGTGGATTCATGTGCTCTGGGCATGACCTGTTGGTAAGACCAGCCTGGAGCCCTGGTGAGATAAAGCTCCCTGCTAGCACCATACACGCTAACTATGCTGAACACAATAGCTCTGTAGTTTGTATGTGGAACAAGATTCATAAACCTCATTTTCCTTTCTAATAATTTGAGATTGATGCACGTGCCTTTGGCTGCAGGGGAAAAAAAAAAAAATAATGCTGACTGCTACCCTAGCCCACGCAAGTTCTTTGATAACACTCCTGGCATCAGCAACACATTATTTTGTTGGTTTGTAAAAGATCAGAAATATCCAAACCCAAGGGATATGCAGAACTTAGACTGTTTGGTCTACCAGTAGTAAAAGACAAGTAGGTCAGTACATAGGATACTTTCAAACAGTTCTACTATGCCTATGGTACTGCCACAGTTGGGTTTAGATGCTTCCCCCTCCTCCAGTTGTCTTTGTAGTCAAAAGATAAAAGACATCTTTCTCATTCAACAGACCTGCATATCTTTCTCATTCAACAGACCTGCATCAGTGCAGAAATGGGCAGGCAAAGGTTTGCAGTTAGAAAGTTTTAGCATACTCCACTTGCAGAAAGGAAGTCAGCGTAACAGGTAGCACAGAGTTAAATAATGCGTATAAGCATGAACAGGCTCCTCTCCTCAAGAAAAAAAACAACACCTGAGGACTCAGTCAAACGGTCAGGGAACTCAAGTGTATAGAAATTATGGCTGGTGTGTTATTTTATTAAGTGTGCACATGTATCAGGAAAACAGTCAAGAGGATTTCTTGGGGCTCTAAGGTATAGTATTAAATCTGGCTATAGGAGGTCACGGTCACAATATAGGAGGTCACAATAAGCCCAAGGTAAGGTTTTTAAAGTTATTGCTCCAAACTTCATCAACACAAACCTGAACAGCACACAAAGACAAAAACAGTAGCTCGATGATTACTTCACCCAAATCCCACACTGACCTTCCAATTAAGAAATGCCCATTTGGTAAGCAATGGGAACTGTCACCAGGAGAAACAAGTATTTTGTTCTTCCTCTTCCCATCCTCCCCAACAACTAAGACAGTTGTACATAGTACACGCAAGTACATAGTTCTGGTTGCACAACAGAGAAAGTCAACACAGCCATTCGTGTGGTGCTCACTATATACCAGTCTATCATGCTGAAAACCAGACTATTTAAAAGGAAGCTTTTATTCTGTATTTATCTAACTGCAGAACCTCATATGCCTTTAAACAAAGAGCTCCCTTTTTAGTGGTTTATCTGATTACATTAAACTTTATCTATTCCTGATAAATCAAGTTTATTGCAGCAGAGAGTAGTGTGACAAATTAAAATCCTTGGGAATACCACGGTTTGATGCTGTATATCTAGTAAGGTTATTAGTAGTAACTCCCGTAAAGTGCCAAAGGAGACAAGTCATTATGCTTAAGCAGGGCTCACTGCTTCTATCCTGGCACAGGGCAACAGCATTCCTCAGTTTTCCCCTGGAAAATGAGGGACAAACTTCTGCTATACGCGTAGTTCAAACAGCCTGTGTACTTCTATCATAAAAATTCATTCAGCTCTGTACTAACGTGACAGGTGCAAGAAGTCCAGTACACAACTGCACTGCTATGACAAAATGGCAAGTCCTCCTTTAGTAACCGTGACGAAGATGGGATATGTTTGACAAGCAACTGGCATTCTCCAGTCATAATTCTGAATCTTTATCAAAATGCTAATCTAACTATCAAATAAAAATAGTTTCTTTAACGATTTTTATAGTTGTAAAACACTCCTATCACAGCCCAAACTACTACTATCCCCCAGCTCCTAGTATTATCCTTTTAAAAGTGGTATGCAAGCTTTCCTGATTAATTGGAAATTTGGCAAGGAGGAAGGCCTGAGGCTTTCTTCATTAACACCATGGCTATTCTAGCTAAGCATAGAGTGGAAGGGATTTCTTTTTTCCCTTTCCCACATGACACACAGCATCAAATATTGTATGCAGAATGATCTGGGTCCAAGAAAGAGAAAGCAGTTCCTGCTGCCCACCTTTTCCCAGCCAGAGGAAACACCCAAGCGTGCGCAACTTCTGCAGAGATCCTTCACATAGCTGTTACGGCTGTGAACAGAACTAATGGCAACGTAAGTGCTCCAGAAAGTATTAAACTGCTTGACAAAGTAATATAATGGCTAGTAATTGTTCTAGTACTACATAAAAGTCTTTTACCTTGTTAGCTAGATAATGTCTGTTTTGCAACAAGGCACCTGTCTCACTGCCCAGAATGAGCTAACTAACTAACACCTGTAAGCTAATCAGGAGCATTGAGCAAGTACAGTCATGCTCTGTAGGACCCAACTCCATTTCTGGCAGAGGTGGATAAAACCAAGGCCAAAACTACAGAAAGACGTCTCAGGCAAATGCTGTCCTGAGGAAAGTGACTCCAGCCCTGAGCCCTGCTCTGCCAGTGGGTTTTTAACATGACATTCAACCAACCATTCAACACTCCCCACCCTCACCCTCCCAATGCTTACTAATGTCCACTAATGCTCTAAGAGAGTAAGAAATGTGTCTTGCTGATGCTGGAGAAACTTTTGCAGCAACATGAAGCAACTGCCACAGCAGTTTTAGTCAACAATAACTGCACGTCAAAGATAAAGGGCATCCAAGTTCTCTAGCACATCCTAAACTGGGCACCAAATATTGACAAGCGTTCAGTAACTATTGCTTGGATTCTGTCTCAGACCCCCTCATCTACAGAATAAGGCTATTACTCATCTTTCATATTAGAAATCAATGAAAACTCCAATACAGCACAAATCAGAGAAAATCCCATAGGGAAATTAAATACATATATATAGTGCAAAGTTTAGATGACAATGCAATAGATTAGACTTGGACCTGCACAACTGAACATAAAAAAACCCTGTTATTCAGTGAACACCATCAACTCTACACTGAATGAAGCAAAAGTCCCTTAGAAAGGAAAACAGCACTGGATCATGTAATAATACGCTAGGGAAAAAGGAAGAAGACAGCTTTACATTAGCCACTTCCTAATTTTTGAAAATTTGCCTTTGCAATCTTGGTGTTTTGTAATTTAAAAACAGTGTTTTAATATTACCTGGTAAAATGAAGGCATAATACTTTTTTTTTTCCCCCCCCTTCTTCTTCTTTTCTCCTTTTCTTTCTTCCATGCATAGTAAAATTAAGCTGCTTTAGTATTTGGTGATTTCTTGTTTTTCACAGGAGGGAGAATTTCCCAGCCAGGTAACAAATGTTGGAAAAGATGGGAAATGGGCTGCATACAAAGAAATTACTAGAGGTTACAACTGCATGAGAAAGTTGTAGAAACACACAGTGTTAAGGAAAAAAGAATGATTTTAACTGTACCGTGTTGTATTACATCCACATCTACTGCTAGCACAGAAACTGCATGTTATACAATTTATTACAATGAATGAATTTCCTCACTTTTCAAATGAGGTCTTGGTATCCTGGTTGTCCTTTTGATTTAATGCATGCAAACGTTGCCCTCTAATTGAAGAAATATGCATGATGCAAGCATCCATACGCATTGACCAACAAAGGTTTTCATTCAAGTCTTTTATTATAGCTTGAATTTTTTCACTGCATTTAAAAATCTAAAAAAAATAAATATTTGTTTCACAGCTGCAAGTCACATATGCATTAACACCACAAAATCTGGGATTTAACCAGAGAAAGGAAGTCAAATCCAAAAGTGTCCAGCTAAGCACAGTCGTCTCAGGGCAATTATACTAAAAATAAAATCTTAAGAAAAGGGGAGGGGGTGTTAAAGAGTTATTTCAAATGCATTTATCTGGAAAAAAGGTGAAAATTCTATTAGAAACCATAAACTATGCTTTCAGCATTTAAAAATAAACGTTTAACCTCTTGACAGCAACAATTGTCTGGTGCATCTTTTTCTTTTAAGCTGTACTCTTGACACATGGCTGCAGAGGTTTCAAATGATAAATTAACCTCTTTTATAATTGTGTCCACTTAATTACAGAATCAGTCCTTAAAAATAAAACAGTGTATTAAGTCAGCTTGTCCATTCACATATTAAAAATGCCATTGTATGCAGTTTTTTACTGGCACTAAGTGACTGCTTCATGGATTGTACATTGTGAAGATGAATGTCTCTTAAACAATCACTTTCATTATTAAGGTTCTTAAAACAAACCAGAAAAATATATATCTTCAGAAATCAGAGTAGTCACTTTTTTTGTTAAAAGCCGTAAAATAAGCTCATATTCAATTACAAGCAATAGAAACCATACAGCTATCGGAACATAATTATTTATCACAAAAAATTATTATTTACAAAATGAAAAGTTACCAAGTGAATTTATCAGGGAAAAAGTTAAATGTTCTTACTAAGTGATCTGAAAAACCTAAGCAAGTCTCCCATGCACTCACACGCCAAATTTTTGCATAAAGTGAAATGTTAATTCATGTTAGTGAAACTTGACTCCCATTCACAATACTCTCGTTTTTATTGTAAGATGGCAAAATCCACATGGTTCTGTACAAGTAGGTATGTATTAAGACAGTTCCTCATTTTTTATAAATGTTTTTTGGCTCCCATGAATATTCGTACCACTGAACATTCTGCAAATTATCAGCTATATTATCAATCCATCATTTAATCCACTGAATTTACCACCACAAGAGAGACACAAAAAGTTAGTTTAATGATCCCACATTACACAGAACTCTCATTTCTGAAGTTACACTAAACTGAAACCTTCGTAGTGATCTATAGCCTGGATCAACTTAGACTTCAGGGTTTCTTTATCTGTGTATTTTGGAAGATCAAGAAGATTAAAGCAAGTGTGAGCTACCGGAAGATAACCTTCTCCACCTCCTGTCGGCTGGATGACTAGTTTAAGACACTTCATTCCAAGAATTGGAATACGATCACTGCCTGTCAGAAACACTGCCAAGAAAAAACAAACAAAAGTCTTGAAAGTAGTTAAAGACTAACACTGTATGTGTCATATACACAGTTCTAATCACTATTTGCGTTTTTAAATTGTTCCAGCAATGGTTAGCTTTTCACACTGAAGTTGTTCTGGTGAAGTTTGAGAAACAGGGAATAATGAGACTTAACCTCATCTCCAGCCTACAAGCTTACATATATGAACTCTTAACTGTAACACAAGTAATATATAAAGGAAAACATTTCATTTTAACATATGAAACCAAACAGTCCTGAAAAGAATGCAGGGTGAGGGGGGCAGAGAGAATAAGAAGTTATTCATGCATCAGAATTCATTATTTAAAATCCATTGGCTATACCTTTACTGAGCATTTGCAAGCATCTTGCAAATATGCAGAATTAGTTTGTTGGAACTGGAAACTAATCTATGATTTATTCTCAACAAAAGCTCATTCACAGGAAGCTTCGATAACCTTGTTTTTTCCCCTGTACACTTCCACTCATATCAGTACCTTGACATATTTACAGTCAGTTATAACTCCAAAATTTCATCTATGTGCAATGAAAAAACTGAAGAATGTGAAACACGTTAAAACACAGAAAAAAATTCCTACTCATCAGATAAATTACACTAGCAGTTTAGTGTGTAGGGTTCTTCTGGGTTTGGGTTTTCTTTTTTTCTTTATGTTTTTAATGCTGCTCTGGTCTATTGTGATCTTGTAACTGCCCACCTCCTAGAATTACTCAGGACAAACCCAGTAAAATCAGAGACAAGCTCACTATGATTTTTTTTCTTCCAAATAAAATTAACCACATCATTATAGACAAATACTTACATCTGCCCTCTTATAGCCAGAGCCTGAAATCACAGTGATCCTGTTCAGTTAGCAACTTAGTGAAGTAGTTTCAAATACTTACGCAAGAACTGTTTTTTCTTCTCCAAAGACAACTCATGAAAAACCTCCCAGAATATTTTAATTGTAGGATGGTCTGCCCAGTATTCTCCTTTGTATTCTGTATTCTAAAATGAGCAGGAAATCAGGTTACTGTTCACACACAGAACTAGTAGGATAATCCGACATTAAAGTAAAATGAATGCAGTTTGTGTAAAGGGATACTGCAAGTGACATATTACTGTTTTCTGTGGTCAATTTTCTTCAGCTGTTCAGTCAAACTTCCACTATATGGACAGATGCACATACTCCAAAACACTTTCAATCCCAATAAAGTAGTGTCGAAGTCTCACAGTGAGTTTTGGCAATCAGGAATATTTACTTTTATTAACTGTGTGCATTTTGTTTACTTTCCCACTTCTGACATAATACATTGTATATAGCTGCCTTTGGTTCTGTGGATTTTTGTTCCTCTCTCTTCTCCCAAGTCTGATTTCCTTTAGAAATTAGATAGAAAAACTTTAAGCAGGAAGGTAAATAATATTTTAGTGTCTTCATTCACTGACATCTTAAAAGAAGTTCCTCACTCATGCAGTCAATACAATCAAGGATGGAAATCACATTAGTTAGAACTCAAAAGGACACTTTAAGATTTTGGGTTTGTATCTTGAAATTAAAAATGTATGATACAAATAGCTAACTATGGTTCTTACCTTCTCCAGTTCTTTCCAATCATAGTTTGTGTTCCCAATCACCATTGCCTGCAACTCACTGGGCTGGAAAAGCTGAAGAACTTTACCTCCACATACTTTGTGGAAGCCTGCATGGAATGCACTGAATAAGGAAGCCACAGATTTATTGAAGATGTAATCCACGTATGCATCTACAAAATCTTGCCTGTACAAAGAAGAAAAAATGAATTATGTTGAGACAGAAAAAAAAAAAAAAAAAGCAGTGTGTGCCTGTCATGCTTCTACCAATAAAATGGTAGCCATTTCTGCACAGAACACAGCGGAGAAAGTTAAGCAAAAAGGATCCTGATGTATTATTATATTCGCCACTTCACGTTACAACCACAGTGAAGATAACCCCAATGAAAATGGCACATAAACCTGTTTCCCCACCACACTTCCCAAGACAGAGTCCGTAATGTGCAACAGAAAACCAGTAACATTAGCATTTTTTATTTTAGCCACTATAAACGTTTCTCCGATTTGTGTGCATTGCAGTGAGTGAATGGCAACAAGCTTAAAGGCTTGAATTACATGCACTGTCCTGAAACCTCTGTTGCATTTTTTTAAATTAAAAAGATTACCATATTTGCACTAAAAATGCAAATCAACTTCAAACAGACATTTGAGTCCTCTACAGTACAAAGACCAGTGCAAGGAGCTAGGATACTGAAAAACAGATGGCCTGTTATCTGTGCTTCCGTACAAGCAGTTTTCGTATCTTGCTGGAAACATCTTCACATCGTTTAGGGGGGAAACTAAAATTCCTTGATGTGATACAGTATTTATGATTATGGGGGGGGTTAATTACCATTTTAATCAATCCTAGTTATCACTGTTAGTTTGTACATTGGCAGAGTGACTTCCATTATAGATTACAATTATCCTATCAACATACATTCTCTGTGGAAACCTACTGTATTTGAACAACATCCACAGTATGTGAATAACATCACCAATAATTTGAAGAATCATCTAAACACATTTTGATGATACATTTATTAAAGATGTTGAACTGAAAATAATGGAGATGAGCAGCGGTGAATCACGCTCCTCCTCTTCTAGCACTCAATGAGATACCCTTTTTATGCACGCTATTGTAAAGCGGAGATGCAGGTAACTTGCAACTAACAGTGGAAGAAAAGGCTGCTACAGAGAAAATTCACAGTAATAAACTAGTGTTATTACACACTACATTGATATTTTTAAAACTGAATTAAAGCATCATGGAATATTTAGATCTTGAGAAACGGGAATTCTTCATCACTGCAAGGCAACAGGTAATGACAGCGCAGCATACATTCCATGGGCACCTTGAAACTTTTCTCACAATTCAACCCCAGTTTTACTATCACTTTGTGACAGAACATCAAATCACCACCAGAGAACTTCAAAGTTACCGTGTTTAAGATAAAGTATCACAAATTCTCAGCTATAAGTCAAGGATTTAAAAAAATTTTTTTTAAAGAAGTGTGACAGGTATAGGTGGTGATTGCAGTTGCTAATGGTAGAATAAGTCAGGAAGATAAAAATCACTCCATTGTGGGAGGTACTGTCACTGCACATGGCTGTGTGTGGGTTTATGATACCCTCAGAATCTTCTATCATCACTTTTTCCTCTACAACAGACCTAGCTAGTTATAGAAAACAGTGCCCAAAACATTTGCCCTCTAGGAACATGCCTAGAGGTACATTTTCTCCCTTGTTCCTACCATGCACAGCCTAGATGCATTCTGTTCTCACAGAGTATGCTCTTTCCATTAGAGTCTCCTTTTACTCTGGCAGAGGTAAAAGCACAGAGCATTCACAAAGATTAAAGAACAGACAGGAATATATGAGAGGAAGGGACAGAGAGAAATAGGAAAATGGTAGTATCCTGCAGAAAGGGACATAAGCACCGCCATATATATATACATATATTCTGCCTATCCTCCAGGAGCAGAAAGGGACCAGAGGGTGGGAGAGGCTGCTTTTGTAAACAGAAGTAACAGAATCCTTGACTAAGGAGAAAAACTCACCCCTCACTTTTCTGACAATAACACTAAACAACATTACATTAATTTATCCACTCTACAAAGGGAAGACTCCTCTGAAATAATATTTCATATATTAATAGTTGCCAGATAATGGCATCTAGGTTGAAATTCTCATTGTTACTCACTAAACTCCAATTATATAGAGTCCTCCAGAAATGCAACCATTATGAATCTTATAAAATGAAGACCATGTAATCAAAACGGGCCCTAAAGAGCATCAAAATACTTCTAAGTTCAAAGTGAAAAAGAAATATTACACATTCTGAGTACAATTAGATAGCCTCTCCACAGCTGGGAAATCCTGAAATACAGAATAACAGGAATGGCTTGGGTTGGAGGGGATCTTTGAAGAGCACCTAGTTCCAACCCCCCTGCCACAGGCAGGGATATCTTTGACTAGACCAGGTTGCTCAAAGCCCCGTCCAGCCTGGCCTTGAACACTTCCAGCAATGGGGAATCCACAAATTCTCTGGGCAGCCTGTGCCAGTATCAATACAATACAATAGCTATTTTAACGATACGCAAGAACAGCTTGGAAAAGCAACCGAAGTAGTTTTGCCTTCAGCATTAGCGTAACAGCTTGGCAAAGGATATTTATAGCAGTCCAGTTACATTCCCAAGGGAGACTGCAACACGGAACTACCCTGTAACCCAAAAAACTCACCTATTTTGTTTGACTACAGGAATGTCAGCACCATTTGGAACAAGCTCTTTAATTTCTGTTGTACCAAAATTTTCCACAGTGATCTATTTAAAACAAACAAAAATAGTATAAAACTTATTTACCATGTAGAGTACTTCTTCCCACCATTTAGCTTATAGTAACATGAACGGCAGACACAGATGCTAAAAGTCATGGAAATCAGCAGTTGATGCTTTTGCTCAAACACTCCAGAGGCAGTTATAATAGATGGTATGAGCTTGATAAAAAATACTCCAAACACTATATAAAACTTACAGTAAAATTAAGACAAAATGCTTCTTCTATGTCATCCTCTGGATAATCCAGCAACTGTTGCATTCCCCTGCAAAATAAATTACAAAGTACTTGGTACCAGTGGAAAGACAGACAAACTTATTTTACTGAAGTATTCTTTACGCTTTGATTTTAATTCAAGTTTAAAAGAAAGTAACACTATTTCTACTGTTCTTTCATTTATGAGCTCATTGACTTGCACCTTGTGCAGTGTTGGGAAATCTCAAGCAATCATTTTGCTATTACTTGTAGTGTTACTTCCTTTTGATTATCTCCAGGTGTGAAGAGAGAAGATTCACATCCTAGTCTTCAGCTAAGAGATTCCCAAACAAGAGGGAGTAAGAGTTTAATAACCAGTGATGTGCTCTTCCATAAACTTCTTTGATTTCTCCTTGAATTTATGAAAACTTTAGCATTTACAACACTGAGGTAATCAAACATCCACTTCTCTGCTTGTTTGAACCTCCTACCTGTTAGTGCTGTCCAAACCCCTACTCAAGGGCAGATACTTAGCATGCATTTGTTCCTGAAATAATGAAAAATGTTTCCTTGATGGACTAAGTAAGTTCTTCAGAATGAAAACTATGTTCACACTTAGGCATATAAAATTAATGGCTCAAAGGTTTTGAATTTCAAGTATTATTTTCCCCTAAAATTATTGTAGGGTAATAAAAAAAGAGACACAAATACTAAAACCAAGCACTTAGAAGCAGACATTTAACTTGTGGCCACCACATCATTTGAGAAAGAGTACATGCTGTTGTTAGTCCAAGCTGTTTATACTGTTAGTGTGAAAATAAAACACATCTTCTTTACGTTCTTAAAGGAAAATATTGAATTATAAATTAATTCCCAGTAACACTAATTTTTCTTTCTTGCTTACCTGCCAACATCTGGCATCAACTCTTTTAAGTCATCCAGGGATGGTTTCTTATTCAATAGCTTTTTGTACAAAGCCAAAGGGAAATGAAGGTCTACAATAGTAAAATTATATATTGCTAGTCCACAGACAACACCAATCAAATGAAACAAGTCACTGTCTTCAAAGGTCTAAGAACAGAAAACAGACAAGATCGTTTAAAATAAAGACATTATTTTAATCTTGCAGAGTCCAGAAAAAAGCGTACAGAGCAATATAATCTGAGTGAGTTTCATTTCTATTTTCTTTAAATACATACGCATTCAAAAGTACTGAGGAAAACAGGATAAAGTTTTAAGCAGCCAAGAGAGACTGAAATCCAGGTAAACAGAACTCTTTCTACTTTAAAACAAAAAACCAAAAACTGAGATACAGTGTATTTTGTATTACAAGTGATGCATACTGCTGAAAGTACCACATTAAGATTCTGGTTTTGTCAGTGACTTACTGCACTATTCAGTGCTTAAATAAATGTTAGTTTTTAAAAAAACTATTCTTGGGAGAAGGAGGGAGGAGCTCACTATTGACTCCCTTGGCATTAATGGCCAAGGCTTAAAACACAACTGTGGAAATGTTCACATTCAGGTATTTGTGATACAGCCACCCTAGTCAGTGTTTTTCACTGAAAGAGGACTAAAGTCAATGGTAAAAACTTTAAGAAAGTGTGACTAGACGACTACCTATGAAATGGACCCATAAATGTGACTAAACACAGAAAGACCTGTTCAACATGCCACTTGAAGAATTTTCTCTGCCATCCTTATTCACTGATTCTGCTCTTGGAATCAGTTTACTCTGGCTGGCACTTCTTCCTACTAAATTTGTCTCGGTTGGGGCCGACTGGTAAGGAGTAAGTGAGGAATGGGGAAAACAGAAGGGGAGAGTTTTGACCTAACAATGAAAAAATAAACATTTTTTGAGAATACTTACATCAGCTTCTCCTCTTGAAATAAAACTACCGCAAACTACTATGCTCATACATTATTAATATAAATATTGTAAGTTAAAAGAAAATTAAGGTTTATAGATAATACCCTCCCTACCTTATCAGAGAACCAGATCAGCCTGGACTCTTCATAATACCTGAACATTCCATATTTGGGATCTAGCAACTCCCTCATGATGAGCAAAAAAAATTCTTTGCGAACACCTCCAGCATCGACAGCTTCTTCCCCTACAAAAATAACCTGAAACACACAATTCAGTTAGCACTGAATTAAAAACAGATTGTGATACAAGACTTGTCCAAAAATATTCTTAGTTACTTGCACATCAGTGAAAGACACTTTGAGCAATAGGTACTGATAATACCTTGAGTGGCTTCTTGTAATCTACATTCTTTGTTTTCCTTAGGACTTCCACAGCATCCCCTACAATATTGTCTCTCCGTACCATCAATATCAGGCATGGGTTGACAGATTCAAATACTGGCAGAAAGAGAGAAGACAAATTCTGCCTGTGAGCCTGATCAACAGCCATCTGGAAAAAAAACAAAGGGCAAGTGTCAGTAGGTAACAAGATTCCTGTCAACATTAAATGTCAGTCAGTCTCATCTTAAAAAGTGTGGCAGGCATGAATGGGAACAGCTATTATGAGCGCTACTGAATTTGCCCAAGTTTTCTTCATATTCCTTTTATCTCAGGAAATATTTAATTCCAGGAAATCACTATAAACCCTGTACTATGGGTTGTTAACACCTAAAAAAGCCATCTCATTAATGGAAGGAAAAGAAGTTCCTTAGACATTTAAGCAATTATTAACTAACCTAATTTCAATAAGGTCCAAAACTCAAAAAACCACTAGCTTCTATAATATAGATACCCTGAGATTAAAACTACATCCCTCATTCTTATGAAGATTACATAAGAGTTTAAAAAAACAAAAAAAACAACAGCAACCCCCAAGATCACCAACTAAAAAAAAACCCAAAATTCATAGCATTAAAACCTGAGACTCTTACCTGCATCTGTATGACTGCATCTGTTTGTAGGAGAGTTGTCTTTGCCTGGGCATCAAATACAAATGGGTATGTGCAAATTGTAACAGGAATATCTGTTAACTAGAATGAAAAGAACCAAGTCTTATCTCTGCTTTTTTAAAACACAATTACGGTTAAAGAAGCCATTGCAATAGTATTCATTTAATACATCTCTTTTACTGGAAAGAGAAAGAATTCTTTACTCATCATCAATGCACAATCAGAGCATCTTAGGAAAATTAAGTAAATGTTCAATTGTTTAGTACTTAAAAAGAAAAAAAACCAGAACCACCAAACCAAACAAACC
Organism: Ibycter americanus; assembly: GCA_035590275.1. Taxonomy (NCBI): domain Eukaryota; kingdom Metazoa; phylum Chordata; class Aves; order Falconiformes; family Falconidae; genus Ibycter; species Ibycter americanus. Next base: position 35,380,698 of record JAVJGI010000065.1, on the reverse strand, counting down.
ACAGCAAAACACAAACACTCTCACTTAGTATATTTTAATTTCAGAACTTTTATTACAGCTAGTAGATATAAAAGTAGCCCTTGATTTCAAATGCTGCTCTGAATTTGCAATACAAAGAATTACATATTTTTGCCCCACAAAAAGTTTTTCAGATTACAGCCATACTAACTTAAAGATTTACTCCCAACAGAACACATCAGACAACCCCTGACATTCATATTTCTGATTTCCTTACATTCTGCAAAAGAAATCAGACTGCAACCAATCTTACCTCAGTTAATCCATGGTTGACATCCTATGACAGCATTTGCACAAAGGTAGCAACAATTAAGATGAAAAAGCAGCATTAGTGTCTGCATTAATTATTCATCTCTGATGTAGAATTAAAAATACTTATCTATAGCTTCCCCCCCCCCACAAGATAATGTTTACTGAGAAATAAATATCGGTCATAAACATTCTAATTAATGTACTGAATAGAACCACGCCTTTCAACACCCTATATATCAGTCTTTAAAAAAGGTGACTGTTAAAGTATCACGTTTTCTTGAACGCAAAAAAAGAAACATTTTAAATGTTTACTTCCATACACTAACAAATATTTGCTTTTACCTATGTATTTTCATTCTCAAATGACTGTAGCATGTCAAATTAAACGGTAAACATTTTTAATGAGTAACAATTCAAAAATACAGAAGAACCTCACCACTTTATCATAATGTCTCAAGAATCATTTGGGTCCATGATAAGATATGACATGAGAAAAGCAACGGACTCTTGAAATTTGAGACAGACCAGACAGACCAACACATACAGCTGGGACTCTGTGGAGACTTCCACAACAAGCTAGATCAACTTAACTCAAGAATTATTATTTAGCTTCTTAGCAATGTTACCCTCCTTATCCTCCACTGAAAGCTAAGTTCATTTCCACATATCAGGCAGAAAAGGAAAAAAAGGTAATGGCAAACTAATAAATTCTAAATGTATATATATATAAAACTCAGAAGTCAAATATTTAGACATCCACAACTCACAAAAAGCAGTGGCCAGAATACTTTGCTTTCTATCTGTATACCCAATTCCTACAGGAAATATCAGATTTGAGTGTCCTATTCATCACAGGTACATTTATGTCATTTTGTACTCCGTATCTACCATTATTTATTCCTAATTCAAATGTTTTTTCTCAACTCCTTTAAGCCGTATCTCAAGAACACCTCTTCAAATCAATTGTTCATTATTTAGTACCTTCAGTTTTTCCCCACTCATTTTTCTGTTGTTGAAAGAATAAAATGTTTTTCTTCCAAATTTCTCTCTGAGAATACTCTGAATACTTCTGAGTCTCTTCTATATTTTCCTCTCCATGTTTCAATTAAGGAACTGAGCAAACATTTTTGCCTCAAGTTATAACAACATAAATTACACTAGCAAAAGAAATTTTTATTTATATTACTGATTCAATAGACAAGTATCACTTCAAAAGCAACACAGGAAACTAGTGGATATGAAGGCAGGAAAAGGCCGTCAAAAGCATTTATGAAGGAGATCCAACTTAAGGCCACGGAATTTCTTTCAGTCCTATAATAAATCAAAATAACTTTTTCTGCATGACAAAATCATGATGACTAAAGGGAAATTCAGTATCTGGTATTTTCTCAGTAACGTTAAGCCCAATCTTCTGATTTAATTAACAAATGGAGATGAAGACTTTCATTACAATGTAATTTTCCAGCTCTCATTTTGCTCATATTCAGTATTGTCTTCTCTGATCATGATATATGCAGTTTGGGTTTGTTTACATCCATTTAAAGCATAGTTGCAACGGTCATAGTCTTTTAAATTCCACCACTTCTGTACCCTTCGCTGGCGTACCCTTCTCTGTTCCAAATATACAATCTGTCTCCGATTCCAAGGCCCTGCAATGCTCATCCTTCGCTTCTGCATCTCACTCAGCATAGCACCCCTCTCAGCTACCAACACCAGCCTACATCACACACCGGTGACTTTTTCAGACAAGCTTGGCTGAAACAAGTATCTGTTACGACTGCTAATACTGACTCGTTACTTCTTTATGCTCCCCAATCTCCCCGCTGTTACTATTTTACACTGCAATTTTAATTCTTTGGTAGGCAGCACCATCTGCTTTGTTTTCATAAAACAGAGCAAAAGTATGTGCTTCCAGGTCCTGCTACAAAAAAAAATTATATTTAGGTGGCTAGAGAAAGCACGTTAACTTACTCAATATTCTTCCAAAGCATAAGTCAAAGAAATGTGTAGCAAAATCATATCCAACTCACTAATTCTCTGCACAGTCATTAATTTACTCCCACTTACCACTCTTCTGTTTACTGATCCAGGAATTAATTATCTCAGTTTTTGCTACCATACACAAAGTAGGAAACTATGTTAGTTATGTCTCTTGTAACTCCCTATTATGCTTCCAGACCTAGTTTTCCAAGACAGTTTCAGCTTGCTCAATGACTGAATCTGTCTTATATAGCAATTCAGATTGTTCTCCATGTTTTCCTATCGTAAATTATCACTTCCCAACTTTCTGACGTAGCAAGTCTCAAGTGACAGCATCCTAAGTCACTTTTTAATTGATGGATTACAATGTTGAACAGTGTCAGTCCTAAGAATTGATACCCTACAAGCAGCACAGCTATTTAACAATTCTTCCTTAGCTCATAACTGATGTAAGATGAGTTTGTTCAGCATCTGCTAAGACATTTTTACATAAAGAAAGTGCCCCTATTTGGAGAATCTACTGGCTTCTCTAAAGGGACAAAACAAAAACAAAACACAGAGGGGAAAAAGCCCACCAAAAACCAAATAAAAACCAACACAACTTACCATTCCAAATACCTGCTGCTGGACCCAGTTGACATAGTCATTTCTGATATCTATCAAATCTTGTATCTCATGAATGTAAAATCTGTCATATTGTATAACTTGTCCTCTTTCATTTACCTGAAGAAGTGCAATTAATTTTTTTATTAGCACGTTGTATAACAGTTTTCAAAAAGACATCTTCCATGTTTTTCAAGCACTTGATACATCAGTCACAGATACTCAGCTACTAAAAAATTCTAGAAAAACAACTGTGTCTACAAGAATGCAAAAACAACATTAAAGACATGGATACACGGATTTTTCACAATCCCATCAAAGATGCAAAGAAAAATAACATTAACTGAGCACACAGTATTGCACAACACAGCGCTGCCACTTTGAAACATTGTATGATCTCACACAACAGTGATGAATATGTATATTCACGTATACAACGGAACTAGTGCTTGTTCCTCTATTTGCACAAGTTTAAGAACTATGATTCAAGAACTCTATTCTTAATTACAGTATGAATACTATCTCTATAACCCATGACCAGAGGAACAGTTTCCATTTAAAAACATTAAGCTTAGAGAAAGATGTGAAAAAGTAACATTATACAAAGCCTTGACTCTACCATATAATTTAAATCCAGAACCATTCACACTTCTCTAACACTTTTCCCAAGCCCTGTTAACTGCCAAAAAACAGCAAGATTCCCAATTCTATCTTCTAACCAGATAATCTAAGCCTACTTTTCTCAATCCTCTCCCCCACCAACCCCACCCCTCCCCAAACCACCAGATACTAAATCCGTGAAGTACCCCAGATATGTCACCCCATTTTTTCCTCTTACTCTAGTCCCTGATAGCCAATTATTAAGACCATACCAATATGAACAGTTGGGCAGCACGGTAGGTACAAATTTAACTATTTCTACAACATAGCTACATATTAGTCAAAGGTAGGTTTCAAAAGAAAGAGGAACTTAGGAGAGCCACATCACAATTCTACAATTACCTACCAGGATTTAAGATTTTATGATCAACTTCAGCTGTTAAGATTTACAGCTATTGCAAGCCTGAGCACTGACAGAAATTCTAAAGGCAGCGAAATAATAATTTATTACATACCAACAGCTCTCCATATGGGAATCTGTAATGGACATCTTGCACTTGTAACACAGGACAGTTACTACACAGTCTCACCCCTCAGCCTTAATTTGATGCTCTCCATAAAGAATAAAGAAAAACTGAGCAAACCACAGCATACAAATTCCAGCTTCCAAAGCAGGAATCTTTTCCATTCCTTCTGACAGCCTAGGGAGGAGGGCTCTTACATACAGCACACAAAGGTCCAGTTCAGACACCTGTGCCCATTTTGCTAGATTGTACAAATACAGTACTTGACCAGCACCTTAAGGAGTGCCTAAAACCTTCTTTTAGCTCAAACACAAAATTCCACAGGACCAGAATAAACTACAGAGGGGGAAAAATAGGGGGTGGGAGGGGAAACCTCAGCAGCAATTGGATAATACACTGTGATGTGCACAGTCTGGTTACTCCAAATGATTTGGGCTATTTTTGTTCAAAGTTCATAAATTCATTAGGAAGTTGCAGTACTAACAAACTCAATAAACAGATCAGAAAATGTTGTCTTGGTAAAACTGTGCAGATCTTTCTTGTTCAAAATACAGCTTGCTCTTCCATTTGTGACCTTATTTGTTATCGTTCCAAGCTTAAGAGGCAATTCTTTCCAACATACCCTCACAGATGCAATTGACTGGGTCAATCTGTGTTCCCAAGAAAATAGGTAATTCCATCACCATGTCAGATTGGAATCCAGAATTCCAATGGTTCATAGGTCCAGATGGAACAACTACAGATATCTCTGCAGATGCAAGTCTAAGCATGTAAAACTCTTTAGCAACTTAACTTCTTTTAACAACTACAGAGCACTCGGATGCTGACAAAAACAAGTAATTGGTTAAAATTGATGTAAACATACTCTATGCAGTATTTCCAGAACTCTGAAAGCTGTGTGTAGAAAATTAGTAAGTATTCTTCTTTCAGAAGCCGGAATGCCAATCTTGCACAACTTCAAAAGGTGGACTACAACATCCTTGTAGAGTTCCACTATCTTGAGGAACAACGGAGGTTCAAGTACAGACCACCAATTTTCTGTCAACAAACGGTGAACATATAAACTTAGTACTTGCCACTACAACATTACGTTATGCTATCTTTTTAACTAAAAAGCACGTTTTGTTAAAAAGCATACCTGTCAGTTACCAAAGACTCTCCAGAAAAAAAAAAAAATTAACACAGCAAGAGTGGTACATACTTTTAAACAGCAAACTACTCTTTGTATAAATGAAACCTCTATTCAAACGCTCTGTTGTTACACACCAACTCTTTACGTTCTGTTAACCACAGTACATGACAGTATCTCAAAATTAACATTTGACATAAAAAGAGGTGGCTTAAACCCAGAAACCTTGAGTTAAGCAAACAGTCTGGAGAGCAATGCAAAGTGATGGAAACCAAAAGAATCCACAGTTCAAAGAAATTACCAGTTTGCTTTTCTTTACAGCAGACAAGATCTTTACTCTCACCAAAAACTACTGAAAAATACAAGGGATAGGTTACAATGCAAAAAATACTTGAAGAAGAAAGTACCCTTTCAAAAAGATGCCAATTAAAAAGGAAATATTCTGAAACCTCAATCCTTTAAGCTGAATTTCAGGTGACAGGAGTCGCAATAAGAAGGTGTAAGGAAGTAGAGTTAAAAAAACCCAAAAACCAGAGCTATTTTCAGCTGCGTATTTGAAGACCACATCTTAGGATCAGTGAGAAAACATGAACTGCTCAGAAGCAACAGAACAGGTGCTGTACTCAAAGACAATTTAACATCTGCTCTGCAACAGTTCTGCAAATTGCTTAGAGCTTGTTAGCTGTCTGACCACATAATTTTCACTGTAAAGCGTGAAGACATTTATCAAATACACTGAACTACACAGTGTAATTCCTCCCAAATGAAATCAGTCCAGAAATTTTACAATACAAGATGAATTCATATAGATGGCCATTTAACTCACACAGAAGCAACAGAATAAGCGCTTTCTTACACATCAAGCAATGTTAACCCTTAACTTTCTCATTGGGGAATTCTACAGAACTTAAATACACAGCAGGTGTTGCTGACACCATGTCTTCACTGATGGAATTTCTACGCGTTTTCATCTAGAGATCCTTAATTTTAACAGTAAAGAATTCAGTTTCTTACCAAGAACTTTCAGAGGAGCTTTTTCTAGGTTCAGAATAGCTGTTCCAAAAGGAATAGCTAACGTTGTGAAATTGTTTACATCACTCATCAGTGGGCATTCTGGTAGAGTGAGATATAGCCTCAAAGCTTCAACATCTGGTAAAGAGCTGGTCAACTTGGGAATAAGGTTCTTTTCCAAACTAGCTGCCACCTACAGCAGATCATAAAATTCTGTTTATTTTAACGCAAGTGTGAATTTAAACAAATGCCCACCTAGGTCAAAAATCATCTAAAAAACAATCGTCAAGAGTTTAGACTGTTACACATTTAGAAAAACAGACAGTATATTAAATATTAAAATACAATATGTTGATGTGTTACCCAATAGTCACAACACAATACAGTTTTACATATTTGCAGCCCATATTGAGTAAAGAAAGTTATTAATAGGGTCTGAGCAAGCATAACAGTATTTCTCAATAAGCGTAACACAGAAAGATAATCCCAAACATAAGGAAAATACACAGCACAAACCTGTTGTGATATATGAGTGTGGTCAGGCTGTATAAGTTTGTGAAATAGTAGTCTAGCAGCATTCATATCAACCCCTGAGAATCTAGTGCTGGTTTTGTAATGATCATCATTGCTGCAGAAAGAAAAAAAAATACAGAGAAAAAGACTGAATTCTGTATTCTCAGCAACTCCAGAATTTTTTCCACCTTGAATTTTTAGCCCTACTAAGGAATTAAAATGTGAGAGATCACAGTGTCAGACTTCCATTTCTTATATGACCTTTGAAGCAACTAAAAAAAAATAAAATTCTTCTCTAACTGCAAGACAACCAATGTAAAAACACTAGGATCTAAACCAGCCTGTGCAATATATTCCCCTTGAATTACATACAACCTGTGGCTGAGAAGTAATGAGTTTTGCTGGCTTACACGGCAGCAGCCAGGTGGTACACACTTCCAAAGACTGGCAGGAGACACACTGCATTTGGGCCAGCTGACAAACCATACGGCAATAAAGGAGCTAGAAGTTTAAACTGCAGGTACCAGAGTAACAGTAAGATAAAGAAATACTGGGAAGGTGTTACGGTTGAAACAAGAGACACTAGGAAGGTAGCCACCCTTAATTCTGTTCACAGGAATACTCATTTAAAAGCCTGACCACTTACCTCAAAGCCAAAAAGCTCCCATTCAGGCACCCAGCTGAGGAGAATGTTCCATCAATTTCACTGAAATTGTTCGTATGAAATACATTACATTTATTTTGTTTTCTTTTTACAATTTAGCATTTGCAATAAAAAAACCTGTATTTAATTCCTAACAAATTACATCGTACAAGGGATGGAACCCTGACTTAACATGACTAAACAACGCTAGATAAAACCTCCAAGACTCAATGTTTAAGACAGCTCAAATCAAAGCAAGTCCTGTAATTTGTTTTTAATTTCTTTGCATCCTCCTTTATTAAAGTAGAAGCAATAATCTTTGAGTAGTTCTCATATTCCTTTACATGTACTGTTATTTTTCAATGTGCTACTAGATACTTAATTTAATCTTGTATAGTCATCTAAAACGTGACAGAGGTGACACAGACTAAAGGATCTGAACTACTTGACAAGCATGATAATGACAATGAGAGCACAGCAAAAGCTCTGCACACAATAAAATCATTCACTAAAAATAGCTTTGCTATGTATGTACAAAACCCCATTAATGCCCAATTCGTAAGTAAAATTATAAAAGACAACTTCTTTCCTCAACATCACTTACTTAGCTATCTCTACAGGAAGTCTTCCAGATGGGAAAGTCAACAGTCTTTGAATAAACGTTTCATTCACAGTCCAGATCTGCTTCAAAAAGTCAGGATACCTAAAATCATCTGGTGGCACCATGTTCTAAATTTTAAAGAAAGCATAAAGAATCAACCACACATAATTGATTTCCAGAAAAATCAGTCCTGTGGTTGAGCTCTTTATCTCTTCATTGACTGACAATTTGCCTACCCAGACTATTACTGTGAAATAAACCGAGGGATAAATTCACTGGATTCTAGCAGTTCTGCATTCACTATGAAAGCAAGAGCATACACTAAAAACATCTCGATTAGTGTGTTCATTCACACCACAGCTTACTTAATGGTAAATTCCCTGAACATACGGTATTTTTCTATATAATGAACACTAAACAAGCGTTAGACAAGAGTAGCACGCATCTCTTCTCCCTCGTCACTATGAGCCATTTTGCTTGCTGCCAAGCTGTGAGCATTCAGAAAAGGAGCCATTCAATTTTTCAGACAGCTGCTTTCCCACCGCACTTCCATCAGACCCCTCTGAGAATGAATCACATTTCTCTGAACATTCACTGCATCATCAGATGAGCTGCATTTTGATGTGCTGCTCATAACAAATGAATTCCAGTAAGACTTCTAATAGTAAAGATGAGCTGAACCAAGACTATTGTTTGGAGTAGAGAGCATTGGTTCAAAAAGAGATGGCAAAGAGCACCAAAAATAAGGAAACATATTTCTCCTGAGGGTGCAGCCTTACAACATAGCTGACTCAGCAGAATGATGAGCAGCTGTTGCCAAAAACCAGTACTTCTGATCCCATTCCACAGGATCAGGATGAGAATCCCTCTTGATGTTTCCCTTGTGTCCAGCCAAAGTGTCATTTAAAGCCACAGTGAAACAACTCAGGGAACTGAGCTGCTCAAAAACTAACCTGAGAAAACAGATTTTGGCTGAGACCCCTTAACTGGCCAGGGCACACAAGTCCCAGGAGTAAAGTATTCACATAACTTTGAAACAATTCAGTACAAATTACCAAACTAAAGAGTACTGAAAGGGATACTTTTGCAGCATCAAAGTTCATCTATTGCTAATATTTTTTTGTACAGAACAAGCCACAATAACTGCGTTCATACAGTCTCCAGTTCACCTCAATTAATCAGTCAGAATCTACTTCAGTAATTATGAAAACTGCACACAAGAAAGTTTTTAAGAAAGGAGTTTTAATAGAGAAGTTTCAAGCCTATATTATCAGGAATTTTTCCAGTCTACACCTGCTAAACAAGCTTCTCTCAAATATAGCAATAACTACCACAACTCAATCAGAATTAAGGAGAAAAAAAACCAACAAAACAAAACCCTAGAAAAATTGTTAATTCTGTACAACCAGGAGCAAAGGGTTGCTGCAAGTCTGACCGGTACTCAGTTTTTCTTGACAACATGTTTCCCACTAAAATCTGTTTTTCTTCACGTCCAAATTAGTTTTCACCCCACATACTCAACTCTTGATGCTTCATTAATCCCTGTGGTCTAATATCTGCTGAGCTATAATGGAAACAGTCCCGTGTATCTTCATCTTGTTTTTTCCTCCCAACTCGTCCTCTAACACTATGTCCTTCCCCCTCATACTCCCACATTGCCATTTACTCTGAAGCCCTTCTAGACTGTTCTTCCATACTAGAATTTAAATACACCAATTCTTGTCCTTTCAAAACTTCAGTTTTAAGACTAGCATAAAACTCTTACCATATAAACTATGTCACCACCTATAATTTTTAGCAAAAAGCTCTGTTTGTTTCCTCACCTTTGTGATATGCCAAAATGGCTACAGAGCAGAAGACAGCAAAGCTGCAGTCAGGAGCTACTGAGCCTTTTCCCTTATGAAGGAATCACCTTTTCCTTTATGAAAGAAAAAATGTATGCATCCATCATCAGGAAAAAGCTTACGCCAAAAGGCCTCAAGAGCTCACTGACAGCTAACACTCAATAACTGGATCCAAGTCTTCCAACTGCTAAACTGACTTAGTGTCTTGCGCTTCCACACTGCTCTAACGAACTTCACGATGTAGTCATGCATCTTCAGTACGAAAATCTTTTAAAATGCATCAGAAAACCCAAAATTTAACCTTGACAGACTTTGGAACCAAAGTATATTTAATTTGTTACCTGAGGATAAAAGTAGTGTGCAAAACTTTGGTCCCCACCAGAGAAAATTCTCTTTACACAATAACACTCCTCACTGTCTGCAACAGGAATAAAGAACAGGCAACTGTGAATTTGAGAAATGGTTACGACACTGCAATCAACATTCGATTAGAAAAAGGTTTCTTCATTAAATAACCCTGCTGAAGCAGATGTTCTTAATATAATAGCCAAAATTATCTTTAAATTTTTAGATTTAAAGGTAAATGCCAGCAGCTCTAAGTTTTAGCTCTAGTGCTAACAAAGGAGCTAATGCACCAGCACAGGTAAGCATGTATTTCCTACAGCAGAAATGGACTTTAGGGAACAGAGTACAGTGAAAACAAACTGTTTGGGAGAAAGTGATTATAGCCCATATTTAGTTTAAATCTCAAGATTTGTAAGACACTATAAAGGAACAGGAATCCAGCAGTAAATATGCCAGATGTTGCTTACCTGTGGTTATCGGGCATTGAGTACTATATGGGAGCCAGTTTCCTTTTACTGTGAAGGGACTTTTCCTATTACTGGTTGTTCCTGTACCTAATTGCCCATTACCTCCGAGTCCAAAAGAATAAATTCTTCCAGATGAAGGAACAAACGCAGTAGTGTGCTGCCTAGGGCAAACAAAATTTAGTAATGAAAACCTAAGCGTTGTAACATGCTTTATGCAGGCAAGCCTAAGAGTCGTGTTAAACAGTGTGCTAAAGGTCCTGTAGTATCAAACACTCCAACCCTCTACTGGCAATGCCCTGCCCCTGGCAATACTCCATTTATGCTGCAATAGGCAGCATCCCATTTTCACAGAAAAGTTCGTGGAATGAAGATGTCAGGTTCTGCCTTGAACCCCTGCTTAGCCACAGCCTGACTGCTACAGCGTATCTCTGGACATTCATGAATTTGAAGTTTCTACCAAATTGGCTGCATTTCCTTTTCCCTCCCATCCTTCTCAATTCTAGATGCCCTCTTTTCTATCATGAGCCTGGGAAGAACCAGTATTGAATTTCTATACGCAATTAAAAGGGAATGGGTCCACTCAACATCAACAGAACTGCTAAAAAGACAGGTTTACATTCATATATTCTTTAACCCAAATAACAAAGTGTGCCCATCTCTTAAAAAAATTATGTTGCCTCCCTCATTTTGTCATCTTAGAATGCGATTCTTTGGACAAGAGCATTTTCGTGTGTGCTGGGAATTTTCCCAATTTCTTGGGTGCTATTATAATATACACAATAAAAACCCGCTAGGAACCGAAGTGCCACACAGTATTACAGGTATTGCACAAAACAAGTCATGGTTCCAAATTTTACACTTATCCTCGGTGATGCTCATGTACCTCCCCAAACACACCTGTTCTTTAATAGGAAATGATAAAGTGACAGCAGTAAACACCACCTTCACATTGGTTATTCACACTTCCCGTTAGAAAATCGTAGCCTCTCATAACAGCATAACTTCCTTTAGTTCTTCTACTGAATGTTTTTAGAATCCCAGTAAGGTATCTAAATATCTTTTGTTAGAGACCATCTTGTCCGCCCTAACCACAAAAGGTAAGAAAAAACCCACTTCATACTGCAATATATATGAAGTTACATACAAAACAAGTTAGTTGTAAGATTCACAGTGCTAGTACAGAATAGCCCTTACCTGCCACAAGTGATTTGCGTGACAACACTTCCCATAAGTTCAAACACTTTCCTTGGGTTTATCTCATGGCTGGTAGAGTTATGACCCAACTGACCATAGCCTCCAGCTCCAAATGTAAAAACCCCACCTTCCTAAACAAATAAATTGTTTGCATTAAAATGATAGTATATCTCAGAACAAGAAACTTAACAAAAATAAGGGTTTCATAAATCTCCTTGTCTGATGATTTTGGAAATGTGGGGAAAGGAGAAAATATACACGCCCAAGAGAGCCTGGAGACACAAAAAGGTCATGAGTTAATTGCAGTTATCAAAATGTGGCACAGCTATCAAGTATTATCTTATTCATGTTAAATTATGTTTTTGTAATTTCCATATTATTACACCATAGTCTTGCCATTAATTTGTGTCAATAGATACTAAACCTCCTTCTTCCTCTTTTCCAGTTTTCTTGATGAACTACAATAGTATATAAAGTCACACTATTAAAAGAAGTATACTTTGACTTTTAAATTCTGAATATAAATTTTAGAGCAATTACCAAACAGGAAGCTGCCCTCCTCAGGCAGATGATGCAGAGTATGACTGAAATAGTCAGCTTCATTATTTGAAAGCTTAAGGAACCAGAAAATTTTGACATTTTCGTAAGGCAAGTAATTTTTTTAAAGTGTTTTTGATTAATTTAATCAAGAAATTAACCAAAAACTTTAATAGAAGAATGTTAAATCAGAAACACTCTCAGAAATTATACAACTTACCTTACTATAACTTTGAAACTTGCCATTTTCAAATGCTTTGAAATTGTAAAGCTGTTTCTTTCAATTCTACTCTGCATCAGACTGGACCTCTGCTGGAAATCATCATTAAAATGGCAGCGTCCGCTGAGAAAAACCAACAGCTTCATTCACTGAATCAGGATAACAAACAGTGACAGGTTTTTCTGAATTTCAGAAGGACCTGAAGAATGCTCGCACATATACGCAGTACTGTCTACAAACAAGATAAACCAAGACCCTCATTCTGCAAGGCCTAACATGTAAAGGAAAATGGAGCTATACAAATGGGTAACACAAATAATTTGGAGAAACATTTATGGTAAATTCAGTATCTTAATGAAGTCCATCAGCTTTAAAGCAATTTTGGAGTTAACTTCTACACATTAAAATGGGAAAAACATTTAGAACGTAAGTTACAGATTGCTCTTTTCTTTATGTTCTGTACTTCCCTAACCTCCCACACTACATCAATACCAATTTCAGGATTACAAAGTTGCCACATCTTTTTCAGTCAAAGCAGGAGAGTATTTTAGGACAAAAAGCAACTGTTTGTGAACAGTCTTTTCCTTTCACTGTAGAAAATTAAGCCTATATAAGCAACAAAACTGTGACAACATTGAAGCAGATCATATTCTTCAAAACAACTTAACTTGTTGCAGTGTAAAAATTCAAACTAACACACCAAAGAAACCCACACATTTTCCAAAAGTAAGTAAACACAGATTCTTTTTTTCATCAGAAATGTAACGTTAAAAATAGTTACTTTCAAAATTTTAATGCCTTCTGCAACAATATTCTCAATTCAGCAGATTCAGACATGAAATGGTTATTTAGTCACTTGCCCAAATCTTGATCGGCCAGAATTGTTTTCTACTGCTATTAGTAGTAAGCTCAAAATACTCTGTTTATTAATTGATGTATTTTATTGAGAGTGATAAACAACAGGAAACATCAAAGTTTCCAAAGTTCAAAAAACCCATACTAATGTATACATAAATGTTGAAGTCTAATCCATCTATCAAAACAAAGAAAGAAAAGTACAGGAGTCAACCATTTAAAGACAAACATGTATGTATTGCTTTACCTGTGGTAAAAGAGAGGTACTTATTATCACTTGATGCTTGAAACGAGTGTGAGAAAGAGCACTAGCTTTACACATTCTGTGTTGCTCCTAAAAGTTTCCAGATTAAGTTTAAAAATTTAAGACTTCAAATAAAGCATTTAGCCAACAGTTATGTATAAGGCCATTTGACACATTTCAGCTCTCAGTCGGTTCCTACACCTCTGTATGAATATGCCGTGCTGACACAGAATAAAGGGTTTTTTTCCAAATCTGCCTCGAAATAAATGACTGACTTCTCATGGAACCTCACACTGTAATACTTACTAGCGGATTAAATCTTCAGTTTCTTCCATTGGTTTGCCAACAGTACGTAAATAACTGCTGTGCAACAGCAGATGGAAGAGAGGAGTGAGAATATGTGAGAGCAACAGCCCTGCGGAGCCCCAGGTCAGCGCAGGAGGTAGGAGGGGCTCCAAGTGCCGGGGCAGAGACTCCGTTGCAGCCCCCGGTGAAGCCCCCGGTGAGGCAGGCTGTGCCCTCAGCCCGCGGAGGCTAAGGTGGAGCAGATTCCACCTGCAGCCCACAGAGGTTAGGGGTGGAGCAGATCCCCACCTGCAGCCCATGGAGGGCCCCACGCTGGAGCTGTGACCCCGTGGGCAGCCCGTGCTGGAACATCTCCTGGCAGGAGCTGTGGCCCCGTGGGCAGAGGAGCCCAGGTGGGAGCAGCGCTGGGGACCCCGCGGGGGACCCAGGCTGGAGCTGGCTGTGCCTGAGGGGCTGCGCCCTGCGGGAGGGACCACGCTGGGGCAGGGTGTGAAGAACTGCAGCCCATGGGAAGGACTCGCGTTGGAGCAGTTTGAGGAGGACTGTGTCCCATGGGAGGGCCCCAGGCTGGAGCAGGGCAGGGTGTGAGGGGGAAGGAGTGGCAGAGACAGCGTGTGATGGACTGACCACAGCCCCCATTCCCTGTCCCCCTGCACCGCTGGAGGGGAGGAGGGAGAGAAAATCAGGAGTGAAGTTAAGCCCAGGAAGAAGGGAGGGATGGGGGAAGGTGTTTTAAGATTTGGTTTTATTCCTCATTACCCTACTCTGACTTTCAACTGGCCATAAGTTAAATTAATTTCCCCAAGCCGGTCTGTTTTGCCTGTGACAGTAACTGCTGAGTGACCTCCCCGTCCTTATCTCCACCCAGGAGCCCTTCCCTGTATTTTCTCTCCCTGCCCAGCTGAGGAGGGGAGCGACAGAGCAGCTCTGGGCACCTGGCATCCAGCCAGGGTCAGCCCACCACCACAACAAATAGCAATTCAGTAAGAAAACTTCGAACAACCACAAACACCAATCTCCCCAGCATTTAATTTCAATTAAAAATTAACTCGGGTCTGATCGGTGATAACAGCAATGCTAGAGGCGTTACGGTCAGAAAACAGCTAATCTCTTCAGGATACACTAATGTACGTTTCAGTATCCACATAATTTTAATAATGCGACATGCAGCGTTATATCAAAAATGCTGTCTTTTGTATGCTCAATTTCACCAAATCTGACAAAAATGTAAAACTACTGAAAGATTTATTGCATTTGCTAAGTTTTTTTCAAGTATTTAACCATTCTTCCAGTGTTTCCTGAACTTCATCCAATAAACCTTGAAGAAATTTTATGCAGAATTTTGTTTCTTATTTCCTATTCAGGTAGCATGTTCTCCTAAAAACGTTAAAAAAAAATATTAAAGTATAAACATATCTTTAAATATTGTACCTTTGTAAGGGCAGCAGTATGATCTTCTCCACAACATATATGAACAACCTTCTGAGTTCTCAGTGACTTTAGCAGCGTAGGAACATACCTGTCTGAAAGGTTTAACACAGTAGTAGATCGCTTATTTTGAAAACAAATAGTTTTGCTCATTTATTCTAGTTCAGTTCTAGTCAAACAAGCACTTTGAATTTGATAGCATAATGCAATCATTGTGACTGAGTTTACGTATCTCTGAGACAGAAGTGCTATTACAGAAAAACAGAGACACTATACTGAAATCCTTTATAGCAAATAGTCTCATTCTCACTAGCACAGGATCACGTCAATATATAAATCATGAAATACGGAACAGTACATTAGACCTACCATTGGCCATAAGAAAAGAAAACAAATAACAGCTGTTTTGAGTTGTTTATGTGCTTCATGTTTTTAAAATGTTCCTACAAGTTGATAACAGTTGCACATAGTTCAGTATTACTAAATGTGTAATAGAATGGAATACTGAATAATTAGGAAGCACAACTAACCTCCATCACCAGAACCAATCAACTGTGTCATCCAATTGCACAAATGCAATTTTTTAAAATGTTAACACTAATGTCTTAGAATTTGTCAGGTACACCAAGGTGCCTGGTAAAAAAGGGATTTTACTGAAAAGTGATGCTATATAAAACACTGGGGTCACACACATTCCAAAGAATATGCAGAAGCCACTTGAAGTCTCCTGTGAAAATCTGATTTCTGAAAAGTATGTGTAATTTTCTTATTACACCAGTGTGACCAGACTTAAAGCATCAATTCAGACATGCATTCTAACTACAACACGTTTTTCTCATTTTAAATGGTGTTGACAACAATGAAGCAGTGAGAAAATTCAGATTCATGAAACTAGCTATAGACTATTCAACACTAAACTGAGTATTACAGGAACCTGATAGCATACATTCCCACCTTGGCGCCCTGTGCACAGATAGCATGCATGTAACATAACACAACTAACAAAGAAACAATTTTTTGTCTAACCTAACCACTTGTTTAATATCACTAATGAGCATCAACAGCCTAGCAGAGGGAATTTTGGAAATGGTTTGCTAAAAATCATGAATGATTATCAGAAGTGGCCTAAGGCAGGCAGATACTCACATGGCAGTAAAACAATGATTTAAGATGACTTAAATGTGTCCTCTAAGCACAACCAAATAGTTTTGATAGATTACTGGTTTGGTCAAGCAATTTCATCTACCTAAGATTCAGTTCAAACTGTAACAGCTGCACAGCATCTTAATTCAATCCCATTCAGAAAGTTTAAGTCACAGAAAAGTCTAGAACAGGGAAAGCAAACCAAGCAGGCTAGAATTTCAAAGTAACATTCAGAATTTTCACTACAAAACAGCTGAGGAAAAAAACCTCTGTGTCTTCCTTATGCAACCTCACATGACATCAGCACACTCCAACAACATTCAGCAAAGGTTTGTTCTGTCTGCTCCTTTTCTAGGAATACAGCTGAAGTAATGTTTACTTACCATTATCATCATTAAGACCCAGCTGCCCAAATTTATTGCGTCCCCATCCAAAAATGGCTCCAGAAAGAGTTAATACAAAACTATGAGCTCCTCCTGCTGCAATCTGTGCAAAAGGGATTCCCAGCAGAGATTTAATCACATGTGGCGAGTTTTGTTTTTTATACTCATAACCTAAGCCCAGCTGGCCATATTTATTCTGTCCCCAGGAAAACACTTCACTTCCTGTTTAAAGAGGGGGCGAAAAACAAAAAAAACCCAAGAAATACAATTAATATAGTTTAATTATATAAAGTTTATTTACTGTCAGAAAAGCTAAAAGTTAAGACAGTTACTCTACAAATATTTTTTAGTTGGAAAACATATACAAATTACTGACTTCTGAAGCTAAGCATTCTCATGTAATTTGCAGACATTCAACACAAATATTTAATTGGACTGAAAGTATTTAAATCACATTCAAAACCCTCAAAACTGCTCTTAACATCCTTGTTTCAGCAGTGTTAGATAAACTGAGTTTGGTTATTACAAAGCAAGATGCTGTTCCATTGGAAGTTCCGCTACTGCATATAGTTTTACGCAGAGATCTTGCTGAAGTGGCATACTGGACATGCAAAAATTTCCAATTTCCAATCACAAGGCTCATTTAAGCTTTTATACAGCAACATACTTAATTTTCACATACAATTTAAGTGACATACTTTAAATTTTAAAATATTAATGATCAATGAAGCACAGTTTACAGTGTCATTGGATGCCTTATAAAGAAAAAAAACATTTTGAAGAAATTACAAATTAGAGCTGTTTATATTAAGATTGCCTCCAAAATAAAATGTTCTACTGAACAACCAATGTTTTGCCAAGGTATTTACTATCCTGAAGATCACCACCTTATTACAAAGATATTCTCCTTTTGCTGATGTGATACATTTCAAACAGTAACGTTACCTATGTCTCCTACCTCCATCTTTCCAGTAACAGTTTTATCAAGATGCGAAACAATGAAACCCATCCCCTGGGGTACAGGTCTCTCAGATTTTATTTATTTATTTGAACAACAACCACCAAACCAAACCCAACCAGATGCAAAAAAAAAAAAAACCAAACCCAAAACAAACACCCAAAAAAAAAGCCCAAACCATTACTTTGATACAAAACAATCTTCCTGACACCAAAGAAATCCTATGCCAATCATTTATCACATGAACTAATCCATCTGTTCAATATCCCATACATAGATCTGAAAATAGTACAAAGTCTCCTCCCAAAATGCCCAGTTCAAGTAAGTTCATCCCATTTTCCTCCCTATGGGGGTGTATTTTTAAGGCCACAACCTTGCTACATTGCAAGTATTTCTGCAGGTTCTCTTACAACCAGAAAAAAAAACCAACAAAAAAACACCCTACAATGTATGCGAAAACCAGAAAAACAGAGCTGCAAATCTGTGAACTGGCAACAGGATGATGCTGTACTTGCAGCTTATAACTATTTAAAACACTTAAGTGAATTTTAAAGTATAAATTCCTATTATATTCTTGCACCTTTGATCAACAGAACGCTTATCAGCACAATTCTGATACTCCCCACATTCTACTGCTGATCTTAACCTAGGCAAAGCGTTATTTGTACATCTCATTCTGCCTGTCCTGAAAACAAAGGACCCTCACTAGGTTATAAAGGTAAAGATGCCTGGGAACACATAACGGCACAGAAAACACTTAGCATAAGTCCATGAAAAGTCACATAAAGGATCAAGGTGCATATAGTCAGTATAAACTGTTGTATTTAAAGAAAAAAACCCCACCACATTCAGGATATAATTAACACCTCCCTCCCCACAGCTTGTTTAGTTTACATTTTAACCAGTGTTAAGAAACACTGTCAAACTACAATCTTTCTGGAATTTTTGCTTTGAGTTTCTAAGTTTCCATTAACCCTGTCCAGCAGCCACTTCTTCCAAACATAAGTTTTGGCCACAACTCTCCTTTGTCGCAACGAAACAAACAGGCAGCAAATTTAAATTCACACTCATCTCTGGAGAGCTATACAAATTAGACATGCAATACTTTTACACAAGTGAGGCCAACTAAGTATGTTCTCACAGCTCCAGAAAAATTTTGAAGACAGATGTTTAAACCTTTCAAAAGGTGGGTTATAATGTGACATTAAATTTTAACTACAGAAGCACCAACAAAACAGGGGCTTTACAATAGAAAAGCTGACAAGCAAGTCATCATCTGCAAGCCTCAGTAACTTGAAGTTACAGGTTAAAACAGACTAGTGACAAAGTGGCATGCTAGCAGGATGAAAAAGAAATGGGACCAGAAAAAGGAGAGAAACAAAAATTAATTTTAAAAGGAAACATGAAAGCAAGATGATAAAAAGCAAAAAAGCGTAAGAAGAAAAAAACAGCACAATGCAACATTTATTTGCTAAATTCAAGCTTCCATCGTTAAATTACACTTCCCCTACCAACCTGAAATCTCATCTGTGTTAAGCAGTAGCATGTTTTAAAAAAAAATTTCCTTTTTAAAAAAGGCAAAATAAAAGTTGAAACCTTTAGAATT
The DNA here is from genome assembly GCA_035590275.1 of Ibycter americanus. Lineage (NCBI taxonomy): Eukaryota > Metazoa > Chordata > Aves > Falconiformes > Falconidae > Ibycter > Ibycter americanus. Next base: position 35,361,294 of record JAVJGI010000065.1, on the reverse strand, counting down.
ACCTGGTAGGAATGTACACAAAGCTTCAGAAGAATTTGGCTTACCTTTTGAGAGTGCTAGCGAGTGATAATAACCACAAGCAACTTGAACAATTTGGATCTCTGATAAGCTTTTAATATTTCTATTGGAGTAAGAAAACAGAAAAAGAATTAAGCCACTAGGTCATGGTATGAAACAAAGTCACACCAAAGGGTAATACAAAGAGTGAATCCTTTTCACTGAAGTATATATGAAACTAATTTAAATATTGTAACTTTAATTAGAAATGAGGAATTAGGGAGGTTCACGTGCTAGGAAGGAGATGTCACACAGCTGAGTGGAGGAAATTAATACTGGATGCAAGAAGAAAATGATCCCTACTTTCTAGTGTTCAATAGAAAAAAGGTTTTACGATCATTTCATATCAATTTTAGATATACAGACTTAATTACTTTCTGTTAAAAGTTGAACACTCAATTTTTCATCTCTACCAACACTAACTTCAATCAAAACTTCCGTTTACAGAGCTATTAAGGATTGCACAATAATACAAAGAAGTTGCAAGTACATACAAACGTGATTTAAATTTAGTATGCCCTCAAGTTCGATGAGAAAACCAGGATTTTCTAAAAGGCCTGTGGGCTTTTGAATTTGATACAGGAATAAAAAAACCTTTGTATTAGTTATTTATGTCCTTCATATTCATACATGTCACAGACAGCCACACTGAAGTTACAAATACTAATGTTCCAAGGAATTGTAACTTTCATTTGTCTTTTTCTTATGTAAAAAACAAAATCAGAAAAAAACTCCAGCTTGCAAATATACAAACTTTCTGCTACAGACAGTTCCACGGATTTCAGTGAACCTATTCATCACAGCAAAAATGTGAACTTCAGCTAGCTGGAATGCTTACAGCATTCTGAAAACAAGCAAGTGAATCTGGATACCATTCATTTTTATAACTAGAAGGCATATCACTTGATCACAGCTAAAAAAAATTTCGGGTGAAAACTGAAGGACGAAATCAGATTGCAAACATACCTTCTTCAAATCTACACCCACAACTGGTTTTGAAAGTCTAACATTCTACTTCTCTTTAACTTCTTTTAAACGGCAGCTGTCAATCCCCATTTACATTCTTAAAATACCCATCCTACTTTTCTAACATAACTCTCATTCTTAGTAGATGACTATTAAAAAAAAAAAGAAAAAAAAACCCCAAACCAACAAACCAACAAAACAAGCACACACTTCTCACACTAGCTGACTTTTTGAGAAAGGAAACTGTCTACAGCATGCAAGTGCCACAGCTAAAATACACTAATGTGTGTTTTTAATTATAACAGCAGAATAGCTTAACCAATGTAACTTAAGCACTTTTTTCCCCCCAAAAAACATAACTTATTACATACTAATTATTATTAACCTGGGTACTCTGATGCATTCCTCTGTTCCTGGCAAGCCAAGCTGTCCATCGGTAGCCAGACCCCAAGCATATACCTGACCCTTGTCATTTAATGCCAGAGTGTGGGCTTCTCCACATGACACAGCTACAATATTTTGGGCATCCAGCGCACCAACATGCTCTAACAAAACAAACAAACAAAAAAAGTTAGCTGTTTAAACAAAGAAGCTACTAACAAGCTAGTATCATTCAAGACAGTTATACTCAGTACTACGTTATCAACTGAAATGACACAGAAGTAAGCCCAGAAATCTCCCAACACACCCTTTATTTAAAATTATAAGCATGCTATTCTAGAAGTTAAAACCTGACACCCCAAAGTAACCAAACAACAACTGTATCTGCAGCAATATACAGAAGTGCACAAAAAACTGCAGCTTGATGGTTCCTTCTAATCTTCCCATCTGAAAATGAGCACAGAAACTCAATTAATATTAAGGTCAAATAGATTATCGTCAAATGACTACACGTGTAGACATTATGTAAGAGGAAAACATTCCACCACAGCAAATTAAATTCACCTATTCATTATTAACAAAAAAGCCTGCAGAACAAGGCAGGGCAAATTAAAGACTAAAGCTACTGTTTTTGCAATGAGCCACACAATGTCCTCTTTATAATGCAAAATACTGTAGAAACAGATCCTACAGAGTAATTTTTCTAGATATACAGTGCATGCCTCTGAAAAGCAAACACTAAAAGATCTGTGATTTTGTTCCAGTAGCCTGAATCAATACCTTTAAATACACTCGGAAAAACTCAAAGTGTGTTTTTGTGCTTACAATTTGTGATCAGAAGTCTTAACATTTTCATGTCAGCAACACTGAAATGGAGAAATATCATCAGGGCCTGTCATTAAGGTTGGACTTTTCAACAGTCCCCTTAAACAAAATGTTGAAGCAGGCTTTTATGCCCCATTTTTAAACACAGAAATTCTATTCCTGTCTAAGAATGGCACACTGCTGAAAAAGCCCATGTATTATCAATGTAACAAGCGCTGTAAACACAGCCTAGCATAGCCTAACTCAATTTCAAAACAGTAGCTAACAGTATCTGCAACGACAGGCACTCAGTCTCCAAAATAAAGTAACACAGGCAGCAGACAAATTCATTTTTTAAAAAAGCTAGTCTGAGTAAAGAGGTTACCACCCCAATTCAGCCCACTACAGCCTCCACAGCTCTGCCAGTGGAAGAGGTCATGTAAGCACTCTCCAGTTCAGGCAACAGCATGCAGATTAGCTCAGACTACCTTCCCCAGCTGCTAAACTAGCCAGGCTGACTTTGTCTAATATGGATTAAGGAACATCCACACAATCCCTATGGCAAGCAGAGCTCTGTGGGGAAGAAAGGGAATGCACAGCTAAATAGTGACGCTGGTGACATGGAGGTGATAAAGACAACAACAAAATTATCTTCAGGTAGCAGAAACACATTCAAAAGAGAGCATCCACCCATTTGTAGAGATACTGAGCCTCTTGAGGCTGCGCAAGTAAAGTTATCCCAATGCACTGACTTCATGTTAGAACGTTCAACAGTATTGTCAGTAACCGCTAGATGAAAGAAAAAATAGGGAGGACATTACAATCCTCATGACCGCTGTGTCTGAGTGTGTTAAAAAAATAAAAGATTTATAGTAGATGTTTGTCCATTACATATGAAAGCTCGTAAAAGGCTGTTTTAAAAAACCCAAAAATTAAGTGTCATGTATTCTTGTTGTAACTTTTAGACTTTAAAGACAATTCAGCATCATTTTCAAAGTGCTAACAAGCATTGAGAGTAAGTTTGACAAGCTGAGTCATTCATGTTCATGAATTCATGTTCACGAAGCTGATGTTTGCACAGGATTAAAGTCCATCAGTTTTAATATCCATTTACTGTTTCCCAATTGAAGTCCAAATTAGTTTTAAAAAGTTACATATCAACTACACAAAAAAATCTTTATTTGGTACCAAACCCAAAACTCTGAATAAAGAGCTGCTAAAATACTGCATAATGCCTTGTTTCCATTTGAAATATCTGTATCGATAATCGTCCCAAGTAACTTGTAAAATTGCTCTAGCGGTGATTAGAATAAACTCTTACTAAGCCTTTTCAATTTGCTTACGTTATGCTGTAAGTACTGTCAGAGGCACTGTTCCGTATCTCTCAGTAGCACGCAGATATGACTCACATGCACAGCTCTGAAGAGAGCCCATGTGCACACTCCTCTGCAGTCCCTGCAAGATGTTTACCCACTTCTGCTACAGAACTGCGCTAGCAGGAAGCAGAAACACGCGCATAACAGATAGGAAGAAAAAAGCCCAAAGTTTTACACTGCATCCTTCAGGCTTTTCCAAACCCTCTTCCTGTAGCACCGCTCATGCTGAAAAGTCTGTTATCAGAAGTTTCATTGTTACTTCTTAAAAAAAAAGAAAATTTAATCAGACCTGCTCTACATCAAATATTAAGTAATTAAAACCACACAGCATGTTTCTCAACTACGGTATGTCAGGTATTCATTTCTACCATATTCCAGTAGCCAAGCCCATACACATGCTACAATGCTAATCCATGTATTGAAGCAGGTCACCTCTCCTTCAGATTAAAAACAGCCACAGTCTCCCACAGCCTTAGGTAAAGCAATTCTAAGCTGGAAATAAAAAATAGTGACAGCACCCAGCTGCACAGCAGGTAAAAACATGGGGGGACAGCCATGTTTCACAGCTGGTTGTTTCTAACTGTCACAAGATGCGATCCAAACAAAGGCATGCTTTTCAAATTAAAAATATACCTACTCTTGAAAGAACTACTGTGCATATAATTCAGCACATGCACAGACACTGGCAACCCTGGGTTTGATGTAGCATAAAAAGACAAAAAACTACATGCACAACCACACACTCTCCACAATTCATTACTTGTAAACTTACCGGGTCTTTTCCTGGCTTTTTCGTGCCCTAGTTGTCCTAGATCATTGCAACCACATGTATAAACAGTCCCATCGTCCAGGACAAAAACAGTATGTCTCAGTCCACACCCTACATCTCTGACCCTTTTATTTAAGAAAAAGTCACTTTTTCTGGGTTCTAGAACAACCTCTTCATCAATTCCACCCAATCCAAGCTGTCCAAACGATGCATTTCCCCAGCACAACATGTTTATGCTTCTCTTGATCACAGAGATCTTCCAGCTCCGCTTTTCTAGAATATCCCTTCTGTGTAGCTGTTCCAAAAAAGAAAAGAAAAGAAAAACGTACATTTTTTCAGTACTGTCCCTAACATTTATGTTATCTTCTATACGGCATGTAATCCACAAGTTCACTTTCTATATACCAATATACAGAAACATAGAACAGTATTTAAGAGTGTGATTTACTTCTTGGACAGTATTTACATTAACCCTGCAGTAAAACGCTTTCCCTCCTATTTCTGATACGACTTTTAAGATGTGCAGGCCCTCAGTTTTATAAAACTTTGTTTCAAAAACTTAAAATATCATTCTTCATAAAACTTCTCTAATCCCTAATCCAGATCTATACAAATGGCAGTCACAACCAATTTTAGTCAGTGGAAATGACCTCACACGCCTTTTTAAGTAGACAGTACAGGCCAGTTTCTTTACACCAGGATCTCCAGAAAGCACTGTATACAGCCTCAAGATCATCCCCAAAAACAACACCTGACTCATAGCTTGGAAAAAATTGGTCAGCTCTGATCAATCCAGTTATGCAACCCAAATAATGTGGTGTCAATCATTAGATTTAAACAACTATGAGTCAACCAAACTTAAAAGAAAATACATAGCTGAAACTCAAGTCCCCTCTCTTGCACTGCAATCAACAGAAGCTACAGCTTCATCGTTACTCTGCTGTAACAGGAGGCCACACATACACACTCCCTACGCAGACCCCTGTGCCTAATGCCTAAACTGCAATTACCAGTATTTGTGCTGACAGACTCTGCACCTATTTGGAAAGGATACAAAGCTACACTTCTCTTTCATTTTCAGCATTGCACTCGATGAAGAATTTATGACAATGTTTTCACTATTACTTATACTACACTTCCGCAACACAAGTTTCCCCACATTTTCAGAGCAACTTAAAAATCAATGCAATACAGTGTGAAACTGCTATGATTTTTCATCTGTGACCATTATTTGGCAGACAGCATGAAAAATGGAATGTGGAATACAATGCACTACAAATGCATTCCATCTTATTCTTCCAGGTCATAACACATGTAAACTGCCTAAATATAAAACTGCTCAGAGAAGCAAGCCATCAGTTCGCACCGAAGCATTATATAAACCAAAGAAGGGCAGAATTCTTGCCAGCACAACAGGATGAACTATTTTTCTTTGTAAACACCGAAATGCAGTAAACAAGATGCCTACGTTTGCGATCTCACCAAAAAAACCAAGCAAAAAAACCCCAAACAGCTTAAAATATATTGCGTTCTGTTTACCTATCTCAGGAGATGACGCATGATCAAGTATTTCCCTAGCTATATCCTACCACATACAGAAGGGGACACCAAAAACGTCTTCCGTTAAGACATAGCTACGCGACAGCAGACTGGACACATCTGTAGCAGTGACTGCAGTGCAAGCTCCAACCTGCAACACAAGAAGTTAGAGGAGACATGGGATTAGTATTATAGCACTTCGAGATTTTTGTTGTCAAGATTTATCTCCAGTGGGGCAAAAAGCAGGAAAGTTCTCCTCGCTGTTGGCACAGCTGTCTGCTTCCGTCGGAGGTGTGTGGGGGGGAGGTTTGTGCTTTTTTCTCTTCAGAGCCAGCAGCCAAGTAAGTTTTGCACTTAGGTGGCAAATCACGGCAGCGTTTCACCCCTGCGCGTAGCCGTGAGAGCCAGCTCACGGCGTCAGCTGCTGGATGCTGCCACCCGTGACGTCAGCAGCAGCCCAATGACACCAAATACCGAAAGCGAGGGAAACCAGCCGGCGCGTTCCGTACCGGCGCGGCGCGGGTAACGGCGCTGCGGGCACAGCCCGGCCGCTCCC
>JAVJGI010000065.1:35242936-35353727 GCA_035590275.1 Ibycter americanus | reverse complement strand
GGAGGCTGGCGGCACCCGCAGGGGTTCGGGGCAGCGGCGCCCGCAGGCCGGCGGGGCACTGGGGAACACCCGAGCGCAAACACGTACAGCGGCTGGAAGCACAAGCCGCCGCTGTGTTACATCGCTGGGTTTAAGTCAAGAGTGAAGAGAGAAAAAAAAAAAAAAAAAACACCAAAACCACCCCCGCATGTTCCGGGGCAGCGCAGCCCGGGCGGGTTTGCTCAGGTGGTCTCCGTGGCGGCGCGTTTCTCCCCGCTTGCAGAGCGGGTCGCTGTTCCCCGCCCGTGACCCCCGGGCCCCGCAGGAGCCGCTCCCCCGTCTCCGAGGGCAGGGAGGGGACGCGCTGCGAGCGGGGAGCGGCTGGAGCCGCCGGGGAGCGCAGGAACGAACCGCTGGGCTGGCCCCGGCTGCCGGTTTCCCAGCTCTGCATTCCGGCTGCAGGCGCTCCTCAGTGTCAGAGCATACACGAAGTGGACATAAACTTTTTTTCCACGAAACACGTTATCTCCAGTGGAGCAGCTAAAGAGATGTTTACACGCTAGACACATTTTTCAGGATTTTGCTTAGTAGCAGGAGGAAAATCCATGGCAATTTAAGTGGACCAGGTTGGGAATCCAAATGCAGTTTCCTTATTTAGCCGTCTCTCTGCAGTAGTTCTGGGATCCACCTTTCTGTAGGTCAGGAAGTAAAAAAGGCCAGGACCAAGCACACTTCACAGCAAGTGATTTTACAAACTACGGGTAAGGCAGGTTCCCAGTTTGGTGTCTTTTTGCCCTGTAATGGAAAGCAGTTTAAAAAACCCCCAACAAACAGGATGTCTTGGTCCAACCATTAAACTCCTTCGTGTACCTAAATAGGTAAGAGTCTACAGGGCTTATCAGGACTTGGGGTTGTAGATTTATCAGTAAAGATCCAAACCAGAAACACAGAATTCATACATAGAGAAAACGAGAGAGCTGCATAGCTGACAAAAGCTAAATGATGCAGCACTTTTCAAGGCAGCAAGTAACACGGGTCTGTTATTTAAAGGGGAGGTGTGATTTGCCTTTTTCCGTTCTGCATGTAAGAACAGAAGGTTAGCAGTAGCTGTTACACATAGCAAATGGAGGAAAACATTTCACTCCTTATCTCCTAAACTTCCTTTTCCCTTTGTTTTGTGAGACCACCAGAGTAGTAACTGCAAATAATTACACTGTGAAGTAGATTTAAAGTATTGTTATTCATTGTGCAATGTGTCCTCTGACCAGCATGTGGGGATGTGTCCATGTACTTGAAGAGGACATTATATGCTCAGTACAATTTTTACATAGGAAAGTATTTTGGTGTAACTGGCCTAATGCATTAAATGAGAAAATAATAAAGCCTGAAACAACACACAATGTTGCACAGACCTCAACTTCCTTCTGTGGTACACAGAGCTATTTTATTTAAAACAATTATTTTAGTCCTAAAATCAGATTGCTGTAAGTGAAATAATTCAAATCTGCCTTCAAATAAAGTAAGCGGAATAAAAATATAGCTCATACTACCTATCTTAGCAGCTCCTCTTTTCTGTGCTGGAGAAGCCATATCCTGCCTGCCTTAGTGCCTTGAGAAAGCCCCTTCCTTTACGGAGCTAAAGATACACAGGCAGCGGTGGGAAGGGAGTACCTGCTCCAACACCACACCACTGCCTGGCCTCCCTGCCACTCAGTGCAACCAGTTCTGCATCCACTGGCATTTAATCCACCAAAATGTGGTTCTGTAGGCACAGTGGTCAAAAGAACTGTGGGTGAGCATGCTTGCATCTCAAAATTCCCAATGTCCATTCTAGTACTTGCGAAAAACTGCAGTATTTTGCAGTGATGCAAAATATAGTAAAACCAAGAAATTTAAATCTGGTTAACTTTGGGGAAGGGATTTACTCCGAGTGCCTTAGCACAAAGGGTTTCCTATTACAATTGCACAGTCTTCTTATTGATGGTCACAACAAGTAGGAAACTATTTTCAGTTGCCCTGCCATTATTAAAATAGCAATGCTTGGCTACTGCCTGCTGATTGCTGTCAGCACAATTGTGGCTTTTAAGTTGTACCCCAGTTAATCACCCGTTCAGATAATACAAAAAAGAAAAATATATAGTATTAACTGAAGTATACTTTATGCTTTATTACTGGAAAACATCTTCCAGTTAATATACACTGTTTTGAAGGCTACGGTGTTACAGCACAAAACTTTCTGTATAGCTAACAACAGAGGTGGACTCTGCTCTCTGCCTCCATTTTCTCCTGGCAACAGTCAGTACGTACTTTATAAACATTAATTCCTCATCTCAAACGCCTTTGTTTTATACTTTGATGTGTCACAGACTACGGAAAATAGAAATGGGTGTCCAGAACAGCTGATAAGATGAAATTAGAGATGTCAGCATTTTGCTGTGAGAAATTACTAACCTTTGTGTGAACCTTTTGTGTAGAATATTCTTGATTAAGACAAAGGCTTTAGAATGTAAATAGCCTTACAAACAAGGTACAGCCAGAACCTTTTATGCCATTTCAGTTTTACTGGAAGTTCTCCTAGTGAAAGTGGCTGTATAGACAGACAGACATAACCCACACATACATGTTTTATATGCTCTGCTACTTTATAGCTGAGCATGTTTTAGTTCTCTCTCTGCCCACCCTGCTCACTGTAATGATTCTGGTCAGCTCAAATGCAAATGTGCTTACCAGTAAGACCAATTATTTATTAACTGACAGTGACATGGTGAAAAAAATGAACAGTTTTTGACCTGTTTGTGATGGTAAATCTCCAAAAATACTAAATCAACAATATTCTGTTGTCTGTGTCTAACTCAAGGTGTCTAATTAAAGGAGCTGTTTAAGGATAAGCTGAGGAATCATGCCTTCAAATACAATAAGCAAAACCAAAAACCTGCAACAGCCTATTCCCCTCATCCACTCAGGCCACAAAATGTAACTGAAATAGCCAAAAGAATGCTATTCATAGGATGACAGATGTAAAGAAAATCGAAAAGCAGTAGAGAACAAGGATGAAACCTGGACAGGAAGATTACAATGAAGGAAACAACCAGCTGACCTTTGCATTAGGCATGAAGCTGCTGTGCTCACAAACTCTTGCATGGATCCAATATCCCCAGGCCCACGCAAATTGCAGCTGGCACTCGGAGTGACCACCCCATATCCTGGCAGTATGGCAGAAGCCACACAAGTGCCCCGGCACCCGCAGGTTGGGGCTTAAGATGCTGAACATTTTCGAGCATCCTACACAGAGGGTTGGGAGTGCAGCCTTTCCCGCACACCGCACATTCTCTTCCTATTGCAGTGGTATTTCACACTACTACATGAAATTTTCTATTATAAATAATGCAGCAGGCTGTTGCAATTTGAGTTCCTATGGTCAGGAAAATAACACAACACAAATAAAACAGTAAGCAGCAAAAGGCTTTACCAGTAGTCAAACTCTACTGTCCATGCTGTTTCTCTATCCTCTAGAGGCCAGACCACACTCCTCCTTGCCCCTGCTTCATCCAGGTTTCTTGCCCTATGCTCCTCAGAGCTATGTAACCACTTTTGTGGGGATGAGCAATGGCTGCACATCATTAAAGCAAGGCCACAGCTGCATATTATCAATGTCAATTAACCCACTGCCTTCATTCCCCTACAGCAGGCCAGGTGCTAACCGAACACCAGGAAATTCCCATGTAATCTTCTGGATTTTTTGGCTTAGGTGTTGGATGCCGAGACATCAGTTTCCACATCATTAAACTGGGGTTTTGATCAGGCTGAAAGCAATCTTTTATTTCTAAGGTGCAATCCTATGGGAATACAAGATCAATAATTGAGCCAGTTCTGCCCTGCAGAGAACACGCTGAACCTCAGCTTATAAAATAGCAGCTCCAAGTGGTGCCACATGCTGCTGATTCTGACATGACACTGTGTCTTTGCACGGCAGGATGATGAAGCACCCTAAAATTAGCCTTCTTACTATTTCGTAAAGAGCAGCAGAAAGGTAGCAGCCTGCACTGAGGAGAACAAAGAGGCACAGGAGAGCACCAGAACTGAGGCTCATACACAGGCTGGTCACAACGCTTCATGGTGAGCACTCTTGGCTTCTTTGCAAATTTCTGTGGTGGATTGTTTAGTGTCATTTCTTATCCCAAGCATAGGGTGACCCGACTGTGAAAGAAGAAAGGTGCTCATGTAATCAGAGGTGGGGTGGAGGGCTCTGTTCTCTCAGGGGGGTTGGGAGACAGCAGAGGGGAAAACTAACTCTGAAAATGACACAGATGGTCTCTTTTTCTTAGAGGTGTGTGAGTAGCATTTTCTTCACAGAATTAAGTTTGTCGTTACTGGAATAGAGTGTGGAACGTAAGAAACAATCGTGCTGGTTTGGAAACCAGAAATACCATGATAAAGCCCCCTCTCTGTTGAGCCACAGTGAATTTTTCCTGATATTCAGCTCTCTCTCCCACCCCACTTCTTGGGTGATAAAGTCCTTGGCTCTACAAGGAGTACAATTTGAGAGAAAAAAAATCTTCCCAGGCAGTAGCAAGAAGGCATGGATGTGCTTGAGCATGGGAAAAGAAATAGTGAAAGAAAAGGTCCTAGACCAGAGTAACGCTTGCAGATGAGGAGAAAAAAGAAACTGTAAGGAAACGTTTGAATATCAGAGGGCACAACAGGCATGACATGAAATGGATGTTGGGGCTGATTGCTAGAAGAGCAGATGACACAGCACGCGTCTCTAGAAAGCAGAGGACTCCACCATCAGCTAGGTGTAATAGCCTGTGGCCCTGTGCCTAGACAGTTGTAAGGACACGCTATTTTCTCTGTTCCTATGGTAGGACTCCATGAAGAATAGCTGTGAAGAAAATAACTCTGAGGCATAAACTGTGACTAGTATGTTCAAACTACACCCAGCTGTTTCTGCTATTACTTATCGCTCAAAAATATGGGACTATTTTACAACAAAGATATTTCTGTTTAGTAAACATGATTGGACAGTACTCTTCAGCTTTTGTGATTTAATTCAGGATAAGACTCATGATTTCACACGTATTACTGAAACCCAGAGGGGCATGATACTCTAAGATCTATTTTGGTGCAGTTAGCAACTGATAGATGTTTGGTATAGCACGGACTGAAACGTGGTGTCAAAGTGGTAATGAATCTGTGCCATTTGTTGTCAACTACAGTACAGGAGATCTCTGTTCAAAAAGTGGATTAAATATTCACAGTGGACGAAGGCTCTTGGACAGATGGAAAAGTAGATTTCTCTTCCTGAGGTTGTTAAGAAGCTCCACAGAAATTATATGTGAGCAGTCAGAGCTTGGAGTCCTTGGAGGACTGTAAGTCTGAATTTCCTATGATGTAGGTCTCAACCTTAGCACTAGAATAAAAGATTTTAAAAAAATAAATATTTTATTTTGGAAACAGAAGGGAAGTGAGCTGTATGAGATGAGCAATCAAATCCTCATAGCTGTGTGAAAAATTGAACCACTGCTGCTACCTACGCACAATTCGTATGTAGAGAAACCTATTGACTCCTCATGTTCCCAGAGATCTATGCCAATACTCTCAAGCTCCTGTTTAGGAAAGAAAAATTGCCACAATCTTGTAAGCTTTTGTTTCTCTTTACTGACACTGAAGTTGTGCAAAATGCTGACAATCTTCTTGTTGATTTTTTAATATGAGTGATTTAGAGGCTCGTGTTTCTCTCCAGAAAATCTTGGGGCGATGTCTCTAGGGTAAGGTTTCTTTGTTTATTTGGTCTAGCAGCACGCAAAAAGCTGTTTCATTTTAAAACTTCAAGCTTGTAAGGGGGAGGCCAAAGCAACTATATATCACTTGGAAGCAGAAACAGTAGAGCAGCCACCTGTGCCAAACCTCCATTGCATTTAGCTGGCTTTTTTTTCTTGGATAAGGAGGGAGGTAGCAGTGATTCATCACTATGTCTGATTGATGAAGGATTTCTTGTCATTGATGTCAGCAAGCCACTAGGACACCACTAAATATGATCACTGATCCCCATCAGAAATGATCATTTGAGGGCTACTGGAGAGTCCCCACTTAACACACATGTATTTACTTTCATAGAAGAAGAATACAGGGCTATTTTCAGCTTCTAGGCAGGGTTCTAGAGCAACAAAATTACTCTGAAACATACACAGACATAGATCTAAGAGTAGGGCTTGGATCCCTTGGAGATTCAGGAGAGATTGTTCCCAAGACTGTCTCAGGTAAAGGCATAGCATTTCCACACACCCAACTGAGACACACCAGCTTCTGCATGCCTCGTGACCCAGTGGAGACATCCAAACCCAGACAGATTACTAGCAAGAAAGTCAGCTTGAAACTCCAATTTCATCAGAAAACACTTCCACAACGTTTTTTAGCTGGTAGACTTGTAAAAAAATACTGTGTGCAATGTGATAAAACTTTTGCAAGTAGTTCAATACAAACAATATTGTATGCTTATAAGGTTGTAGCAAACCCAGCCAAGCAAACTGGCTCTTTAACAGACAGTATAAATGTTACAATTAAATTCCTTTGAGTATAACTTTTTTTTATATAAAATGAACAAAAATAATGGTTATTTGGCCTTATGGCCAAGTGGTTGTAATAAACAGCATTAGGATTAAAAATCACTTTTTCTGAGAGGCAAATGACATGTGATCTTTATAATTTTTTCTGACCTCTTGTTTATGTTTCAGCCTCTAAATAGCTCATCAACATTAGAAACCTGTTTGTTTTATCTTCTGAGTTTATAATAACCATAAGCATTAAAATAGTCTGTTCATAACTATAATAATCCCTACTGACTTCTCTAAAGAATTATAATAGACATGAACCTAGAAGTGTTTTGTTTATAGCCATTACAAATAGTCATAATTTCCAATCAGTTATGTCAGCAATGATCTCTTAAAAGTCTAGTATTTGAGATTGCAGTGTCTGCACATTTTCAAGTCAAATTTATGAAAACTGTTATCTTTTTACTAAGATTTAGTTCAAAAATAGTTAATAGCAACATACAATTTTAAAGTCTTCACTTTAAAAGTTCCTACACCTTAGTTTTCAGTTAATTTTGACTGGACACAGAACTCACTATTTGCCCAAGTAACAACAAAACAGATATTGTTATTATATTAATTTTCCTGGTGTTTTCTAACAAAACTACAGCAAGTTAAAAGAAATACCATTTGACAAGTAGAATTGCAATATTTTTAAAACTATAATTAAAGATTCAAATACCATGCTTGCCTCTGCCATAATTTCTTTGGACATATGGTGATCAACATAAAAAGAATAAAACAGGAAACTAATAATACATTCATTGTCATGTATTCTCTGATGTAAGCATTTGGCTGCATCATATCCTGCATCTCAGGATATAGAGAAGAGAGATCTTCACATCTCTGCAAAAGAACCAGAAGTTTTCTCTTGTGCAACGTAAATAGAGAAAAAGTATTTCAGGATTAGGAAGCATACAGTATGTAAAAAGTTTCTTTCCTAAGTTTTTCAAAACCAGGAAAGGAAACAATACTGCATGGAGCACTGTTATCCTTCCTTAATAGTTTCAATAATGCAATCAAAAGGAGCCCATGGGAGGACACAGAAAGTAGCCATATCTGCAAGGTGGAGACTGTTATTAGAGGCCTCATTCTTGGGAATCAAATTATTCACTGGTTCTTGGATTTTAAACTTCATTATCTTGACTAAGGCTAGGAAAACTCTGGAAGTTCTTTCCACTGAGTTCTTTCTCTTGGCCCTCCCTGGCCAATAAATCAAAGCCATCATTTTCCCCACTTCCCTTTCCTCTAGGTCAAACTCTCAGATGCATAAATTGTTTCTCAATGGAAGTCAATGGAACTAATGCCAATTTAAACTAGCTGAGTCTTGATGGGTTTTATATCACAGCTCAAAATCCACGACTGAGTATCTCAAGTATGAAAAAAATACATGTTTATACTCTTTCCATGCAGTGCAGTCAGCAAACTGAAGTGCATTTCACATAAACTCTGTCCAACACAGCACGATACCAGCAGTTCTGGCTCCCCTTCCTGCTCCAGCTTTCACTTAAACTTCTCTATTCACTCAAACATCTTAAATCCTATTCAACAGTTCAACGCACAACAAAACAAATCCACTCTATGCAAGAGGAATAGTTTACCCATGGGTTATAAACATTACAGTTGAGACTTTCTGAGGTATGTCTCTTCAAAATGTGTATTTTGATTTTCGAAATATGGTGAGTAAAGATTTAGGTGACTGCCTCTAGTCACCCAAATGTCAAAATCTTAGCCAATATGAAGTTATATAGATGCCCCAAATGAGAATATGCAGCCGGAGCTACACGGGTAATCCCTTAGTTTTTCAGTAAATATGTAAGAAAACAGATAGTATATTTTTTTTAACTACTTAATGAAAACATAGGCTTGGTCTTCATATCCTGTCTTTGAATTCCCAAACAAGTAAATATTTCTTTATAAAATAATGGGGGTTTATTTGCTATGTTGTCCTTATTTAACATTAAGCATACACTTTAAGAGCATTATGTCTAAAATTTAGTTCAAATATTGAGTTTCCACAGCCCCACACCACCAATTAAGCATGCCAAAAAGGTTTTGTTGTGCTTTAAAAGACCTTTACTAATTAGATTAAATGAAAAATACTTACTATAATATTTGCATTTTCTTTCTAAGTGCCACAGTTTGGAGTCTTCCAGTATTCTTCCTTTCCTAAAGCAAAAAGAAGTGAGACATTTAAAAAAAGCATTTTCAGAGGCACCCTAGGCAGAAAGAGAATTCCTTTTTATAACTTGTGTGATAGCACATGGTATTACTACATGTCACTGATGTACCAGTTGGTCTAAACTTGGCTTGTAATATGTGTGGTTTATCAGATCAGAATGTATTTTAAATCCTGTGATATATCTTTTGACTCCTTCCACTGAGTAAATTAATATTTTAACTGTTTGGAAATTGGACAGTTCTGGAGACTGACAACTGCATAAGCAGAACCACTGGCTTAAATGTGGCCTGGGAAAGTACTCATAACCTTTTTTTATTACTAGGTCATTTATTTGAAATGAGTTAGAGGTTTTATTTAGTTTCCTATTATCCTACTCTCTTTTTCTTTCTCTGTCTTACGTATTTGTGAGAAAGTCACATTTGGCATAGTTAACAGTTTGCATGGCTAGTCAGAATGGCCAGTACCTCCTGCTATTGTTGCTGTGAGGTAATTTTCTGGGTCATGATCCTTACTTACTTCAGTAAGTGAGCTTACATTATCTGCATATCACTTGTTACTCAGCTAGACAGTGTGATTCTGATACTGATGGTGTTTAATAAGCTGGTACTATCAAATTTAATTCCCATCTCTGTCCCCTCTGAAAGTTGGCTTGTGCTTTGATAAAAAAGACCTTTATTTTAAAATTAGTTCTGTCAGTGAAGTTTTATCCTAAAAAAAAACAGGTTTTCTGAAGCTTCATCAGTATCTATAGATACAATTTTTGCAGTGCATCTGCATTTCTACACATTATGTTATAATGCATGTCAGTTTAAAATTACAATGAAAAAAGCAACATTTAAAGTGGGAAGGTGACTCAGTGGCCTGAGGGAAGGCGTTCCAGACAGATGAGGCAGCATAAGGGAAAGCGTGCCAGAACCACCGGGAGGAGCTGGTAAACTGATCTCAAGTGTGCAGAGTAAGGTGACACACTGAAGTGCTGTTAAAACAGCAACTATTTCTCAAATCAGTCACCTAATGAGATTGAGAGTTTGGGAATGATACCCTAGTTCTGTTTTCATTACAAAATGGCACTGTTTTTAATACAAAGGAAGAACATTTTTAAAGTCATACAACTTCTGCAGAAGTTTTTTTCCCTTGTCTGCATGGTCAGAGAGCTGGGCAGAGTCAATGTTTTCTGGACTCTATGCACAAGGGGTCAAACAGTAGCAGCTAGCACTCATTCTCCTAGCTAGAACCAGGCAACACGATTCCCCTAACCCCACAGGCCACTGCTGCGTTTTATTTGCGGCCACAAAGACTGCCGTGCTTTTCTGCTGCCACCATGTGTTGAGACGATAGGTTCCACGCAAGTACGGATATAATCTCTCCTCCCCAGCTGTGGCCCTTCAGACTGACCATCTCCCAGTTCGTCCTGTTGCACCATTGCAATATACTACATACAGTCTCTCCTTTCCATGGACTTTGCTTCTGTCATATTTTAGCGAACTGTTAGCAAACTATGCTCTCCTGCTACCTAATGGATGCGTGTCAAGCTCTCGTCTCTAGTTCGTTCCTCTAGTCACCTCACTGAACAAATCACGTAGCTGTCCTCCAAACTGTTTATCCCAGGCCAACCTAGCTGCGGTGATCTGATGACCACAAGTTCAGAGATGAGCTGACAGCCATGCACACTGCTGATAAACCACTGAAACTCTCATTTGAGTGTGCTCAAAAAGCAAGAGGTCTCAAGAGATTATTTAAAAAATGTAGACTATCCATAAATGCCCTCTCCTTATTCTCTTCCAACAACAACCCCTTAAGGCACTCTCATCAGGGGTGTATCTCATGAAGTATAATTTTGGCAACTAAGTTACTGAATGTTTTGTCCTATTAAACACCCGACTAGAGCTTATATTCTCTACAGTTCTAGTTGTCTATAACAGGCGCAAAAGCCTCTGGTTTTTGGCCTATAACAGGCCAAAACCACCAGCTATTTATTCTGGTTTTGGTTACTCTAGAATCCTAAAGGTCCTGATCTGCCCTACCATTAGGCTGAGCTGCCTCAGGCTCCTGCCAGCTGCCTGGCCCTTTGTGTTTAATTTGCTGTAGGCCTCAGGACTTCTAATATAAACCAAAGAAATACCCTGGAAAGCCACTATTAGAAAAAAGATACTGAAGATACCTAAATTTTATATAAATGGTATATAAGTCCTTAATTCAGACACAAGGCAAGGACCTCTGAGTACATTTTCCTCATTACCGTGTGATGCACATTAATCAGGTTCCCACAAACAATAGCCACACTTACTTTGTTCTTTTATGTTAAAAGCACTTAGTGACAGACTCTCAGTGAAGTTTCTCAGTTCTTTCAGGGTTTTGGAATTACTTTGTAAATAGCCTGGATGAAATTCTGCTCTCTGTTCTAGATGTGCAATGCCGTTTAAGTGATAAGAATAAGGACTGCACTGTAAATCTCTGTTTGACGAACATGTAATTGGAAATAGAGACTGTGTGGTTACCAAATACGCCTCGCTAGACTGACTCTTAATCCACTTTTAAAAACACAATCCATAATGTGTTGTTGTGTTAATCTCAACCCCCAGTCAAAAGCATTCATGTATATGACTCTCTCTCTCGACAACAGTAAGCGGTTAACAAAGGCAGACAGTGTAGATGTCAGGTCTGCTTAGTATCAACCACAGAAATAACTACCATGAGAAAAAAAAAAAAAATTAAACTTTCATTACAATACAAATGAAAGGAGAAAAAGTTCAAATAATCAAAATATAAAGTATATAATACAGCTTTCACTTTAGTAACATTCCTGTATTTTGTTTTCCTTTAGATTTAGGGGACAAGATACCTCCACTCTGTACCAGTCCCTGTGAAAATCTGTTCAATTGGTATTAATCATGGCTACAAACATCCTTTTTAGATGTTTTGGAGATGTATGTTCTGAAGAAAAATAAAGAAGCTAGTTGAAGCGGGTAATCTGTAGTTACTAGGGTCTAAGCCTGTTTTATCTGAACAAAAAATGAGACAAGCCACAAAAAAGGGGAGAGCAAAACCCAGAAAAGAACAGCAAAAGTACAAATGCAGTGTTTGGCTCCATGCCCTCTCTTACATATAATCTGAAGAAAACAAATCCATTGTTGCATCAGCTACAGTAAGATCTGGCAAACATGTACCAGCATCGGACCAGGTTCGTGCCAACTGGTGCTCTCTCAGTTGGAGACCTGAAACAACATAGCAAAATTAGTCTTGTCTGCTAAGCCAGGTTCTTATTAAAAACAAGAGAAGGAAAGACATGAAAGACAAGAAATAAAGTGAGGAAATAAAAGAAGACAGGGAAGGAGAGGGTCCTTATAGGAATGCAAATCTCACATATCACAGTGTGTCCCAAATTAGGTGAAGACAGTAGAACTGGCATTTATCAGATCCCCTTTTATGGTCTGTTTTGGACTAGTCATGCCTTGCAATCAGGACAGTGAAATCCTATAGCGTCAGAATGGATCCTGCAGCCTCTGATAATGCTGGGAGTAGTAACCCTGACTATGAATCTCATACCTTTCAATCAAGCTGGGCTTTTTGGCATCAATGTCACATCAAGCTTCCTCCTGCTTCACTTGCCCAAAGAAAGTCATGAATGGAACAGCGCATCCCCTTGATATTTTCTTCAGTAATCAAACCCAGTTTCTGGGTGATTAATTTCAATCCATTCATTTCTGATCTTGTGTTTCTGTTGATCACCAGACATAGTCTCCACCAAGTCATTGGATTTTACAGATAGGAGTCCTCATTAGTATTATCTCAATTTTTTCTGTATCTGATTTTCTAATGATTTTTAAAAACAATCTCACATAGCACATTGCATCAAACTTTTGCTTCTTTGGGCAACTGCCAGTCTCTATATATCGATATTTGCTGTGTGCACTACAAATCATTGCAGTCTGGTAGCACTGACCCCAGAGGGAAGGCTGATGTAAGCCAAACCCTGCACCCAGAGATGGTGGTAACTTCAAGGACATCCTACTCAGCCACATCAGCACTTCCAACTAGAGCTCATGCACTTTATATTTGAACCATAAAGGGAAACTATCCACTTCAAAATTTGAATACTAGCAAATTAAAGAACCCAGCTGCTTGTAGAATGTTGTTTAGATATCCCAACTTAAAAAAGAATTTCCCTTACAAAAGGAAGAATGTAGGAGAACCTAATGAAATATTAACTAATGAGGGAACCTTAAAATGGTTGTGAACAGACACTTTTTGCTAACTCTTGTATTACAGGCATCTTTGCAAGTTGACCAAGTTCTTTGAAAGGCTAATGTTACACAAGATAGTATTGTACAATGGATAATACTGCACAAGAAAAAAATGATCATAATTTAAAATAAGGACACAGTGCCCTCCATGTTTTTTTAGGCAGGGAATCTACCTTAAAGAACCTGACACTTTAACAACTGAGTAAAGGCTTTTTACAAAAAAGGGATTTTACAAATCTGCTTTTACAATTGCCACCCATAACCAATTATTTCATGTTCTGGGGATTATCTCTGTGTTTTACAGAGATCTTTGTAACATTTTTCAGCTGTACCATTTCTATTGCAACAAAACAAAATACTGGTACATTTTTACCTATTGATTCATTTCTAAAAGCAAATGGAACATTGGATGAAACTGGATGGGGATAGTACAAGAGATTGTGGTTCTGTGTGGATAACTGAAAGACTGGTTTCATTACTGTGGTTATAATTAACTTTTAGGAAAAGTCTGACTCCTATTGATTTTAGTGACAGAACAATCCCTGATTTCATTGGCAACAGCATCAGTCCCCATAAATTACTAGCATATTTAATCTAAATAATTAATAAAACTGAAAAATCCTGTAGTAACACTCAGGCAATCCTCACCTAAGTGCTGCCCTGTTAAATGATAAAGCCTGTTCTGGGCTGGGTGAAAAAGAAACAGGAATGTTTCGACATTATTAGTTGTGCCTTCTACAGAAAAGAGCTACCATTTCTTTCATCTTTCTGATATGTCTCCATTTCTAAAATTAGAATCTGAGTTAGAATCACACAGTACGCACAGAGGAAATGCCCTCAAGTTACACCAGGGAAGGTTTAGATTGGACATTAGGAAGAATTTCTTCACTGAAAGGGTGGTCAAGCATTGGAACTGGCTGCCCAGGGACGTGGTAGAGTCACCATCCCTGGAGGTATTTAAGACATGTAGATGTGGCACTTAGGGACATGGTTTAGCAGTGGACTTGGCAATGCTGGGTGTATGGTATGATGAACTTAAAAGGTTTGCCAACCTAAACAATTCTATGATAATACCTGGCAGGCTTATGCTAAGAGAGGTACTGCATAATGATATGAATAGAAAATATCCAACTCATATTACCTTACACAAGGTTTGCAGATAGCTATTGAACTAGCTTTACCAGAAACATTCAGAAAATTGCTATTAACACTTTTCTTACTGAAAGAATAATGGCCTTAAGATAATTCATTAAAGTCTATAATCTAAAAGAGAAATAGGGCTTGCCCCTGCTGTTCAAATTACTGGACCTTTAAATGTAATATCTCAAGCAGCAACTAGTCACTGATGTGTCAAGAAAAGACATCACTGCTGCTGCTCAAAGCTGCACAGGTAGGGTGCAATTCACCACCCTTGGAATAAGCTAGTATAACTAGGTTAGTATCACAAAAGACAAAGTGGGTACTTTATGAGTCAACATTCATATTTGACCAGCAAAATGGTTACAGTTCTGCAAAGCCTCTCTTCTGAAGTCACTCCTTCAGCCCACTAGAGCAACCATGCCTAATGCACTATTTCATACTCCAGTTTAGAAAGAAATGTGTTCAGCCTTGGGGTGAGCAAGACCAGTGGTTGGTAAGATATAAACCAAAAGTAGTTAGTAACGCTGTGCTCCACAGGGCTCCGGAGAGATCTGCAACATCACTACTTCACTAGAACTTGACTGCAAAGAACCTTAAGGAAGCTTTCCAAGAAATGGAACATTTAGTATTTTGGTTCCAAAATTTCCACTGGGAATTTAAAAAAATCACAATCTAAATTGCTATCAGAAATCTAGGACTAATTACAAAGACAATATTAATATTTTTGAAAGCAATTTGGAATGGGATTACAACCACAGGCAAAAACCTGGTCTTGTAGAAAATCTTGTTTAGGCATGGTGAGATTTTTTCTTCCTTTTCCAGTTTTACCCATCTCTCCACATTTTCTGTTTGTGAGACAGCTGTATAAACACCATCTTCCTGCTCTGTATAACTGACAGTCACACGTGGTAGTCACGAGAACACAGTGATTGTTGCTGCTATTGCACACACATATGGGCAACAACAGAATCTGCTGTTGTGTTGTATGTTGGGTGTTTCCTAAACATCACTCCGAAAAAATCCAATAAAACTGGTAAGCAAAAGGTGGGGTTTGTGTCTTTTCTCAAAACTTTTTCTTATCTATGGAAATTGAAGACACAGTATAAATATTGGTATGACATCACTGTTTCTTTTGAATCTCTTTTCTCTTGTAGACTGAGCTTTAATAAAGTCCGTATGAAACCCATAATTACGTCTTATAGGCAGTATTTGATTTTCAAAAGTGTGTACTGTGTTCCCCTAAATCAAGAGCAAATTTCTATTGCATTGTATAGCACTTTCATGAGCTTAATGGCACACAGATTCCCGTGAACCCATTTGTGACAGCATGGTAGAAAGTTATTATGACATATCTGATACCAGCTTTTCTTGCTTTTTGCAATGTAGAAGCAGTTCTGGACCATCATTTTCTTTTTTTTTTGTTTGGGTTTTTTTTTTGTCAATGTGATCTATAGAATATATCAACTCTCTCTGGATCTGCCTCAGCACTCTTGCAGAGGCAGACACGACAACAGCAATCTGTATGTGCCCATCAGCCAATGCTTCTAGTACAGAATCACAACCTGTGATATGCACATCATTGCCCATATCTTTAATCATACTGCAAACTCCTTTTGTTGATTTAAAAATTAAGCCAAGAGATTGATGAGCTGTAAAACAGAAAATTCTTTCTTTATCCTGTAGACACTGGTGGCACTTTCTAACACCCCAGAATAAACACACTGAGTGCTGTTTTGTTCTTCTGAAATAATGACAGAACAAAGGCAAGAGGACATTAGAATGGGCTTTCATTAGCAGAGACATTGCCATGTGAGGAAGTATTGCGAGCTACTCCTGTTGGCAAAGGTACCCAAATATATATCCAGACCCTTTCAGATGATAGATCTCTACCTGAAACACAGGATGGACTGTGAGGACCAGCAGAAGTTCTGGTTATACAGGGGAGGGAACACTCTTTCCATGATGGCAGGGATTGCTGACAGTGACTGAAAGAACCATAATTGCGGCATGCTCTGTGACTTGTGCTTCTTAGGTGTCTTTGTGATTCTGCATGTTTCTTGACTGGTGTATTCATAGTATGCAATTAAATCATTGATAAATTTACATTGCCCTAAAAATTCGGATCAAGTTATAATGGCTGAATGAGTTAGGAAGCATCATCTGAGCTACAGTACCATTTCATATACTTGCCTTTAAAGAGTAACAGCAGAAACTCTCACTACTTTGATCTCCCTACAGGCACACAGACAGCTGCTGTGTGTAAACTGACTGGAGCTGATCTGGAAGTGGCTTGGTCTAATCCAGTTGAGCTTAATTAAAATGAGAGTCACTTCACAAACCAGCTGTTAAAACATGTCGCCAGCAAGTTTTTATGTGTGGAACTGATGCCCTCTTTCCTGTGAGTTGCACTGCTAATGTTCAGCTTGGTACAGGTTTTTTCCTTTCTTGGATGGCCTGAGGCTCCGTCTGGATCCATGGGTATGGCCACTCAGCTGGCTCCCAGTCTTCTGGTCCTGCGTCCATCCTCTCTCTGCTTCCAGCCTAACTAAACAACAGCAGCACTCAGTTTTATGGCTTTTGTTCTAAGGTGGTATTCCTGCTCAGAATATAATTTTGAGGTTTGTCCAGCTGTTTTTCATCACCAGCTTCTGTGATAAGTATCTAACTGATCAGGATGCCCTGTAATACATAATATATGTCCCAAAGCTCACTGCCAACTTGCAGCTGTCAGGACTATTTCCAGCACTAACCTCTAAAACCGAAATAAACTTTTGTACGTGTATATTTTTGAGCTTGACATAGCTTGAATTGGACAATTTCTTATTCCAAACTAATTAAGCAAACATATGCTATATGCTAGGTACATGATACTGACCTGTATATACAATGGGCGTAATTGTAACCCTGAAATCACTGCAACAATGGCAAGCCTATGCCCCAGAGAAGTGCTCATCTGCCTCAGTTGCTCTGGGACAGTAAGCTAAGCCCTGCTTCTTCTCTGAACTGTTTAAAAAAAAAAGGGGTGGTAGATCAATGCTGTATAGGATGACTTCTTCAGATCTTCAGGTGCCTTTTTTTATATTCTAAGGCTCTAAAACTCTCCAATATTCCACTCTAGATGGCTTCTTCCAGCCCCAGCCATATTCACAGGCTTCCTGTTAGGCTGGACAATACATCTGGTATTAAGGAATGCCTTCAGATGACCCCCAAAAGACACTACAGACTCCTCGTATAATTTTGGGCAGTCCACACAGATGTCTAATAATTGTTTTCTGTGAATAATGTGTAACCCATCTCATGTCTCAATTAATGGTTCAGCACATGCCATTAATAGGATTGTATTAATTTCATCCTAATATCTAGAAAATCAAGAATTTTCCATTTATGATAAAACCCGAAGGTTTACAATTACAGTCTGAAAATCCTACTGTGAAACAACAGCCAACCAGCCATGTACGAAGTTCCATTTTAAGACTCACTCCTTCCGCTTCTAGAGGTACTTTGGGCTTTGACAGACAAGATCTGGAGAGAATTAGCGCTCATGTAAGTTATTCTAGGACACTGCACCTATCTTTGAGAAGCAGATGTTCTCTTCTGCTGACCAGCAAAGACAAAAGGACATAAAGCTGGAGGTCATGGTATCTTGAAGTGTTCTTTTAGTGCTCAGCAGTCAAAAGCCTCAATTCACTGTCTTCTAAAAAAGTAGACAGAGGAACAACAGTATTTTCCTGGGTTTTATGCTGTTATTTTCAAACTAGTGAATCTCCAATTCTCTGATGTTGCTCTGTCAAGACGACAGCTCTGCAAGACCTGGCACGTTTACTGTGTACACTCTAACTTCTTGTCATTCCTGGAAGTTTTGTCCTTGTACCACCTGCTGTTACAACGGCTAGTCTGTTTGCCACAGTAAAGGCTCATAACTTTTACAGTTGCTCAATGCTGTACTTTCTGCATAACCCTTAGCTCACTTGTTGCACAGATTATTCAATGATTTTGCAATTCTAGCATCTTATATAAAACTCTCTCTTAAAGTGGAAAATTTTTGCATATTGTTTGGATCAGGTTGAATAGTCACTTTGGATTGCTTAATTTTGCATATCATGCACAAACAGCAGTTCACAGCTCAGCAAGACTCCATGCACATTTTATAAGTGCATCTCAGAAGTCCACACAGACTTACAGTTATTTTATCAGACATATCAGACTTTATTTTCAGGCTTCAGAGTTTGCAGCCTACAGATCTACAGATACTGTAATGTCCAAGCCACAGTAGCATGCGGTACAGTATCAACATGCAGTTTCTGTCAGCACTGTATGGCTCACATCTACTGTAACAGATACTATAAAGAATACATTAGACCTCTATTCCAGGTATAAAGTTACATTAGACATCACTCAACCCATAAAATGCTTAACCTGTCCCACAGGTTAATCTTCACACTGCAATGATTCCACATCACTGAAGAAACGACACCACAAACCAATGTGCATGAACTATTCTGACAATTATATTTGTGCTGGTTTTGACTAGGATCATTTTTTCCATATTAGCTAGTATGGACTATGATTTGGATTTGTGATGGAAATGGTGTTGATAAAACACAGGGATGTTTTCCTCACTGCTGAGCAGTGCTTACACAGAGTCAAGGTCTTTTCTGCTGCTCACACCACCCTGCCAGTGAGGAGGCTGGGGGTGCACAAGAAGGTGGGAGGGGACACAGCCAGCACAGCTGACCCCAGCTGACCAAAGGGATATCCCGTACCATATGACACCATGCTTAGCATATAAAGCTGGGGGAAGAAGAAGGAAGTGGGGGGGTTATGTTTGGAGTTATGGTGTTTGTCTTCCCAAGTAACCGTTACGTGTGATGGAGCCCTGCTTCCCTGGGGATGGCTGAACCCCTGCCTGCTGATGGGAAGTGGTGAATGAATTCCTTGGTTTGCTCTGCTTGCGTCTGTGGCTTTTACTTTACCTATTACACTGTCTTTATCTCAACCCATGAGTTTCTCACTTTTTCTCTTCTGATTCTCTTTCCCATACCACTGCGGGGGAGTGAGTGAGTGGCTGTGTGGGGCTTGGTTGCCAACTGGGGTTGAACCACAACATTATTTTACAAAAAGAGAGAGAAACAAAAGAAAACTATCTCCAATGCTTCAGGATTTTTTTCATAAAAGAACTGCCTTTACCTCTGATTTTTCATAATGTTATGCCGCATAAAATGTCTTTCTGAAGAACTACATCCCACAGGAGAATCTCTTTTCTAGCAAAGGCGCTCACTCGATAACATTTTGAGAGAACTGAAGAAGGTCAAAAGACAGCTAATTACATTATTAGCTGTGAAAAGGGCTATATACCAATTCCCTGTAATAAATGCTTAACATTTTAGTAATCTTTTAAAATCAGAATTGTGACGAGCATTTTTTATAAAGTAATATATCAACAATCAAGCAGCGCTTTTGGTGAGCTGAACTGTTGAGAATTACAGATTATTTTCTGTTGCTGGTGTGCAGGATCAGTAGAAAAGAAAATCTAGTCTCTACATTTTCCAAGTAGAGAAATTTCCTTGCATTTTCAATTTTTCAAATTTGCAATTTTCCTTGCATTTCCAAGGTAGGTTTTAGTCACTTGAGGTTTTAACCAGTAGCTCTGTTTTACAAAATGAAATGCTATATAGTAACGGGGTTTCTTTGTGTACTGCTTAAAATATTTTCAAATTATTCCACCTGTGTTTATATCTCAGTTTTATTTACAGCTAAGTTTCACTTGCCTCTTTTAATTACTTTTCCTCCAACAGTTTTCTTCTGTGCATTCAATAACAAGTTTAGAGGTTTTAGCTTTTTGAGGATTTGCAGTTACAGGCCATCCTTAAGGATTTCTGCATTGTTGCACTGTGTTTATTAAGCTGAACACTTCAAAGAAGTCAGGAATATTTTACAATTAAATCACACTCATTTGCCGAGTTTCCCTTTGGAGCTGCAAAACTTTTACATTGTTATCAGCTGATGGGTTTTCCAGTGACTGTAATCTTTGAGTTCTGATCAAAACATAAAGACAACAGCAATAATTAGTAATTTTAAAAGGCTGAAGTCTAAACCAGCTGAGAAGAGTAATACAATGCCACTACGGTGCCTCTTGGATGAATCAGCAAAACCCACATAAGCATCTATAGGGGACGTTTCATGAGTGAGGAGAAGGCACTTGGTGCCCATAGGTGCTGTCAGAGCAGTGGATTCCCTGTCCAATGAGGTGGAATGCTCCGTGGGCACATGGTTTACGCTGCTCAAAATAACTTGGGACCTGCAAACTGACAAATGCTATTGCTCCGGTGGTGACAGGTTGTCCAGCTTCTTACAGCCATCCTCATAATAACGAAGGTTAACTTCCTTCACTGTATGGACTCCTAGCTGTTTCTGTTCCTGAGGACTCGAAGAATTCCCTCGCTTCCTTAACTTTAATCTCACACTTCTGGATAATTGTCACCGCTACTAACTGCCAGGGTTGGGCAGCAACATCTGGAGGAATTAAAAAAGGTAATCCCTCAACTTTAGATCGGTCTACATTTTGATTGAGCAGCACAGGTACAGAAGGGTTTGATGAGCATGTATATTTGAATGCTAATTGTTGCTGGTCAGACATATACAGGGAACAAATAATTTTTAAACTGACTGACTTGAATTATGCTGAGGCATGCGTATTGCAGTGAAAGGGAAACAATGTTCTGCAGCATTATAAAGGGCTGAATAGCATTGGTGGGGTTGTCAAAATCCCTTGGAGCCAGTCTGACTCCTCCAAAGAGTCAACCGAAGATTGTAATGACCAGGAAAGTTCCTTGCCAGTACTGTATTCTTCTTCCTGCTTGTTTTCCCTCCACATTCTGAAATATCTACATTCTGGTATTCAGTCTTAAACCAAGATGCCATAATTTGGATTTCCTTCTTAAGCAAAATCAAACCTAATTTAACGTGACCCCATAGTTAAATACTTTCTATTTATTTATTTATTTATTTTGTCGTGTAAAATGACCCCACTGGCTATATTTAGTGCTGGGAGATCTGCTCTCTGGATTAATGTACACAACAGCTGCAGAAACAGTCCTGCTAGAAGGGCATAGCTCTCACCCTTGAGTTCTCACTATCTGCTTTGCTCTCTTTCTCTCTCTCAGAAAAGTATTTGACTGTCAGTAGCAAATGTTTGGCCCAATATATTGCAACATTAAGCAGTAATCAGAAGCCCATCTTAAGTTTTACAAAATAATATGTCAACAATTGACAAGAGAACAGGGTAGCTCTTGAGTTTACGTCAATAGAACATTATATGAATCGTGCTAAACACACTGATTACTTTATCAGTAGTTTTGTTTTGGTCGTGAGGCTCACATTTGTGAAGACGCTCTAGAGTTTAAGAGTGGAAACAAAATCAGCAAATGTTAATGGAACAATTTCACAAACTTCAGCTCTGCTCTTCTCCCTCTCCTACACCTCCTGAAGGTTCCTAAGGTCAGGATATTTCTTTCTTTTTGTCTTTCTTTTTTTCTTTCAGAAACAGCTAACAAAATTAAACAGCAATAGGAAGTGTGTGAGTTCCTATAGCTGAGCAGACTGATATTTACCTATGAGAAATTATGTATAGTCAGTTCAGGAGTTAGTTAGGTTTTGTATTTGACAGACTACCAAAGACAAAGGAGAACTGTGTGTTCTGTGCTGGTTTGCTATTCCTGTGCATTCTTCAGAGATTTTACAGCAGGTCTTGCTGTGGTACTGGAGGAATGTTTGTTATCAACAGCTGCTAAGAACTAGCAGTCTAGGTATATTTCTACATAAATACAACATTAAGTTGTTTTGTTAAAAATTTACACAATATCCAAACAGCAATTAGACAATGCAATGTAAATCTTGATCTAAATTACTGGGGCAGGAACAAACCACAACCAAAATATCCAAAACAGTTTACTTTTCTGTTAAAGACTTAACTGGTTTAGTACTTGTTTTCGTGAACAGTAACACTCTACAGGGATGGGCAAATTAATTCTGCCTAATACAAATCTCATTTAAACATTGTACTTTGAAAATATGATTCAAATGTGAAGGCTTTTAAGTCACAATGTTCTTAGGGAAGACTGATGAAAAAGCATAAAAAAGAACAGTGGACAAAAAGAAATAAATATAGTGAGAGTGTGAAAAAAGAAAGGCACAACTGAAAAACCTTGGGGGAAAAACTGCAAGCCAGATTTCTTTTGTATTTAATTTAAGGCTGGAGCTCCCTTTTTCACTATGAACCAGTATTTGTATGAAAACTGAACCTTACTTTAAAACCATAACAGCCCATAGATTTGAAATTACCAGACAAAAAGACATGCAAATGCCACATAGTTTGCATACTGCTGCTTTTCAGGGCTTTTCTTTGTCCAGTTTGTGCTTGTTCAGTGCAGCTACACAAGCAGTTGGCTGTCCAACCTTCAGACACATATGTGATTCCCTTAACATCGGTGCCACTTACACACAACAGGTAGAATAGAGACTTTTGCTCAGCATTTTAATTTGTGCAAATTCTTGTTACAGTACCTTATGCAGTGCTGTAATTTGTCAGTCTAGATTGAGCCCATGCAACACATAAAACACTTTTTAACACTAAGAGCTAAGCTATAACTTCAGTTCCAAACGAAAAGTTTACAGTAGTCCTCAACCACATGCATTTGTGGATTTCTGCACTGCTCACGCATACTGCTAGCAGGAATAATAAAGTGGCCTAGTTTAAATCATTTGGGTCACAGTCCATGAAAGCAGATTTGCAATTTTAGCTATGAAAGGCTTGCAGAGTGGCGTGCCTGCATTTGGATCACAATAAGTGAATATTGTTGCCTGTTCATTATATTTCCCATGGAGGACTTTAGGATGTATGTTCAGCACCAAATTGTGGACCTCTGTTGCATCTTTTGGGGCCTTTCATATAAGCTCTTTCTCATATGGGCAATCCTTGAAGGAAACTGGACTGTACACATTACTTGAATCAATAAAAACTTGTCCTACATCACAGGCACTTGAAGTACTACACTCAGAGCTTGTCCTGACATCTGAGGCCAGGCCTTCACAGGCAAGGGGAGAGGAGGATGGAGAAGCATCCCAGGCGGGCCTCCACGAGAGCCATCACCTGTTTTCCTTTTTGACTTTCTAAATTAAAAATCAGATTAAATTTATTTCAGTTTCAATTTGACTTTATATGGAGTTTCTTCAAGACATTGTTTACCTTGCAGTTCAAGGAGATTCCCTGAGGAGACAAAAGGAACTTCAGACATGGGTAAGAAGGGGTCTCAGTTCTCATTATGAGAACTACTGAGGGACAATATTAATTATGAAAAAATACAGACTTCTTGTGATCAGAGTAAAAAGAAAAAAAGGTCTTTTCATTATATGCTAGTATGAAGGCAATGTTGAAAAAGTTAAAGAGCTTTGATTGTGCTTTTTCCTTGGAGAAGAGCTGTGTATTTCACGCTGCTCAGGGTGCCGGCTACGGCAGCCCTGAGGTCATAGGCCAGGGCACGACTCCAAATGTGCATCGGCCTCTCGCAGTGTCTTCTGCAGAATGACTTGAAGAGAGGGTTATCCCATCCCATTTCTAAGATGATGAATTCCAACCTTTTTTTTCTTTGTGGGCTGTGCACTTACGCTGCCAGCAGGAAAGGGAGGAGACATAAGGGACAAAATGCAGTGGTAATGAAGAACGCATTTCACCCCTCACATTTCTAGCACCAGAAGGACAAATATCACTGTTTGCTTGCAAAGTAGGTGCATTTAAGGTGCATTAAAGTTTCTTAAAACAAAACAGGTGCTTTTAAGGCTTTAACATTTGTACACTTTGAGTTGCATTCAAATGCCTGTGGGTGAAATGGTGAACAAGAGGAACAGAGCTGTGTTAGAGCAGACCAACATTGCTACAAAAAGCAGTCTAGATAGATCCTCTGATACGGAAATCTAGACTTAAATATTCCCAGCATCAAATCACTTGCTTGTGGTTTGACATTATTTATTTAATGTTCATAAAATAGTCACGTTAAATTATATCTCTGTAAATTCAAATTATTACTTCAGCATAAAATTTTTAGCTAAAGATAAGACTACATATAACTGTATATAGATAATTCAATTCTGTATTCTCTTTCTAATGAAAATCCAGATAGCAGTTTCAGTTTAATAGGAATCTAGAAGTAGTTTTACCAGTTAAGGCCCCAGTCCACCATCACAAGTATTCAAAAGATGAGGCATTGTTCAACTCGCCATTAACAACTTATTAAAGATACTGAAAATTTCCCAGAATTCTAAATATTGGATATTCTATATTTACCCTTTTTTCCCCTTCTTTCTTCCCTTTTCCTTTCCTTTCTTCTTCTTTTTTCCCTTCCTTTTAGAAGGGAACTTTCTTTCACAGGTAACGCTTTTCAAGGTTTAAGATTCAAGTTTGTAGAGGAAAACTTTGCATTTTACCTGAAAACTGCTTGAAAAATTCTAGTGTGTGGCATTTATAAATAGAGGGGCTGCAGGGTGGGAGTTAGTGACTCTGTTCACAGCTACAAGTAAATCCTGGGCAGTTTAAGTGAAGTTGCTGCAGATCTATGCTGCAAGGTATCTAAGGGCAGAAGCTGGACTGCTACAGGTTTTATTTACAGAAGAGGGCCTGATCCTACTTATTTTTCTGAACAGAAGCAGTAGTAGCCATACATCAGTTATAACAGCAATTTTAAAAATCCCTTGAACAGCAGACATTTACACTGAAGCAAAGAGCAGCAGTATGTGAAGATACGAAAACACCACCACCACCACTACCAGTCTTTTCACTATTTACAGAATTATGTAGCAGTGAGCAAGAAATAGCTACCAGCCTCTTTTAGACTTACAATCAAGTGAGAGTTTTAAGATCAGGAATTTATAAAACAGATTAGAGATGGAAGAAAATGCAACATATATTAGAACATCAAATACATTATATTGAAAAATATACATAAAGAGGTAGGATGTTTCCTAAACATGGACATAACCTTTAGCCTGCTTGTTCTTAGAGGGATTTTGTTTCCATCAGAAGTTGTTACACTCCTGGGCTTTGGAGGCTTTCTTCCATTATTTAATTACATTACTTGGAAATGGGAGTTCGGTTATCTGACATTCTTGATTCATTACAAGGAATGGAATTCAAAGCTGCTAATGGGTCTAAAACAGAAAAGTAAACCACCTTCTTGTACATAGCTTTATGAATACAATTACTAAAAATATCTTATGTTTACACCCTCAAACACACACAAGACCACTAACCTTAGTCCTCTGCTCCAGCCTAACCTTTCCTATGTCTGGAGTCTCAAAGTCTGTCTTGCAGCAGCTACAGTTTGTCAACAGGCAGTAACAGAAACGTTGACAATGGCAACTGCTAAGTGAGAATTCCTGCAAGCATGTAAGAATGTGATTGTGATCATTAAATGTCTGCAAGACAGATCACTCATGCCATCTCTTAGCTTGTTTTTCATAGCTGTAATCATACAATTGAAACGTGTATAACTGCGAGTGTTCAACAGTGTATGGGAAATGCAATTTATGTGCAATCAAATTAACTGGAAAAGGATTTAGCCTCTAACAACAGCTAAACTTTCCAGTTCCCAAACAGAGGTGCTGGGCATACAGGTCCAAAGCCTTGCTGTGTGAGGGTCACAAAGGTGCTACTATGCAAAGAAAGAAGCATCAGTTTACTAGCTGTTCTGACACTGGGGTTTCATACAAAAGCAATCTCAAAGTAATGGTGGTTTGAAAAGCTAGATAGGAACAACATATACTGAGTAAAATTGCTCATTTTTAACTGCAACCGAAGACAAAAGAAGATGTTTAAATGCTTTTGCATTGAATCTGCTATTTGCAGATAACCTCTTTATTATGATACAGAGAAGGAGTGTTTGAAAAAAATATCTTTAGGGCATCAAGCATTCAAAGATGTCTCTCACCAAATAAAACAGAGGATCTGCATTTATATATATCTGGGATTCCCTTCAGCTTTGCTGAGATTTCACTTCTGCTGTTTTCTTAGGGAAAGCTCAGATTCTTTCAGTGATGAATCAGCAATGAGTCTAACAAGCCCAAACAAGAGGAAATGAAAGGGTTCGGTGTCACGCTGCGCAAGCTTCCTGCAGTGCAGTTTTCCTCCCTTCCATGTAAGGATTTTCAGGTCAAGCCACTGCCAAAACAAACTGTGGAAACGAATTCTACCTTTGTGAATATTTTATGCTAAAGATCACTTGGCTAATAAGAGAACATTGCCATATATAGGCTCTTGGAAGCTCAGAAAGCTTGTGCAATTAGTTGGCTAGTGGAAACTGAATTAGTAGACAAAAGAAGTTTATGCAGTTTTGTTCATGACATCCTCTGATGCCTCTCAAGATGATAGGTGCCCAAGGTCACTGTTGGTAGTGTCTCTGGAAAGCAAAAAATGTTGCCCTCAATGCACTTGTTTGGTGCTGCAGGTAATGAACCAGTCAAGAGTAGAGTGCTGGAGTTGGTCATCCCACTTCCAATCCTAAAAAACACCAGCTTAGAGCTATTATTTGTAACTAGCATTGTAATTCCTCTCCTTGATACTGGTTCATTATGAGACAGATTTTTCCAGGCTGCAAAATTATTGGTGCTTTCATTGACACCACAGATTGCTGGCTACTGTGTTTTTACTAGAGTTTGTCTTTCTTACTGCTTTCTCAACAGTTATCTGCAGAGTTCTCAGCACTTACCTGCTCAACAGTGATATCTGCAATGACTGCAGGACTGTGGGATAGTTTCTGCACAGCTACAAAGACACTTCTGTTCCGAAGTCCCAATCAGGAAAAATTAAAGGGAAGGCTCAAGGCATATCAAGGCCAATTCCACATCTCAGTATAAACAATCCAGAAAGTCAGACAAAGAGAAAGACTGAACTCAAGACCAGATCTTAATTTTGGAGCTTAGATTCCCATTTTGGCTATAGAAAGGCTAAATTAGAGAATCATAGAACCATAGCATGGTTTGGTTTGGAAAGGACCTTAAAGATCACCTTCCAACCCCCCTTCCACGGGCAGGGACACCTTCCACTAGACCAGGTTGCTCAAAGCTCCATCCAACCTGGCCTTGAACACTTCCAGGGATGGGGCATCCATCAGAGGAACAACTAGGCTATTACATGTTTGATTATTGTTCCTCTGGTGGTGTCTTTTTGCTCACTAGAAAGATGGTTTAATAGATATTTTAGAACATATATTGAATTAAGCCTTATTGCTGTCTAGCCCAGAGACCCTGTCAGGCCCTATGTGTGGTCTCATTTGAACAAAAGCTGTTGTCCCCTGACTGTGAAATCTGAATTGCTCAGTCTAACCAGTGCTTCTCTCCATCATCAGCCCTCTGTAGTCCTTGCAGAGTATAACTCCTTGCAGAAAAAATAAACAACAAAAAAAAAAACCCTAAACCAACCAACCAAACAAAAAGAAACTGGACATCTCCCAAGTCCTAAGCAAGGCATAATTAACAATTGTAACTGGATTATTTGGTAGCCTCACAGCAACATTTGCTGAAACTCAACATTTTTCCTTTAATTAGAAATATCACATAATTCAAACTAGCTTAAAACTTCAGTAGCCAAGCACTGCCTCAAGGTGCTACATTTGACTAGTACCCAACTTCTTCCTAAAAATAGAATAAAAACTTATCTTCCACACAAGCTGAAAATAGAGGAGAGTTAGATATAATATTCTGACTCTGGGTGAGCTCTAAAGAAAAGTGACGGCTCTCTAAAGATTAAGAATTTGGCATCAGATTCATTCTCATCAATATCTTACTCCCTGACACCAGAAGGAGCACTCTGCTCCCTTCAACCTCTCCTGCTCCAATGGGCAGAAGGAAGTAAGTTGTTTCAGCTCCTTTGCTGGGGAACTGTTTGTTTTCTCCCATTCACATCTGCTCAACTGCCCTCAGAGGGGCAGAGACAGGGTTGAACCAGCAATTTGTCCATTTGCTTCCTATATGTTCACTTAGGACTGGGACAGACAAGTGGGTTTTGCTCTTCCATGTATGGCTGTGCTGTCCAGCCTGGTCATCTGAATGGAAGATGCTTTATAGGATTGCATGGCAGCTAGCCAAAATGAACCATCAGTACAAGAAAGTTTTGATTTGACTACTTTAATTTCCTCTATCATTTTATATTCTCACCAGGTATAGGCACCCCTGGTTTTGTAATGTTGCAGTAACTTGGATGTTATTTTCCTCTTTTTGCTATCAGACAGTGGCTTCTTCACTATACTTTTTTTGCAAACTAGAATTATAAATCTATTTTGCCAACCTAATTCCATCTTCTTTGAGAGCATCTCCTCATATTGCAGTAATACTCCTTAAGGGAATTAGCAGAAATTATTTCTCACATTAGCAGAAATTACTTCTTTTATGTTTCAATGTTTTGTTCAAAAGATGAATAGAAGATATGCAAGACCCAGAATAAAATCTCAAATAACCGTACTGAACAAACAGCTGCTTTACTATGGTTATCTGCAGAAAAGCTGCAATATGATTAACAACCTCTGTTGAAATAGACATAGCACTTAAACGAGAAAATCAAGCAGTATCTGTACACCAGAGGAAAATGAAACCCTGAATACTCAGGCAGATGATTTGCATATACCCTCTCAACAAAATTATTGCAGGTGTTCTTTAACTTCATTTGACTTTGGCGGGGTTTGATCACACAGTATTATTTCCCTACCTGTATTTCCTCCTTAAGAGTATGTAAAATACACACTTCTCCAACCATGTAAAATACAGCCTTCCACTGTAGCATCTAGAGCTACACAAAGATACAGCTGGATGTTACAATTTAGCCACAGCCACAGGTAGAGAGGTTAGTGTGGAACTGCATCCCTTCAGAGACAATTCTGAGAGACTGTACCTTCCATGCCATCCTACTAAAAAGCACACACTGCTCTCTTTTTGCAGGCTAAGCCAGCTGCACAGTGCAGAGAAGAGAGCTGGCTGTGGCTCTGCTTCTTCCCTTCTGTTTTTAAGTAGATACAAGGCAGCACATGAGGAGGAGGTCTAAAGCAAACTTGCTCAACGTTACAGCTATATTCTAGGGCTACAGTTCATTCATGTGGGAGGTTTGTCTTCCAGTCTGTAAACTCCTTATGTTAGAATGTATTTAAACTCTTCAGAGTTGAAACTGTAGCTTCAGCTGTGACCTTTACAGCACATAGCACGCTATCAGCACATAAACAAGATAATACAACCCCTTAAACACGTTCAGCTTCAGTAAGGTTGCACAGCTGTTTAAGAAGTAAAAGCTGAGCAAGCAAAAGTAGTATCCATAGAGTGGGAACTTTAAGCCTCACGGAGACCTCTTTGTTCTCTTAAGAGGTTAAATTACATACTCTGTCCAGTCATGAAACAGCTTACAACATTATCTCATGTGGGCTTCCCAAATCAATGTTCTCTTATGTGCCACAGCTTCACTGAAACACTGTGCCAGATAATTTAACGCCAAGTGTTCAATTAGTGTTGCAGACTCTGGCTCAGTTGCAGGGACTAGACTGAGTGCTTAAAAGCATTAAATTTATATGGTGTTTCATTTGTCACTTTTCATACAGGCACAAACTTATTTCAGTTGCGTGCCTTTGTTGTCTTACCAATTTTGCTTTTTTTGTATTACTAAAATAAAACAAAATCAGTAAATCTAAAATGCCAGATATTTACATAAGAAAAAGAAGTTCAATATAGCAAATTGTGCCTCAGGCAGATGGATTAATGTCTCAAAATGCACATCAGAATACGATAGCTTTATGTTCATTTATTGAAGAATATAAACAGCTTAAATTGAAGCTTACCTTTCTGTAAATGAAGAAGAAGGGCTGTCTCTCACATTCCAGGAAGAAATACTGCAGCAGTACAAGATATTACCACCTCGTTTGCTTTTTCCTAGCCCTTTTCCAGGGACAACGGTCCCGCTGGCAGAGCAGAAAGCCTTTCACAGCAGAGAGACCTTTTTTACTTTTCCTCTCTTTCTCTGGCAACTTAAGCTGTTACATAAGCCTATGAATGGAAATGGATGAGGCGAGGGCATGCATGTTCCCTTCTCTTGATGCCACAACAGGAACGGAACCTTCTGCAGAGCAACAAATCAGACAACCTGGGGCAGGAATATTTGAAACCATCACAGCAAGACTTGCCAGGCCATAAATGAAGTAGGAGAGTGATACTGTGCAGTGCACATTCTGAGAGACAGATCCAGTAAACAGTCATGCACTTGTTTCAGCATCTGTGAGGTATCAGCTCTCGGAAAGGTTGTGAAGAGTGTTTGTCTCGTTCTTCTTCACACTTAAGCCACCTTAAGTGAGTGTGTTAATAGGATGTCTCAATCCTGCTGCATTCATATTGGCTCTTCTGTAAATAAAAAGGAGAATGTTATGCAGAAGTACTTAAGTATCAAAAGGGATATTTTAGCTTTGCTTATCAGGCATGCAAGTTAAGTATGGGCTTTCTGATGCTGTCTTCTCATCTGTCAGGATGACCTAAGATAAAGATTTTGAAAGGCCTGTAGTACAAATTATGTTTGTAAAGTAAAGACACAATTCTCTACTTACTTTAAATAGCTTATTGGAAATAATGCTTGATTTAAGAAGGTATAGAACATTTAGCACCATTATTGCTTCCTATAATGCAATATCTTTAAGAATTTTAAATGAAAAATTGTCATTATAGAATATTTTCGTTCTTCTCTCCCCTTCTCCTTCCTCCTCTCGTCCCTCAAATGCTTTTGAGGGCTCATTTATGTACTACTTCAGTGTCTTTCAAGCTAAATTTACTTAATTTAAAAGTACTGCTATTCTCTCACAACTTTCAGTCCTTGAAATACCCAGCATTTAATCTATCCGATGAGGTTGTTCCTTAGCTAAGAAACACACATCAGCAATGATAAAGATTTGACATAGAAACTCAGTTACTAGCTCTGTAGTTGAAGTTTTGCCTGGAACAAAGTATGAATTACCACACCTGCAGCTGCTTTAGCTATGTAAGGCTACTAAAGGTAGAAAGTGATAAAAGAATAATTTTAGTGGGTAAAGGCAATAGCATCTGACAGTATGTAAAGAAGGAGGCCTTTAAAACAAGGCCATACTTGCAAGTTAATATTCAGCACACAGATGCACTTTGAAAATGTTGTGTTCTGCTTTCAGAAGCCTGTGAATGTGTGCAATCAAAAAATTTGCTATTGATAAGGTGTGGTCCTATTTGTCCTTTTTGTTGGCAGCATGCAAGACGACAGTGTAGAATCCTCAACTTCAATATCTCAACTTCTGAGAGAAAGTTACTTAGCTGAAACTAAACATCAAGGGAAGAGTGAAAGAAGCAGATCAGAACCAGCTTCTCATAATTTCCATTACGGCAACGCTTCTGGTGATTCAGATGAGGTAGCTGCCCAAGATGACCTTCCAGACCTTTCTGCTTTTTTGAGCCAAGAAGAGCTAGATGAAAGTGTAAACCTGGCAAGGCAAGCTATTGATCAGAATCCACTGGAAACTAAACAGGATGAGCTTCAGGCACATTCACAACATCCCCCAGATCAGCTGAAAAACACAGGAAAACACAAACAAATGGCTCAGTCTACAGCTTTGAAAACATCAGACAATGGCCTGCACTCAAACTTTTGTCAGGACCACATAAAAAATACAAAAGGCTCCAAAGGGAGCTCTCAAGATCCAAAGAAACAACACGTCCCTTCTGAATCAGAATCAAAAAAGGAATTCCTAAACAAGGCAGCAGATTTTATTGAAGAGCTCTCATCACTTTTCAAAGCTCACAACTCTGAAAGGATAAGACCCCGAACATGCAAAAACTACAGGAGCAAAATTGATTCCAAGAATAAGCCTGCTCAAAAAGGTTGCTCTAGCCTATCTAGCACATCAGAAAACAGAGAAAGGCTTTCCATTCCAGTACCTCAAGACTTGGAAAACAA
The DNA here is from genome assembly GCA_035590275.1 of Ibycter americanus. Lineage (NCBI taxonomy): Eukaryota > Metazoa > Chordata > Aves > Falconiformes > Falconidae > Ibycter > Ibycter americanus. The sequence continues at coordinate 35,321,603 of JAVJGI010000065.1, read as the reverse complement.
AGCAGAGAAAACCTTTGAACAAACAGATGATCAACAGGCGGCAAACTTGGAATCTATCAATCAATTAACAAGTGCAGAGCTAAAAACAGAGTCAGAATCTGCATCTGTATATTCTGATGAGCCTATTGGACAACCACCACGCTTTACTCAAAAACTGAAGAGCAGGGAAGTTCCTGAAGGAACCAAAGTGCAATTGGACTGCATTGTGGTAGGAATCCCAACACCTGAAGTCAGGTAAACATATTCTGCACTTGTCAGTTTGTATTTCTGTAACAGTAGGTGTATGCCTTAGTCTTTCCAGATATTTTGATGCATATGTTTCAGTAATCTGTAGCAGAAGTCTCTCGATCTTGGTTATTAAAATCAATCAAGAAAAAAATATGTTTTAAGTCGTACAAAACATCGCTTATATTTTAAGACAACACATTTTGAGACACATTACTTTCTTTGAATTTTAGAGAACTGTTTTTAAATACTGTACTTCCATAACTAAAACAAAGTGCTAACTCCTTAGTGAGAAATGTTAGTTATCTTTATGGAAAACAAGATTGATTGTGTAAACGGGCTAAAAACACCAATGGCTATGATACCTCATGCTGATGTCTGAAGGTATTTGAGATGAGTGAACACAGAATCCTATAAACCAAAAACATCCATACATGAACAGAAAGGAAAAGAGTTCATTTAGGCTGTTATACAAATAACCAGGAGCAGCTCAGTTCTAATTCAGATTCTGACAATGATTCTGCTGTGACGTTAGAAAAAGCACTTCTGTTTTATCAAGTATAAGACACTCTTATTAACTGATACTTATTCATGTTGTGTGACTAGCCTGCTAATTCTGATGCTTCAGTTTTCACCTGTATCTATGAGGATTTTGAAAGCTGAATAAGTAACATCTGCAAAGATCACTGGAGATGAAAGGAAATGTGAAAAAGCTACACTTTATTCATCAGTGACATCAGTGGAATGAGAAACTGATTACTTTCAAATTTATCTTAAAAATTCTTAGGTCTCATCAGCATTTCTAAGTCTAAATTTGTTCATATAGAGCTCATTAGTCAAATTCACCTCTCACTTACAATGGTGGAATTACATTTCCTTCGCTGGGATCGTAGCAATCCAATAGAAAGGACAACACTATCCACCTTTTCGAAATGTACTATACCTATTTGCATCCTAATATTTGAAGTATCATAGATACTCTTAGTCTAGATGGTTGCCTATCCTTTTATAGGCATTTTAGAAATCTGTGTTGCTCAACTAAATATTGAAAAGAACTATTTGCATCTTCAGCATCTAATTAAAGGACTCTGAGCTTCACAGATGGTCCACTGTTTCCAATTGTCAGCTCACTGTCTTCCTTATATACTTCAACAATGCTGAGTACAGCACTACTACCACTTCTACTGCAGTCAACACCTTTTATCATCTTTTTCACTGAACTAATAGGCACAATCATCAAATGAAAACTGTCTCAGCGTCCAAAGAAGAAAACTCCTAAGATTTTTGTGGTAAAGAATCTTTGTCTTCCACTCCCTTGGATTTCTGGCACACCACCTGCTGATTTTTCAAAAGGAAGAAGCTTTTATAATGCACTATTAAGTACATAGGAACAAGGATCTACACACAAATCCTCTTGAATTGGACAGCCTTGTCATGAAGAGAAGAAGTTACTCAGTTCATAGGATCCCTGAACTGTGACTGCCAGACCATTTTGCCCCACTAGTGCCTTCAGTAGTAACATGTAGGTTCTCAGTCTCTAACAAGACCTTGACCCATGGTGCCACACAGGGTCTCTTGTCCATGCCAGAAAGGTGAACATCCAAAGGACTGAATAACTTATTTGTAGGAGAGGAATCTGTTCTAAAGCTGGGGGAAATACCTCGTTTGGGAAGAATATGCTTTCTACTATGTTTCATGTCTACACTCACTGTTTTAATTAACAATTTTGAGGCAGTTCCTTGGTGGAGCTTATGTCATTATAACTGTTGTATTGTGTTTAGCTCTTGAATTCACAGAGGAGTCTGATTAAAAGAGAAATCAGTGCCAGAATTTTGAGGGGTTTGACAGAAAACAGACAGGAAATACCATAATCCTATAGATATTAGCAACAGTCTCTGAAGATTTCTTTTGCTTATAAAAACTTGGAGACTTATTTCTCCAGGCACTTGCCTCGATAAATCTTTTTGATATTAAAAATGTCAGTAGGATCCCTGGACATAAGAAATTATTTTTTTTTCTCTCCTCAGTCATAGTTTATAATACAAAGAAAACAACTGAAATCATCTTCTCTTATGTACACAAACCTGTACACAAACTCAGTCTGGCTTTCTTTGCATTCAGAAAAGGTGAACATTGAATTTCTTGTTTATAGACATATACTCTGGTGCACAATGTTAATTTTAAGTATTTTCCAGAAGGCCACAACACCATCCTTACAACAGCACATCATGCCCATGCCGTTGACACATACATAAAACTGACAAGGTGTTCATGCCATCTAAGTATAGGCATTTAACAACTATCTGAATTAGAAGCTGACACTATAAAGTCACTGAAGCCTCGCAAGGGCAGATCGGAGAACCCAGGAACAATGACTCATCCCATGGAGCATCCAAGGATGGCCAGGATGCCTATGCACCCACAGAATTGGATGATGAGTATCTTTTTAACTTGGATCTATTTTTGTCCCAACAAAACTAATGCTTTTTCATTGAAATTTCTACTTTGACATTTGATTTTGTTTATTTTAAATAATAAAATATGCTACTTATGTGAATGACATTCAATACAGGAGCTGTTACACTTTCATAGAGCAAGCATCCATCAGATTTTTCCAATGATAATACACTGCTGTCAGGCACTGTACTGCTCCAAACAGAAAAGCACACTTGGTTTACGGACTCAGGCTTGTAGCTAGGTCAGGGTCCTAGAGGAGCTAATGCAGAAGTCCAGAACTCACACGCTGATGTCCCAAGTCTAAGGGAAGTACGGACAGAGAGAAAGAAGTCCCATAGAGAAAATCAGTCTGAAGCAGTCAAGCTGAAGAAAAAGATCAGGCTCAGCTTTCAGTTCCACAATTTAAACTAACAAATAAAAGATAAATCACAAGGGGATAAGTTTGAACAGTGTGTGTGTGTGTGTGTGTGTGTGTACATGCTGTGTTCAGGAGAAAGCTGGGAATGTTAGCTGCTTGAACAGAATTTCCTGATCACAACTGTTTGTTAACAAAACTTTTGTCCTGTTCATCCAAGATTCTTTCAACTCCACCAATGTGTAGAAGTAGCACTAAGAAAGGGTGTAAAAAAAATCACTTGCCTGAGTGATAAAAACTCATGTGCTTCCAGCGATCGTGGCCTTTTTAGTCACTGCCACAGCATAAGGGAACCAGAAAATATAATGTACCTTGGGGTATGTGTTCCATTAACTATGGGGACCAGGAGAATGCAGGATTTTTTCACTAGAAACAGTTCTTGTCTTTGATCTGTTGTGCAAAGCTTCCAAAATAGTGAAGGAAGAATCTTGCTGGCCATAGTTGTGGAACTGAGTTCAGAACTGGGCTCAGAACTGGAATCTGTCTTGCTTTGAGGGTAACAGTTTTATAAGGTTTGTGGTGAGTTAGTTCAGTATCATGTGGAGCTGGGCAAGGAGAGAAGAATTCTAATAAATAAGCAAGAGAGACACAAAAATCAGTAGTTCCAGGAAAGGACTAACTGGCAAGGTGGCAACTGATGAAAGAAAGCTTAATGCTGACTGGCTTTTAAGCATGATTTCTTCTTCCTTCAACTTAGCTGAGTGAACAAGTTCAGTAAACAAGCAACCTTTGCACACACGTGTGTGAATGCATGCCTGCCTATGTCCTTTGACTTCAAATGGACTTTCTAACCACAGAAAGGAATCCCAAGTTGCTTATAATGCTATTAATATATACACTTAAGATGTAGAAGTGGTACTGTGGGAACCCAGAGCATTGTGAAACAAGAACAAGATTCAACAAGCTCTGTAATGCAGTTTCTCAGTCAACACTAGGAGCAATCAGATGTTTAAACTGATGTAATGGGGATTATAAGAGAGAAATTAGAGAGAGGAGATCTATAAAGAAGCTGATCACAGGAGTGGAAAGGACTGGAAAATATGATGGACAGATACCATGTTTGAAAGCCAGAGAGTACAAAACAAAACTGATGATGTAAAAAATGGTGTAAATGATATGATCGATCAGGGTCAAAATATCATTGGCAATGATAAAGCAGTATAATTTATAGGCCTGGTAGGTAACTATCTGGCATATATGAGGGCTCACTGAAGGACATAAAACTGGATGGTGGAACAAGATAAGAAACTGGGAACTGATTCAAAATATCAGTATATGGAAAGCTAAATCCTGCTCAGCTGAATACAGATAGACCTGTCCAACTGCTTTTTAAGATAACTCAGCCTTAATGTAACAAGTCCACACGTTAGAGGAAGCTTATTAAGCCTACCTATCTCGAAAGAAGTTTCAATGAAACATTACCCGTTTTTCATTATCATCAGCTGCAGTGTCATAGAAGAGACAAAGAAAGATCGATACCGTAGTATATGGGCCTCTAGCTAGCTCAAACGTTAGCTCACAATTAAAGAGCACTACTACGATTATTGATTGATTACTTTACTCTGACTATACTGCAGGTTAGAAATAAGCATTTAAGAGAAGTGTGTAGCATAATTCCAAAGTGTTAAACATTTTGGTGACCCCCTTCTCATGCTTCCTTCTACAGATCTGTTTCTGTATGAGTAATGATAGGTGTGACATTCACTCCTCTCCATGAAGAGAGCACTCCTTATTCCCTCAAGTTCAGAGGTGCCTACATTTTTCCAAACTGTTTGGCACATCACTCCTAGGTTAATTTTACTTATGAATCACATTGCATGGTTTGGCATACACAGCTATCCTGGAAGTGTCATGAGGATTTGATGTTCTAAAAACAGGCTGTATGTTGTAAGGTTTCCATGAAAACATTCTTTAACATCGACACACAAAGTTTAAAAAGTGCATTTTAGCGCTTCTTTGTTTAAGAGGACTAGATCTGCAACCAATCACAGATTTTAAGAGACTCTGAAGCCATGTAAGATTGATTAAGATTTTTTCTTCCTAGCTGCCGAATGAAAACATGTATCTGTTTTAGTGCTCAAAGCCTAGAGAGCCAAACTTCTCTTACATGCAACTCCAGTCAAGTCAATGGATTAAGACCTAGGATGAATTTGGCACAGCAGATGATGCTGCTTGTGCTTAATGTGGACCTGCCTTGTATGATGAAGCTATCATTACAATTCATGGCAGGAATGAAATGTCAGTGACAGAAAGTAGTGCTACTTCAGTCACGCCACGTATCTCAATGTCAGAACTCCCCTTGGAACTGACATTTCATTGCTACCACGTACAACATTTTGATGTTAAGAATAACATAAAATGTTAATAAGCAAGGAGTAGATATGGCCATACCGAAGATTTACATAAGCTTAATTTCACAAGAGAGAATTGTTTTCCATTTATAGGCATTGCAAAGAGAGAAAATACATGTAGCATGCTCTTTTTCTCAGCTTGATCTTAAAGTAACATTATGGTGGAAATAGTGATTAAATAATGCAGTGCATAGGACAACTAAACATAGGTTTGAAACAGAAGTTTATTCCTGAAGTTTTAAATCACTTACACTGCAAATTTTGGACCAGTCAAAGGAAAAAATAACTGCAAAGAAAAGAATTAACTCAGTCCTGCCTCACTGTGCGTTTGAGTCTACTAAAGGAACATAGTACTCACATACTACTAAAATAACTGGAAGAAATAGCTTACATGGTGTTTTAAAATTTGCCTAAAGGAAATAAGAATTATGCCTCACAAAGGCATGCAACACAGACTTATCTCTACACAAACACAACAGGTTAATTAGAAAAGCTGATCAGTAGTAACACAAAGAGTTCTTACTGGTGATTATATTGCAGCATTTTGTGTATTGTGTTTTGCTCCATGTGTCACTTAAGTGAGGAGCCACATTTGAGTGGACAGAAACATATAATAACACTGTACTATGTAAGTTATTTTAATGCTCTGAAAAGATGCTGTTGAAGATGAGATAAAATTCAAGAACATGGGTATTCGCTTTAATAGTTTTTCATGTCTGCTAAAGCTAACATGCTAAAACAAGGCTATGTTATAAGGAAGAGGCATGAGACAGGTATATAAAAAGACATGAGTAAGTGCCGTGACTCACCTCCCAAAGCACACAGTTGCCTACGTGAATTACACACCTAAAAGGCGACTTGTACATTCATGTACCCGATTTGTGCTTGTAGTCATACAACTGTGCATGAACCTTAGGTCTTCTCTTCTGAAAATGTGAGCATTGTCACAGAATCACAGAATAGTCATGGTTGGAAGGGGACCTCTGGAGATCACCTAGTCCAATCCCCCTGCAGGTTCTCCTAGACCAGGCTGCACAGGATAATTTGCAATTATCACCAACTGCAAATCTTGGAAACAACAGAAGACTAAACCATATTGTACATAGAATAAAAAAAAATCTCCCTGCAGGATCCCAGGAAACCTATATGATTTCCTGGTCTAGAATTTAAAAATGGCACTAATCAGTTTCAATGGGCATTTTCAATCAACCCTGTAATGCACAGTAGCATACTTCTCCTTTGGGACTGCTAACATTGCCTCTACTTACTCATGGTACAGTTGTTCCTTTATCCCAGGCACTAAATGTTTGTGTTCTGGATACCAAGGACCCACTACTAGATATGGTGCCTGTATCTACATGTTTATAAGGACATCACTGAACAGAAAAGCAAATGTGATATGCACTTCTGGGAAGCCAGTTAAAAAAACCCCACTGTATATAATTATTAGTGGCGAAAATACCAGATTTGGGCAAGCCATTACGGGCAAAGTCTAAACCAGATGTAGCCGTTCCTTCTGTCTGAAGAGGTTTGTATTAGAGGTTCTGAAGGTTCCTGACTGGACTATGATGAAATATAAACACTACAGCTCAATCAGAAGAAGCTAGAAAGATCATTATTTTTAAAGGAAATGTATTTCGAATGGAAGCATAAATCACCTCTTTCAAAATAAAGATGACACAAATAAAAAGCAGGATTTGCAAACTAAATGTTAGTGAAGAACCATATAATTTAATCTACTAGAAAATAATGATAATGGTACTGTGACACTGAAATGCTTTAAAACAGAGGTAATTTGCAAATAATCATTTTAAGACCAGTGATTTTACCTTTTAAAATTATTTTTTAAATTGTGCTACTTCACACCTTAAAAAGTTAAAAAGAATGCTAGATAAAGATAGAAGATAAAGATAAAAAGATAAAAGAGACAAAGAGAATGGTTAGATACTCTGGAGAAATATATGAATATACGTACACTTATATATTCTCTCTGTTCTTATACTCTTCCGTATCTGCTTTTAGGCACTGGTCAAGACAGCCTGCTGGGTTAGGTGGACTTGTAGTCTGAGCCAGAACACCCAATAAGTTCTTATTTATCTTTTCACATGTGCTAGCTCACCTGGCATCTTAGGGCATGTGCTGGTGTCATTACTCACTTTTGTATGACGACAGCTGTCTCTTAAATTTCCAGTGGTGCTACACGTTGTATAGATTTGGTTAATATCCAGAACACTGTTTACAACTGTATTGTGAAGCACCTTAAGTTCCGTTGAGGTTTGAGAAGTAGCCTGAATGGCTGCTGAAAGCTATCCTGGAGTAAAGTGTTGGCCTAGGCAGATTGTCCACTGACAGAAAGTACATCAGAGCATCTAATTTTGCCCATGAGAGTGATAGAAAACCTAGCAAATGGACTATGTCAAACTTCAAGGGGACATAGGAATATTCCCTTAACATTGTGGCTCACATTGAGCTCAAGCAAAAACCTGTGGCAATTTAAGATGCAGCTGTAGTCTCCTAACGCCCAGTTCCTTCTTTTATGGTTATTAACATCTACCAAAAGTAATCTATAGGAGAGTTTGTATGGTTCTGTTATCCTAGATCCACATGTCTAATGTCCTGGCACAAACCCATTTTCATTAGACCAGAACTGTGGCAGCTGGGCCTGGGAACATGTCAGAACCTGCCATCCTTGCTCCAGAGCAAGAAACCTCCAGCAAAGAAGCCAGCATCAGGATTTTAACATTTTAAAGTACTGCTGCCAGATCTGGAAAAGCCTGTCTATCAGAGCCCTAAAGCTCAAATGGAAGAGAAATTAGTAACTTCGGTTGAAGTTCTCTGCATAAACCAGTGCCAGTTTCTCAGCAGTAAAACCCTCCAAGAACGATGTGGATGTATTTTAGCTGTACTTCAGTTGTGAAATGTCAGGGGAGAAACCTGGGACATTTTACAGCCTACTGGCATCCTCTTTTAACATGATGATATTTACTACATGACTGTCCATTGCAATCAGAAATGTTAAATTCATAAAAGTCATTTTCTTAGACCTGTTTTCAATTCTTGTTACAATGGAGGCTTGTAAAAGCGGGTAAGCAAGCAGATATAGACACGAACCAAGACTTTAAAGGTCTAGCTCTCTAGCTACAAAGTTTGCCTTTCTAAAAGGGGAAACTGCGTTAAGCAGTATGATTCATTCTACAGTGTGGGAACTTCCCTCTGTAACAGGCAGACCTGTACATTTTCCAAGCTGTACGTTCAAGTCAGTTGACTGTACAGCTACAGATTACACTAACGTGCAACTCCAAGTGTACTGCGGAACACCCTGTCTACTTTAAGAAAGCCATGTTAGATGGCTAGGACTGATGGTGCACAAATAGTGCATGGCTTACTTCTTAGCTATGTAATACAAATTTAAGTTCCAGATCTGTACTCTTTCATTCCTCATAGTCCCTTTGAGAGTCCCTTTTCAATTCTACATTATAGTTCTATTAAATTCTGGGTTTCAATTGATATGGACTGTCTTATAGATATTTCTTTTCCCTCAAGATATTGACTTGGTGTTTTCTTCATGCTCAGTTTGTAGCACAAACTGTTGTTTCCAAGTTCCACTTCCAAGAGGTGAATACAATTGAATGGTTAAACAAATTTATTTATTAATGTTTTTCTAAATTATCTGAGATGGAAATGTATCAAAGTACCTTACAGTACAGCATAGGAAATATGAATTATTACAATTTATTACTCAAAAACCTATCCTCATCCTTCCACAACTAACCTTATTTGCTGTAATACATAATAGTAAATACATTTGCCATTGTTTCGATAGCATTTGTATGCACTCAAAAGCTAGCAGGTACTTTTACCAAGTTACCATATAAAGATGTATGAAGTAATATTCATTTAAAAACCCATTGATCAAAAAATGTTATCAGTATGACAGCCCCCACTCACACATGCACAAGATGCTTTAATCAACCATATGTAGTTAAGAAAGCAGCACTAAACAAAAAATACAGATATTTTCGTGGAGTTTTATATCTATTTATACTTATGAGAAAAGTTATGGTGAAGATGAATGCACCTTAGTTTGGCTTTTCAAATTTAGCTAGTTATCAAAAAATATAGGTATTTCTGAGTATTAACCCAGACATCTATAACTGGATCCCTATACATAGTACTACACCTTCTCTATAAAACCTAGATTGTCTTATTAAATTTGAATCTGGTTCTGCAAACCCACCTGCTTTTTATCTTTCTGTTCTGTCTTTTCCATATTAACAAGCAATAGGAATCAGGCCTGCTCTCTCTGCCTACTAGCTCTCAGGTTGAGCTGGTGGTTACTCTCATTAATACATCCTATGGAGCTGTCTTTTCAGGTGCTGCTTTTACTTTTGCTTGGATTTCTGCATTTTCTACTGAAACAACCCTTCTGAACACTGAGAGACTTAGGAATGCCTTAGATGAGAGTGTGAAGCCTCTGTAGGGCCCGATACACACTTGGATGTGTAGTTGGGTTTAAAAGAAAAACACAGAAATATGATCCAGAAAAGAATTCAAGGTCCAGCTGTCTCACTGGCCATGTTCCTGTAAGAAAGTGCCTCTATACTGTAACAGATCACTTCTCTTTCCTTGTGATACACTTATGCCTTATTTATAAAAAGTAGATTGTCTTAAATACATGACAAAACAAAGCGTAACATTACAGTAAATTTCAGTCTGAATTCTGAATATGTATTCTGAATCAACATGAACTTTGGAATTACAAGTTTGAGGGAAATTTGTTTACTTAGGGTGTTGGGGGTTTTTTTTGCTACAGTTTAAGTCTCAACACAGATCTGAATGTACCTGAAGCAAAATTCAGAGCTGGACTGATAGCATTCCAGATTCAGAGCTCTTGTACTCCACTACAGAAATCTGTATTCAAGAAAAATATGTGCTAGAGTCACTCAGATAAACTAGCTTGTTAGTATGTTTAACTACTGCAAAGAAAGGAGCTCTATTATTTGCTGTAATGGAATATTATGAAAATCATAAATATTTTATTCCTATGACTATTGATTCAACACTTGTCTGCAGTACTCTGTCAGAATCTTCAAGGCTAAAACCTACCCATTTTATCATCAGAAAGACTTTGAACATTGTCGTTCTAGTTGTCAAGTTGCTTGCATTGATAAATGGTATTTTTTGCCTTGCAGGTGGTACTGTGAAGGGAAAGAGCTTGAAAACTCACCAGATATTCAAATTATCCAGACAGGTGATCAACACTCATTGGTTATTGTTGAAGCTTTTGAGGAGGATACAGGACGTTACTCGTGCTTTGCTTCAAACATCTATGGAACAGACTCCACTTCTGCAGAGATTTACATAGAAGGTATGTTAGAACTGTTGAAGAAACTGGTTGTTGAAATGGGTTATACAGCATTAAGATACAATTATGTATTTTGTATGTTAACTGTGTAATAGATTTGTCACAAAAAATACATAGCAAGGAGTCAACACTTTTCATCATTATAAAAATATTTATTATTTCTCTGCAAACTACCCTGCAGACAAGTGACTTCCCTTCAGATACAGTTTTATTGTGTTGCTTCACAGGGATTTTATATATCTCACTGCAAGACTGAAGTCTAGAAATATTCAGATTCTGATGCCATCTTATATTTTTTGTCTGTGGTACTCGACAGAAATATAAGAACCTCAATTTTGTGTCTAATTCTTATTAATCCCTTTCTCTGCAGTCATTTTTACAAATTGGATATATCTTCATAGTAACCCATTCGTGGGACCTTGTAACCAAAATAAATATGCCAGCAATTTCATGGGTTTAGTTGCGCAATAGATGCTGTAAATAAAACAGAAGCTATATCTGCAGATTTAGGCATCTCTTCTTTCTCGTTATGCTCTTTAATATATCCTACCTGGCTTAAGAGAGGTCTATTTATTGCATTTCTTTTTAACACTTTTTTGGGTAAGGTTTTAAATTGCATCCATCATTGTGCTAGCAGGATTACAGATTTAAAATAAACACATTGAAAATTTTTTTCTTTTGTCTTTTTTCCATTTTTGAGGCAGAAAAATATACTATGAGTACCATCACTGACAACAGTGGGACCATTCATAAATTACAGCACCTACCCTACTTAATACAAGGTTACTTTTGCTCTACTGTTATTCTTCTTTCACCTCTCTAATCTGACAGTGAAAGGACGAATCCTTTTTTTAGTATCTGCACTGCCCCTGACGTTACTGGGAGATGCCTGTGCTTGGCAGGGATTTACCAGTTCTTGAGCCTGGGGACGAGGCCTGCTTTTACCTAACTCAGTGGATGTTGGATGGAAGCCATGGCTGATGGAGATGCTCACTGGCACGAACTGCAGAGAAAATGCAAATTCTAAATGCAGTAAAGGCTGCATCAGAAGTGTAAGACAGCTGTTAGTAAAACGAGCTTGTATCATCTCCAAACTGTGCTATAAGGCACTAGTTTAAGAATAATAGCTATGATTCCAGGTCTCTCTCTTTCCTCTCCCTTTCTATTTTTTTAAACTGGTAGTATCAGGTGTGTAAAAAAAAAAAACCTCTTGATTCACAACATCAATTACAGACTAAATCACACTTGTGGCATTTTAAAGAGAATCTGACAAGACCCAGGTATACATTCACTCTTGGATGCTGTTTTCCTCATTTCAGTCGCACCTCATCCCAAATCTGCCTTATGTCAATAGCAGTTCTGGATCTTACACAGTATGCAGCATTGGTTCATTTCCACTGCAACGTGATATTTTGTTTTGGCGTAACTATAATATATATCCTTAGACTGCTCTATAGGAAATTTGAATAAAGGTTTGTATCACTTATAGATAAACTTCTGAAAAAAAAACTCTGCTAAATGATTTTTTTTTCTTTTTCATAGGAGTCTCTTCTTCTGACTCTGAAGGTGAAATCACCAAAGACGAAATGGATCAGTAAGTTTAAGATCAATACATCTTTCATATTTCTTACAGTAAAAAACCCCACAAGTTTAGACATTTCAGTTTCCATTAGTATTTTGCAACTTCCAACACATTAGGCTTTTGTTTGGGATTTGTTTGGATTGGTTGGGGTTTGTTTATGTGTGTGTTTGTTTGCTTTACGAATAGTATGGAACAAATACACATTTCCTTGTGTGTTTTCAACTTCAGCTTAAGAACTGAAACATTAGTATCAAATATAAACGTAAGAAGAATTATGTTACCTTAAAGATTAAACTACTAAAATTAATTTACTAAAACAGATGCCATTTGACTAGACCCAACTTAAATGATGATTTAAGCATCTGACTTGGAAAAAGTGTAGTAAAATTTCTCGCACTAAAATATGGTATGTCATGAAGTTTTTGGCAGAAGATGGCTATTTAGATTTAAGATAAGGAAATTAATAGATATGAACTAGAGTAAACTGAAATGATGGGTATAAAAGACTACTTAATTATAAGAAGCAAGAAAAGGTGTCAGATGCAATCTAAAACCTGGGAAATAAAATTATTTTTCCTAAATGAAAGCCATTCCCTGTGCATTTAGAACCTGATCCAACGCTGTAAAAATCTATATTCTTTCAGAATCAAAGTCTTTCTATCAACTGGAAAGGAAGCCACACTGGTTGAAAACTGAAATAATCAATCTTTTATTTTGAATGCCTTTGTATGCATTAATTGAACCCCAAAAGCAACCAGCACTTTATAAAGCGGAAATTTTAACCAAATAGACTTACGCACCCCGGTTGTTTTCTATTGCTTATTAAGGAGGGTTATACTCATTGCAAATGTAATTTTCTTTTAAAACACAAATTCAAAACGCTGCAGACCTCAGGCTGACAGCAAATCCTGTCTTAGGTAATTTTTACTTCAAAGTCATAAAATACTTCAGATTGTATTGGTTTATAGACTTCGATGACTCCAGGTGTTTAATATAAAACTTAGGATCAAGAAGTCCTCAAAGGTCTTAGGATGAATTGCTAAGTTTTTCATAGTTCTAGCTCAGACTTTTCCAAATGTCTCAGGCATAACATTTTTTCTTATTCATCTCATTAGGTGTTAATGTAGTGTTGACCATGATCCTGATCACTTGATGGCATCTCTAAGCTGCTTACCTCATTAAATTGTGAAGTAATGTATTGCATTCTGGTTTTTTTAGGAAAAAAAAAAAAAAAAAGAATGCTGCTCTGACATTGTAGCAGGATGTCCTCAAATGATAGAATTCTGAAAGATCAGGCTTGGGTGTAATCAGACTGTCTTTGTTTTTACTTAGCTTCCAGCTGTTGTCATAATGAATCTGAACACCTGTAATTAACGGGAATTAATGTGAGAACAAATGCAAAAAAAAAGTTCACAATTTCAAAAGAGAAATCAGTGATGACAGCAACTATATGTTCACTCTGAGTAAGGCTTCCTCTGGTTTGAAGACTGGCTTTCCTAGGGGGCACCTGTGGTACATTCCAGAGCAGCCAGTGCATACCTCAAACTGAATAAAAAGACTCTCTCTTCACTGTGTGCACTATTTCACTTTTCAATAAATATAAAAAAGGTCAGCTCTTCTGCTTCCATACAGAAACAACCTAGAGGAAGTGAAAAGGTGCCAACCTGTACACTACCAAAATTGCATATGTTGGTCAGAAAGCATACCCCCCTCTTTTATTCTTCAGCAGTAAATTATTGAATCTGTATGCAAGCAGACCATAGTACTTTCATTACCTTATAGGCTCAAATTTTCACACAAGGTCAGGGAGCAGTGCAAGAGAAAATAGCACTGTCCTCTGAGAAACTAGCATTGCTCTCTCACACTGCTAAGAGCTGCTAACAGCAGCTTTCTAGCCACAATTAGGTTAATCCAGGCCATTTATTACATTTGGTGTAACTGGACTAAGTATGAGAGATTACAGTGGCAACATATGCAGCCTGACTCTTACAAAATGCAGTTTACCTAGGAGTATGTATCAGTTTAGATCAATTAGAATTCAATCCCAGAAGTGAGGCTGGGGTGACATGTAACTGGGACAGACATAACTAAGGGACACACACGTAGCTCTAGCTTCCAATTAGACAACTTGTTTTTGGTTAATATTTCACAGCAAAACAAAGCCAGCTGACACCTCCTTGAATGCAGCATCTCCTGCTGTTAGAACTGCAACCAAGCATCAAGAAACCTCCAAGGCACCACCTGCCTTTGTTCAGCCTGTGTCTGTACCTGTCCAGCCTGTGTCAACACCAGTTAATCAGGTAGGGGAGACAATATGGTGAATTTCAAGGACCAAAACCAAGCTCTTAAAAAGGTGTTTCTTCTACAGTTTGTGACTCAGAACCCCAAAATGTTGTAGCTTTTGCTTTGCTGTTGAACTTCAGCTTTGAACATTACAGCCATACAGTAGTCGCATACACAGAAGAGATGTCCTGCCTACTAGCTAACCTTTAGCACCTGGCAAAGGGAAGGGAACCTTTCATCCCCAGGTTACAGGCATCTCTGTGGCAGTGAGCAGAAGGAGCAGCTGCTGCTAGCTCAGCCAGCGGCGGGAATCTGTGTGCACTCCAGCAGGTCGGAGACTGCATGCCATGAAGTGCACTTGGATGTGTAAGTCAGTTCACCAGCCCCTTCACATTGCTGACTGACTCATTCACTTTCAATAGCGGCAGCCTATGTGGACATGCTTATTTACCACATAACATTAATATCCACATCAAAAAATTTCCAATTAATGTTTGCATGCATTTTGAGTCCTTTTTGTTGCAAACTATCAGGATATTCATAACTGTGAATTCTTTCCTAACAGGAAAGAAAAACCGTATTTACTTAAAAATAAAACCGAAAAGTTCATGATACACTCGCTTTATGCTGCCTTTTCAATATTTACAGCCCAGAATTAATGGTAACCAATAGCTGAATTGATGAAACAATGCACATTTACTTTTGACTACAAAAAGAACAGAATTAAGCCTTTGAGACACTTTGCCATTTTGACAGAGGTTGCCTAAATCAAGAGCGATAGTTATCTCAAAAACTACCACATTTAATCTTGTTGGCTTATATGATACCATCTATAATATTTGGCTACGTTTCCCAAGATACTAAATCACTAATTGTGCTGTTCTGGAGCAGCTTCTATTTCACTAAAATGAAAAACTGTGTTAATCAAGTTATATAAAGAAGTCTTCCAGGAGGAGAATAATTTCATTCTGATTTCACTGAATAGGATCATTAGGGTGATATTCCACCTCTGTAAATCGTTTGGGTTTGGCAAAGGACAAGAACTACAGAGCAGTCACACACATGACTTGACTTAATTTTTCCTTATTAACATCCA
This sequence comes from Ibycter americanus, assembly GCA_035590275.1. Classification (NCBI taxonomy): domain Eukaryota; kingdom Metazoa; phylum Chordata; class Aves; order Falconiformes; family Falconidae; genus Ibycter; species Ibycter americanus. The sequence continues at coordinate 35,305,829 of JAVJGI010000065.1, read as the reverse complement.
TAAATATTTTGTAAGAAAGAATTTTTAAAAGGACGCTACCACAAAGCAGCCTACATCATTGGCCTTAGTGAGGTATTAATGAAAGATGTTATAATACCCTGCAGTGAAGTTTTCCTTGCCATGATTAACTCAATAAGGCAATAACAGCATTTTTGTTACTCAGGCAGTAACCCATCCAGGAAGATCGCTAGCAGTTGTCTACAACAGAGCAACTTTTATTCATGGCGTTAAATATTTTGCTTTGGATTTCACCCATCAAAATCTCTTTGTGTCATTCCAAATGCATGTTTCTCCTGTATATGGAAAAATAACATCTGTTCACCTAAACATCATCATGTGATGTTTTACAATCTACAGGCTCAAAGCCCCACTAACTATTTGCAAGGACTGGATGGAAGACCTATAATTGCTGCTCCTGTATTTACAAAGGTAATCTGTTCTATGACATATTTGAAAACTAAAAAGGTCAATTCATTGTCTGGGGAAGTAATTAAAATTTTCTAGCTATCAAAGTTTAAAAAAAGGAATTACGCATTTCATAAGCCATTCAAGGATTTAAGTGGGTTTATGAAATCTTACTGAAATCAGTATTACTTCAAGACCAGCAAGACATTTACTGACTGTCTATTAATTTTCTCTATTAGATGTTACAGGATATTTCAGCTTCTGAGGGGCAGCTTGTTGTCTTTGAATGTCGAGTGAAAGGAGCTCCTTCCCCAAAGGTTGAATGGTATAGAGAAGGAACACTGATAGAAGATTCTCCAGATTTTAGGATATTACAGAAAAGTATGTTTCTTGTGTGGAAATATTGTGTCTAATAAGGTACAGGCGAGCAACAAAACTGCTAACACAGCAACGCTTTGAATTTCTTATTACAACGGTAAGAACAATATAAGCCATATTTATGGCAATAAATCTGGATTCCAGAAGTCAAAACTGTGGATGAATTGAACAGCATACTCACAGGTAGTATCTGAGATTCCCCAAACTATTGAACTGTTTTGCCGCCTTCTTTGATCCCTTTGCCACCTCAATGTCCTTTTCTAATTCAGCCTTACATCCAGTGTTTGGTTTTGGTTTTGCACCATTTATATACGAGTTCCACTGCCTATAAATCCCTCATCTTTTAGTTAAGTGCTATTATAATAGTGCTTACGGGCAGTGGATTGCTTATTTATCCACAAGAGTAACCTGATGTACACGTTAGCATGCTTACACATACCTGTGTATGCACATGATGCATGATAGGTTGTAAACATGCACTTCTACTTTAATTTTCAAATGCAATCTAAACATCTGCAGTTTTCTCATAAGTCACTGGAATGCTAAAATTGCTAAAACTCAGTAGAAATTCCTTAAATACCACACTACACCAAACCTAAACAAAACAGCGTTTTATCGTAAGATGATCTCATGTGTGTAATAGTCTGAGGAATTGTCTTCAAGACACAATAAAGTAGCACTAAGATTGCAAAAAACTACTTCTTGCAGAATTTATTTCCTATTCCTAAGTTCTCAAAAGTGTTCATAAGTGTTCATATTGTTCAGTGGATTTGACATACCATGGGTACAAGGCCTGGCTGTCTCCACCGCCCCTTAAACAGAAAATTGGATCAAAAGGAGTACTCCATCATATTGAGAAGATCAAGCTTCATATTTAGTGCTTAAGAAAAAAAAATATTGGCAAAAGTAAGTATATTCAATCTACTAATTCTGCTCTTCTTCCCTTTAGAACCACGATCTATGGCTGAACCAGGTGAGGATAATCAAAAGGCACATACTTTTTTGAGTATACAAATGTGGTTATTTAACCTCACAAAATATTAATTATTCAAACTCCATAATTTAATTAACATAACTTCTTTTCCCCATGTTCTACAGCTACTAGTGAGAAGTATTTCACTGTAGACTGTTCCATAAACATACAATCTGAATTAATTTTATCACTTTTGAAGAAAATAATATTTCCACTCTGCTTTGACCCAGTTCTAACTTAGGACCTAAATGTTACCACTTTATGAGCTAAAGATTAACAAGATTAATGTGTGAGGGTCCCCTGTATATCTGAGGTTCAGAAGTACACCAGATGACGTAGACTGAGCTATTTTTATCTAGTTTACCAGTTAGGGAACATTGCATCAGATGTTTAGCCATGTCAGCCATTCCCTTTGCTCCCTACCAGCGTAATATGAGAGTATCACATCAGGTGTTCCACCCCTGATATCAGCAAATCCTATAAAAGCGGCTGGATTTGCTAATTTCAAGGGTCAGCGCAGAATGTAGGCTACTCTGCATGATTTGAGCAAAGGAGCCTTATAGATTTTGATTACTTCTCCATGAGACTATCTCTCTCCCTGTAACACTTTTCACTATTAAAAATAAAGCTGCCCCTCCTAAAGCAGAAAATTACCATAGTAGTTTTAATTTTTATGGACTATAAACTTCTGCAACTTCTCCTTACCCTGTGAAAAGTTTTTTACCCCGAAAAGTGTCTTGAAAGAGACTTTCTCTCCCTGCAATGTCTCTCTCTGAGATTTAGGAATGAATAAATGGAGCGTCTACCAGAACCCACCGATGCTGTTCCTTTACTGTCCAAGTGGCATCACTGCTGAGTAATGTGAAGCAGTTTCTAGAGGGTAATCAGTTGGGTGCAGTTGTCACTGCCTCATCACTTGCTGCTCATTCAGAAGGAATCTGGATTTCCATGCATGCAGTGGTTGGCAAATCCAAGTACTATAAACTAGATACTATAAAGCCTTAAACTAGTTCTATAATCCTAGTACTATAATAAACTATTATTCTCCTATAGTTGTTAGCAAATACTCTCTTTGTTGCTACTAGATTTTCCTCAGTGATGACATGAAACAACCAAGTTTGTGTGGTATGGTCTTCTACAGAAATACTCTTAAAATATTAATCCAGTAGGGGGTTAGGAAAGTTTCTTGCAAAATGGTAGCAAAATAGTCACTGACTAGTTGAAGAAATGCTATCAGCCCACATTTCAATATACTTTAGATATTACTCTCCCTCCCCATCCCAGCTACCCAGCCAAATGAAAGATTTAAAATCCCATCACCGTAGGTATTTATTAGCTAGTACTGCTGCCCAGACATGTCAGATACTGGTCAGACAGGAATGTCATAGCCCCAGACTGACTTTTCAAGATGGAATTTATCTTTTGCAAGTACAATTTTGCTAGCATATTTTTGATGACCATTGGTCTTCTTCACAAAGAAGTGAAAAAGCAACTTTCTATAAGCACAGTTAGCACAATCCCCTCTATCTGCAATCTGCACTGGTACTTTTGGAAAATGCCAGCCTATATGTATATGTTTTGTATTTCTTCACCTTACAGAGTGACTGTACTTGAATTGTTCCCAGTTAATTGTAACTAATCTTTCAATCTGCAAAGAGATGAAAATACATATATTTTAGTGAGTTGTGAGTATAAAGTACACTGTATTTCTCCAAATTAAATTTTAAGTTCTTCAGAGATAAATTCTGTACTTCATGTGATAAGGAAAACATTTTCTAATGTTCTCCAAACACTGCTGACACCTGTTCTTCCCTTTCGTTGGGCATACTGGAGCACAGAGGGTACCAGTTGCTGCAGACAATGCTGATAACAGCTGCTGCACACAAAGGCTGCCAAAACTGATAATACTGATGGAACTAAAATCAAACTGAGCAAGGTGGAAAACCTTAAGGAAATGTCCCCGAGGGTAATCAAGGCTTTGTTTGTTCATTCAATGCATGTTCACTTCAAGTAATAATACTGCTGTGATGCTTTGCAGAGGAAATTTGTACTCTCGTTATTGCTGAAGTATTTTCAGAAGATTCTGGCAGTTTCACCTGTACTGCAAGCAATAAATATGGCACAGTATCTAGTATAGCTCATCTAACCGTCAAAGGTAAGAGTTCGGTTTAGTCCTTTGCTTACTAATAAATACAAGCAGAGCAGGCTGCTGCACTGTGCAGTCCAGGCTGCTTATCGAATGTACAGATTGCTATGTCTTTCCAAAGTGTCCTTCCTCAATCAGAAATGTGAAGGAACAAGGAACATTAGGGAATGAATCCCACACAGCCCTTCCAAAAGCACAACCCTTGCTGACCACAAGTTTTGGGCAATAGCCGTTTCTGGAATCTCTGTAAACTGTCTTAGTTTGTTGTTTCGATATCCCTTTGGTGCAGAGCCCAAAGGAGGAAACCTCAAAACAGATTATTTCATGCTGCCTATACCATTTATGCTGCCAAGACCACTAGGTGAGCAAAGTAAAGCACGTAAAAGCATAGTGCAACGTTGACTCCAATTCAGCTCAAGTTCTGGCCGTGTTCTTCATAACTAAAATGTTGGAGAATTCTCTGAAAAGAAAGTTTGTATTTCAAAGATGCTAGTGGAATTCATGGAGGACATCGTTGAAGACCACTGCTGGATCTTCCAAACTAGAACTGTGTCCCTTTCCCCCCTACCTTTACAATATTCCTTTGTTAAGGGAATTTGTTGTTAAACAAATGAGGTCAAACAACTCAGTCCAGCAACTGGAAGGACAACAGAGTGATTTTTTTCCAACTGTAACTTTTATGATTTCATTTCACTATAATTTATGGTAATTTATGTTCACCAAAAGTTTGATATTTGCTATTTCAGCATCTGAAGACAGTAGTAATGCTGCTGGCCTTCACACAATGAGCTCAATCAACTCAATTGCTGTTGATGTTCAACAGCATACTCCTTCCCATCGTGTAGTAAATCAAACCCCCAAACCTAAACTTGAAGGTGTTCTTGTGAACCACAATGAACCCAGATCGAGTTCCAAGATCGGTCTCCGTGTGCACTTCAAGCTGCCTGAAGATGATAAAGGAAGTGAATCATCATCAGAGGATGGACCTGGTGCTACAAACCAAATCAGATCCAACTATTTCCAAGAGAAGATAAATGGACAGCCAATGAAAATACCAGAGCCAACATCGCCATCCAAGGAACCCCCCCCAGTGCTGGCTAAACCAAAGCTGTAAGTAAAAGGGATTCTAAGTCTCAGGGGCGTCACTGGTATTATTTAGTATTCACAGACCAAGACACTATTACACTAGAGCAAAAACCTCAAATACAGAACAAAAAGACAGTCAGTATCACATGGTGCTGGCCTAATTAACCATACTCTGAGAAAACATACTCAACAGAGCTAGATATTTTTTTCTGTATAACCCTCCTGGGAGAAATGTTCTCCAATTTTAAAAGGAAAATGCTTTTCCCTTTGAAATTTTATTTAATTCCACAATGCTTTCTGCTGCAAACAAAAGGTGATGCAGACAACACTGCTTTTATGTAGGTAAAATAAAAACAGGTTCTTCAAATGTATCTCACTCAATTCTGGGTAAGCAATTTTGCCAAAATCAGATATATTCAGTCTTATACATAGTATGGGCTAGCAGCTAGCTAGCAACTGTAGTCCCAAAGGCCATGCCTCATGACTTTTATGTCTCACAAATGTAACTCCTCCTAAAACAGGTAAAATACTTGGAAATGTTTGATAATGTGAAACCACTTGAACTAAAAAGCATCGGCGTGATTAGTGCACTGTGAGCTAGGGGAAATTTTAAGAAGTAGTGTAGTTTTCTTAAAGGACAATTTATGGAATTCACACTGCAGTTTATTATGAAATATCTTTTAATCATTTTTGAAACCTCCCAAATCTAATTTAAAAAAAAGTATGCAGAGTCCTTAATTTCATTTCTTAAATAGGCAGAAACTTTAATTAAAGGCTCAGGAAGGACTTTATGTAAAGTAATTAATTGGTACCTTTAAGCAGGGATGTAATTTGATAGCATAAACATTACAAACAAGAAGACAGAACTTACATACCATGTCGCAGAAGAACTTGGAACAGTGCTTTTTTAATTTGTTAAGCCTATATTCACAGCCCTATATACTTTCAGAGCTATAGTGTCTTTAAGGGGGGATCAGAAGCAGTATTTCAGTTACCCAACGTTTGTACAAAGCAGAACTTCTCTCAACCCCCCTCCCTCAATAAACTGTAATAAAGGAGTGCATTATTATGCAGATGTATATATAAAGGACACAAAATCAGGATTACACTACTTCTAGCTCTCCAGCATTCTACTGTTTAAAAGCTTGAAATTGCTATCTTTATCTACCTTTAGTGCAATTTTTGTTTAGTACATTATAGAAACAATAATTCTTTTAAACAAAAAGCAGTTCTGTTGACTTCACGTATTTGGTTTGTCAGTACCTGTTGTGGTCGGTCTCTACTACATTTTTTGCTTTTTAAGAACAGTTACTTAATACTCGATGACTTATTACATGATAATTTTCTGTATTCTCTATGTCCTTTTTGGTTTTGGAAGGGGAAAAGTTAGCCTGTTTTCTATATGCTGTATTTCCATATACACAATAACTAAATAAGCCACTTGACAAGGCAAAATAATTTCCCTTAACTGCAAAGTAAAAAAGCCCTGAAGACATACACAGTAGATAGCATCTAGGAAACAACAACTGCATGAAATGCAAGTCCTCTCTGAATTACGCACTCCTGCCTATCACTGAATGTCAACACCACCTAAAATACGTTGGTAATATCTCTTTGGGTGGATTATTACAAAGCTTTATTAGCCAAAATGCTGGTTTCAGAATCCACTTTACTGGGAGCTAAATAACTGCATCTGGCTTACGAATGCCCATTTAACTATCCAAGGAACTAAATCCTACTCTTCGTTACACAAGCAGAGAGGCACTAAGGTGACATAGAGCAGAATTTGACAATGCTACCCCTTAAATATCTTCAACTAAGATTCATATTTATATTTCATGTGTTAAGATTTAAGAATCATCTTCAGTCAAATAATTTTCAGACAAAAAGGTTTTGTGCCTCTGGCAAAGAAGGGGAGAGGAAGGAAAAGTTTATTTTAGTAACAAACTAATATTATATCTTTCTCATAACGTTAGGGAATATGTCATGTAGTTTCCCCTACCTCTTCCTGTATCACAGGACATAGAATTTTTCTCTCGCAATTCATATATGGAAACGTAGACAGCCAGCACATTCAGGGCTCATGACCGATTTTTCTCATCTTTGTTTTATATGCAGTGATCAGACCCAGTTAAAACAGCTCCACAACCAGGTCTTGCTTGAACAACAACAGGTGTATCAGACATCTACAAAAGAGTTGTCATTCAACACAGCTTTACTGAATTCTGCTGCTTCACTCCCTCAACAGTCCACCTCAACTCTGTACAAACAAAGCAAAGCCTCTGCTTCACAAGCATTCAGCTATACCCGACCTAAGCAGTTCCTACCATCACAAACCACACTCCCTAGCAGCTCCTCTTCCAGCTCCTCAGTTACAACGTTCAGCAACGTCCCTCAAGGAACTCAAAGAACCAACAACAAGGAAAATTTCACAGGAAATTGCCCATCTGCCCAATCAAGGTCTTCAGGAGGGTTTACAAGCAAAAGTGAACAGTCTCTACCAAGCCCTAAAGAATCAATGCTGCCTCCACTAACACTTTCTACATCTAGTGTAAAACAGTTTCAGTCACAGAGTGTGACTCCTGCTCCTATGTCCCCAACTGGCCGGATTCAGAATCCAGTAGCTTTCCTCAGTGCTGTTCTTCCTTCACTTCCCACTGTGCCATCAACCAATGCTATGGGACTGCCCAGAAGTACACCAGCCACGTAAGTACCATAAACCATATGTGCAGAAGCAGGGACAAGCAGTACTCATAAAGGAAACTCAGATGTATTTCCATTCAAGGGTTCAGTGGGGAGTTACTGAAATGCAAGTCATTCATAAAATAGAAAAGTGAGTTATTAATATATTCTGGTCATTTCATCTAACCTTTACATTTAGTTAAGAAAGCAAGAGCTAGCAGCTTCTACAAGAAGATACATCAAGGGGAAGATAAATTCAAGATAGAGAAATATGAGTTTATAAACAGATTATACAATAATGTGGGGGCTCAGAGACTCACAAGACCGTACTAGTGGGTGAAAACAGATTTCATGAGCTTGCAGGGTAAGTCACTCTAAGGCCATTTGCCTATATAAGCTATAAAAACATTCTCATCTATTGTCAGCAACAAGTAAAATTTTGAAAGGTACCTCATAACGTAAGTTATTTCTTAGTCCAGGTAAATCTAAGAAATAACTTATGTAAAGATATTTTTCTGGTTGCAATACTTTCTCTATTTAAAGTCCCCCAGAAAATCTCAGGAGAGTTAATGGTTTGCACATAAATATTTTAACTGACAGTCGCCGTGATTTCTGTGACAAAATGGCTACCACCATACAAGCAAATAAGGATGATGATGTACGGGAAAGGTTGTGGTCTTGAGAGTTCCTTCTTTACTAGTAGAGTTGAAATTAATATCCGTTTTGTGGGCTATGTGAACCCCGTGTCAGCATGGCTGGCACCGCTAGGTTGGTACCACTTTTTATCCACAGAACTCCAGATTCTGCACAGTGAGGACTATTTCCCCTTTTGCCAATGGTACACTTCAAGGTAGTGATAGCCATCAGTAAGTCACAATCTCCCAACTATCCTGCTGATACTACATCAACCAATCTATAATCAGCAAAAAGCGTCCCTGTATAAATAACATTCACCACTGTGTGCCAAGAAACCTGCCTTCAAACTATTATTGCACTCCTACGCACAGACTTCCTAGCTGCCCAGCAGAGCCACATAACCGCCATCACTGTGGTACATGCCTGGAGGCCTTCATGGCCCTGGCATCACGGGCAGGCACACATAATGAAGTTACAAGGTTCACAGTGAAGGCTTTAACTATATCCAACTCAAGCCTTCAGCCTGCTCTCACTACGTTGCAACAGCAAGAAAAATGAACTGCAACTACTCATCCACTCCCCTTCCTCCCCTTCAGAGCTGGTGCGCAAGTGCTCAAGCCCTATTCTCTTTGCATTAATGACACTTAACCCTTGCAGGTGCTTTACTTTTTCTAACTGCTGTACCGGCATTTCCAAATAGATCCTTACAATACGCCTGCCAGGCAGAGTAGTTAAATACTGTTTTCTTCATTTCACCTTTCCTGGGTCCTAGCCCAGAGCTGAATTCCCACATAACTACAGCTCTTTGTCCTGAGATTCAGATTCAGATCTTTACATGGGAGAGAGTCAAAGCGAGGGCACAAAAGATCAGGAAGGAACCTGAACAATATCTGTGCTAATCTGTGAATATCTATTGAAGTTTCGGCTTCCTTTTTTAGCATTATCAATCATATTAATTCTGGTTACAAAATCAGCGAGAGAATACCATGTCTGCAGAGTCACAAAAGGAAGACACCTTGCACAGCAACCACCAGTTACGCCTTTTACCTAGAACCCCTGTTATTACGACCCCAACTTCTGGTAAACTACTGGAATGTTGCACACCCTCTAGTAGTGTGCTGCTGCTGTGCTTCAACGGTGCACTCTCGCAGTGCCCTGACAGTGTTATTTAAGAATTTAACTATTTTCAAACCTTATTAAAATAAAACGGACTATATCTATAAAATAAAAATAAAAAAACTGTTGATGTTAGGTGTCATAAAAGGGTGAGAGAAATGAAAGAAGTCAAAGTTCATGGAAAGTGTAAATGATCAGTGAAGATGTGAGATAAAGATCAATGAGAAATTGTATTAACTTTTAAATTATTGCCTGATACAGTAAAATGTACAAGTTGTATACCTATGGTAACACCTATACACATTTCTTTAGCATTCATTGTGACAACATTATTCCAGGATAAATATAAATGGAACTTAAATGCTTATTATAGTATTAAAATTCTTATTCTCTTTAAGATGTGTGTCCTTAATTCCCACTGACATGGGAATGGGATGAATCATTAAAATAGTTCAACAAAAAAAATCTAATCCCATATTGTGCTTTGGCTCTACACCAATAAATAATAGGTTCCCCCAGACAACTGAAGGGTAACATATCATATCACACAGGTGACAAAAAAAAATACATACTGGTTGCTGCATGTTAGTATCAGAATTTTCTTTTAATAGCCCAACCCAGGGATTAACAAAGAAAAATCTGAAGCCTCTGCCATTAACAACAGATGATTCTATTCGTGAAAATAAAGCTGCACTCGTAAAGGACCTGGAAAGAAAACTGCAATTCAGAGAGGATGTTAATCAACAAAGTAGTCAGCAGGTAAGAAAATCAAGTGTTATTAAAATAAATTTCACTCATGACAAGACATGTATTATGACTTGTGGAACAAAAGGTGTTTGTGTGGTTGAGCCGCTACACTGCTTTGCTGAGTGAGCTTTTGTGGTAAGTACTGGTTTGGAATAGCAAACTGGAGCTTTAAATACCAAGTGTGAGGGGATGCAGCTGTAGAGGGTTTACTTTGTGACTGAGTAGCATTGTTAATTTCTGACCGTATCTATTAGAGACCAGTAGGAATGTGAAACTTCTTTCTTTTCATGGAAGCTTCTGTACATCAGATTTAATTTTTTCACTTTACCAGTTGCTCAACTCATTGCACACACACACACATTCATATACATGAACACAAATCATGTAAGGTAATCAAATTGTTTAAGAAAATGTTTCTGTTTTTACTTTGGGTGAACTAAAATGTGGTATTAAATTTTTAGCATTAAACCTATTTTTCCAGATCTCCCTTCAGATCTTCCTGCTTGTATGAATTGACAGGGACTTTGGTAGCTGGTTTTGGTAGGTGTTACTGGCATACACCAAACTTTAGGCCTAGCATTATTAGAGTTTAGCAAAATAACAAGCCTTTTACAAAGTTCAAGTAACTAAATATCAGTTCATTCTTAACTGGAATCAAGTAAATTGACTGACCTGGGCAGTGTCTATGAAATTAAAGAAGAAATAAAAGATGAAATAATATTTTGAGGTTAAAATCACTGTAAAACAGGTTCAACTGCCCTTGAATAACAGTAGGACACACTAAGGACTGCTAGATAGCTGTTCTGTCTGTAGGCCACTATGCTGCCCTCACCTTGGCCACGAAGCCCTCCATAGCTGTCCCGCCAGCTCGGGCTTAACACAGCAAATAATGGTTTACCCTGATCTGTCATCAACAAGGGAACTTTCACAACGTCTGTTAGCCCTTCTGACAGTGAACGTGCAAAGATAAGCAAAAAGCTGTGGAGTCTCTGGAGCAAATTACCCTCTGTGGACAACTGCAGTGTAATCCCTGTTTTTTTAAGTTTGCCGTTGACCTTTCTTTCTGACAGATCACGCTGCCAAAGCACTTTGAGTAAAACAACTGGCAAGCAGTACATTTTGCAGATGAATCACAAGTGTTACAATTTGTACTTGCTATGGTATCAAGACAAATTATTTAGAGAGCTACTGTGAAATACCAATCAGTCTTCCGAGTTAACTGCATGATAACCCCTTCAGAAACAATGATCACTACTAGTGTCAAAGTTATCTGCTGACAGCAAAAGTTATTTATACACTTATTTGCTCTTCTGTATGAGACCAAACCAAAATCCTGAATCCCAAATCCCTCAAATGTTGAAAAACTTCAAAGCTGGCACTTCTCTAATTGTTATGGGAATTAGAATGCCAATGATAATGAACTAGAAAACAATTGTAGGATTGCTCAATAAAAGATTGCTCATTTTCCCCTCAGTTCCCACCTTTAATCACTTCTTATTTTATTCTTACACATCCAGGAATACCACTGCTCACTCTGACTCCAGCAAATTCAAGTCTTGAGTTTTCTCCTCAGTGAAAGCAGTGATTATTTAAAGAGATGAGAAGATGCATAGTATTTTCCAAAATTCCTATTTGCTGTTCATAAAACAATCAACATTGTGAGAATAGTATGTAGGAGTGCTGGATTCACACCCATACATTCTGTCCTGTTTTTTCCTCTTATAGTTAACACAGAATTAAAAAGGAGACATTTTCATCCTATATATAGCATATCTGCATTCAATTGATTATTATAATGGTAGGGAAGGGCTTCTTACTCACTTTCTCATAAATATGAATGCAACTCTGTGAGACATCACTGCATAATGGAGTACAGCATCCAATAAGAATCTCAAAGTGTTGGCTTGCTTGTATTTTCTACATGCTATTTTAAAAATTCCTTCTCATAAAATGTGTCCTGTAGCATATTTTTATTTACAGAATTGTATTGTAGCCCCATATTTCAATAGCAGCATTTGGTCTCATTTATAGTATCTGCAGAGCATGTAGGGATCATCCAGAATGAAAGCTGCAGATGACAAGTCTGCGCCTTAAAGTACTGATATTGTCTTATATTACTATATAAAGTGCAGTAATGAACATAAGTGATTTACATGCTGGTGCTCTATTTATTATCTATCATTGACTTCCATACGAAAAGCATTTAGCTTACAAGTCAAGATTTTCCTAAGGGTCAGCATTGTGTAGTCAGCATGACATCTAATGATCCAGATGTACTCCTTCTGTTTCATCCAGTACATCATTCGTCAACAACAATAAAGAAATCCAGAATCAGAACATAGTTGGTAATTTTGCTGATGTTGCATGAGACAGAACTGATTAGTCTCTGGTCTTCCACAGCTATGATAATCACACAGTGCTGACAGAAATACAAATATGATTTTGCTAAGATTCTAGCTGCAGCTTTGATCAAGTACATGAAATAACAAGCTGCCATTTTTACGAGAAAAAAAAAAAACACAACACCTGTCATTTATGCAGATGGTAGTATGCTATATTGCCAGGTGAAATTTCATCACAATTAAGAGTGTTAAAACAAATGTGCTTCAGTTATACCAAGTGTCTTCAGTCAGATTTGCTCAGTTCTTTCAAACAGAAGACACACTAGACGAGGATTAGCTTTATGCAAATCCAGGAAGAGGTCACAACAAATCCCAAGATACAGCAGACAACTCAGTTTCTTCCTTGGCCTGAGGACAGACAAATTCATAACTCTTAACTCCTGTAGGGACAGCCTAACCCCTTGCCAGTGGGTATGTGTACTGTTGATGCTGTCCCAGGCTGCACAAATAATTAAGCATTTTTTATCAGCAGATAAAAATGTGGAAATTCCACCTTTCAAAACAGCTCCCGTAACAGGATACCTGAGCCTTTCTCTCACCTTCTCCAACTCAATTAATAAAACTTAAGACTTTCAGGCAGTGTGGAACAGGCCCTCCTTTAGTAAGACATTTCAGAGAGCATTTCACCTTAATGGTTAGGGATGTTTGAGGAAGCTGCTAGATTCCTTTCTTCCAGTTTGTGTTGGAGAAATGAAACAGAGACAGACTGAGAGAGACAGAGAAGGAAAAAGAGAGCCATTCCCCTGCCTAGGAACTAGAACAAACATCTGGATTCTTGTCCTTGCTACAGTGGATGTTTCAATGTTTCTGCAAAGTAAAAGAGGATAAGAAGGACAAAGAACTTCCCTCTCCACTCATCTCCACTCCCATAGTATTTTCCTAGCATGGAGCTCAAAGCTTCCTCTTGCAAACTGAGGTTGAAATTCTGTGAGACAAAGCATCCAAGTCTCATAACCTCAGTGAGTGTTCGGGCTACTGCACCATTTGATGAAAGGGAAGCACAGCCAGTGTTATCTCCGCCTCCCAAAATCTGTCATCTAGTCCACTGGGCCTTTTAACTTCCTTACAAGTAAAATATCTTGGTAATGTTCAGTTAGAATATGTCGTGTAGAAACAAAAAGACGTGTGGGAAGAAAAGGGTAGACAGAATTTGGCGGGATTTTGGCAAAAGTGTAAATGTGTAATGCAAACTGATTCTCTTACCCTGGTATTTGAAAACATTTACAGGCTTCCCCAATGGGACTATTTATAGAGGAAATTCAGTTTTACAGGCAAAACTTAGAAATGAATGATATTATCTTCTCAAAACTTTGCTTTACAAATGATATAAAATAGAAAAATGAGGTAATTAAACCTCAAAATCCTATACAGTAATAAAAATAAAAGAATTAACTGTGCAATAATAAAGCAAAGGAGAGTTAAGTACCTGGGCCTGGTATATAACTTTTGGTTATAAGAACTACAAACTGTGCTTGCATATCTGTACTATGAAGAATATCATGTGGCAATGCTGGTTGGTTGTGTCTTCTGTAAGACCCAGACAGCAGCATGGTCACTGCCTTATTTTTAGGACAAAGAGTAAACCTACAGCTGTTTAGAAAATTATGCACAGCCCTCACATGAATATCCTTTACTTTTACTATGGAATACTTTATAAGAGTTCAGAACAGAAGAGATGCAGGGTTTGTCCAAAAGCTTTTAGATCATTAAAATCCATGGCCTGTAAAGCCATATGCAGAACTCAACTCATTACACAGGCCACATCACCATTAACACCTCAACACTGATCAAACAGAATCATCTCCTCACAGTTTGCATACTAAGCTGTCAGCCTCAGAAAGGTCCCAAGAACCATCAAGAACTCTGTTGCCCAGAGCACAAGAATTACCCTTAATTCAATCATTCCAAAAATCTTGCTCAAAACCAAGCCTCACATCACCTCTCAAAGGTCAGCAAATGTAGGCAATTTCGGACCAAGGATGGGAATTAAACCACAAGGAGTCCTCATGGAAGCTCGTTTGCTCTGTACTACAAATGAGAAAAGATTTAAGAACCTGACCAAGACAAGTTACCAGATCTTGATATTAATAGGTATAAAATCGTGGGAATGAACAGTTGAACAACCACTGGTGGCTGTCTTCTCAAGACCTAGATCTAATCAACAATGAAGTACAGACAGGTTTTCCTGGTAAGGATCCTGGCTTGCAGAACTCATCACCTAGGAAAGGGAACCTAAGTTCCTCATGCTTTCACACACACTCCCAAGCCACTCACTCCAGCTGATAACTCTGTGGGAGCTGGAGATGAAAACCTCATTTGCTTTCTCTTCTGTTTTCCTCTTGCTCAATCACTTTGAGCTGAACTGTATTTCAAACATTGTCTAGCTGTGTACCACAGATGAGTTGCTAGACTCTTCAAATGTTTGCATTTGGATGTTTCATGTGTTTACATTTGGAGAGCACGATATTCATGTCTTGTGCCATGTAAGATGGCCCAACACAATTCATCTGCAAGAAATAAGTCACCTCAGTAATACCTCTTCATAGGACACAAGTGAAGAAAAGCATGCATGTGGATCTATTGTTTCTTGATTCTGACCACTGAAAGGGGAGGGAGGGGAGGGGAAGGAGGGAGAATCCAAACTACACAGATTATTTCACTCAGAGTAGCCTAGACTGAACTTTGAAGCCAAGGAGTGTTACAGCTTGGAAACAGACATTGAGATGCAACATATGCCAGTTTCTTAGATAAACTGTCAACTGGATTTAGAATAACTGTCAAAAAGCCAATCTAGTAAAAGTTACAAAACTGGGATTAAATTGGGAAATTCATCTGGAGTTTGCAATGAGTGACAAACAGAATTATGTTTTTATACAGTGTATGAAAATCGACGTTCAAATGAAGTTCCTCTAGTCTTTCTATTTGTGGTAATTTCCACGGGTTACTATGCTAACATCAGATTATTTTGATGCTACATGCTTCTACTAACTGTTAGTGTGTATTCTCACTAAGATCTGAATCCTGCTAAAGTTAACAGCAAGATCGGTTTTAACTTCAACAGACCCAGGATTTTAGAACTCATATTCACACACAAGGTGCTTAGAAACTTACAGGAATTACTACAGTCTATGCAATTCCCTTTTTGCCAAAAAGGTTCACAGGCAGCAGAATGGCCCAGAAATTAGATTATTTGAGTCAAGATCTAGGAGACCATGAACCAACTCTCTGCTCTGTCAGACACTTCCTATGTTACCTTAACAAGGTCACTCAGCTTCTTTAGTCCTCAATTTTTCATATGCAAAATGCAGGTAACAGCCCTGCCCTGAAGGGTGCTCAAAAAATGATGATGATGGGGCCAGAGACAAAACAATAAGAATTTGTACCTTCAACAAGACTTGCATGGAGAGATTCTGTTTGCCATACTGGTCAAATTACAACCATCCAGCAGCACCCTACAACAGTATTGCCAAGGCAGTGCAAAGGCTAGCAACACCCCAGAAGAGAAGTTGCACTTCACTTCTACATCTGCCCCAAATTCCCACTAGAACTTGTCTGACTTCCCCCCTCCCCCCCCTTTGAGTTAACTTTCTTCTAGCTCACTCCTGCAAAACAGGTCACTGTGGGATCAGATGACCGCCAGTGATGGCAGGAGGGATGTATGGAAGCACGTGAATATGAGCAGGGAGGGAAGCAGGTGAATGCTGCTGCTACAATAAGCTGGCAACTAAACTGGTTCAGCTACACTGTGAAATCATATACTGAATACGCTATACGTCTCTGTGGCAATAATGCTGCACAGCTCACTTACAAAGTGCTGCTAATGACTAGAGAAAAATGGTCCAGAACTGCTTAAGACACATTCACCAGCAGGTTTCCTGGCTTTGCTCTGGCCTGTTTTAAGTCTTTTACCCTTCCAGCTATACCCTGACAATTTAATGCAACCACCGCTGCCTATTCCCCTTTTGGTATTGCATGTATGTGAAGTATCCAGGTTTCAAAAGCTGCAGTCTACTCAGCATATATAGCTATAGATAATAATATATAATTATAATATATATGTATGTATTATATATATTCTAATTGGTACAGAATATTTACACCTGTAGATAGGAACCTTAATTTTACAGTTTTCTAGCTGGGAGACAGCACAATTTTAAATATCTGGCTACTATCAAACAAGCGTGTGAACTCCTGTCTGTACAAATTCCATGTTCCAGGAAAGCTGTCAAAAAGCAGCTGGAACCCTACATTTTTGACCCAAAAAAAGAGCTTGAACCTTTGTACTCTTTCCCTTAGTGTCCTCAGTATGCTGAACTGCAGCCTAGTTTTAACATTGTACCCAGTGATCACATTGACTTGTTTTTTGTGTGACGCTTTACGAAATACTTGTCTGAACCACAACCACAACCACTTTGCCCTACTCCGCTTACGTAACCACATTCAGAAATAGTTTTATGGCTTACATGATAAAAACAGTTCTTCAGAAAGCTGTATTAACTATTAACTATTTTCTGTTCTTGCTAATCCTGGAGGAAAACCTGCCAAACAAGCAAAAAAAACCTCCAAGGCTATATTCTCTATATAACAGTGTATTTCCACTTATTTCAGAGATTCCAGTTTTTTATAAGTTTGGTATAACACCTTCAGTCTATGTATGTTGGTGTTAAAATTTTCACACCAACGTTAACTTAGTCTTGTTGGTTTGTGTGTAAGTTTATGTAAGCATATATATGCACACTAAACAACACATTTAGAAAGACAAAGACTGAAGTATGCGCACAACACACAGCCAACACTTTGGGACTGTGGGAACCCTAACTTCAATATTTTCTAATTTAAAATGTATTTTTGAATATAACTCCTTAAAACGAGCAGTCCAAACACATGCAGCCAGTGTGCACTGTTGCTAGCCAGAGACTGTTGTGTTTGCATGAAAACACAATGACTCTTGTGGCTTCCATTGGCAGAGAAGCAGCCACTGGTAATGATAGCCCAGTGTTGATAGCGCAGCAATATGCACTTGTTCTGAAAAACTGCTATCTTTATTTTATACCTTCTTCTGTGTATGCCCATATATCCAGAGCCACATGCACTCACGAAATATAAGAGAAAACCTGTCCATGATTAACTTAAAAGTGTCCCCATGCAATGCATTCCTTCCTCTATCATATTTTCTTCTGCACGCAGATATATGAAAAAGAAGAACTGCCTATATTTCTTAACGAAGTGAAGTTTGTAAGAAGTTAATATCCTCAACATATCAGTCAGGGAAAAAATGATACACTGTTCACAGAAAATGTTTTCAGATCTAAAACAGAGGCAAGACACATTAGGTTAATGACAGTTTGAAAACAATTGCTCTAAGTTTAATTTATGTTAGTTTGTTAGACAACTTAAGACAAACCTGTACCTTTGGAGAAGAGGAAATAAAAGATGTTAATTGTCTCTACCAGCATTGTTTGTTTTCATCTGTAGGCCATCATGACTACAGCAATTTGTTGTACACTATTAATTTCTTATTACATACCACAACTTCTTTTGGAGAGCAATGAATCTGGGGGGAAAAAAATCAATATGAACAACTGCTGACGAAACTCAACTTTCTATAACTAATACTGGACCCTCCCATTAGCTTGCAGTATTTCATTGCCTTTTAACTCCACTCTGTAGCATTTTGCTCTGGAGTCAACATCTTACTCATTAATGTGATGCCTTAAAAGTGTAACAGTAATGCCTTCCTAGCCCCATTGCCTCCCTCTGCTAGAGAACACCGTAAGACGAAAAACTCACTGCAGGGACCAAGCAGCGATTCCCCAGTTTTCAACTATACAGTTGAGGATATATTAAAAGTACAATACTGCCTTTTTAATTTGAAACATTATTCTTGTCATTCACAATTTTCATTTCCAAACCCTGCTTTGACACAGTCACCAGGAAATTGAAATAAGAAAACTTTGATCTAGAGATTAGTTACGTCATTCTGAAAAAAGTCATCACATTCAGACTTCGTAAGTCTAGCGAAACATGCATATAGCTCAGTAAAATTGAAGACTGGATACAACTGAGATAGTCCAGTGGCAGATTTATATAATGCCATAAAAGAATGATGTTACCTATTGCTAAGGTTCACAGGGCAGTAAATACCTGGTTTGCTGACTTCTATATTACGCAGATTGAACAGTTTTGTATGAGAGAGCAGATGCAGACCGCCTACTTTTTCTTCCTTTGTTCTTTCTCATGTTGCCCTAAACTGAAAGGTCTTGGCTCTTGCAAAAAGCACTCTTCCAATTTTTAGCCTTCTAGACTACTGCTTTCAGATTGCTATCTGACCCTGAGAAGTCTTAACACTTTTCATACCCACTCATTTTATTCTAACTTGAGTTCAGAATTGCCCTCTTCAAGTAAAAATTCTTCACGGACTTACTGTGTCTAGATTCTGAGATAACCAATTTGTGAGTCGCTTCGCCTACTCTGTCCATCAGCCCTGTTGCCCTTTAAACATACAAACCACTTGGAAAACGGATTATCTTTACAAAGGGAATAACAGTGCTCAAAAGTGCTCAAATATGAGAAATGAGAAACATACAAAACGGTGTAATTAGCTTCATAATTATGCTGTCATATAACCAACATCCAGAAATAATTACATCATTTTTGAGAGCTTCATTACACAATAAACAGCAACATGTTTAAACAGGCAGAAATAACGTTCTCTGTACCATACTTGGTATGTTGCCCTGACCTATATTCATGTGACAAATTGTTAGATTATGGAAAGGGAAGGAGGGAAAGAGATTACCCCTACCTTAATTAATCTTCAATTAGCCTCCACACTTCCAAAGGCCACACACCATGTGAAATCCCTGAAAACTATTACATTCTTAGAAGAATTAATGTGTAGTATCTTCAGGTCCTACTGGAAAATTCAGGCACTCAAGGTAATCCTTTCTCAGTAGGTCAATTTTTTTGCCACAGATTTTGCTCTCTGCTGCCAAGAACTACCTAAACAACATGAAGGAAACCACTGAAAGCTCTCAAAGAACTGGAAGGAAAACAAAACTCCAAATATGTTCTTCAGTACATTGCTTGCAATGAAGCATTTAGGTTTTAATTTCTTAATTTATGGGAGACTCCAGAAATAAAACGAGACTGCAGTACATTTTGGTGACATGGCCGCTTCTTAGAACATAGTAGTCACTCCCTGATTTTTGTTGATTCTTCCTTCCTAAAAACACACAGGCCTTTTCTCAGTATCAAGGGTAAAAGATTGACTGCTTAACTTTCCCTTGGAACAGTACAACCAGCTCTTGCCATCCACATGGAAAAATGATAGCTTTGGTTAGTTAGAAATCAGAGGATCTCTGGTTTTACACTTGCTTAACTGAGACTAGAATTTGATCTATCAAAGTGATTTGTTGAGACATGCTGTGTGAAAGAAAAAAAGCTCAAGAAGATGAAACTTTATAAGGCTGTTTGCTGACACCAGCTGTTGGCCAGCTCACAGAGCAAACAAAGCCAACTAAGAAAGTGGGTGATACCATCTAGTGGCTGGCTCCCTGCCTTGGGGCCATGTATCCCACACTTCTACAGACCTGCAAGCTCAAAAACTCCTGCTTGGCAAAGCTGCACTTGCAGTGGTACCTTGGAAGAAAGTATCAAAACAGCAGACTGTCCCTGTCAGAGTGGAGGGAGAGTGTTAAAGTTAAGGAAGGTATTTTGAAGGGGGGACCCAGGAACCTAAGCTCCCTGTGAACACTCCTGTTACCTTGTAATTGCCTTGCCGGCACTGCTCCAGAGCTGTGTGGAAGGAAGAGCCCTGCAGCATCAGAGAAGGGAGGAGTGGAAGGAAGACTCAGTTTCCAGTAAAGAGAGTTCATTCATCAAAGTCCTTTCCTCCCTACTCCGAGTTGTCCGACTTTTCCTGCCATAGCTAATCTTTACTAGAGCTGACCTTACAGCAACCTCCCCAAAAAAGATTTTAGATGAAGAGACCGATACACAACATCTACCATTACAGTACCAAAATCAGATATTACCAGGGCATTTATTCCACCATGGCAATTTCCAATTTTTTCTACTTTGCGGCTGCCACGTTTTCCTCCTCTCACCCCCAAGTCTCACAGACCCCTGTCTCCTCAAAACTCCCCTGTAACCTCTCAACCTTTGGCTACTTCTGTTTCTTTGGTCTCCTCAAGAGATCAGCAGTCTTTGCCAGCTAAAATTTTGTGCTGCCTCTCCATCTTTGCTCCTTACTGTTTGGGAACTACTGGTCAAGAGCATAATCAGCAGTATGATGGAATTTCTAAATGATCAGGGAGGTAAGTCCCAGTGATTTGGGATTTTTGCTGGTTCTTTAATCAACTTTCTGTAAGATTTCAGACAAGATGCATTTTCTGAACCTTGTTTTTTCAGCAAATGAAATATATATCTAAAGACAGGCTTCGTCCTTATTTACTATTCACCAGTTTCTAAAATTCTATTTTTAAAATGAGAATTACACTTTTGGAATTGCCCAAGCATTTCTCTTTCAAGTCACAGATAATCTCCTTCCTATAACACAGCAACAAAACCCATTGTAATAGCACTATCTGACAAAGTGAGATTCTGAAAATCCAAACTTGCCACAGAAGTAGCATAAAACATAAGCCTGCTTTCAGAGATGTCAGTGCCCTTCAACAGAAGGAAGAACTCAAGCTCTGGACTTATAAACTGCATCAATCCAGGTCTGAGCACAACTGATTTGGCTGCTGCTATGGGCCTACCTACATATGGTAATACAAGCTTCCCCACAAGACAGTTTAAAATGACTTCAGCAAGCTATTCTTGCAGCTGTCTGTGGTAGTGTAGCTAGGCAGCACCTGCTACCAGAAAAGCCCATGCAGGTGCATCTGTAGTGCTCCACCATGCCCAGGATAAACACTGATTTGGTGTCAAAAACTGAATTTTTGACCAAAACTGGCTGTTTGGTTTGAAGCTTCGCATGTCATAGCAAGACATTTGGTCAAATGCCTGTTGGTCCAGACAAGAGACATTCTCATGCAAAACAGCTAAGGAACAAGAGGTTTCTAACTGACTTCAGGGGATTAGGGGGAGGCTCATAATCACATCAAACTATCTGGAAACGTTCATCTATGTAGGAATATACCGGTTTTCTTGCATCATCTGTTTAATCTCCTAAGGATTTAAATGTGGTATGTTTTGCTTTCTCAGTTACACCAGTTAGAAATCTGGTCAAGTTTTAACCTGAAGGTAAATTACTCTGAAAATATTTCACTTTCTTCCTAGCTTTCTATTTTAGTAGGTATAGTTTTCCTTACTTAATTCTGAATTGAAACATATAGCACTATTCATTTCTATAATTAGCAAGTGAGTAATATTTGAACATAAAATGCTCAAAAATTTGGTATATTTTTTGATCAACAATGTACAACAGTATAGGTTTTTTATAAGGACTTAGAGGAATTACATTTGATTTTTCAGCTGCCTTTGAAAAAACTCAGTTTCATTAGCTACATTCTGCAAACTTAAGATGCAGTGAGAATCTGTGTCTGCAGACAAATTCAGACTGTTTCCATATGTCCTAGTTTATGAGGCTTTTTTCATTTTCACTCATTTCAGAATTAGTCCAAAAGCACAAATGACTGCATATACCACAGAACATGACTCGTCTTGTTCAGAACTGTGCCCCTCTCACTCTGCAGGAATACAGGATTTCAAGCTTTGAACAGAGGCTGATGAATGAAATAGAATTTCGCCTTGAACGTACCCCAGTGGATGAATCAGACGATGAAGTCCAACACGAGGAAATTCCTACAGGCAAATACATAGCACCGATCTTTGATAAGAGACTCAAGCATTTTCGGGTAATGGAAGGATCTCCTATTACATTCACTTGCAAAATAGTTGGAATACCTGTTCCCAAGGTAGGTCATTCTCACTGTTAGTAGTAAAGGAATAAAAAACAACTACCTGCTATTTTCTACACATCCCTCTGCAAAGTCTCACTCCTAAGAACATGGCTCTGTGGAGAGAGCTCTAAAACAAATTTCCCTCCTGCTTTCCAAAATAACAGTATCTGCTTCTGAGCACGTATCAGGCCTTGATCTGCTGTATGGACTGCCTCACAACCACCTGACTTCAACAGAAACAGAACTTCATAACCCCCCAAAAAATCAACTTCTCAGAACGATGAGAACTGATCTGAGATAACCAGTAACATGTCTATAGCCAAGAAAAGAGAACCTGACAGGCCCAACTATGTAAAGGAGATACGCAGCTTTCTGAGTTCAACCAGGAATCATTCTATTTCACACTGTAACTGATCTGTGATTTTTAGAATATTCTAAAATTTTTACTAGCAATTGGTCAACTTATGTCATGCTCTTATCTGCATTTTTTCTAGTCACTCTTCCACTACAGAGCAAGTGTTAAGTCACTGGGGGGGTCTGATCACTACAGGTATACTGGTTCAAGGATGGCAAGCAGATTTCAAAGAAGAACAAGCATTTCAAAATGAACAGGGAAGAAGACGGAACATGTTCTTTACATATTGAAGCTTCTACTAATGATGATGATGGCAACTACACGATTATGGCTGCAAACCCACAAGTAAGGTGTTTTATTTTCCTCTACAAAAACACTTGTTTCATCTCTTTCTAATACATGTTAATGGGAACATAGATTGGGCCACCTAGTCTGACAGCAAGTACTGACTGTATCAAAAATCAGATGCTTCAGAGGACAGAAGAGAAAACTATGTAATGAAGAATGATGAGACCACCCCTTTTTTACACATCCCAGTTACAATCATTAAGGACATTTTTTCACATTAATAACTCCTGCCCTATCTTCTGACCTGCCGCTCTTTTGCTGATAGATACCTTTTGAGATGTGTTGACAAGACAGGCATGATATTTCAGGCAGAAATGACAGAGCAAGGGGAAAAAAAACTTACATCAAATTTGGAAGTGTTACCAAACACAATTATTCTTTATCTAGGATGCAAAGATGTGGATTTGCAAAAAGGCTCAGCCCCTAACACCACTCTCCTTCACCCTCTGTGCTAGCTTAGCTATTTAGCAGTACACTCAAGTAGATCAGGCAACTTTTTCCAGTTTAAATTTCTCCTTTTTACTGAAATATATTTCAGCCCAACTACTTTTCAGTTTCTGTGCTGTTGCATAAATAAGTATGCTAGTATAAAGGTACTAGCAGACAGTACCTGTGGAGACACAGTGGCAGGAATGAACAAGCAGGGACAGACACTGTTTAAGCTGCTTTACATAGCACCAGTGCTAAATACATTGCCACAGCCTTGAAGAGTCCAAGAAACACACTGCTCTAGACACACAAAGAAACCCCTGCCTCAGCTGCACTCCACCACATGCTAACAGCATCTGCTTTGAAAAAGTAATATTTACACTATAGTTCAGTTACTTTATAAAAATAAATCCTACTGCATTCTAAATGTTAAATATTTATACTTTAACATGAAATGAGCTATTAACCAACTATTCATTCTGTTTCCATTGTGATCTGCAGGGCAGAATCAGTTGTTCAGGCCACCTGATGGTTCAGAGTATCCCTGTTCGGGGCCGAATATCAACAATTCAGCCTCACAGGTAAAAGGAAAGACAAGTCCTTCAGACTCTCTTTATGCTTCTTAATTGAAGGCATTCAAAATAACTAGCTACTGTACTTCAATGCACTCCGTACTTCAGGTCTCAGCCATAAAATGGAAATAACAGCAGCAGTTCCCTCCCAACAGGTCACTTCTAGAATGTAGTATTTTTGAAGGTCATCTTCAAATACAGGGAAGTTTTAAGTGTAAAGCATTATTTCAGTTACCTGTTGCAGTGGAGTTAAAGGCAAGGGATGGATTAGCAAGATGAAATTTAGCCAAAAAAGCAAAAAGAAGCGAAGGACAGCTTGGGAATCCAACAATACTACATGATATAGTTACTTTGATAATCTTTCTAAATAGAAAATATACAAATATTAAATTATAACCATACCATTTCTTTCCACCCTTTTATTTAACTCAAGCTATCTGTTCATCCTTTTCCACAATTTCTTCCTTTTTTTAAGTATTAGGGAAAAAGTTTGACTTCCAAACATACACAAGCAATTTTTGTATTGCAGAACACGACCCCGGGTGCCAGAGGGAGACAAAGAGGCAGTTCAAGAACGCTTTTTCAGGCCATACTTTCTACAGGCTCCAGGTGACATGGTAGCACACGAAGGGCGACTCTGTAGGTTGGATTGTAAGGTATTAACCGTTTCTCTGTTCATTCTCACTTTCCCTACCTCTGTGCATGTATTGCTGGGTGTTTTCATGTTCTTTATTGCATGCATGAACACTTTCTGTTACAGTTTTAATGCTTCACGTTTAAAAATTATTTCTTATTGCCACTGTCTCTGAGCTGATTCAGGGTTTCTTTCCAACACATGCTATATGGAATGAAGAACACAGAAAACACAACCCTAGAAATAGAAGGCTCACTTACAAGGTTGTTCAAATTACTACATATGTTCACCATGCCCTTTAGCAGTTAGTCCGAACTCCAGAAGTTCTGCTCCATTATCAGATTCTTGAAGATAATCAAGAATAGCACAAAACCATGAGAAAGAGAGGACTCAGCATGTTGTATTCTGTTCAACAAATGTTCCTATTGTATTGGACTGAATTACTGAAGATTAATACGCCTTGAAAAGAGGGAACAGAGCCCAGTTCATTTTATGCTTCCCCAGCATGCACAGATGCAGAAATATCCCCATTTACAGATTCAAATTCTGACATGAGAGAGTTGTCAGAGGTTAGAGTACACACAGTGAACATCCTGTTATTGAACAGCTTTAAGAAACCCTTCTTCTCCAATGTATTTTGGTAGTCTCTCCATGTCCCAATAGCACAGCAAAGGTTGTAGTACTGACACTGACCTCTTCCATGCTCCAGAATGTCTCCTATCCTGAAGAGGATAGAAGCTCTGAAGCACAAGTTAATGCCCTGAAGATGAACAAGATTCATTACTACCCGATTTATAATATAAAGTTTACTAGGGAACATGCCAAAGAATTTGGTTATTCTTAGTTCTGCTATCCTGGCAGAGCTTGTGAAACCTTAAAGCACGTCTGGTATTACACAAACCTGGAAGACAGCAGTCCTCGTTCAGGCAAGTTCCACTTCCTTCTTTCTCTGTTTGCAGAGTATTGTTTGGAAAGCAATATTTCACACATGAGTAAGTATTTCTATCTATTGGAAAGATCTTTAAGAGTATAATACAGTCCAATAATGTTTCTAAAAAATACTTATAGTGTTCTAAAGTACATAGGTCTAACAGCTACAATGAACTATATCATTCTTCGTCAAATTTTATGAAATACAAAGTCATTTGTACAGAACTCTTTCTCATCTCTCAAACTCTGCAGTGGTTTAGATCCAGGGTTCTGATTTATAGTCAGCACTAAAAAAAAAAAACAATCTAGCAGATTACTAGGAGTCTTTTGTGAATCTGATATACAACCAAATTTCTTCCTTTCTGACTAAGAAAAATGTAGGCATTTTAGGTATTTGTTTCTCTTGGGATTTTGTTGCTTGTTTTCTTTCTCCCTTTTGAAACTACCCAGCAGGAAAACTGAAGTTGAGAACTAAAAAATTAAATCTTTCTGTTCTAGATTCTGACATCATTCAGATGGTATCTGAAAAAAGGCTTACCTATGAATTTACTAAAATCTATTTGTCAGTTTGACATTTGTCTCTAGCTGTTTTACTGTCTGTTAGGTGAGTGGGTTACCAACTCCAGACCTGACGTGGCTTCTGAACGGCAAACCTGTGCTACCGGATGGCACCCACAAGATGCTGGTCAGAGAGACTGGAGTTCACTCTCTGCTTATTGATCCTCTCTCACAAAATGATGCTGGAACTTACACTTGCCTTGCCACTAATAAAACAGGACAAAATTCATTTAGTCTGGAACTCACTGTTGTAGGTAAGAGTCATTGAAAAACTAGTCACAATGATTAAGTTATTTTTACACACTTCTTCAAACTTACCTTACTTAGTTTCCCAACAGAAAAACATAAATAAACAGTTAATCCACTGATAGGAGAGTTCAACAGCTATAAAACTCATCTGATGGAAGGATATGGACTGGGTGTTCAGTCGATAGGTTCTTAACAGCGGGCTGCACGAATCCTGTCTCATCATCACTTTACCTCTCCTGTCTTGGCAAAATGACATTCTTAATTTTCTCCCCAAGAAATTTTCTCCCGTAGGGTTTGAATTAATAATATATGTTGAGGTCTCCTAGATTTCAGTCCAAATTTTATTAGTTTAAAAATGTTTTTAAATAGAAAAATACAAATCTGCGCACTGTTCTTTAATAAGGCCTTAAAGGATGTGAAACACTAAAATTCATAGATCTGGCATTAATTTCCTGCAATGGTAGTATGTTTAGACTCATTAGATATGCATACATTCTTTTATGAACACCAGTTCTACCTACTACTTTTTTTATACTCCTTCACAGAGGATATGTCATGGCATTTCACTTTCCTTCCAACATCCTATTAAAAATTCACAACCTATTTTGATATCACAAGAATAATTTTGGGTCATGCGCTTCCATACTGTTCAAAGTGAAACAAAGAATAAAGTATCTGTTGTTCAATAATTCTTTTTCTTTTTCCAGCAAAGGAAGTAAAAAAAGCCCCCATGTTTTTGGAGAAGCTTCAGAACTGTGGTGTTCCTGAAGGGTACCCCGTCAGATTAGAGTGCAGAGTTGTGGGAATGCCACCCCCCATATTTTACTGGAAGAAGGATAACGAGACCATCCCATCAAACAGAGAGAGGATGAGGTACTGTGCCATCATACCCATGCTTGGAGTTTCTTGTGGCTTGACCCATTGTTGCCATGAAAACCTGTGTGAGAAGGACAGGTGGTGGTCTTCTTAAAACAACTTCTTTCACCCACATAAAGTTTTAAAAAGGCCTCACTGTGAGGTGAACAATAGCTATTTCCTTGGTTCAGAACAAAGGCATGGAGCATAATACACCACTGCTTCAGAGCGTGGTGATAGACCTCTCAGGCCATAGGCCTGATATAGCATATGCATCTTCTTATCAGCGATACTATGATATGGTATTTTAATGCATTTTAGCACCTTATTCTCTCTCTGAACTATTTTTTCCCTCAGTTTAGATCTAGCTATGGATGAATTCAAACTCCGAACAGTTAGAACACGGTTTTGGATGCCCCAGAGCACGGGATAATAGAGAGTTTAGCCTATCAGATACAAAGGCTGATAACAAAGTTTGGTGACAAACATAGGCAAAGACTTTGATCCATGCTTATTATAAAATACAACAATGTTTGGGTTCAGCTCTTGCATTCAAATGCATCACTATTTTTTAGGTTTTGCAAAAGAAAACCTGATGAAATAATGTGCCTGGCTGTAATTAATAAGAAATCAATTGATTTTGTTTATTTTTTTAAGATTTCTACTTTAGCATAAAATTGATTTTTAATATTTTATTTCACTTGGCTCCAACTAATGATTCGATGCAGTCATTGGATCTCTGAGATCAGAAGTACATTTTCACATGCATACCCTGCAGGCTATCTGTAAAGAAAACCAGGTCCACAACAGCACTTGTTAGGAATGCACACCTGTCATGAGGGAAAGTTTACTACCTGAAAAAATATTGCACTGGTCTCCCTGTCCCCACTCAGGGACTGCTGTCCTTCTCCAAAAAGCCCACCTGACTGATTTTCTATAGCCTGTAGTCTTTATTCCTCTGCCTCTAGGCAGATTAGTTAGGGATTTATTTCAAGTACTGGTACTTTCTCAGGAATTATGGTTATATACATGCAAGCACTGTAGTTAATGCAAAATGAACAACTGTCCTAAAAATGTCTCGTTTCCAGTTGTTTCACAGAAGCTTAGAAAACAAGTTTTTGCTTGAGCTCAGCAAAGGAATGACTAAGGGAAACTTCCCACACCTCACAATGCCAGGAGCTGACATAAGGCTTGTAACACCTCTGCTATTTCAGCCAGTCATGATCACTCCAAGGCTTTGAGTGTTTCTGCATAGACCCACAGGAGCGATGGACAGCATTGTCCTTGTTTGTCCCTGTCTTGCCTCACTATTGTATCTGTGCCTGAAGCCAAGAGACCTTTTTTGTATCATAATATGCACATGCAAGAGCTTCTACACTACCACACTCCCAGCATACTGCAAATTATGTAGTGCAGGAAGCAAAGAGTAAATGTTCCCTTTTTTGTTAGAGCTGTCAGAAGCACAAAATGTCCTCTTGACCTGAAATTCTGTGGTTTGATGTTTCATTCCAGTTCATAAGGAAACAAAACCTCAAATTTCAGAACTTCCTGCAACTTCAAGTATTCTGATGTGCTCATCTCCTACCTCTTCCTTTACAGTGAGGGAAACACTTGGGTTGATAAAAATGACCAACCACAGCCTAAAGAGCAGAGAAGCCTCAGTTCTCTGATATACTACTGAATAGTTTTTCCTGGAAATCACAGCCAGAAGGTCTTAGATCACTGACGAGCAAAGGAAGAGGAGGGAATAATGAAGCAGGTTTCTTCTAGAGTGTTGGCTGAAGAAATCTTTAAGATTTTGCCATTTAGTCAGCTTCTCATGGAAAAGGGTGCCATAAGAAAGTTTCTGATTGGCTCTGGTTACTGTTGTGAAAAATATCACAGCTTTGTATGAATGTTCTTGGTATTTTGTTATATTATTCTTCCAGCTTCTGAACTAGGAAAAAATACAGTACGTGTGGCAGCTTTGCATGGGGTTAGTTCATTGGAATTCAATAAACAATTCCAATATTAACACATAGAGAGCAACAGTTCAGCTCACACTGTCACACCATGGCTTTGCACAACTGAGAGCAGCCAGAACAGATTTCAGCTACTCTGATCATTGGTTGAGGACATACTCAAAGCAAATCTATCGACTACAAATGTCTTAGACTGTTACCTCTTTGAGAATAGAAGTTACAACTTATCTATTTCATATTTAATGTACATATTGTAAAATCTCCAAGTTGATATGCTCTTGAGAAATACTAATTCCAAACCCCTTGTTTTCCCAGCATGCATCAAGATACAACCGGGTACGCCTGCCTCCTCATTCAACCTGCCAAGAAAGCAGATGCTGGCTGGTATACCTTGTCTGCAAAAAACGAAGCTGGTATTGTCTCTTGTACTGCTAGACTTGACATATATGGTAAGTATTGGCTAGTAAATAAAACAAATCAGAATTTATTCTCTTTGACTGGTCCCAGCCCTCACCTATTGCTGGTTTTGACATGGATTAGAAATTAGTGTCACAGCATGGCCACAGCTTAATATGGCCATCAGGAGGAGGTATCATGATACAGCTAAATGGCCAAATTAGCTCTCCTGCATCAGTTTAAAGGTTGGTAAAGATAAAAAACAGAGGGGGAGTTTAGCACAATATTCTCTACTCCCATTTTCCACCTTTCAAATTCCCTAGACACATAAGCATATAATCAACATGTATTCAAGCAGAACCTTAACTCTGTTCCCTCTGACACATGCCTGTGCTACAGCCCTGACCTGAGATGGAACAATAAATTGCAGACAAGAAAGCAGACCCCTTCTTCCATGGAGCATTATTATTCAAACTATGCCTAATTAATGGAGGCTAATTTGCATCTAGTATGTTTGTCTAGAACTTGGAAGGCCCCAGTCCAGTTCAAGAACTACAGCACATCATTTAATTACTCTGTATCTATGCAAGATGTAATAGTTAAAGACAATTTATCTACAGCAAGAGAGTACTTTGATCAGTTAAGCAGCAGAATAAAAGAAAAAATATATTCCACAAACTGTTGGATTGTAGCCATACCCTCAAAGAAAGAAAAAAAACCCAACACGTTTTCAACTTTGTATTTCTCATTTTTTAAAGAAAATCCAATTATTTACCAGGGATAACCACAAGTCACCAGTGCATCTCTGTCAGATTTCTGCCACCTTGTGGTGGTATAGACAATAGTAATGTAATGTTCAAGAGAGGGCTGGTGACGGTCTGATTCAAAAAAGGTCACCTAAAATGAAAAATAACTCCTTAGGTATCTAAATGTTTCAAGACATAAATTAAATTTTCATACGAAGGATTCAAGGTACAAACAGGAAGAAGATGGACAGTCATAAATGCTTCCTGATTCCAACCATATTTTCTAAAGACTCTGTAAGTCTAATAGACTAAAGGCAGTGACAGAAATCATTTTTCTTTGTGCTATTTTGAATGGGTGGGGTTGGGGGATTGAAAGTGTCATCCAATATTTGCAATTCCGCGTGCAAACAAAAAAAGTACAGTAAATAATGAGTGCATTGTTCAAATAGAAACAAATTGGGGAGTGCAAGAAAAAAGGAGGCTTTTTTCCAAATATTTCCAGATAGGGTCAAAATTCAGCATGGAAAGACATTTGCTATCAATGCTTAACATGTAGATTGTAGGTCTCCCACACTAAACTGTTCTCAGAGAATTGTACCCTGAACTTCTCCCCTTTCATTTTAATTGCTGACAAATACATTTGTCCAGTTTGGGTGCAGACCTGGAGGTTTTGTATGGATAAATACCAGCAAAGATAATATCAATTTCCCCTTTCTGAAGTGTTTTAAGAATGATAACTGCTAATTACATAAACAATAGCTAAATATTCTTACAAAATTGTAATGGTATTTGTTCATATGGGAACATGCTGAATATTACTTTTAAATTACTGAATATGTGTCTTTGGATTACATTTCTTTCAGTATCTTTAAAAAAATCTACGAAATATGATACTAGTTTTAAGTAGTAGAGGGAAATAAAAATTGTAATCACTTCTTTAAAAAAAATCCCTATATTATTAACTTTGAAATTAAATATCACCAAAAAAAAAAAATATCAGGAAGACAAGTTCCCCAGAGGACGGTATAGTACAAAACCAGAGCCATGTCCAGTTTGTTCACCTCTGTTCATGCTATGGTATATTTTTAATTTTGATTGCAAGAGCTTTGGAGGAGGCTCCAAAGATTAAATTTTGGACTTAGTGAAATCCATGTAAATATTGCTATTGAATTGAACACGGATGGAATTGCATCTGTAGACTTCAATAAAAATACTCAACATACAATGTTAATAATATTTGAAGGAACAGACCCTAAAACAGAACAGCAATGCTGTGCTCTCTTCAAGAATGTTGGAAGCAACTTTTCAGTTGTGTGCATTGATTTCTGCTGTTTCATTGCTAACTTAGAGGTTTATACAGCCTGTTCTGTTTCTGTTCCTTCAGCTCAGTGGCACCATCAAATTCCACAACCAATAAAGCTTCGACCTGGTGGCAGCCGGTATGCAAACCTTACCGGTCAAGGACTCGACATTTTTTCTGCCTTCCCAACTACTGAAAGCCCTATGCTGTTTTCATCCCCAACCCAAAAGGTGGTGGAGAGTGAAGAACTTTGAAAAACAAACCATTGTTCCAGTTACACCTGCAGAGATACCAGAACTGGGGGGGGAAGTGTAGCGGGGGGAAGAGGTACAAGTCAAGATGCTCAAGGTTTACAAGCAACTTGTTTGTAATTAAGTGTACTGCTGCTGCAAATGTTGCAAGTAACGTATCATACGAGACTTTTGCATATTATTTTACTGCAGGATAATTGTGGTATGGAGTGTTGTGCAATAAATTCAGTACTGTGTAGTTTGCTAAGAATTACATAGTAAACATAGTTTTCAGCGCCTAAAAGCCAATACCACTATTACTGCCTGAATTAAAGCTACAGTACTGTAGCAAGCCGTGTTAAGGACTGATAATGTCTAGCTGGAATACTGCCAGTGAAAATGTTGACATTACAATAACAACAATCCTGAACAACAAGACTTTGAATGTAATTCTAAAAAACATGCCAGATAATCACAAAGCACAAGTTAAAGGGAAAAGATGTAACTCATTTTTATATGTTATTTTGCCAGATAATCTTAGAATTTTTGAACTCAAGCCTAGATAAATATAGCGTTTCATGTAGGTACAGCTGTATATCCTATATATTTATATTTTTGTGTGTGTGTACTCCATGAACTGTGTACTCATGGTGTAAGGATTCATAAAGTAAGGTACATGGCACGTGCATAGGACGCTGACATAGGAAACAAAAATTCCTGTTGTCTGAAGCATGTTCTCTAGAGCCCACAGCTGAAACTGTTTTCCAGATGTGCTTCATACCTTTTTTCTTTACAATGTTAGTGATTCTCTGCCTTTAAACACAGACAGTATCAAGCTTGTAACTTCACAGGTTTTGAATATCAGTCTCTTTTTCCTAATTTTTAATATGACTAAAACAAAAGTGCATCTGCTATCTAGCTCATTTTTTAACCAGCTGAAAAGCAATTATGATCTGGTGGAATTTAAATTTTCACCATCATTTAGGAAATGATCACAAGTGTGGTGTCTACTATAAAGACAGAGAAAATACTGTTAATATACAAAAGTAATGAAGTTAAGCAACAGTTCTGTGCAAACAGCTAAAAAACCTACTGTAACTAATAGTAGTAATAAATAAGGCAATGTAATGACAGTGCAATAGAAGGTGTTAAGTGACAGCTCTTAATGATTGATTTAAATTTATTTAGCATCTATACAGTTGTGTTAATACCTCCCAGGACTTACAATCTGTGAATATCTAAGATGATTTCCTGCATCTTTCAATTACTGCTATCCCTTTTCTTTGGACATTGTTTTCTAGCAGTTGTTTACTGCTTTCAACATGGCTGCAGAATGCAACAAAGTCCTGATCAAAGTCACAGAGATGAAAAGAAAAATTAACAGATACTTTCATTTTAGACCTCATTTGGATTTTTTCAAATTTGAAAATGTAAGTTAAAAAAATTACATATGCAAATAAAACAATGAGAAGTTATCTTAAGAGCAACAGGATGCTGGATATAGCCAGAGACTGAGAGACAGCCTTTCACTGGGTTTCCTATAAATACAGCTTATGTTGTCTCTTAAGTGTTGGTTCCCTAAGGGTTTAGAGGAAGTGAACTTCTTTTATTGTAGTTCATGCTTCAGTTATGGGATGCCCAGCTTAAGACACATTGTGGGTCTGATTTTCCAGGATAGAGAACCTACTGCTCCTCTTATCTTTCTTATCTTCACTTGGGTTTAGGATTGTTTAGGGATTTCAAAACTAGACCTAGACTGAGTCAGAATTGGTCAACCCAAAATTTAAAGTTTCCTGTATTAGTAACTACTCTTGGGAAATAATGCAACAAAAATTATTGGATTTTGCTTATTTAATCCAGTGCTGTTGGGAAGTGGGAAGAGAGGAAATTAAGACACAAAAGATCAAATTCTACTCCTACCAACAGCGCTGGTCTTCCCATTATTTCATGCCAAAACTGAAGAGTAGACCTTGATCCGAAGTACTCCAAGTAGCATATAAACCATCAGGCTTTATACCTAGCACAGGCTTAGTCAAGCAATTGTCTGCTTAGAACTCCCCTGTGGCCCCTTGCCTGGCTTTGAGTGAGGCGTTGGACCAGATGACCTCCTGAGGTTCCTTCAGACCTAAATCACTCTACACTTCCTAAATTATTTTACTTTCCACTGCTTGTCTGAATACCCTGTGTGGATTAGGTTACCTACTGGCTGAGTAGAAACTAAGTTCAAGCAAGCACAAACTTTTTCTTTTTGACTGGGATATATAGTTAGGCAATTCTAGCTACAAGAGTGGTTGCTTTAATCAGAGTTCTTCTACATGTAGTTTAGAAGAAAGGAATACTAGTAGTTACTATTTGCAGGTATCTGGTTATCAGTGCTGGAATCACACTTGTTAATATTACTGACAGTGGTAGTGGTCCTCACATTTTACAGTATCAGACAACACACCCAAGAACTCAGTACAAATTAAAAGACAAAGTGCACAGAGAAAATATGTAAACCATATCTCTTCAGCCTCTTCTCCATTATTTCAGTGGAATGTCTCCAGACTCATATCATTACAACCTGAATTGACAAGCGGAGGATTAAGTGGGATAATGTTTTTTTTAAAATGTACATTCAGTTTTTTGGAAGTGGGAGGACAAGAAGCTACTGCTGAAAGACTTTTCCCCAAAATCTGTGTGAGGAGGATTAATCCTTAGTCATTCAAGAAGGGGCTCCAGATGTCTCACTGACAGGTAGGCTACAGAGAGTAGATCTCTGTCAGCTGAACTACAACATTCTCTCCTTAGCAGTATTTACTACCAAAAGGATCAAAAGTTTGCCCATCACATCTCTCCACATAATGCAGAAGCCAGTAATTTCAATTATTTTCAGCGTAACTGATACAAACAAAATCAGAATCTGATCCCAAATGGTCTGTAGTCATTACATTTTGCTCGTTAACTGCTACAGGACATTTCTCTGCATATACTGAGCCCGTAAAAAGTATGTAAAGGAAGCTTATGTGAATGGATGTAAATGCTGTTATTTAGTAGTATTGATGTGCTCATCACAAAGAAGACCTGCTAGAAAAAGACACAAAAATTGTGTTTGTTAGCTCATGAAAAAGGCAAGGGAAAAAGGCTTGTGTAAGCAGCAGAGACAACACTGAGTTGTCACAAAGCATGTGATGCTGTTTGAGTTCATGTCCTGTGATGGACGGCACTATCTTATCATATGTCAAGATGCACTAGAGCCTATGCAACTGCGCTTCCTTCCTGAACAGCTTGGCTGTTCATTGTTTTTGTTTAATTGAATAACCAATTTCACTTCACACTAACATAGTGTTTCATTCTCTTATTCAGGGCAGGCTACTGTAACAACAAAAATCAATGTTAGAACTTCCCCTGAAATCAGCGTTAGCTATTAGCTTCCAAAGTCCATTAAAACACCACAATGTGGAGCATAACATTTTATCAGTGAGACAGAGAAATGCTCAGATTTGTAACCTCTCAGTCTTTTCTGATTCAGAATCTTGTAGGTTTATTTAGTTTCCTGTTTCTTTCTAGTTCTGGTTTTGGATACAATCACAGAGGCACAGTGTATTTCAAAGAGTAGAAAAGACAACTTTTGTGCTGCAATTCTAAAAAGCAAAAGTATTACCTTTGTTTAAAAATTTTGGTCCTGCTTGGTGCAAACCTAGTCCTCAACAGCATCACATAGCAGTTTGCATTGATATCGTTGGACTTGTTGCCTTAAAACAGCTTCCATATGGAAGGTGAAGCATACCTTCTGAATGTCTCACGTCTGCTAACATGAGGAGAAGATGAGAGCATGCACTGCAAATACAAAAAGCCAAGTCTGCAGTCTTTACCTTGATATATAAACAATTGCCAATCCCAACTGTTTACAGCAATCGTAGGTACTTCAAAGCAACAAATCTTGAATAAGAATTCCTTTAAGAACTGTGTTCTTAATGCTACCAGGTTTAAAAGCATTAGTTTCTGGAAAATGTCTTCGTACAAAACTACTAGCAAGACCTAACTGAATATTTTAACTGTTACATATTGGAGAAGTGATTAATTGTTAATTGCCTTACTCTTTCCAATACAAAGATAATCACTTTGAGCCTTAAAATTCTATTTTGTAATTTTTTCTTGATTGAAGTTGATATTTTTTATTTTTTGATCCAAAGTCATTCTCACTGGGAAGAAAAACGCTAATGTCAGTTTTAAGTATATTTTAAGTGCATACGAAAGGAAAAAACAAACACCTGCCTGTTCAGTAATGTATTTACTTTTGTCTTACCTAAGCTTAAATAAATGCTTCAGTGTTGCATACAAGACTGTGTCCTTCAAGTGTTCAAGTAACTGTGAAAGTGTGCAACAAGGCCAGAGGTTTCCTCAGAACCTTACTGTGACAGCTGGTTAATGGACTCAGACCTTACATTATCTAGAAGAAAATCATAAAATACTGTCAAGTTTATACTAGCCATGCTTCTAGCAGGTAATTGTGAAATACAGTTGCTGCTTTTTTAAACAGTTCTAATATCAATTTGCTTTGGGTTTAAATTATGCTTTCTTTTTCTGATAACCTCAGCCCACTCACCAAAGTTTGAAAGAACAAGTTTTCTCAGAGGTACCAGAGCAGAAGCCAAGGAATCTTTGGGGCAAACAGTATGTTTTAAAGGGCAATAGATTTGCCAGATTCTCAGTGTATTGGAGAATTAGCCTCCAAAGCCTATGCTTGAGCATATACTTCTACCTACAGACTGTCATAGCTGAACTCCGTTGAGTCTCAAAAATCCCTGTAGACTCTGTCTACTTCCCTGGTCGCCTAGCCCACACACTCCCCTTGAAACACCTGTTTACTGGGTCTAGACCGACACCCCCAGTTTCTCTGTGCAGTAGGGCACTGGAGACCTGTTACAGAGGACTTTTTCAAGCCTTAGCTGTGCATCCAGCACTTGAACAAGTGAAAACTAAATGAGGGCCAATCAAACACACAAACCACACCAGATTTCACTCTTCCCTATACATTTTCAACTTGAATGATGTAGCATATTATTTGTATAAGGGTCCATTAGCAGACTTTGGAATTAATTTTAAATGAGCAGCAGACTCAAACCTGAAGGAAGTGGGATCTTATAGCTTGGATACAGAAGAGAACAGGGAGGGGGAAAGATGCGGCGCATTGCATTTGCTGGTACTGATTTTGGTTTCCCATGTAATTATGTTTCTCTGTTCCTACTTGGCTTGATTTCTGTGTACTTCTGTGCCTGCTAGATCAGAGGCAATGTTCTTAAGACCATTTTAGCACAGATACAACTCCATGAGCTAAAGCAGCTCCTAAACATTTTACGATTTCTTCTGAGCAACACAAGCTGCTTTTATTAATGCCTTTATACTGCAAGTCCACTATAGATATAAAGGACCATTTATTACATAATACAAAGAAATATTGGGCCCTATGTGCTATGAATAGAAGTGGCATTCTCCATTTATATCAGCGGGAAATTCTGTTCAGAAACTGACCATTCTTTAGGATCACACAATCTGTTAGTAGCAGGCAACACAGTTCTGTAAAGAAATGGAAAAATACTGAAGATGTTCTGAAACTCTGGAGGGAAAAAAAAAAAAAAAAGACTATGCATCCCAGGCTGCAGGAAGCCATTCAAAAATGAACTTCTTATTCCTTGGAGTTACATATGCAGACATTTTAAGCAAATTCTGTATAAGATATATTTTGCATGCTAATTTCTGTACAAATGAAAACTGAATTACAAATTAGAAAAAAAATGGGTAGACAATATTAAAATGTACTCTTTGGTAGAAAATATATTTAAATATTATACATGGGGTTGCTTTGGGTTTTTTAAAGCCACGTTTGCTTGAAATGTAATTATAAAAACATAAAGTGTTTTTAAGAAGCGTCCAGGTACCAGGTGAAATCAATGTTTGTTACAAGATATCTGTGTAGAGGAAACACTGGACTGCTTCTTCAATGAATAAACACGTCTTTATTCTCAGTGCATTTGTTCTTTCCCTGGATATTTTGTAGAGATAGAACAGCTGAACATATTTGGAGCAAACAGAAGCTGTTCTGTAAATTCCTATTGAATTTTTTAAATCTAGATAAGTTTAACTCTTCAGTTACAGAAAACTGCATGCATATTGCTTAGTTCAAATAGCTGGAAAACTAAGTGTAAGGGTAACTATCTTAAGGCAAAAGCTTATTTTTGAAAATCAAAAATTTGATTTGAAATCATATTTTTTAAAATTTGTGCCTAGTGAATCACATCATAGTTGGGACTTCCACAAAGATTTCACCAGGGAAGTTCTACTTTACAAGGTGTAGGCAACTTAGCTAAATACTACAAAAATCTAGTGATACTCATGCTTGCCCCCATGAAGAAGTTGCAATGTCATTGACTTCACTAAAACTAAGGTTTACTTTTCAGAATTTGTACTGCAGCATCATCTAGGAATTCTAGTCAAGAATTGAGCTTTGCTCTGTATGTGTGTACAGTACAAGATGGACTGTGCCCTAAATATCTTATAAATGGTGAGATGGAAAATAGAAGCCTATAAAATTGGAATGAATTAAAAGTTGTAAGACATGCTAATACATATCCACTGCTGACCTCAATACTTAGGAAGAAACCATTTACTTTTCATTACTAACATAAATTTGGGGAACGTGCTACCCTACTTCCACCTTCAGTCACTGAAAAGTCACTGCAGTTAAAAATGTCACTCCAGTTCCAAGTGCAAAAATAACACTGGTCACCTTGTCAAAACACGGTGATATGATTCAAAGAATCATAGAAACAGAGTATCTATAGCTACTTCAAATAGAAAATTCTGCGGTCTGAACCTTTTAGAAGAATAAAGGTTAATTTCCCACAAATAATTCATTAGAATTTCACACTGAATTTCAATAGTGTGACATGTATGTGTAGCATGCAGCAAATATTGAATGAAGCAAGCATTTCTCATCCCCCATGTTTTCACAATAATGTGGTTCTAGAATTACAATGTAACGATACTACAAATAGAAGTATTTCAGGTTTGCACTGCTGTTTTCAGTGGGACAAAAATTTCTGAGCATACAAAACTTCGGTCACTAAAAACACACCAAGCTCTGAGCATCTAAACTTTTACTTCATTTGGAGGCCCACTGGAAGCAACAATTATCTAACGGGAAGGGGCTTCAAATGCCCATACCAGTAAAGCCCAGCACAGAACAGACACAGCCATTATCTGACAAGTATCAAACACCCAGTAGGGAAAAAATATTTGAGAGCAATAATCAAACCCAAGTTAAATGGTCATGTTTACATCCACAAAGTGTCGCTGAAGTATTTGTAAAGGAAAGCTATGAAAAGAAACTGACTTCCTGAATAGCTGTTGAGTTTGAGAAGTCCAAACCAGCATGGATAATACCTGCTTCTCAGACTGCCTCCAGAAAGAATTTTTAATGATTAAACTTCCCCCTCACCCCAACTGACTCCCCAAAAAGCATTGACAGATCATCAATAGACAGACAGCTGTCTATACACTATAAAGAACTTACTCTGCTGCCTTCAGTACTACAGTAAATTGGAAAACCCAACTTCCAGCTCAACACTGCACCCTCCCAGGAAACAAAAATACTACAGCATTATATAAAATCAGCATGTTTCCACTAGTAACATTATGAATTAGGAACAAGATAAAGAGATCAGTAAAACATTCACCTCCCACTAGCACAACCAAATCTAAGAGAATGGGGATTATAATCTTATTATATTGTTCAATCACAGAGACTGATGCAAAGACCTGATTTACAAAGTGTTCACAAGCTATGTATTGCACTGAAGTGCTTTTTAAGACTTCGGTTTCAATTCTGAATAAATTTTGGTAACATGACCACAGATATTTTATGTTTTGTGTTGGTTTGTTCCTCTTTATGTGATCTTACCACCATTTAATCATTCACTGCATACTAATCCCTTATCTTCATAATTCTATGTATCACCATATGCAGTAGATGCTAAATTACAATGCTGCATGAAAGAAACTAAATCCAAAGAGAAATGGATGTTAAGTACTTTTATGTAAATTACATATAAACTGCAATGTCATGTCCCACTAAATCAAATTATATGCTAGAAGTGCAGAAACACATCAGTACTGTTCTTGCACACTACTCTGCTGTTTATGCTTTTGCATTGTATTACCCTTCCCACCTAAAGTTTAGAAAGTTATCTTTCACTAAGCCAAGTTTTCCATGTCATATAATTGCATGATTTATTTGCATCATATTCCCTTTTCAGGACGGGAAACCCACTACTGTGCTAGCAGTGCAGGTGAGACGATGTCTGCTTAAGGTTTACAGTTAATTAATTAGTGTAAGATGGCACATAATTATTTATGGATTGTATTGATTTTTATTAAAATCAACTGTAATATTGACTGATGAGTAATATCCAAACAGTATTAACTTGGGTATATGATGGCCAACAATTCATTCTATTCTCTCTATATATAACTCTGCAAAGAAATCCGTTACATGACTTCATATTCCCAGAAGGTTGAATCCACTTTCTGTTTACTGATAAAGATCTAATGTAATTCATAAGAAGCAAAAGCCCACGTTTTAATAATTAACACTATTCATTACCTTTAGAGAGGCTAAAATATACATAAAAACACTCCTGAATGCCAGTGTTTAAAGGAGAGAGTTGCTCAGAACATACAGTGCCTCTTCTACATGTGTTTAACCTAGCCTGAAAGTCTGTCCCAGCAGCTTTCACTCCATGAACAGTCCAACTTGCGCCTCAGGAAACATACTAGTCTGCATGATGGTGAGCAAGGGCAAAACGTCAATAAGAGTTCTGAGAGAAGACACAGTAAGGTCAGGTCTTTGTATGTAACTGTTCCTGCAGCAGAGTCCCTGCTCTCCCAAAACAGGGCTTAGTTCCTATTGATGCTTTTGTTTTTCAATGAAAGCTGCTTAATTGTTAAAAATAACTCCTATCAAAGCTATTCATTTGTCATTTGAAAGAATTCTAAAATATAAGACATGGCAGCAGCCAGCAGGGAACCCGCCAGCCTTCCCTGCTGGAAACCCACCAACAGCTGTTCTGGGGCAGCAGCTCCTTTTCTCCTTCTCCCTCATGGCTAACAGTACCAAGGGCTTGTTCCTGGAAACTCCCCACAGCAGCACCAGCAGCAGTACCCTTCAGCTTCACAGTCTGCCGCCATCACGACAGACATCAGCAGTCAAACTTTTGCAGGCTCTACATCCTGCTACAAACACACCTGCTTCTCCAGCTGCCCTGCTCCTACTCACTTTTTGAGCTTCCCAACCTCCTGTCCTCTTCTGCCTTTTCTACCCACTTCTACAAGTGAAAGAAGCAAACAAACAAAAGGCCATTCAGGGCACCACCAAGGCTGAAATGAACTCAACTGCTTTGCAGAAGGCCTTATAACTTTTTACCAAACTCTTATCTTTAAAGGCTGTTTTCAGAGAGTATATAAAACACACTTCTTACTCTAACTCGGAAGCAAGTACCATTTGCTAGTTGATCCTTCTGCACATTAAACTGCCAGGACTATGATGGTAGTAGTGTAACACCTGCGGTAGGAAATCCACTAGTAAGTAATTCCCAGAGTAGGAATTTCAGATAGTTGGTGAGGACATAGCATAGAAAACACTTTATTTACAATTTACAAAATCTGTTATTGTTTCCAGATAACATAAAATTAAAAAATAAAATCCAAACATTTAAAGCCTACAAAAATCTAGAAGTTTAGATTATTTTCACTCAAGCATTCTCATTTATGGTATGTAATCACATGTGCTTTTACAGCCATTGAAAATAAAAACCTTCCTTCCATGACTTGATACTAGCTCTTTTTCGAGCATACAAGAGACACCATAAATTGGATTAAAGCAAACCTACACAACTTTGGAACCCACATGTCAAACTTACAAAGTTTAAGAAAGTTAGTTCTCTGAGGACTAGAACTCCAATACATCATAAAACTTTTTCCATGGGAGCCATTTATGTGAAAACAAAACAAAGAATAACTTTAAAGCTGACATAAAAATAAAAACATGGAATGAAGTTCATTTCTGGTGTTATTCCATTCAATTACACCACAGGTCAATTTGGCCCATGATCTGTAGATAATACTATCATCATTCATCACATCAAAAAAACCCCACCAAAAACTTACTTAATAAAAGGAAAAAATTAACTACATGAATGAGGAAGCAACTGTCAGAAAGATTTCAATTAAAAGTATGCTTTCCACCAGCATTAAATAAATTCAGTCTTCTTAAATGCATTTTGATGTAAAGTTCTCAAAGCAAATTTATTTTGTCAAATTAGTATAAGATGCAAACAAGGCTGAGCTATTATAATGCCAATATTACCTTATTCAAGCAGATTAACTCTTGCTAATTATTAAATAACACATCTGGCCTGCGGCATATTCTCAGTTTATAAAAAGTTCTAATTAGCTATTTGAAAGTGTTCAGGGTGATAGCTGAATATTCGCTGCGCATAAGGATCACTGTCCATTGCCATTTTTTGTCCCGTGTAATGGTGGCAGCTCTCCGGATGAAAGTGTTCACAGTGAAGGCTAATCCATTCTCTTTCAGTACTGTATCTTTCTGCTTCGGCAAGTATTCTAGTGAGAGCCATGATGTAACTCAAAGCCATCTGAAGGGTCTCATACTTGGACAGCTTCTTGTCTTGACCCCACTGTGGCACCACCTTTCTCAAACGATCAAAGGCTGTGTTCAGTCCTTGCATCCGTCTTCTCTCCCTGGCATTGGCAGCCAGTCTTCTCTTGGCAGCATTCTCCATCCTTTCCGAACTGCACTTCACAACACAGCCTGGTCCACTTCTGCACTGGATGTCTGATTCTACGCCTGAATCCAAATGACTGGATTTACAGGTTTTCATATTCAATGCAGCTTCAGTTTCACACACACAAAGATTACTTTTTAAAAATTAGGTATCTAAAAAGCAGTAGGGAAAGCACTCATGTGAGCAGCCTGCGTACCTCTTGAATCCGTTTCCAGATATCAGTGGTGGAATATTTTTCTTAGCATGTCAAAAAAAAGAAAAATAAAATAAAACGTCTGCTGGTTCTTCCGGAAATGTCTGAAAATGGCTTCTTCTTGTTATAAAAAAAAAGAATAGAGGTTTCAATGTCTTATGTTTTCATTCTTTTAATTTGTTTGAACTCGAAGAGATAGAAAACAATGAAATCTCCATTCTCAAAAAGTATGTTGCTGAAGAAAATGGTACACTTGATTCAAAAAGGATCTTAATGGATTAAGGACACATCCATTCCAAATAACCATTTCAAATGAAAGAAGTTCTGATTCAGTTTAGGAGAGTATTTTGAAATGATGCATTGTTGCAAAGTGAAGACATAACTTCATAACAGAAATCTCTCCTTTCTTGACTCCCGCCGGCAAGCAATGATTGTGCCTTACTGACAAGATGAGGCTTTATAGAAACTGCAGAAGCTAAACAGGTGGTAGCAGGTGGGCGGGCGGCACTCTGCTTCCATCCCAGTACCTTCCCACCCTGGGAACTACAGGGAGAAAAAAACACAAAACAGTAAAATCCAAACATTACAGCCAGCCTTCATCTGCTGAGAAGTCTTCCAAAGCCATTCTGTCCAGCCCTAACAACTTGCCATCTGGAGTAGTGTCTGGCTGGCCCCACAAGACTGGGCAGTTAAGCAAAAGATCCTTTCAATGGATAATCTGTTGCAACTCAGGAAAAAAAAATCTCTGTGCATTGTAGTATTTGTACATTAAAACATGAAAATTCTGGTTAGATAGTATTAAGGGTAGAAGAAATAACTGTTCTAATGAAACAGAGGAGAAATAGCTTAATTGTATACGGCCGAGATTACTACTCTTTTGCACTATGTGGTAGCAAAATAAGTACTCAAATTACTAGAAATTCTTCAGCACTCACAATTTTCATGTTGTATAAAGTACATAACATTGCAGAGAGAGTAGTATCTTGAGAAAAATGGGGATTATGTATTCACCTCTCAGCAAATCTAATGTCATTAAAATAATTTAAATATATTTAAACAGTTAAGATGTAGCTATGAATTTACTTAATATTGATTGTAAAAATATTTAGGTAGGTTGTGATATAGACATACACAAAAACATGTAAGTATACAAATCATCTGAAAACTGCCCTTTTTAATACACCACATTAAAGTAT
The DNA here is from genome assembly GCA_035590275.1 of Ibycter americanus. NCBI lineage: Eukaryota > Metazoa > Chordata > Aves > Falconiformes > Falconidae > Ibycter > Ibycter americanus. The sequence goes on along the minus strand of JAVJGI010000065.1, from coordinate 35,261,554 downwards.
ATATGTGTGTGTTACGTGCCTTTAAAAAAAAAAGTGTCTTCTTAGAAATATCCCTAAATAAGTACAGAGAATAAAAAAGGATGTGAAAAAAAGAAATCTGCTTGCTGGCAATAAGGGATCATTTCTGCTACCAATTGTAATGATAGAGAAACCACCATACATATACCCACACCACCCTATAATCAAAACACCTTTCTTTTACTGTACTTGTATTATTAAAACCATTATCTACATAAACTTACAAGGAAATATCATATGATCATTTCATAAGATACACAACAGGTAAAAAAAAAAAACCCTGCCACACAATGATTTATTATCTGTATTGATTTCAAACTTAATTAAATTGTTACCAGCATTCATAAATCAGTAACTTTTTTGATTAGAGACTGAATACTGTATATTTATTTAGAACTATAGCTCAATTGTTTTCACTATGACTCCAAAACTTGGTGTAGTTGTAAACAGCTGATTAATCCCTAGCAGAAGCAATGACAATGAAATGAGGTTGAATAATCCAAAAACAATAGCATGCAATTGAACACTAATGGACTCCAGCATGACAGATGTTGAACGTAGGCTGTTAACGCCCAGTTGCTCTGCTCTTAATATTCTGAATCCTAATGGTCTTGAACAGAAATGATAGTTGAGGTAGGGAGTCTCCATTATTCCATTATCAAAATGTATGCCACATCTTCAATTTTTAAAGAAGTACAACTGCATCATGTTTCATTATAAATGTTCAACATTCCTATCTGTGTGCATTGACCTATTCTCCCAAACATAAAGAACTACTACCACACATTAAAATGCTACTTTCTGAACGACAATTTCTGATTTTTTGTGTGTGAGAGCGAGTGGAGAACGGCACCTTTCAGAAAAGCCACATAACCATATGTCTTTCACAGAAGGATCAGCAATTAGAACTTGTGAGATATTTCTTTTTCTGAAGACATTTCATGGGAAGTATCACATATGGAGTAGAAAAAAAAATACACCTCTGAACTTCATGCTATTGCTGGAGCATATTTTAGTGCTACAACCTTCTATGCCAAATAAGTTTGTTAGTTAAATCCTTTGTCTTTTAAAATGAATCTCAAGGGGTTTTTAATGTAAAAGAACACAATCAAATTAAGGTGTTTTGTAAGTTAATAAATATTGTGTGTTCTCATGAGATGGCTATTACTCAGTTCAGATAATTAATCACTCTCAGTGTTAAGAGTGCTGTTAACTTCATGCCAGAAATATGAAAAGGACCCCTTTAAAATATCATATGGTACAATACCCTTTTTTTTCACTTGTCAGCAGTTTTCCTATTTTTAACTTAATATGTCCTGACAGTATGAATTACAATGAAGACTTCAAATATATTGAAAATCACAGTTCTTAAAAACTTTGCATTTTACCCCACTAATGCACAGTAACATAGTACATGACAGTGCTGTTAATTTTCCCCTTCCTACTTGATTCACCACCATTATCATGCTTTGACTAACACACTGATATAATCTCAAAGGAGAAGGTGTGATTTATCTCTCTTACAGAACAAATTGTAACTTTACCTTCAATGATTTACTATCAAATGACAGGACAAGGGCCCAAATCCATCCGGATTAATAATGAACCTCTAACAGGATTTTATAGTTTATAGGTAAAGCTAAAAAATTGTTCTGTGGAAGATCAAAATGCCTGCTTTTTATCACTTACAATTTTTTTAAGTTTCTGCTTTATAAAAGAGAAATAAGAAAAGTATTACGGTCTTATGCACACCAACTAATTTAGTTCATTTGCACAGCCCACCAGCCATATGAAAGTACGTTATCTCAAGCTAGAAAATAAACTGCTTTATTGCTCAGTCAATAATACAAAGGGTATCAGTGCAATTTTCCTAGGTTTCCTCCACCTGGTTTGATTTCCTCTATATTTCAGTTTGTCTCAGTTATTGCTTATTTAATTCTATTCCCTCTTCCATTTACTTTTAATTATTTCTTACAGATCTTATTCTTTGAAATAAATTTTCAAATTATTTTCAAGATTTTTATGGTATGTTTACAAAAAGCTATTAACATAATCTGATGTGATATACTGCTGTGGTCTAAAAATTTCTAAATCCCAATCATATTGGTCTCATCTTATTGTACATCAATCATTTCTCAATAATTTCCCTTTTACTCCTAACATAATCTCAAAACAGAAGAGCATTCGAATCACCAGAAAGAAGTTTTGTGTCTACTCAATTACTCAGATTTCAATCTCTGAATCTCTAGCTATGCAGGTACAAATTTAGCACTACTCCATGACCGTAGCAGCATTATTCTTGATTCACATTTTAATTCTAAAAGTATCTTTAATCAAAATATTATATTTTTCTCAGAGAAAACAAGAGAGACAGGTAAGAATGTTATTTCAGTCATAAACCAAATTATTTTAGCATCATTAAGTCACTACTGATATTAGGAAAATAAAGTATAGTTTCTGTCTGAAGAAATTAACTAGTTTCAGGATTTATGACTACATACAGAAACACATTTAAAAATTGTCTGCTAGATGTCCAAGTGAAGAGCTCAGATGAGATTACCACAGCACCCACTAAGAAAAGCTGGGTATCTTCCACCTGTACTACTATGGAAGACACAATTTAATTACTTTTGTTGTGGAATGACTGTGGCCAAATACTAAGTTTAAAAGGAAGTGAAAGTGTAATTTTGGTTAAAGTCTAATTCCTTAATAGCTTCTGTTCTCTATTTGTACTAAAAATAACATATACAAGCAATATATCAAAAAAAGAATCTTACCTCCTCCTTCTAGCCAGAATTCACTATTTCATCTCAAGCAGATCCTTTCTAAAAGCCTCATCAAGACTTCTTACCATTGTAGTTTATACTGAGCAAAACTGAAAGACTGGAATGCTGTATGCTGCTTAATTAAGAGCAGGTGGGTAACTACCAAAATATGATCATCCTTAAGGGCCCAATTTCTAGTAATATTTGACTCAGCTCACAAGACAAGCTAGAAATCCATGGTGTGCAGAATAATGTATTTTCCTCCCTTGGCTATTTACATTGTTTTCCCTATCACAGCTAGGACAATCAAAAAACACGCTAATTCACAAGTGAATGTTGTATCCCGAACTGAAGAGAAATTTATACGCTTACTCATACTGGGAAGTTGAACAGCAATCTACAGCAGTAAGACGAGTTTACAACCATTTTACCTGGGGCTTTCCAACCTCATACTGGACACCCTTTTCTACAGAGTGCTTGGAACATTTAATTTTCCTCTTAAGTCTCTCTGGGGTGAGCTTTTCTTTCTAACAGTTCAACAAATATCCCAACCACACTTAAAGCTCTGCTTGCCATGACACCCTCCAGCTATCACTTCTTCTCAATTTACCCATTTCTCCTTGCCAGTCATCCTTTTCTGTCCCATGTTATCTTAAGTATCTTTCCCCAGAGATCCTGCACAGAACGCCCTTTCAACTTAACTTTGTTTTAAAGCACGCTTTTACAACAGGAGGTCTAAAATCTCAAAAAAAACAAAAATAAGAAAGGGTTCATTTTACCATTGTACTAGAGGAACATGTTTTGAATCTTTAACTGTCTAAAATGTTTCTCACCTGTATTATATATTGAATATGATTACTCTTACATACATATATATACACACATGCATACACACGAAGGTTCATCAAAAGAAAAAAGTTTCCACTTAGAATGACATTGCAACCCACTGCACCACTAAAGCAGCAAAAAAAGCTTTGACACATCATTACAAAGCTAGCAAATTTTCTGAGTACTTGACACCACATAGGTTCTCATATGCTTAAAAATACAGTTATCTATCAAGGTCAATTCCACCGGTGCACACTCAGTGATCTGCAAAAGCTGGCCTGAACTTTTTCACAAAGAGATGTATAGGCAACACACAATAGGGGACACACAGTTACCTGGCACGATGTTCACTGTTCACCATTCAATTAGCATTGTGCAAGGAAGATTGGATACTCCAGTACTACAGCTGTGAAAGTTTTGCTCTACAGCTGAACTAACTAGCCTAGGCAAAACACTGATCCTCTGTTCATCTTTTAAACATGAATCAACCTGTTTAGTGCTAGCTACAGTAGCACTGGGCAGTACAAATATGCCCACAGCAACCACTCCAAAAAAATTAAAATTACTTGTTAGGCATTCTGGCACAGGCAAGAGCAGAATCCATGTATTTTAGATGTGATTCATTTTCTTTAATTATCTTTTCTTTTCCTATATACCCAGTTCCAATGAGGCAAGAGTCTTCAAGAGAAGACCTTCTTCTACTTACATAGCTTGAGGTTTATTAAAAGTGCTATCTATGCTATGCACCAAAAAACAGATGAGGGAAGGGAGCTACTTTACCCTCCTGACTCCAGACAGGAATTACTGTTTTTATGATCTCTCCTAGATGTTTTGCTAACCTGTTCTGAAAAACTTCTAACAGGATAACTAGCAGCTCAAGTGATAAATTACTGTCTTTTAATATACCAGGTACGTCAGGATTAGAAGGATGAAGTAGGTGTTTAGGACATATTTCATCAGCTGATTTGACTGTATTTCCTCACACCAGAAGGAAGTATAAACTCAGGACTCCTGGGTTCAACTGAAGATGCTGGAGGCATCAGTGCTCCTGGCTTCCCTCTGTTGTGGCCCATACACACTCTTGAACTTTTTCAGATGCCTCTCATCCAACTGTCATCCTGCCCGTTCCTCACTCCTGTGCATCACAATCACCTCTGTAAATGTATGGGGATATTTGAGATTACAGGGAGATAACTCCCATGTTTCACCTCTTGTGCCCACTGCCCTTCAAACACGAGACAGTCCTTTTAACTTCAAACCAGAGACGTTTGTTTCAAATGGATTCTGCAGAGATGGCAACAGTCAAAGCCCAACAATTTATGAACCAGCATAGGTGAGCTAGGATTCATGCACTTATTTTAAGAAGTTTATAAATGCAACTAAATTTAATGAGATCCCTGACACTGAAGCAACAGCAGTGCTACAAAAAACCAAAACCAAATAATCTTAAACTTGTTATGAAGAATGGATGAACTAAACTTCTTAATAGGAAAATGAGCTCAGTGTTCTTCCTTAATCAAAAGATACGGTCAGACAATCTCAAGCAACAAAGGTAATGCAGTTTAGGATGTCGTCTTAGCAGAGGGTATGATTTGTTATTACATTTTATCTATTGAAACTTCAGGCTTTTGCTGAAACAGATGGTCTTACTCCTTTCCTGTCCCTAGGTGCTTGCTTCCTCCCAAACACTCACAAGGTAGGCAATAATGCACCTATAGGTTGAGTCAGTTCCCCAAGCTGACTTCATGAAAAAACATTCTTTCTTACACTGTAGTAAGTGTAATTCTTAAATTATCTATTTGCTATGCCACCTGAAGCATAAGAAACACATTAACGTAATTTTAGTTGTCCTACATTCAAAAAAACTTTTTTTTTATTAGACAAAAAATACCAAAATCATTCACAAGTTAGCCTTTAAAATTCATTTTTTTCCTTGGAATTCAGAACAAAACCCACAAAAATTCCTACACATAGAACCTGAACAGGTAACTATGCTGAGAGACAGTCCGGAAATTCACTCTGGAATGAAATTACTTCCCTAGAAGTTTCTGTACCTTTTTATTTTCAGCACCAAATTTCCTGCTAAGACTATGTCTAATCCTATATCTAAAATGACAAACACTGTAATTTCCAATTCAGTTATGCCTGTATCCAACCTACTTGATAATCAGCAATTATATATTTTACTCGGGCTTTGTTGAGAGCAGTGGTTTCCAGCTTTTACAAGATCATGGGCAACAATGCTAACTATACGTTGCAGATGTCGTAGCAGGTTCTTACAGTTGTGGGGTGTTAGGGCTCTCCCCAGTCAGCTCTCGAAGATCATTTATTATCAATGTGTGAAAAAACAACTCCTTTTGATTTTCTCATACACCTTTTTCTCTTGATACGTGGGGATTGTCTTCCTGATTCACAGGTGAAAACTGAAGCTGTTCATACAGTATTATAGTCTCTTTGTATGAGCAATGAACTTACTTTATCACAGCCTGGGGAAGAGACAGCTATTACATTAGTGGAGTTTTCTGTTTACTGTTGCAGGGAGAAAGGGGAGCAGAGAAAGGGAGCTATAAAAGGTGCTTCATGGTATCAAAGGAGAGGAATGTAAGGATGTGCTCCCACTGAGTTTCCCAGATACATCATCAGAAAAAAAATCTTATTTAAAATCAAAAAACCAAACAAACAAACTGCTTGCACATGCAGATTTTGGTCAAGTAGCTTGACATTACTACAAAAGTAGAAAAAAACAACTGCAGCATTTTTAATATTGTATTAAAACTTTTCTGTATAATTTATAACTGTCAAAACACCACAGTCTCTGAGTAAAAGCACTATTTCTCTCCCCAGGCACCAAGAGCTAGTCCACTTCTAGTGAGTTCTTTTTGCTCATATGGCAACCTTCCGTGGGACAGGACCAGTAACAGACTCCATGAACATTCAGCTTTCTATTCCTTCCATCAACATGCTAGAACATTCATTTTCTCTGTATTTTCCTGCAGTGAAAAGTCACTGTCTGTAGCCTATTCTTGTCTCTATCAAGAGGCATGAAGACCCTCAGACTGAAGCTGACATCTCAGCACCTATAACCACAGAAAACTAAGACACGTAAGCAAGTGCTGCAAGATAGTAAATCTATTTACGGAACACTATTACTTGTCTGTAATTTCAATACCATAAAGACTTTGCAATCTGCTTCAGTCAAAGTACAAAAAGAATCAATGTGCAGGAAAACATAAGGTAGTCTAAGTATGAAAGTGAGTGTTGAAATTGTTGGAAATTGAACTACCTCTTGACAAGCAGACAAAAACCAAGAACCATAGAGAATGGTGCCTGTTTTGAGAAACAGAAAAGTGCACAAGAAAGAAGCTCCATAAGGGATAAAATATAGTGTCTAATGCCATGAACCTATAAAGACTTGAGTATGTTTAATATTAAGCCCTAAGTAAACCCACTGGATTCAATGGCAGCCTGCTTACAATATTTAAGATAAATACCAGCACCTGGAATTTCAGGGAAAAGAGAAAAAGCAAAGACAGACAATGAGGAAAACCAAGGGCCACAAGATGAGATATAAGCAGAGATACAGGCAGGAACAGAAAGTGAGAATAAAAGGAAAATGAAAAACAAGGGAAGCTTTCAAGTGGGCTGAGCTGCAACAGTTTACAGGGGCTGGAATCTATAGTCCATAATATTAGGAACTGTCTTTTTTTTTCTTCCTAAACCCTTTGACTCTGTTGTAACATGAAGCAGAGAATGCAATGCACTTCGAAAACTAATTACAGTTATACATCTGGTTCCTAACCAGTTAGGAAGAAGACTCTCAAAACTCCTCATCTCCTGAAATATAATTGATGCTACAGTTAATGTTGCTTACTCAAAACAAAATTGTGTATAGATTGTGCCATATAATTTATTGACTGAAATAAAAATATATGAAGCAACAATGGCAAGAGTGATGCCAAAGGATGCTGTAAGCTTTTAATAAAGTAATTCTTCAGTTCAGAAGTAGTTATTTTCTTGTGCAAACAAGCATAAAATTACTACCCACTGCCCTGCTTCTCATTGATTTCTACTTGGCACAGTTTGCCAGATGCTGTTTGGTCTAAGTGTTGCCTTGACCTCCACTGGTGACGCTGGCCTCTTTTTGCTTTGTTGCGCAGTATTTTCCCAGCAGGGAGGTCCCACCCCTCCAATAGTTCAGTTGCAACTTTTGCTAAAGACTTATAGGTTACCCATATGTTGTACTGGAGGGGCCAGCCTGACTGGAATTAACTCAGAAGTGGCGTCCAGCATTGCGGCTGGAGCTGGCCCAGAGGAGATTATAAATGCCCCAAAACTAATTAAATATTTTGTCTCCTGCTGGTAAACAAAAGCGAATGAGGGCAAAAATATGAAATGCCTGATTTAACTAGGATCTGTAAGTAGCTTGACAACGGCAACCCTGAAGCCAGCGATGCATGATTTAAAAGCCCCTAATGGGTCAAAGCTGTTACACAAATGAGACTTTTGTCGATTATCCTTCACTTTATATACTTGCAAAACTGTTACATAAATGTACCTGCTATCGGTTTTCAGGGTACGTCACAACAGCATTTCTGGGGTAAAAGCCATGCAGTCCAGATATTTATTTGGAAGCATTCTTAACTTTCTCTTTTGCACTGAAAATATACAGAAAATAAATGTGACCACCCGAAGAAATATGTACAAATAAGAAGTGACAGTATTTTCAGTAACATTTTTAAGGATCTGAACTGTCAAATGGTGTTTCATAAAATGAGATAGAAGATTTCTCTTATTTAGTAACATATTTAGTAACATTTTTTAAAAACTGTTAGCTAAGTGCCTTTTTCAAGGCACTTCTATTTAAAGAAACACATATAGAAGAATATATATAAAGAAATCCGTTAAATTATTCAAATACAGAATAATATATATTTAAAGAATTCAGCTAAGTTATTTAAATAATGGATCAAATGCTTTTGATATATATTATTCAGATTTAATGTATTCAGTTTTGTAAATTAAAAATCCTCTCTCATGGCATTTTAAATACTGTATGTTCATAAGGGTACACCATCATTTAAAATACAGTACTGCAGACTTAACTTCTTTTAGTAATGTATAATAGTTATCACACAAATATTCCATGAAGATGTTTTAGAAAGTTACATGAAGAAATGTCCTACAAAAAAGCCATTAGTAAAGAAAATGAGAATTCTATGTTCCACATACTAATTTCACATACATGCTTAACTTCGTATGTTTATGTAATCCTACTGCAGTTAATGGGACTAATCACGTGTCCAAATTTCAAAAGACCTGTAAGTTTTGGTCGTCCAGTCCCTCAGTTCATAATGCTGTTAGTGAGAACTAGAAAGTGCCTTGTTTAATGAAAGCATAGCATTCACCTTTTCTGGGAGAGCATGTGTTAAATACTACATTTTCCACAAGCACATTTTTACTTACTTTTTTAAAAAAAATTTACAATAAGGTTTTCTTTACTTGCTGAAATTTGAAACTTACTGAAAAATGGCAAGGATTAAATATCTGGGTAAAAGAAAAGGAAACCTTAAAACACATTGATAGATGCATATATATACATACATAGATATACAAAAAACATATACACATCTCACTTCATTTCTTATAGTACTTCACCATTAGTTTTTTACTTTATAATTAAAATGTGATTCACACGCAGCTTAAGTAAAAGTTTACATTATCAACTGTAAGGGCTGATGTTGTAATTAATGCTTTCCAAATTAACTAGGAACTTTTATAGCTATATTGGTTTGCATCCTGCCATAGACAGATGAGTGCACATGCACACATGCATATAACACATCTGCTCTTTTGTCCAAATGGACAGCAGGACGCCACAGAGGTTTCCCCATCAAAAGAAATGCAATTCTGAAAGATTAAGATGTTCTAGTTAAGCACATGGTAACACTTGATGTTTCAGATTTTCTAATCTCCCAAGTGTCACATTTCCAAACTATAATGAATTAGATGTGACAGGTATATTCTAAAAGCTACTAGTAAAGCTGGTTGTGAATAAAGAAACACTTAATGTAGTGATTGCTAATATATAATGCTGTATTTAGAATGCACAAAGGACAATGTTTCCCATTAGGTAAATGAGAATAAAAAGTGATAAACCATGACTAGAAGAGCAAAAAAATCACTTCATCCAATGTATACAGAAAAAGGACTGAATATTTGGTATCAAAAAGCTTGTCTTTTCTCCCATGAAGCTACTTGTTTCTTTTCATTCCTTATTATTTCAGAGATTTCAAGAATTTCAAATGACAGCATTCTATCAGATTTTAGTGGAGCTTTCTCTTTAATTATCCAAACTTGAGGATGGGGAAGTTTTCTCAGACTTAATTAATATCACAGTGGAAATTTCAAATGAAAGGCTTTTTACAGGAACATATTTAGCCACTTTTGATAAATAGGTTTCCTTTTAGATATATAAAACAAATAATACAATCTTCTTTATTTAATTACATACATTGTGGTTTACGCCATCAGCTGCTCACAGACCTTAATTCCTAACACAGAAAATGCAGTAAGGCAGCTATATTTCCCTTGCAGCTGGTCTTCTTCATATACAATTGAAAAGCAAAAAGGTATGTATTACTTTTTTTTTCCTTACAGCTTAAAAAAAAAAGTGTGAGCATAGCAATATCGGTATTTTTGCAATTTACATTCAACGAAATATGTGCATTGAAGTGCTATGAATTTAAAGAATTAGGGATGCTTTTAGAGTCAATCACCAGGAAGACTTCCTGCCCAAGTTCTACAACATTAAAAAGTCAAGAATGCAAGCTTTACAGCATGGGCTATTCAATCTAACAGACAAACCCATAAAAAGATTAAATAGCCGGAGGACAAAGTTTGAAAACCATGAACTGGAAACACAGAATATATTTTCAACAGAAAATTCCTAGATACTTTACCAAGGAATATGATAGATTCTTCACAAGCTTACATTTTTATATTAAATTTGGATGTCATTCTACTTTACCTAAATCACAAATTATTGGCTTCAGTGCCACAGACTGCTTTGTGGAATATTACAGTCTGCAACACACATTCAGGTCATCAGATTAGATGATGGCCTTATATATATGCATCTATAAAATGCAGAAAAGACTACCAACCAAAGCTACCTAATAATATAAGACAGCAAGCCAGTAAAAGTCTGAAACTACAAAAAACTCTGGCAAACTGCATGCAAATTAATCTCATTTAGTCTCTAAATCTTTTTTATTTAGGGAAAGCATGTATCTTCTTTAAGGTGAATTGAAGCCATTTAATATATCTCAGGTATTCAGAGAATAAAGAAGCTATAAAATTCAAAGTGCTCAATGAAGAGGAAACAAACCCAAAATATTTTACCAGTATCACTGAAGTTCAAAATGTATCACTGTATCACTCAGTCTTCCTCTGAATTTTGATGAGTATGGGTGACAAAATAGGAACATCTATGACAACTGGACAGGGAACACAAGCTTGGATCTATTTTTTTCAGAAGGGTTATTTTCTAGAAAGGGTGTTAATGTTTTCTTCCACAAAGAAAAAGGATCTGTTGATTAGACTGGTGTCAGTACATTGTACAAGGCCTTTGCATAGGTACATACTGGAGGAAGCACATGAGAAAATTTGTCCTAGTTAAGAAAAGACCAGCGTAATCAGTCTCACATCTCAATAAGTAAGATGCTTGAAAACAGCTGAGGAGGGAAAATGAATACACAGAACTTAGAATCTCTCTTCTACTTTTTCTTGGCTGGCAGGAAAGACTAACTGAAATGATGAATTCCTATTGTACCATTCTAAGGATCAAGATTCCACCTTCTTCTTGTCCATCTCAAAATCCTAGGGCATAGCACCACTTAATTCACACTCCCAGTTAGCTGGGAAATCTAGCGAAGATCACACCTCCTCAAGTACAATTCCCTTTGGAGATCTTCTTGAAACTGTCTGACTGTACAACCTTTTAGTCAGTGCTAGTGCCTGATAAGACAACTGAATCCTTTGTTAAGAACTTCCAAAATGAAACAGAAGTACCAATTAATTGGTATTCTGACTGGGACTAATTCAAAGGTGTCGTCTAGTACCTTGGGACATGGTGTGTTCTACTTTGGAGAGAATCAATCAGTCAGAGATTGATGAAGGGGTGGTGAGGTCAGGTTTGCAAATACAGAACCATCTGCAGAGTCTCCTGGGTTGGTACCTGCAGCATAGTAATTTACAGGAGCAGGTGTTTCCTTTTAATCTACATTTTTTTTCTGCTGAAATTGTAACTTTATTGAGAAAGTGCCTGCAGTTTGTTATTAAGAGGGTACTTTGTTTATTGTTGCTATTAACTATTAACTGCTGAAAGGTTTCTGAAAGTTGTAGTAACCATACTCCTTAAAAACACAGGTAAGAGTAGAGGCTGTGATGTTAAATATGTAAGTCAATTGGAAGCATCTTCAGAAAGCTGCTACATATAAACATACTGAAGTCCAAAAGGCAGTTTTTAAAACAATTATTTTGTCCAGAAAGGAGCCATTTCTTTCTGAATATGGATGACTGAAATTATCATAGTCATTAAGATTATAATTTATTTCTGTTTACAGCCATAAATATTTATGAAGAAAGGAGGCATTCCCAAACAAAAGAAAAATTCAAGAATTCCAGCTGGAATTTCCCACCTGAATTGAGCTTGGTGGGGTGGGCACTCTGGTAAGTCCCCTATGCTTTGGATCCAAACCATAGCCAAAGGTCAGTAGAGAATACATTTGAATTCAAATTCAGGCTCCTGGCTTTGCTGCACCTCATACTCTGCCCCACCTCTACTATAATCTACATAATCTTTTCCCTAGCCTAACACCTCTCAACCTGACTCCCAGACCATACAAACTGTCTGACTTCAACTAGTGGCAAAAACTGAGGGCATGCCCTAAAGTGTTTTAACTATGCTCACATACTAGAGTCTCTACGCAGGCATTACAGCTCCTTCTCCTCTTCCTGCTCCTCACAAACCTACTTCATCTCCTTCAAACTCCTTCCTCTTCACGATTCTAGAATTGTTCTTGACAATTTTTCCTTGGGTTTGCTTAATGTATTTTATCTACCCTTTAATTCTTAACAGGACAAAAATTACATACGGGAAAGTGGATTCTTGGTTTGGATTTATCACCAAAAAAAGTCACAGAACAGTGGCATGTGGATAAAACTTAGGATTGTAAGATTCATGATATTAAAAACCAGGGAATGTCGTCCTTTGCCAATCAGTGAGGCAAAAACACAAGTCAAAGTGAATCTCTCACTAAAGAAACCAACAGAGGTAGAAATGTTTATTTTTTCATATTCTGCTTTAGACATTAAGGCTAAAATAAATGTCTTAGCCTAAAGCTGACCTCTAATAAAAAAAAAAAAAATCATACTTTTTGACTATCTGGTAGCATATTGGTTTTGTTATTCCACTTCCCCATTCTTTTGAAAATTTTTAATTACAGTGTCTAGTAAATTTTAGAAAACAAAAGGATAGTGACTAGCAACTGAAAAAAGAAGAAAAATCCCTTGTTCTGTCTTTTTATTTATGTCTGGTAATGAAAGACAGATCTACTCATCTGGAAAAAAAAATTAAAACATAGAAGTCAGAATCAAACTGCTTAATTAGCAGTTTTTTCAGTTTTTAATCGCACTAATTTAATTTTTACCTGATCTGGCATCACCCGTAATTTTCATTTAGTTTCCTTTTTTTTACTTCTGGGAAGGTTCCCTCTGTTCCTGGCACGTTTCCCTGTCACTCTGATGAATACTGAGACAAAGAAATTGTTCCATTCCCAGACATAACTGACTCATCTGTTGCTAATTTCCCCTTCCTATACCTTATGGAGCCCATGGCTCCTTTCTGTGGCCTCTTGCTGTGTACACATTCAAGAAATCTTTAATTTCCACCTTTTGCAAAATTTTCCAATTTCGATAACAACTTTTCAACATATGTTTTCTCTCTATTCTAACCTAGATAACACAGAAGAAATGTAAAGTATTTCCATGAATCCTTTAAGCAAATTTGTTAAATGGCTTTTGAATAAAAACATGGCTTCCATTTTCTTATCATCCTTTTTAGCCGTACATCCATTTCCATAACAGCAAACTTACATGGTTTCTGTTGCTCAATATATTTTTTTTCTCATTTTGCTTCCTTCCTCATGGTTTTGTGCTTTCTTCCTGATCTCTACATGAGTTATGCCTCTGCAAAGGCACACACCAAAGTAGTAAAATAACCAAATGTGGATTTAAATTTTCATATCTCAGCTGTTGGATCTAGCCACGGACTCACTCAAAACTTACAGTGGCCTGTAACTTAATGGCCTTCTGTTGGACACTTTCATGATAAATAACTCTCAAATGCATAGGAATTTTTGGAATTGTATTTTCCTTTCACACCATTTGCCTTTGGTTCAACACATCCCTATGCTACAGTCTTAGTAAGAGAGCAGCACAAAACAGTTCTGCAAATTCTCTGCACCAGAAACACTAAACAGAGACATTGCATTTTTCCAGCCTTCCACTTAATCTTCACTTAATTTAACTTTTGATTCAATAGTTTATCAAAACAACGCAAGTTAACTATTTTCTTAGAGAAACATTGAATTGTAAACTTCTATGTTAATAATTGTAATATTATACAGGCAGTTCCAGAAAATTATCTCTTAAACAAAGTTTTATTTAATCAATGAAGAAGGACTAGCAACTTGCATTTTTAAAAAAAAAAAAAAAGTCCACAGAGTCCATGATGATGAAGTCTGCATGAAATTCTATAGCACTCAAGAATTGTATTTAGCATTATAAGGGCCTAAAAAATGTGCTGCATAAGTTGAAGATCACATGGCACTAATGTTTATTTAAATTATAGTAGTCTCTTCATAGAAATATACCTTGAAGATTTTTCTTTCTGCATTTTCCACGTTGACTTTAGCTTTTGGAAATTAAATTAGTTAAACATCACCGTGTTCCTCTTTTTCTTGATGTAAAACTCATGTGATTTTGAGTCTGAATTCTCATTTCAAATGTAATCATACATTTAATTCGGTGCTAAGGTAACTTAGCATTCTGGATCTTGCTCAAAGTCAAGATAGTTAAATTAGATTAACTATATACAGCTAAAAACAAACAACAGGTAAATCCTTCACACGAAAATGTGAAACAAGGCCACACAAATTCTAAATAATTTTATTTGAAGTTCGCACAACATATTTTTTGCGCTAGGGAAGATGGACAGAATTTGTCACAATTCATTTAATTTACTGCTGACTGAAAATATGCAATGTATTAAAATAAGTCTTAGTGAGTAATTAGAATCACCAGGTCAACTACACAATATTTCATGAGAATAAAGTTGCTACTCAGAAAATGAGTGCTCTTTTTCTTGCCACTCTCAGCAGCCTTGCTTGTTTTGCATATGGTTGCATGTTTAATTAGCCATCCTTCTGTAAGTGTCTGCAATTAGCACAATGATGATTAATAAAATAACTCCTTTAAAGCTCCATTTAGGCAGCAGAACTGCACAATCAGGTATAATTAATGCATCATTAATAAATCATGGCTGATTAACTAATCTGTTGATTACAAACACATTACTGCACAGTCTTCCACCTGAGCTCTGGTGATTTTTCTATCCTGAACAGAAATAGCGACAAAGTAGTAGTAAACTATAAAAAAATGCATTAAGCAGCAAAGATACTGGTTTGGTCAGGAAATTTAGATAGCAAGTATGTTTAAAATTTACTGTGCTTTGTTCATTATTAGTCCTCGAGTAAAAAAAAAATAAATAATTGTACTGTCAAATGCAGACAGATAAACAATAATTGCTTCTTTAGTTCATTTATATTCTTAAGGAAGGGGTTTTTTTGCAAAGCATCTCAGATTATGGGCCAGATTCACTCTTTGCATAAGCCAGTAGGAAGCAGCAAATGTGGCAAAACAAGCCTATAGTATTGCCCAAGAAGATCCAGGTCAGTAGCCAGAAAGTGATCAATTTGCTTTGTGAGAAGACAAAGTCAAGGTGGCTGCTAAATACGCCATTGCAACATTGCTGTTAAGCTGCCTCCATAGCCGCGTCTTGTACCTGATGATGAGTCCATGTTTATAAACCACATTTCAGGTCCATGAATTTCAGGAAGAAGAAGAACATGCATTTCCATTTGCAGATTCCTTTTGCTTGCCACCTAGCTCCTGGGCTTTGTAGTGCATTAAAATCATATTTTCAGTATGTTCTGTGTAGTGGCAGGAACTAGAAGCTTTTTACTTCAAATGAATCCCAGGATTCTCACACTGTTACTTGCCTGCAGCTAGTCAGACTTAAGATGTAAGTTACAAGTTATAGTAAAATTCAAAATAATTGGAAATAGGGCAACTTGGCATGACTAAGTTCGTCATAATTTATAAAAGGCTGACATCCAGCTGTTTCCACCGTATGAAAATGCCTTTGAGTTCAAAATCCTTCATCTTGAAATATTGCAAAGAAAAGAACTAAAGCAAAGCTTAGGACAAAAGTGATTTGAAAGGGAAAACTGAGTTTTAGCTAGAGTAACCGAAACATTTCAATATTGCTAATAAATCCAGAGAAAAACGAGAACGCTAAAGCAAAAAAATCACAAAAACTGAAGCCGTACACTTCATGAAGAAAATTACAGAAGAAACTTTTAATTTAGGTGCAAATCTTCAGTTTTTGAAAAGTAAATGACACTGCTGTAACCAAGTTCTCTTTCAGATTTTAACCAGTTTTGTGTATATCACTATGCCAATCTGTCAAATGTTTCTGTGAAACTTTAATTAAAAATATTGACTAAGCAGCATTTAACATGAGCCACTGCAATACGATCCATCTTTCAAAAATACTGTCCATAACAGAACTATAAAGCAGATCTCTAAACAATTTCTATTTTTTTCGTATTTTAATTCAAGTAAATTAATGAACATACGAGCATCATTTCAATATATGGCAGAGAAAAGATTTTTTATTTTTTTTTAAAGGACTGTAGTCAGATTTCATGGAAAATGACTGAAAAGGGAAAAAGTTTGATTATTTTATCAATCAGAAAAGTTTACAATTCAGTCCAGGAAGCAGAAATGGCTTTTAACATGGAATCTGGAAATAAAGAAAAGAATCATTTAAAAGAAGAAAAACAAGATAGCTGTCCTTGGACATTTTCTGAGGTCAGTGTACATAGAAAGTGGCAAAATGAAAGTGAAGAAAACAATGCCAAGGATCTTGAAGATTAGTAGTGATTATTTTCAAGCATTTTTTTTAAATGGACAATAAGTAATCAAATGCTTTTGAGGCCAGTGGTGATTCACCGCCTAGAGCTAAGATGTAACTAGCATAATATGAATAATTTGGAAGTGTAGGAGATCAGTGTCAATTTCTTCAGAAAGTCAGGTTTCCTTTTAATACTATAGCAATTTGTCCGGCAATGTCAACTCTTCCATCATTACGCACTGAAATCTTCAACTCTCCTCCACGGCAGGAGCATTGAAAAGCTAAATGGAAACAAGAATCCACAGTTAAAAAAACCTAGGATCTATCACAAATTATTTAAAAATCCATGAAAACTCAGGGAAAGGAGAGCTCTGTCTTCACGAAGCAAGCAGCACCAGAGCAAGCACTGTAGCAGGGACACCCTAGATGAATTGTCTTTGCGCATGAAGATTATCTGAGGCTGTATCTCAGATTAGAGCTTGTCTATCGAGTCTGACAAAAATGCTAGTTAAGACAAGCAGTGAAGGATAGCTTGCTGCGATGTGGCCAACCAAGTTTCCTTTGCATATCAAAAGCAGTCTTGAATTCTCCCATTCATGGGATATACAGTTTCTGTAGGTAAGAAGGAAGAACACCAATTGGCTCATGTGAAAATAAAGGTCAAACAGGCAGTCAAAAAAGTCTATAAAGAAACAAAGATGCTGCTTCAGCTGTCACAAACTGAGACCAAATTCTTACATAAACAGGAACAGACATTGATTTATATAATCCTGAATATATAATTTAATATAGCTGGATAAAGTTTAAGTAGAAATAACCTTCCACTTGTAAATAATTACAGAACTAAACTTTTGCCGAAACTGTTTAGTCATATACAGGTGAGACGATAACGCTCACTTAGCATGTTCAGTTTGCAGACTTATTTCAGTAATCCAACTTCAGTTGCACAACTATGCGATCAGAAAATGGTCTGGTGCAGATGGCACTTAGCAAAGGTTTGGGTTTAGTGTTGTTTTAGTCAAAGGCTATAAATGGATGAAGAGGCATTAATGTTCACAGTCTCCTTACTCAAACTTCCAACTACTGCAAAATTTCTTCAAAGCTAAAAGGCATGGTTTTCCTCACAAACCCACAATTTGAAAATTGGACAGAGATTGTATTCAGATCATAGGATCTCTAACAGATGGCATATATACTGTATGCTTTGAAACAATTTCTCAGCCACAGCTGACAAGAAGGGTCTTCCTTATAACAGGATATTAGATTCTCATCCAAAGCAAACACTCCAAAACAGTGGAAATGGGAGCTATATAAAGACTGATAAAGATAGATACTTTCTGTTCTTTTCCATTTACAGAACCACTGGTTATTGTTTTTAACTTGTCAGAATAACAACTATGTATGGAATAATGCCTTCAAGTTGAGTATTTTGGACTCTTAAAGATCCAGACCATGCTAGGTTTGATCAATTACTATTGCCAAGTGTGGATACACAGCTAAACTCTCCCACTCTCTCATGATAGTAGATTTAAATAAAAACAATTAATTATTTCAAATCTTCAGAGGTTGGTTGAGGGTTTTTTTCCTTTCTTTAAGTGTGGAACCACTGCCATCTATTTCATGGTAGGATTACTGAGACTGGTTTGATACTGGTCCATTTTATTTTATTTTTAAAGAAACCTCCAAAGTAGAAAAAAAAAAAAAAAAAACACAAAAGAAAATTTTAACCAAGCTTTTATGAAAATAATA